>OY730181.1:40269287-40989080 GCA_963422495.1 Polyommatus iphigenia | reverse complement strand
CCTATCTACGTCCTACACGTAGGAAATGGATCGTTGGTCCACGACACAAAAGACAAATCCGATCTTCTGGGTTAAGCTCTTTGCGTTAAACTCGACCCTAGATGGACTTGGTTTGGACATTGCGAAGTTCGGGTTTGCATAAAGCGCTGCTATCATACGGGCTCCCGAGACATTATGCAAGTGGAAGTTTCTTAGCAGATAGAAGAACAAAGGTCGAAGTTGACTATGAATGCTTGGAAACTCAGTCTGTTGATGCTGATATCTCATATTTTTTTTTTGTTATCGTTTATTTACTTATCTAAACAAATACAATATTTAATAAAGTGCTGTACCACGGAAACCACGCAGGGTTTATCTGTGCTCCAGCGAGTCGCTAATTACACAATAAGTGTAATAATAACAATACTAATAATTATTAATAATAATATTTCTCCGTCATTGAGAGTTGAAACAAACTTGTGTCTAAAATAGAGAATTCATTGGAGAAACAAAAAAAGGTAGACGTAACTTAGTCCAATTCAACCCCGCCAAGACACAAGTCTGCGGTTTACCACTAATCTATGGTCGTATATCCTCGTTCTCTTTAACAATCTTAATATCGAGCGAAGTCCAGTTCCGACAATTATCATCTAGAGGGCAAGGCCAAGTTAGCCTCGAAGAAGCTTGGTGTTCTTAACAGAGCGAGACAGTATTTCGGTCCGGACCAACGTCTACAACTCTACAAGGCGCAGGTTCGGCCTCATATGGAATACCTACTGTTCTTATCCTTGGGCAGGGGCGCCAAAATACCAACTGCTCCCTCAGCATCGTATCCAACGAAGGGCCGCTCGAATTGTTGACGTCCATAGTGTTTCAAACAGACTGGACACCTTGGAATTACGCCGAGATGTAGCTTCACTCTGCATACTCTATCGGTTGTATCTCGGGGAGTACTCTGAGGAATTTTTCGGGATCATACCTCCTGCAACTTTTCACCATCGCTCCACGCAAAAAATATACCATCCTCATCACTTTGATGAGTGGCAGTCTTCCACCGTGCGTTTTTCGTGTAACTTTCTGAACTGTCACCAGCAGTACTTCCGGGCCAAGACGATTTGGAAACCTTCAAGAAGAGAGCGTATTTCCTCTAAAAAGGTCGGCAACGCACCTGCAGCTCTTCTGATGTTGCAAGTGTACATGGGCGACGGTAGTTGCTTTCCAACAGGTAACCCGTTTGCTCGTTTGCCCCCTTATTTTATATAAAAAAAAGGAGAGTCAAGTTCAATATAAAAATTAAGCCTGGCTGTGGGCTTCGCTGCAAAAAGAATTGAGATCTAAATGAGTGCCAAGTTCTTTGCAAAATCGAAATATTATGTATTTGTAGAAATAAAATAACATTATAAGCAAGTATTAAAGTCTATTTCTTTGCTTTACCTATTGGATACCTATAATAACAGTTCATGTTTTTTAAAATATGACGTGAGATCTTAACAAGTTTAGCTTAAATCCCGGAAATATCAAAAAAACCGGATTACCGGTATTGGTCTGGAGCAAATACCGAAAATACCGGTTTTGCTTAAATGATCCGGTATTGCGACCCCTAGTATGTCAATAGTGATTGACCCATTCAAATCGATAAAAAAGAGCGGTCATCTTAAATCGCCCGCGCCACTCTGAAACGTCAGTACGAAATCGATAATTTCGATTGCAATTCCTTTACGAAGTAATTCGATATTTTTAATTCGATTAATTTTTGTTAGGTAACTTCCCTACTAATGTCAATTATAACTATGTGTCATGCATATCATCACAAAACGCATATAATTAAATGAAGATTTAATGATGATGGTTTAATGATGATGCCACGGGAGTCGGGCCACAGACTATTTTTTTAAATTAAAATTTTGTATTGTTTACGTATTAGGGTTATAGTTTTTAGGGTTCCGTACCCAAAGGGTAAAAAACGGGACCCGATGTCTCGTTCGATGTCTGTCCGTCCGTCTATCTGACTCCAGGCTCTATCTCAAGAACTCAGATTGTATATTTTTGTTGTCGCTATAACAACAAAATATTATAATGAAAACAAAAGTTAATATTTAAGGCGGGCTTCTATACAACAAAGTACAAACGTGATTTTGTTGCCTTTTTTTGCTCGTAGTCAATAATGGCAATTATAGGTAGGCACTTGAAATATTCACAAAATACTCCGTTAAATAATAATATAATAATTAATAAAAATAAACTACTTATACAATTAGCGGGTGGTCCTATACAAAATACACAGTTTTGTCTAATTTCGCTCTACAGCGGTACGGAACCCTTCGTGCGCGAGTCCGACTCGCACTTGGCCGATTTTTTCTACATATTAGGTAAGTACTTGTTTTTACAACCGGAATAAGTATGACCATAATATTATTAAGTATGTCACTAATCGTCTTCCATAACACCATGATCTTCTCGAAGTTTGCGTCAGAGTTAATTAGGAGAATACGGCGCAGTAAAGTTTTACCGCCGTCGGTCCAGCATCGATATATTGAACTCAGTGTAAACATTCTCCAAATTGCACATCCAATTTTATATCCTTCATATCCTTTTATGTTTTGAAGAAAGACTGCTTAAGCTGGATATTTTTTGAAGGAAAATTATTCTGAAGTTGAAGTAATTTTTTTGAGTTATAAAGTAATGGACCCCAAAAGCACGATAATATTATTTGACACTACCAGTAACTAACAAGGGTAACTAACAAGTTGAAAATGTTTGTTTTTTGCATAAATGAAGGCTTTAAAACTGAAAAATGATTCAAAATAAAAAAAGTGGATTTTACGCATATTATTAGGGCTATGTTCCGAAATGTACTGCGACCACTGCACTGTGCTATCACTGAAGAAAGAATCGTTCCGTAATGGAGTTGCAGTACACTGCCGCGGTACCCTAGTGAAATATATGACGTCATCAATCGTCGCCAAATTGTACTGTGAGCACTGGCGTTTTCGAGGTAAGGCACTCGCAGTACTTTGATCACGTGATCAGTCAACTATCAAAAGTCAACTGTCAAGTGTCAAAACCACTCGAGTGTCTAACGTTTTAAAACAATACCTACAGTTTAATCCCAAAGTTATAAATTTCTGTAATTAATTTGGATTAATAATAATAAAACACTGGAAGAATTGCAAAAATTAACCTTATTAGACTGTGTTGAAAATGTTCAATACGAGCTGTCAAAAATGCGGCTGATATTACACTGGATTGCGTTCCGTTTTAAATAGTAACCAGTATACCAACAGTATACTAACTATAAAGGAACGGCTTCGCAGTATACTAAAATGACGTCACACTCTGCAGTGGTCGCAGTACATTTCGGAACATAGCCTAGATGATGCAGTAGCCTAAGTTCCAACTTTTGTTCTATTTAAAAAGAAACAAATATGAGTAATTATCCTCATGTTATAAAATGTTATTCCATTTTATCCACTGACGTCTTGAATTTTTATGTATCAAATTTCATATCTACTGAACCCTCCTAATTCCAATAAATCGTGTAGCACGATCGCGGTTAAGTGATATTATATTCAACTCAAATAGATATTGTGGATAATTATTTTTCATGAAACGTCCCTAAATCGTGTCTTGAATGTTAATAAGTTCGACTTTTCCACTTCTAATAGAATCTATTTAAAACAAAATGAGACAATCTTTCATAATTGGTTCCACGTGAAGAGGTCTTCAGTTTGCATAACGTTTCAATTAACGGAAACTTCTTGGCGGTGATTAAAGTTTCTGCATTTTTATCTCGGAGGTTGTACGGGGAAATGATCTTTATGGAATGGAAATGAACAGTTCTTTTATAATTGACAACTGTCTACGTAAAAAGTGATGATTGGTGGAGCAAAATGGACTAAATCGAATAATATTATAGGGCACGAATGGCGAACTAATGGCATAAAATAATAATTGAATGGCACGTTTATGACTTCTTCAGAAAGATTTCTTAAGAAAAGGGCACGTTGATACAAGAAATTTCGCCATCCCTGTTATAGGGTATTGAATCACTAGGTCACCTAGGTATTTAACGCACAATAATGTTCATTAGAAAATTATGTGAAATATTTTTTTCCAATAATTGTGTTGTCCACTCTATACTAACAAAACTTTGGCCTATTTGTTATTAGAAATAAGACTTTTACTGTACTACTATCCATATTTAAATACTAATATTAAAAATGCGAAAGTGTAGCTGTCTGTCTGTCTGTTACCTCTTCACGCCAAATCCGCTAAACCGATTTCGCCGAAATTTGACATGAAGATACTTTGAGTCCCGGGAAAGGACATAGGATAGGTACTTTTTATCCTGGAAAATGTATTGTTCCCGCGCGATAAACGAGTTTTGGCGCAACGGAGTTGCGGGCGGCATCTAGTTACATATTTTTATTATGTACTAACTACTAACTAGTTTAATATTATAATGTTTTAACCAAACATGCTGTGCTACGTAAAGAGGTAAACATATAATATTCATAATCAATAGCTTATCTCGTATCTACGCGATAAAAATTACTCCAAGATAGTAGGTACTAGATATCATTTAACGTCCTTTTAAACGGACTTAAAAAAAGAGGTTATCAATTCCACCCGTATGTATGACGTAGTATTATAAGAAATGCCCAGTTTTCGTATAATATGTTAGTTTATATCAGCACATAATAATGTGCCAAATCTCAGAAGTATGTATGTTTTTGCGTTTGTTTTCGCATATCTCTGATACTCCGATTTCAGTTTTTTTATTGTTGTAGATATTTTTCAACTTAGTGAATACTGCAAGTATCATCAAAATAGTTTCAGTAGTTTTTGAGATAGGGAATTTTAAGTACAATTTTGAAGTCGGTTTTGTTTTTTTAATATACCACTTGCTAGAAAGTCAAAGTATTCCTTTTTAGAAAGTCAGTTAATAAAGTCTAAAACAGCCTTTTATCCTCGTAAGCTTCCTTTACATTGTACGATAGCTGTGTTTGTCCTCCGTTAAGCTTCATAATGTATTCATCGTGTTACGCCAAGCGTTGAAAAGACTTTACCTTTATATAATGAAATTGCGGTATTTTTAGAAGGTTATATATAATCTATATGCCCATCTTGGGTCATAATGGAAAACCATGATTGTGCGAGTGTATTTAAAATATTCACATCGGCAATCATGCATACTAATATTATAAGTGCGAAAGTGTGTCTGTTTCTCTGTCTGTCTGTTACCTCTTCACGCTTAAACCACTGAACCGATTTGAGTGTTAAGTCCCGGGAAAGAGAATTCTTTTTTAACCGACTTCAAAAAAATGAGGTTATCAATTCGACGCGTATGTATGTAATATTTCCAGAACTGCCCAGTTTTTGTATATGTTAATCTATGACAGCTTCTGAACAAATGTGCCAAATTTCAAAAGTGTAAGTATGTATATATGTATGTTTTTATGTTTGTGCACGCATATCTCCGGAACCACAAGTCCGATTTTAGTGATTCTTTTTTTATTGTACTTGGTATTGTTCAACTTAGGGAATAATGCAAGTTTCATCAAAATCGGTTCAGTAGTTTTTGAGATAGGGAATTTTAATTCTTAATTACGTACAAAAATTTGAAGCCGGTTTTATCTTTTTAAACTATGTGTGCTTTTATTTCTGGCGCAACGGAATCATCTTGTAAATTTTATTTTGTAAATCGTAATCGTTACATCGTGTGTCCCAACATAGCTGAGGTCCATACTAATATTATAAATGCGAAAGTCTGTCTGTTACCTCTTCACGCCCAAACCGCTGAACCGATTTTGCTGAAATTTGGCATGGAGATACTTTGAGTCCCGGGAAAGGACATAGAGGATACTTTTTATCCCGGAAAAATGTACGGTTCCTGCGCGATAAACGATTTTTGGCGCACCGGAGTTGCGAGCGTCATCTTGTAGATAAAGTACGTAAATCGGAATCGCCATAATGTCCCAACATAGCTGAGATGCAGAATAAAATCAATATCATCAGTGCGAAGGTTTGTTAAAATATCTAATTACGTAAATAGCAAATTATAAAACTTACCAACTTTTAATTTTTCTAACTCTTCGACCGGAACATCCTGAAAATACACAATCGAGTTATACTTTCGTCTTGGGAACTATGAGGCGTAACTTTAGAAGTTTTAGCAATTATAATTTTAACAAAACAGACTTACAAGGCTGTTTTGGCACGTAGCTGAAATCTAACGCCGCTTTACTGTAAAATATCATTGTTTCACAATCACGGTCTCCTATTAAATCTATATCCATAAAACAATGTTAGGGAGAAGCCACACGAGTGCGGTGCGGCGGCGGCGCGGCGCCGGAGCGGTGCTGCTGCGGCATCCTGCATATAAAAATCAACCACACGGTACGGTGCGGCGCCGGCGATTTTTATATGCAGGACGCCGCAGCGGCACCGCTCCGGCGCCGCGCCGCCGCCGCACTGCACCCGTGTGGCTTCTCCCTTAGACTGTAGACAATGTTATGATTGATAACTGGTACGCACCCACGCGCCAAAACGCCTTATCTATTATAATATTATGTTCAGTCATTGAAATTTGAAGCTAAAACATCCTAATACTTTGTTGCACCTGCGTTCGTTTTTAGGGTTCCGTACCCAAAGGGTAAAAACGGGACCCTATTGCTGATTCTTCGATGTCTGTCCGTCTGTCCGTCTGTTCGTCTGTCTCCAAGCTGTAAAGAATGGTAATAGCTAGAAAGAGAGTTAAAATTTCACAGATTATATATTTCTGTTGCCGCTATAATAACAAATACTAAAAACAAAATAAATTAAATATTTAAGGGGGGCTCCCATACAACAAACGTGATTTTTCAATCATTTTTTGCTCGGTATCAATAATGACACATGTAGGCACTTGACATTTTCACAAAAGCCTTAATTATATGTGTAATTTAATAATTAATAATAATATTTTAATAAAATAAAAATTGAAGGGGGGCTCCCATACAAAAAACACAAATTTTGGCCTATTTTTGCTCTATAACGGTACGGAACCCTTCGTGAGCGAGTCCGACTCGCACTTGGCCGATTATTATATATTAATTTTAACTTTGTATAAAAAACTTATAAAACGAGCCTCTCATTTGTACAACGTACGTTTTCCATTTTATATGACATTTCCTCTGTAGCAGTCAGAGGAAGAATATTCTTAGAATATTCTTATGCTTTCTCTGGAATATTGAAAAAATATTCATTCAATATTCTAATGAGATTAAGCAGCATTATTGTTCTACAAAAGTATGCTTTATGTGGGGTATACGCTACAGGCTAGCAAAGGAGGTATGTGTGTGGGACGGCCATTATGCGCTCCATGTTGACATTCTTAGAGTTCCCACCAAAATTTATTCTATCTCACATTTGCGGCTACAACGTTTCGCTAAAGTTATGCTTATTTTTTATGCAGGGTGAAAGCTTTAACAATTTTAATCTTTAATGTTTATATTTTAAATACGAATTTATTTCATTTCTAACGAGTGTACACTGTATTACTATACGTTATACGTCATATAGCTATATTAATTGACTTGATCTTCGGAATTTGAATATTAAAGTAACACGTACTAGCTTTTGTGATCTAATTAATATTATAATTGAGTTAATATTAGGAACTTAGAGTAGACATAAGAGAGAAGTTAGCTCAAACCTATTTTAATAATAAATTATAATGAATTACTACCTAATTTTCAGCGTCAAAGACATACGAGTAGCTTGCCAACGTTTGATTTGCTTTAATAGATATTTATTTGTTAAGGTCTAGTAGATAATTATTTTGTTTATTATAAAATAGAAATAGAACAATAATATTGTTCTATTTCTATTTTTTTATAAATTGTAGAATTACTCACAGACTTAGGTTCCTCCTGATTTGCTCCTGAAACAAAGAAAAGAGGATTTATGTACTTATATTTTGTTAAAATAATGGCACCAGGACAAACCCTTGTTGGGTTAAATGCTGCCATTCTGTTTAATTACATAATGTTTGTGTATCTTATTCTTAATGAATAAAAAATAAAAATAAAAAATATAAGAATTTAATTCAAATACCATATAATGCAGTTGATAGGTATATACTCGTAGTTATGAAATAGTTGTGATTCCTAATATTCCTATGTATAGGCACTAAGGCGTCATTGGTTGGAATTCCTCTGGTGCAGTGATTCGCACCTCTGATTTCGCTTAGATTTATAGACCACATTCCATGGGAAGAATTCACTTGTTGTTTTAGTTACAAAAGGAGCATTGTATTACTCGAGTTATTAATCTCTATCAATGATATTCTACTTATACAGATGTGTTACGTTAAAATCTCTTCCGTACAATTTTCAAATTCAAAATTGAACTTTGACAGATAAGTGAAACAAAAGATACGAAATGCCATTTACATAAAGGAGACAGATTGCTTGGGTCAATTGCAGACCCAATTGGGTCGTATTTGAGTCTTCACAACGCGCGCAACATATCTGCTTTGAGTTTTTTATATAATATCATTGATCTCTATAAAAAAATTCATCAACATTTTACTACTTTATCGGTATAAAAGTAACAAACTTCCGTCCATCCTCTTAACCATTCACATAAGAGAAGTAATATCATCATTAAACATATATTTGCTTGTGTATATGAACAAAACACAATTATTATACTTAGCAAATAATCATAAACTGTCTCAACAAAACAGAAAATACTTCGAGAATACGCAAAAATACGTTATTTTTATTGTAATTGTTGTGAAAACACAAGACCTACAGAGCCAAGCGTTCAACATCTACACAACGGCCAATAAAAATTAATTTAGAATCTAAAATGTAAATGTTCTCCAGAAGTTCCAATGTTGATTATTAAAGTTTTGTTATAAAAAAGGATACCTTGTAATTATAAAACATTTGTTTAGCAACATTAATAGTGCAATACACATTATTGTAAAGGATTAAGGTTTATGTCCTGAATCCATTAGAAGTGCGCACGTAGCATTCACGTAGCAAGCGCGTAGCGTTCACGTAGCAAGCGCGTAGCATTCACGTAGCAAGCGGGTAGCATTTACGTAGCATTCACGTAGCACGCGCGTAGCATTTACGTCCTATGAGATTAGAATTCAAGTAGCACGTACGTAGCTATCTGAACTCAATGCATAGAAACCTGTAGCTACTTCGACTAGCACATTTTGAAATCAGCTGTGAGGTCCATGGCCTTTCGAATCATAGTTTTAAAATGTTGTTTGGTTTTTTTTTTCTAAACAATACTTACAACGATTCAGACATTACGACTCCAATAGTTTTGTCCACACTGTGCCTCTTTTTGTTTATGAAGGGCATGCGTTACAGCGAAGTCAACATTGCACGTGAGGCATGCCCGCGACGCTATGACACTTTTCTTTCAACGCGGGTGGATTTCGACAAATTGAATTATTGAATATGCCAAACGAAAGTTGAATAAAAAGATGATGACGAAAATTTAAGATGGAATTACATAATGTGGACATAGAGGCTATTGTCTTTCATCATCTTCTCGTTTCATTTTCAGAAATGTTCGTTGCAAACCAAGTAATTAACTGTCAAGTACATAAATCATTTTCCATTAATATCGACTTAACCTGAATGCTGTAAATGGGTCACGAGTGCAGTATTTGAGGCAAGGTTAGTTCGATAACTTCCACCCTAAATACTATTTGCTCCCACTATTACTGTACTTAGCGTTCCATTATTGTGAGTGCTCACAGCAAGATTCAATTCTCTATCAATAATGGATGGAATAGAAATTAAAAGACAAGAATAATTGGTACAGTATCAGCAATTCCCGTGCTGGATCAGCATGATTGAAAATAAGCCCAACATCCAAAAGACTGCGCGGTCCTGGGAAGCATAATAGGTACTCTTAACTGCCGCACGAGACGAATACGAATTACTTAATCTGTTATGTGTGTAACTAGATGACGTCCGCAACTCCATTGCGCCAAAATTCGTTTATCAAAAAGTATCCTATGTCCATTCCTGGGACTCAAAGTATCTCTATACCTTTCAGACTTTTGACTTTATAATATTAGGGTCTGTACAGACGAACTGCAATCCAGCAGTTTGAATGCAGTTGACACGACTGAAATAGAACTGCACACCAGTGGACCAAACCATCAACTGCATTCAAACTGCAGTTGAACTGCAATTCGCGGTTGGATTGCAGTTGAAATGCGGTCCGTCTGTAGAGACCCTTAGTATGATTAATATTATAAAAAGTTTCAAATTAAATTTTTATTGTTATGAAAATAGTCACCAAATGTTAAGCAGTCCCTTCTAACATTAAAACCTCAAAAACCTTTGAATGTAATCTATGATGTGCCATAAAGGAATATTCCTTCGCTATCAAGATGTCAAAAACAATCGACCCATGATCAACTACAATAACATGGCGCGCCCCTCCAAATGACTGTTTCAATGTGTGTAGTCACATCCTTATGAAAGAGTTTGTATGTAGTAAGTGTTCAACCAATCACAGTACACGTAATATTTCAGTTAATGTCACTTATTACCAAGATTTGTTGGTCAACTAATCATAATTAGCCTACCGCGCAAGACAACGCAATTCAAACGTTTTGACAACGCACTTCAAACGTTTTGACAACGCACTTCAAACGTTTTGAATTTTGGAGGGGCGCGCCATGTTATCGTAGTTGATCTCTACGACAGGTTTGAAGAAATAAAAATTTCTTCACTTTTATAGTTAATCTTATCGTATTTACCTGTCATACCCACATTTTTATCAACATCCATTATGCAGCGTCGTCACGTTGGTCCACTATACGATATTACCCCCTTGCTAATATAAAATACTAGCGACCCGCCCCGGCGTCGCACGGGTATAAAATATATAGCCACTGAAAAAATGATTAAAATCGATAGCCTATGATCCTTCACGTGGTCTACTTCTTATCTATGCCAAATAACATAAAAATTGCTCCAGTAGTTCGCGAGATAAGCTCTTTCAAATAATTTCCCCCGTTTTTTCCACATTCTCCTATTAGTCTTAGCGTGATAAAGTATAGCCTATAGCATTCCGCAATAAATGGGCTAACACTGAAATAATTTTTCAAATCGGACCAGTAGTTCCTGAGATTAGCGCGTTCAAGTTAGCCCTTTCAAATAATTTTCCCCGTTTTTTTCACATTTTCCTCTATTTCTTTGCTCCTATTAGTCTTAACGTGATAAAATATAGCCTATAGCCTTCCTCGATAAATGGGCTATCTAACACTGAAAGAATCATCAAAATCCGTTGCGTAGTTTTAAAGATTAAAGGGAACAAAGGGACATGAAGAAAAAAGCGACTTTGTTTTATAATATGTATAGATGTTGAAACAGAGAAGAACGATATGGCCGTTTTCTTAGTGTCCTGGGAGGTCCTGGATAGTTTTTAGATAGCGTCCTGGGTTCACTAAAAAATATTATGTAAGTTTAAAATTTTGTTGTAAACAAAATTGTTTGTTTTATATTAGAATAAATAGTTTTAAATACATTGTTTTATTTATTAAAAGATATTATTATTTTAATTTCCTAAAACTTTGTGTCTTTTGTCACTAGATAATTCTACTTCTACTATTGCGAGTCTTGTGTCCTGTTTTTGGGCGAAATTGTCCTGGTTTCTGTAACTTCAATCCTGGTTTTTTAAATTTTAGGTTGGTAACCCTATCATATGGTTAGCTCATTTTTTAAAGCAGTGGTACTCAACCTTTTTTATATACCCGCCGGGACTTAGTAGCCCGCGTGAAGTCAAACTATTTTAAAATTCATGCCCACCGGCAAAATAGTGAAAAGATGTCGTGAAAGTCGTGAAAATTTTTGACTTTTAAATAGGTAATTTTGAAGAACGTTATTTTTTAACCCTATATTTGGTTGCGGCACGCGACACCAAGACCAAAGCGTGTTTTTGGCCCGTATAAAAAAAGGTTGAGTACCACTGTGCTATATTCTCTGTAACACGTCATGTTGTTATACAATTTCATTTGGGAAAGGAAGGTTTCACAAACAAAGTCATGTAATTTTAGTATTAAGTATCATACATAAAAATCTGTATATTTTTATTGCGATGCCATAATATCGGATGATAAAATTTCCATAAATATTATTGAGCATCGAACCAGCAACATGTCATTGTTACTGAAATGTAATTGTGGAAAAATTTTGGGGAGTATTCATACTCGTACTATAATATGACTGAGAACGTAATATTTGAGGGGAATTATCGAGGGGTACAGACTACAGAGCAAGGATATGAATAGACACATGAATAATTTGTCTTTTATTAGATACTAGACGACGCCCGTAACTCCGTTGCGCCAAAAAATTTTTATCGCGCGGGAACCGTACATTTCTCCGGGATAAAAAGTATCCTATAAACTTTGCCAGGATTTAAGGTATCTCTACACCAAATTTCAGCAAAATCGGTTCAGTGGTTTAAGCGTAAAGAGGTTACAAAAAGACAGACAGACAGAGTACAGACAAATTTTCACATTTATAATCTATACTAATATTATAAAGCGGAAGAGTTTGTTAGTTAGTTTGTTTGTTTGTTTGAACGCGCTAATCTCAGGAACTACTGGTCCGATTTGAAAAATTCTTTCATTGTTAGATAGCCCAGTTATCGAGAAAGGCTATAAGCTGTATTTTATTGCGCTAAGACTAATAAAAGCGAAGAAATAGAGGAAAATGTGGAAAAAACGGAGGAAATTATTTGAACGGGCTTATCTCACGAACTACTAGAGCATTTTTTCTGTTATTTGGATCAGATAAGAAGTAGACCAAGTGAAGGATCACAGGCTTTTTTTGTGGACAAATTTTTCTGTGAAATATCTAATTTACGCGGGCGAAGCCGCGCGGAACGTCTAGTAAATAAAATAAATAAAAAAAATTAAAATAATATTAGTAAATTTGGATTGTGTTTTAATATTTGAAGGGGGTACAATTATTTCGTTTTTTTTTATAAAATAAGGGTGCAAACGAGAAAACGGGTCACCTGATGGTAAGCAACTACCGTCGCCCATGGACACTCGCAACATTAGAAGAGCTGCAGGTGCGTTGCCAGCCTGCTGCATGCAGTGTTTAGGATACTGTGTGATGCCAACGCCCAACACGCAGGCTAGTTAATAGTCTGCTGTCTCATCTACGTCTGAAGAGCTGCAGGTGCGTTGCCAGCCTGCTGCATGCAGTGTTTAGGATACTGTGTGATGCCAACGCCCAACACGCAGGCTAGTTAATAGTCTGCTGTCTCATCTACGTCTGAAGAGCTGCAGGTGCGTTGCCAGCCTGCTGCATGCAGTGTTTAGGATACTGTGTGATGCCAACGCCCAACACGCAGGCTAGTTAATAGTCTGCTGTCTCATCTACGTCTGAAGAGCTGCAGGTGCGTTGCCAGCCTGCTGCATGCAGTGTTTAGGATACTGTGTGATGCCAACGCCCAACACGCAGGCTAGTTAATAGTCTGCTGTCTCATCTACGTCTGAAGAGCTGCAGGTGCGTTGCCAGCCTGCTGCATGCAGTGTTTAGGATACTGTGTGATGCCAACGCCCAACACGCAGGCTAGTTAATAGTCTGCTGTCTCATCTACGTCTGAAGAGCTGCAGGTGCGTTGCCAGCCTGCTGCATGCAGTGTTTAGGATACTGTGTGATGCCAACGCCCAACACGCAGGCTAGTTAATAGTCTGCTGTCTCATCTACGTCTGAAGAGCTGCAGGTGCGTTGCCAGCCTGCTGCATGCAGTGTTTAGGATACTGTGTGATGCCAACGCCCAACACGCAGGCTAGTTAATAGTCTGCTGTCTCATCTACGTCTGAAGAGCTGCAGGTGCGTTGCCAGCCTGCTGCATGCAGTGTTTAGGATACTGTGTGATGCCAACGCCCAACACGCAGGCTAGTTAATAGTCTGCTGTCTCATCTACGTCTGAAGAGCTGCAGGTGCGTTGCCAGCCTGCTGCATGCAGTGTTTAGGATACTGTGTGATGCCAACGCCCAACACGCAGGCTAGTTAATAGTCTGCTGTCTCATCTACGTCTGAAGAGCTGCAGGTGCGTTGCCAGCCTGCTGCATGCAGTGTTTAGGATACTGTGTGATGCCAACGCCCAACACGCAGGCTAGTTAATAGTCTGCTGTCTCATCTACGTCTGAAGAGCTGCAGGTGCGTTGCCAGCCTGCTGCATGCAGTGTTTAGGATACTGTGTGATGCCAACGCCCAACACGCAGGCTAGTTAATAGTCTGCTGTCTCATCTACGTCTGAAGAGCTGCAGGTGCGTTGCCAGCCTGCTGCATGCAGTGTTTAGGATACTGTGTGATGCCAACGCCCAACACGCGGGCTAGTTAATAGTCTGCTGTCTCATCTACGTCTGAAGAGCTGCAGGTGCGTTGCCAGCCTGCTGCATGCAGTGTTTAGGATACTGTGTGATGCCAACGCCCAACACGCAGGCTAGTTAATAGTCTGCTGTCTCATCTACGTCTGAAGAGCTGCAGGTGCGTTGCCAGCCTGCTGCATGCAGTGTTTAGGATACTGTGTGATGCCAACGCCCAACACGCAGGCTAGTTAATAGTCTGCTGTCTCATCTACGTCTGAAGAGCTGCAGGTGCGTTGCCAGCCTGCTGCATGCAGTGTTTAGGATACTGTGTGATGCCAACGCCCAACACGCAGGCTAGTTAATAGTCTGCTGTCTCATCTACGTCTGAAGAGCTGCAGGTGCGTTGCCAGCCTGCTGCATGCAGTGTTTAGGATACTGTGTGATGCCAACGCCCAACACGCAGGCTAGTTAATAGTCTGCTGTCTCATCTACGTCTGAAGAGCTGCAGGTGCGTTGCCAGCCTGCTGCATGCAGTGTTTAGGATACTGTGTGATGCCAACGCCCAACACGCAGGCTAGTTAATAGTCTGCTGTCTCATCTACGTCTGAAGAGCTGCAGGTGCGTTGCCAGCCTGCTGCATGCAGTGTTTAGGATACTGTGTGATGCCAACGCCCAACACGCAGGCTAGTTAATAGTCTGCTGTCTCATCTACGTCTGAAGAGCTGCAGGTGCGTTGCCAGCCTGCTGCATGCAGTGTTTAGGATACTGTGTGATGCCAACGCCCAACACGCGGGCTAGTTAATAGTCTGCTGTCTCATCTACGTCTGAAGAGCTGCAGGTGCGTTGCCAGCCTGCTGCATGCAGTGTTTAGGATACTGTGTGATGCCAACGCCCAACACGCAGGCTAGTTAATAGTCTGCTGTCTCATCTACGTCTGAAGAGCTGCAGGTGCGTTGCCAGCCTGCTGCATGCAGTGTTTAGGATACTGTGTGATGCCAACGCCCAACACGCAGGCTAGTTAATAGTCTGCTGTCTCATCTACGTCTGAAGAGCTGCAGGTGCGTTGCCAGCCTGCTGCATGCAGTGTTTAGGATACTGTGTGATGCCAACGCCCAACACGCGGGCTAGTTAATAGTCTGCTGTCTCATCTACGTCTGAAGAGCTGCAGGTGCGTTGCCAGCCTGCTGCATGCAGTGTTTAGGATACTGTGTGATGCCAACGCCCAACACGCGGGCTAGTTAATAGTCTGCTGTCTCATCTACGTCTGAAGAGCTGCAGGTGCGTTGCCAGCCTGCTGCATGCAGTGTTTAGGATACTGTGTGATGCCAACGCCCAACACGCAGGCTAGTTAATAGTCTGCTGTCTCATCTACGTCTGAAGAGCTGCAGGTGCGTTGCCAGCCTGCTGCATGCAGTGTTTAGGATACTGTGTGATGCCAACGCCCAACACGCAGGCTAGTTAATAGTCTGCTGTCTCATCTACGTCTGAAGAGCTGCAGGTGCGTTGCCAGCCTGCTGCATGCAGTGTTTAGGATACTGTGTGATGCCAACGCCCAACACGCGGGCTAGTTAATAGTCTGCTGTCTCATCTACGTCTGAAGAGCTGCAGGTGCGTTGCCAGCCTGCTGCATGCAGTGTTTAGGATACTGTGTGATGCCAACGCCCAACACGCAGGCTAGTTAATAGTCTGCTGTCTCATCTACGTCTGAAGAGCTGCAGGTGCGTTGCCAGCCTGCTGCATGCAGTGTTTAGGATACTGTGTGATGCCAACGCCCAACACGCAGGCTAGTTAATAGTCTGCTGTCTCATCTACGTCTGAAGAGCTGCAGGTGCGTTGCCAGCCTGCTGCATGCAGTGTTTAGGATACTGTGTGATGCCAACGCCCAACACGCGGGCTAGTTAATAGTCTGCTGTCTCATCTACGTCTGAAGAGCTGCAGGTGCGTTGCCAGCCTGCTGCATGCAGTGTTTAGGATACTGTGTGATGCCAACGCCCAACACGCAGGCTAGTTAATAGTCTGCTGTCTCATCTACGTCTGAAGAGCTGCAGGTGCGTTGCCAGCCTGCTGCATGCAGTGTTTAGGATACTGTGTGATGCCAACGCCCAACACGCAGGCTAGTTAATAGTCTGCTGTCTCATCTACGTCTGAAGAGCTGCAGGTGCGTTGCCAGCCTGCTGCATGCAGTGTTTAGGATACTGTGTGATGCCAACGCCCAACACGCGGGCTAGTTAATAGTCTGCTGTCTCATCTACGTCTGAAGAGCTGCAGGTGCGTTGCCAGCCTGCTGCATGCAGTGTTTAGGATACTGTGTGATGCCAACGCCCAACACGCAGGCTAGTTAATAGTCTGCTGTCTCATCTACGTCTGAAGAGCTGCAGGTGCGTTGCCAGCCTGCTGCATGCAGTGTTTAGGATACTGTGTGATGCCAACGCCCAACACGCAGGCTAGTTAATAGTCTGCTGTCTCATCTACGTCTGAAGAGCTGCAGGTGCGTTGCCAGCCTGCTGCATGCAGTGTTTAGGATACTGTGTGATGCCAACGCCCAACACGCGGGCTAGTTAATAGTCTGCTGTCTCATCTACGTCTGAAGAGCTGCAGGTGCGTTGCCAGCCTGCTGCATGCAGTGTTTAGGATACTGTGTGATGCCAACGCCCAACACGCGGGCTAGTTAATAGTCTGCTGTCTCATCTACGTCTGAAGAGCTGCAGGTGCGTTGCCAGCCTGCTGCATGCAGTGTTTAGGATACTGTGTGATGCCAACGCCCAACACGCAGGCTAGTTAATAGTCTGCTGTCTCATCTACGTCTGAAGAGCTGCAGGTGCGTTGCCAGCCTGCTGCATGCAGTGTTTAGGATACTGTGTGATGCCAACGCCCAACACGCAGGCTAGTTAATAGTCTGCTGTCTCATCTACGTCTGAAGAGCTGCAGGTGCGTTGCCAGCCTGCTGCATGCAGTGTTTAGGATACTGTGTGATGCCAACGCCCAACACGCGGGCTAGTTAATAGTCTGCTGTCTCATCTACGTCTGAAGAGCTGCAGGTGCGTTGCCAGCCTGCTGCATGCAGTGTTTAGGATACTGTGTGATGCCAACGCCCAACACGCGGGCTAGTTAATAGTCTGCTGTCTCATCTACGTCTGAAGAGCTGCAGGTGCGTTGCCAGCCTGCTGCATGCAGTGTTTAGGATACTGTGTGATGCCAACGCCCAACACGCAGGCTAGTTAATAGTCTGCTGTCTCATCTACGTCTTATTAGGACCAGCTATTGCAACGTGACAAGGCGATGCGTTTTAAATGAGCCATTTAAATTTTTTAAACAAAATGGTACACATTGTATTTACAGATGTTAGGCTGCCTTTTTTAATTTTGGGTAGCTAATTTAAAAATACATCGTATCGATTTGTTTGTACGCTCCGATTCCGATCCGGTGGACGCGCACCTTTAGGTCGACCAATAAAGACGGTGTTTTGTATTCTATTCGCGTCCCGGCCTTGTCACTTAGCCGTCGTCAACATGAAAACAATGGGGCCGAGCTTAAAATAAAATGGCGGAAAATTAACACAACGTGGCCGTATGTTGATTCCCACACCGGTATAGCTAAGCGAGTACGTGGGGAAAGCCTTTTTTTATAGTTGGGGAAATGCAAATGCGCATCTCTGGCGGTCTGGAGATGGCCACCGGGGTATGTGGGACCCCCCGGGGCGGTGAAAGCCGCGCCCGGGCATACCCACTAAAACCCCAACGAGTGTTCCTACTTTCCGCTTTCGGCAGAGCCACGGGATACGCGGGATACAGAACCGCGAAAACGTGGAGAAAACCTGATGAAAATTCGTATTGAAGCGTTTGAATAACTTTATTGACAGAATCAAGTAGTGGCATCAAATGCGTTGTTATAATTTTCATAAAATATATTTGTTCTTTTGTCACGAATGATTAGTTACTCGTATCAATTATTGATCCTGCGAAGTGAACGTTACGTTTAAGTAATTAGCGTCCCTTAATTTAATAAGAGTAACTTTTTGTTTGACTCTTGTATGGGAAAATCCATGATGCTCGGGCGGTTGCCCACACAAAAAAATGCTCTTTAAGCGCTGCTACTTTCACAGTGAACTCTACACAAGGGATACATTCACATCTTAAAGTGTTATCACTTAGTTTTGTTACTCCCTGTATATCTCTAAATTACCTTTCTTTTACGGGCTTTAAATTTCTAAATCGGTTCGGTTGTTATTAAGCGTGAAGAGTTGCGTGAGTTTTTACACTCATAACATTATGGACTAGCCCGCTTCTGCTCATGATACCAAGCTTTTATGTTCGTAGCCTCTACATCACACTTTATCTCCTAAACTTTTGTTTGTATACTCAACTAATTTAACAACAACATGGACCAGTTTTAAAACAAACTTTGTAAAATAACGAGGTGTAAGTTTTCTGATAACTAATTTTCAGTGAAACCACACTGAAACTTTTCCGAGAATTTACAACAAGCTAATAAATTATTACGGACACGACAGCAGCGTGTATAAATATACACCTGTGTATAATATATTATTTATGTGTATAAATATTTAAATGGGTGTATTATTGCTATGTACTTAAAACAAGTATTTAATTAAACACAAATAATACTTATGCATTAACAACTGCCCTAATTGGAATTTTATACAAACGCGCATTGTATTTTGTTGCAAATATTGTATGTTTGATGAATCATTTGCTTAAATGCGTTATAAAAAGCTTCAACACAAATCACAATTGAATTGATTTGTATGATATGGTAATATATATATATATATATATATATATATATATAGTAATACAATTATGGTGAATTTCTTACCAAATCAATTCAATTGTGATTTGTGTTGAAGCTTTTTATAACGCATTTAAGCAAATGATTCATCAAACATACAATATTTGCAACAAAATACAATGCGCGTTTGTATAAAATTCCAATTAGGGCAGTTGTTACTGCATAAGTATTATTTGTGTTTAATTATTATATATATATATATATATATATATATATATATATATATATATATATATATATATATATATATAAAATACAATTATTATTAATGGTGTAATGTGTGTAAGTATGTATGTAAGTAATACAATTATGGTGAATTTCTTACCAAATCAATTCAATTGTGATTTGTGTTGAAGCTTTTTATAACGCTTTTTATTATATATATATATATATATATATATATATATATATATATATATATATATATATATATATATATATATATATATATATATATATACTTATATATAGTATTGTATTATAGGGTTATAGAAAATTACATAGTACTTTTTACAAAAATTCCGTTGTGGGTACAGAGTACAGTCGTCAGACAGTGCACTATCTCAAGCAATATCTATGATATCTATCAGACGTAATGTTTATGTCACCCTATCATGCTTATATTATAACAGCGAACGTTTATGAGTATGTTAATATTCTGAATTGAAACATAGGCTACATTTTATTGTGAAATGAATGTATTCAATGCATGCTACTGAGCGCAGATTAGCAGAGTTACTATTTATAAGAAGCGGCTAACAAAAGTCAAACAAAGGACGTACAATGAAAATAATTTAACTGAAAAAAGTAATCCCCCGCCGATAAAAAGGGACCCAACGACAAAAGGTCGCTCGTAAAAAGTAAGAACTGCCGATAGGTTTTATATGTTCCGAATATTGGGTCATACATTATGATTTTTATATCAAACAACGTTTGGAGCGTGTGGACTCTTTTAGGCCTGGAGATACTGACACAAAATTCTTGGTGATTTGTACCAGTATGGCGCCACTTTTTCCTTCTACTACAAGTATGGCAAATATAATAATGGTCACATTGTATCGTATAATTTCCAAAAATCCAAATGCCATACTGGTACAAATCGTCCAATTTTTATCACTTTTTGCTCAAGTCCGATAGTCATCCCGCCCCATGGTTACAATCTGTAATAAATTTTTTTTGGTACAATTGCCAAATGACGATAATACAATGATGCCATGATGTAAAAAATGATTTTACGTATTTTATAGTCGTATTTTCAAAACGTGTCAAATAAATAAGTATTTCAAGTATGGCAGCACTTTTTCCCCCTACTAGAAGTATGGGAAAAATAATAACTGTCATATTTTGTCAAATACTTTCCAAAAATTTAAATGCCATACTGGTACAAATCGTTTGGCGAAAAAAAATACACCTTTGCAGTGGTATGGCGGCCATTGGGACCTGTCGGAAAAGTATGGCAAGGTGATTTTCGTGAATGGCTACTCGACGATGATTAGCTATGCAAAAATTTGCCTGGTACAAATGGTTCAATTTTTTTATTAAAATTAACGTATTCGCGTCGGTATGGCGGGCTGTCAGCCGCACCCGACAAGTATGGCATTACGTTTTCGCCTACTTATTTTTTTTCGACTATCTGAAAATACAAGCATTTTTGTGGAACAAATCGTTCGACACTCGTTATTTATCCGACACGTTCGATTAACGCCCACGCGTTTGGGCTGCCAGTGCGAGCGCTATGACCATCATTTTCCTTTTTGCCTTTACGTAATTATACCCCTGTAAAACCGCCATACTGGTACAAATCACCAAGAATTTTGTGTCAGTATCTCCAGGCCTATTTCTAATATTAACGGCCCGATTCTTTTACCTCGAATGAGCTTCGAACTCGAGTGAGACGAAAAGAGTACGTGAGTGAGATTTGCACTGTTATATTTTGTATTTAAGTATCTTAAATTTCAGTGAAAAAAATCGTTACTTTAACGCCATGATCAGTAATAATTATAATAAGTAAAGGTAAGTAGTGCTAATGTCGAAAGTTTCACAAAAATTAAATTACGACCGCACTTAAAGAAATTTAATGTTACTTTAATTAAATGAAAGCTTCGACGGAAAATGTATCCAGGAGCTGTTGTTAAAATTATTAATATCATTAAATTAAACTTAAGTACCTAATCTTGAAATGCGGTCGTTTGACAAAAATAATAAGTAGTTATGAGGCAGGTAAATTGATAAGCTTCTTTGTTCAGTGAGTCTTATTAATTTTAAATGTAAAAATGGAAGACAAAATTCCAGACGTTATCCTATTAGATGCGTAATAAAAGCTTAAGTATCATTGTTAACTTAAATACCATTAACTTGTTAAATTTTACCGTCATGTTTTGATCACGAAAAATATTGTGTGTACTATTACTGCAGTCGCCAGAGGTTTTAACCTCCGAAAATTGTAATAGTGAATGGATTTTTGTTTTTGAGGTGTCATTTTCTTTTTTACACTATAACTTGCAAAGTTTACCAAAAATTTTTTTGTGCTTTTAATTTTTTAGTTACTTAATTAAAAATTAATATTTCACCATATAAAACCGGTCCAGAAAAAAAAATTCTTGTTCCTGTTATTTAATGACTCTTATACGATTGTTTACGTTGAAAATTAACCAAATACACAATTTTTAAAAAAGAAAGTTTGCTTTGCTAAGCTAAATAAAACTATAAGGTTTTTGTAAAGTTTTTAGAGATTAACGCTCGTCGTAACCAAGATAAAAGGGTTTGGGTGGATTTAAGGGTTGTAACGAAAAGTGTGTTAAACTTACTTGTTGTGCGTATTTAATTTTTAGAGAAATGATAACTTTTAAGTACTTAAAAACGTTTAAATATCTCCAAAAATGTGTAAAATAGACCGAAAATATTTTTCTATATTTGTTGAAAATTTATTTAAGTGAGAGCTAAAACATTATTGCATAATAAACATTGCATCGACAAATGAAAGACTTTTTCTAGTCTTTGAAATATATTTAAACTTCCTACTTAAAGCCAGAAAAAAAATTGGGTGTTACAAATCTCACGTACATACTAAAGACGCATGCTGCGACCTATGTTTGGAAAATGCTTACCTGAATACAAAAAATATCAGTTCTTAACCTAATTTGTACTTTTTTCCTTTAAGTATGTTTTAGCAAATATAATTAATGAAAAAAAATTAATAAAAAATCAATTTTATTCTGTAAAAAACCTAACCAAAAGAAATAAAATACAGATTTTCTTCGAAATATCCGTGAAAAGTTTGTGCTACATTTTCAGAAAATTTAATAAAGTAAGAGCTAAAAAGTTATACACATTAAGAAATAGAAGGCTTTGTTAAGCCTAAAAAATAATTTTAAACTTCCTATTTAAAACTAAAGAAAAATAGGAACGCCATTTACCTGGCGAGGCACACAACAAGCACATTTGGAGGTATGCTCATCTACATACAAAAATATTAATTTTAAATCTAAATTATGTATTTTTTCAACTTATTTTCTTTCTTTGGAATATAAGCAACGATACAAATCAAAAAAATAATAATATATTTTATTATTTTGCTATATATTTAAAAGAAAGAAATATGCAAATTTTCTTCAAAATTTTGCAGTTTATGAGTTTATTTGAAGTGGAAGAGAATAATTTAAAAATCAAAAGCACAACTTTTCAATAGGTAAACTTTATTATTTATGTTATCACTTATCAGCTACATATTCCTTTTTTTCTTTTCAATTTTCATCCACTATTGCAAAAATCGGAGGTTAGCACGATTTTTACGCTCTGGGAACTCCACTATATAGGCTACTTAGGATTAATTTTATAATATCCAAGAGTTTGCGCAGTGCACAAGTGTGCAAATGGAAACATTATTTTTTAAATGTCTATTCTTTTCTCTCTTTCTCTCTCCCTTGAGTAGTTTGCGCAGTGGAAAGGACACGACACGACCGGTGAGAGATTAGGCGCCAGATCGACTTTTTACATACCTATACAACGCATGGTTGATTGATAAATAAAATAAGCTTCAACATTTATTTCACGCAGAAATTAAACCCACAGTCTACGGTCAAAAGCCAAACTCTTAACCACTGGACGACAGAGGCTATCATTGATAGAACAATAGACTGTACGTGCAATACGCATCCTATAGTCCTGAATACCTACTTACAGCATAATGGAGAATAGGCTGAGTGCATACTACACGGAGATTTCACACAATAGCACTTCTGATAGTAAGGCGAGCTGTAGGGGTAATAAACTCCTCTATAGACTTGTATTATACGGAGTACTTACGCATACCAACATACTGTATGTACATAGAAATTATGAGGAAGCTCAAAATCTATTCATTAGACTTTCTGCAAAGCTAATGAACAGCTTTTGATTTAATTTGGTAAAAACTTTGGTTCTTGATTGAATCGTGGCAACTAATATGTATTCTGTGATCGTGGGTACATTTTCATGCCTAATCGTTGGAAAGTTTAGTTCTTAAAAAAATCAATTATATTTATGTTTTTTTTTCATATTTTATATTAATATTATTTAAAAAAAAACACAATAATTTTATAATAATAACTCCCACGCCATTTTCGGTGACGGTGGCCGGCTTCATTGAAACCAGGCAAGTTACGTAGAAGTGATTTTATAGTGCCCGAGTGTGTGCGCAGCACACAAGAGCATTCTCTATTCCTTTTACTCTCATAACCAATTGGGACGTACGACCGGCAAGACTAATAATATAATACTATTTATACTATAAATATAAAGTATACAGTACAAAAGAACAATATTATACTCGGATCTATTTATAACCTACATCGGACTCATAAGTCGTAAAAGTCTTAAGGGATTCGAGAAATATTGGCTGGACAAAATTTTACGTAATCTATTACGCAAAGAAAGCCCTTTGTGTAATAACAAGCTCAGGATTTAGGTTCACAAAGAATCTGTCGTTTGCATTCATACTATCTTGACAATTCGCAGATTCCTAAAGCCTTTCACAATTCACGTAATACCTTTACAATAAAATTCCTTGCGATGGTATATTTTTAATATACAAATAAGGTAGGTTTAACCGGTATACTTTATGTACAAGACCCTTTAAACTTTTTGTGTGTAAATATACATTAAATATTGCATCTTGTGTGTTATTTTAGAACTTATCTACAAACAAATATTTAAAAATCAATGTTTCATGATTACAATTAAAACTTTTAAATAAAAATAAACATTTTTTGCTTGCCTTCAAAATACTATTATATGAGAATTGTAACTTGAATTTGGAATCTATCTATCTAAAACTATTTGAGATAATCAAAATTTGAATTTCCTAAAAAAGTCTTACATCCTGGAACCTTACCAATAATCCTTATAGCTTTAAATGAGCGGCGAAAGTAACGGTAAAATCGCGTAGTTCGGGTTTCGCGTGAATTTCCGCTATCTGCCACGCGAACTAAAAAATATATTTTAACTGATTAAATATTAATATAAAGAAATAAAAAAAATTGGGTACTAAGTAGACATATCAATAAACAATAGTCCGTCAACAAAAATAAATTATCACAATTTGTTTAAATGTTATGCTTTTGTCCATTTGTTAATAGTCACCATTTTAATATTAACATAAAAACGCTGATTATTTCTAAACAAGAAATCTAGAAATTTTTATTATTCTTTTGAGCTAATCTTGAAAGGGCTTAGAAGAGATATCCGATGGAAAAATTCAATAATTTTGATTTTATACTTTTTTATGAACAATCAAAGGCATTCATGAAATTTTCATGTAAATAAAGCAAATAGGGTTTTTTCATCAATAAAAATGATTATTTAAATTTTATTAGTTAAAATATAAAAATATATATTGTTATCTGGCTTCTGATAACAACAAAACAAAATAATAACAATAATTGGATATAAAAGTACCGTAATTGCTTTATTTACATGAATAATTTTGGAATGCTTTTGAATGTTAATAAAAAAGTGAAAAATAAAAAAAAATGAATTTTTTCAACGGGAATCTCTTCTAAGCCCTTTTAAGATTAGCTCAAAAGAATAATAAAAATTTCTCGATTTCTTGTTTAGAAATAATCAGCGTTTTTATGTTAACATTAAAATGGTGACTATTAACAAATTAAGAAAAGCATAATAATTAAATATATTGTGATAATTTATTTTTGTCAACGGATTATTGTTTATTGATATGTCTACTTAGTACCCAAATTTTTTCATTCCTTAATATTAATATTTAATCACTTAAAATTTTTTTAGTTCACGTAGCAGATTGCGGCAAATCACGCGAAACCCGAACCACGCGGTTTTACCGTTACTTTCGCCGCTCAATTAAAGCTATAAGGATTATTGGTAAGATTCCAGGATCTAGGATCTTTTTTAGGAAATTTCCTGTTCTTTAAGGATCTATTTTCAAATTTTGATTATCTCAAATAGTTTTTGAAATATTAAAAAAAAACCAAACCGTTATTTTTATGTTTACTTAATTGTTTATAACTTTTGCGTTTTTTTCAGCCCATCTTGGAATTTTGATAGAATGTTCTAGATGGTATTCCGAATCGAATGAGACCAAAATCATAATTTTCGGTGCATGAGATCACGTTTTGACGAAAATGGCACTTGTTTACCAGAGTATACTTAATTTCATAATGACGCATTTTCACTGGTCGATAGGGCCCGCATGCGGGGTGCGGGAGATTTCTAAAACGCATGCCTCGACCAATCAAAATGCGCCATTAGTTGTCATAGACTCCCCGTATGCTGTATACCGCACGAGTTAACGACTAATGAAATGCGCCCTAACTATCGAGACGAAACTATGAGCCGATTTTTGTGTGTTTCCGCGATAACTCTAGGAATCGGCCAATGTTTATTTTTTTCGTACCAAAAATAACTAGTAGGTAAGTAGTATGTAACAGTATTACGTATGAATAAATTAACATACTATATAAATATATATTCATTTTATAAATATTAAAAAATAGATGACCCGGTGATTTTTTTAAATATTTTCTAACCTCGCAAACCTTCCCTGGACTTTAACGAATATTTCAAGACTATGGCAAATAGCCAAATCAGTTCAGCCGTTCTCAAGTTTTAGGCAACTAACGAAATTGAAAGTTTATTTTTGTTTATATAGATTAAATCTCCCTTATATCTTTTTTCACGTCCCAATATTAAACGAGTTTACCCTGTGATCGTTGAGTTATCACTGAGTAACCACTGGCGCCTACGTGGGCGGTGTGGGCCGAAACCCATAATATATTATGAACCAAAACCCATTAATAATGTAATCAATTCATACGACTTAATCGTATTCTACTTAATTAATTACTCACAAATTTAACGGTCGACCTATTTTGGTAAATATTTAGATCTATTAGAAGATTAAGTTTAGTGAAGTTAAGGGTTTTAAGGTTCTGTTTAGATTTGTAAGTCGCTGTATAAAAAAATTCAGTTTATTTAAGAATACAAATACTCTTGGACCCAAATTTAAACGACGCTAAATATTTTATAAGTTTTAAACTTTTTCCAATAGTATAATAAATTTTTTAAACTGTTGCAGTTGCAAACACCAATAAATAAATAAATAAATAAATAAAATAAAATAAAATACGTTTATTGCAGACTATTACAGCCCATAGAGGTTAGTATTAACAATAATCTTATTCCTATGTTAATTAAGAAGTTTTACTTTAAAATACACGTTTTATTTAAGCCAGGTTCCTTAATTTCTTTTCGTAAAATGTTTCAATCTTAAAAATTGCGCAACGGATTTGGATGCTCTTTTATTTGAATAGAGTGATTTCGTATTCGTTCGTATAATACATGCCTAATATAGTAGAAAAACACTGATAAAGGTATATGAGATCTTGGTGTAAAGCCGCGGCATAAAACTTACGTGTTTATATTTGTGCCGTAAAAATCCAAAACCTATTTAAACACCATCCAAAATTAGCAGCATAAGTAGGTAACAGATAGACAGACACATTCCCATTTATGATATTAGTATTAATAAACTTTGTGCATTAATAAACTTTCATACGAAACTCGTTCAATATAACGCTGCGTTCACTAGACAATGATTTCTGCGTGGGTGGTCCGCGGTTGTTGTGGTGAAAACAGTCGTTAAATACGACCTTGGCCTTATACAGTTTGTTACTTTGTATCTGAAGATTGTCTCGAAACGTCAGTCGCCAAACAATACGTTGTAATATGGGAAATATGCCTCAGTTTTTATGTAAAGTTAGAGACAAAGTTTCATGTACTTAGACTTGTAGAGTTGTAACTGTATTTTAGGATGTTATATTTTCATTTAAATTGCATTATCGAAGATAAATATTTTCAGGCATTATCCCTTCAACTGTCGACCGCGCTCTAGGAGCTCGATGTCAAAAATGCGCGCATCTGTTGACCACTCTCCTGGAGTCCGATTATTACCTTCGTGTTTTATTTTAACCACAGTTTATCGTAAACTATATCTTTACCGCTCTAACTTGCACAAAGTGTTTTTTTTTCAATGTGGCCGCCACAGCTGAAGGGTTATAGCCCTATATATAAATGACCTGCCATTCTTAATTAAAGATAAGCATGGAATAGTATTATTTGCTGATGATACATCTCTTACATTCAATATCAAACGGCTTAACCCATCAGTCGTGGCAAAACGAGACACAATAGCTTTTTCATTGTTATCGCGGCCGGATGTGGCCGCTTGGGGCTTCATGAATTAATGCGTGTTATGACGAAGTAAATAATGCTCTCTCAAAGATTGTACATTGGTTTAGCGTTAATAATCTTTTACTTAATAGTAAAAAAACAAAATGTATTAAATTCAAATTGCCGAATGTAAGGCAAACGGAAACCAATGTGCTTTTAAATGGTGATGTTATGGAGCTAGTGGATACAGCTGTATTTTTAGGTCTTACACTAGACTCCAAGCTTCAGTGGGGCCCTCACATTGCTGGGTTGGCCGACAGACTCAGTTCAGCAGCATATGCAGTAAGTAAGATTAGACAATTTTCAGATGAAACAACAGCACGCCTAGTGTATTTTAGTTACTTTCATAGTATTATGTCCTACGGCATTTTGCTGTGGGGCAATGCTGCAGATATAAATACAATTTTTGTGCTGCAGAAGCGAGCTGTTCGGGCAATCTACAAGCTGGCCCGTAATACTTCACTTAGAGAAAAATTTAAGGAAACTGGAATCCTAACTGTTGCTTCTCAATATGTCCTATCAAATGTATTATATGTTAAAAAGAATATATATGAGTTCAAGAAAAAATGTGATGATACCCATGGGAGAAATACTCGTCATAAACATAAGCTTGACATTCCGGTGACTAGACTTATTAAAGTCAAAAACTCTTTTAAAGGTCAATGTATACGCCTTTATAATAAGATCCCAGAAAACGTTCAAAATCTCTCAATTAATAAATTCAAAAAAGTTGTTAAAGAACGTTTGTGTACAAAAGCGTACTATAAAGTTACTGATTTCATGAATGATAGTACCATGGGAATAAGGTCGCCCCCTGCAGAGCTGTTTCTGTATAATATACAGTATGGTACACTCGTTGTATTTTATTTAGTCATAATGACACTGTAGTTTTATATACTTTTTCTAATTTTCCATCTTTTTAATTAAAAGATGGCTCCGTGCGAGTTTCTTACACCGGTTCTTCTCGACGGGGTGGTTCCCGAACCGGTGGTAGGCACCAGTGTAGACCCGACGTTCAGAGAATATTTGAAAAAAAATATTCTGAATAAAAAAATTTGAGTTTGAGTTTGAAAATATTGTTGTTAAAGTGTTGGATTGTCAAAAAGATTCATCATAATTTCAGATTTAAATTTACAAACTTTAAACTGCTTATTATGTGGCGTATAAATAGTTCTCTTTACAATTTTCATAATTGCTGTGTGTTATAATATTTTAATACTTAATAAGCTTTTTTTAATATGATTTTAATGTAACACTGAAATTGGTGTTTTCATTAGAAATATTAAATTTCATTTTGCGTTCATTTCATGTCATTGCTTACCTGTAATACTTGAAAAACAAATTAATATTCTATCAAAGAGATTCCAAGAACTGCTTTACGTAAACCGAGTCTTTTACAAGACGTCAAATTGAGATTACAAAATTTAATTTTTCACTCTTCTTATTTTAAGTTAAGTAAGGTTAAGATGAGTGTCGTGTAGTCAAAAATGTTGCACCACATATTCTAGGTCAGTTTACACCCATTATCGACATGTTGTTGTGTAGTAAATAAAGTTCAAATTTAAGTTTTTACAATTCTGTGCCGCGTTGCGTTTAATCGCGTTTTGGTGTAAACAGTTTACACCAAAAATATTCTGAATAGTCTAGACTCTAGATAGTAGATTTATAATCAAAGGCTTAGTGTTAGTTATTTACGTATTTTTGTCAAAGCTCCTTGATATATACTTGAATATAAATGTCGGGCTCCTGAATTATTCATCGGAGTTTTTCTCAAAGAAGGATAAGATAGGTCTTCCAAGTATTTTGAATTTCATTACTAGTTCTTGAACGTTACTGAATATCTTAAATTATTTTTAGGAAAATTAAATTGTATTGAGCAGTAGGCAAATGTTATAAAGTTAATTATAATAATAAATAATAAAATATTTTTTATTTATTCACAAAAAATACAGCTTTACAAAAACATTGGTGGAGATTTCTATTAAGTACAGACTTGTGCCAGAAATCTCCGCATATTATCTATCCAATTATGTCGGTAATGTTTATTTTACTGTATACAAACTATAATACTTTTATTGTTTTTGTGTAAAAATTAAAACGATAAACGTAAAAAGAATTTCAAAACAGGTGCTCCCGTGCACATAATGACGTATGCTTAGTAAAATAAGCTCTTTTGTCCACTTTATTTAACACAAAATACAATTTTGCTCAACGCATGATTTTAATGTGATTTCCACGTTGCTTATAAAAGAATTTATTCGTCGAGATTGAGAGATATAATTTAATATTTCACTATAAAGGCTGTGCAAAAGTTAATTTTTATAACCTCGTTCCGCCCGCTGTAAAAGATAGCATTGAACACTGGTGGCAAATTCAATTTGAGTTCGTCAGTGTCGACAGCTGTGGAAAATTGACTACGCACTTGTACTTACTATAAAATATAGATAGTTCGTCAATTATGTGCGTTAATTACGCGTCTGTACTTACCAAAAGTATACTAATTAAACCATTTAAACGAGTCTGTACTTACCATAATTTAAAAACAATTTTAACTTTAAATCACAGCGAGTTTGCGACTTGACTACGTATCTGTACTTACTATGAAATGAATAGCTAATAAAACTATGGTATTTTCTACAGAAGGATAGTTCTACTTAACGGTGCCAGAAGCCTCACATTTTGCGGGTAGCGGGTATCAAGCAGGGTCGGGGTGGCTGCGGCGTAAGAAACTTAGCCCTTTCTTCGTCGGGTAGTGGTTTACAAGTTTGGGTTTAATGAAATGTATTACAAAACACAACTGACCGTAAATTCGAGGTATAGTCTTGAGAAGGAAACCGGAGCTTGTATGTAATGTAGGAATTTGGATGACATTTTTCAAAACATGAAGCCAATAGGAAAAGTGCTAAACCCCGTGCTACGACTTGTAAATTAAGTGCGTTTTATACGCATCAGTTCATATAACATGAAAAATATACTAGAAGCATATTTAAAAATATATTTGATGTATAAAATATAGCCCCATCAGTCATCACTGCCTCATAAATAAAAGTAACATAATCCTTCAAAAAACACTCGTCGTTTCGCAATTTTCTCGTCTAAAAACAGACGACAGCACGTGCTATTGATTACGTGTCTGTCCAATATTGAGTTAGCGTCATGTCGACGCGACGAACGAGCAAAAAGATAAGTTGCTATCAATATCGCGCCAACATCGCGCTTGCAGTTCGCACGTGTCACACGATCGTAATATTAGTCACAAAATGTGGACAGGGTCATGTGAATTTGCATAGTGGTTTAAAATTGGAATCACGTATTTTTATAACCCTCCATTTTGCTTCCGAGTCGGGTAAAAATTGGTTTTTCTCGGTTCACAACATGGTTCTCAGTAACTGGACTGGATCTCTCCAGTATCAATGATGTTGTTGCACTGATCCATATTATCCATACTAATATTATAAATGCGAAAGCGTGTTTGTCTGTCTGTCTGTGACCTCTTCACGCCCAAACCGCTGAACCGATTTTGGTGAAATTCGGTATAGAGATACTTAGAGTCCCGGGAAAAGATATGTCCTTTCCCGGTATTTTCCCGATCTCGATATATTTTTCGGATACTTTTATCCCGGAAAAGTGTACGGTTCCTGCGCGATGGACGAATTTTGGTGCATTGGAGTTGCGGGCGCCATCTAGTACATAATAATTTATATGAAATGTGTACACGCAAACGATCGAATGCTTTGTCGCTGGAAAAAAATATAGAGACGACAGACATCGTATACGGTTGTGATATGCCCTACTGTTGCTAGTTGCTACATAAACTATAGCAAGTAGCTAGGCCTGTGTAAAAGAAAAAAAAGACGGGTTGCACTCCGGGAGTGCCTGCAGAAGTGAAAACTTGATTACGTTGTGCATTTTTTTAACCCATTTTTTATGAAAATCGATTATTAAAAAATAGTTTTTTTTTTAATTAATCGAAACCCTTACAATCGATTAAATTTTTAAACCATTTTTTATGAAAATCGATTAAAAAAAATCGATTTATCAATTTCGATGTTACAACACTAATCTCCAACCGTCTTACTATTTTTCCAAGGTTTTTCGATCAGCACGAGAATCTGACGCGAGTTTCACAGTTTTTACCCATCCCACAAAAGTGCTCAACGCCGCTAAAGAAGTTTTCACTTCAAAAAATATCTCTCCTTTCAGTATTACATACGTAGTAACTATTTAGTAATCTGTGGTATAACTTTAAAGAATAACAGTTTTTTTTTAAATAAAACACAACATAATATAATAAACATAAAAGAAAGTGTAAAACCTCATTATCCTACATTTTCCGGTGCCATGAGCTCTAATACAGTAATAATTGGGTAGCCACTGAATAATGTAGCACTTACACGTTTAAACTGGACGCTAGCTGATGTTATGAGGGTTTTACATGCTAATGCATTATCTGAAATACAATCGCTTTTATTATTATTAAACACACATTATGCAAATATTTCCTACTATTTGATGCCCGCAACTCTTTTGGCGCAACGCAAAACTCGTTTATCGTGCGGGAATCGTTCATTTTTCCGGGATAAAAAGTATCCTATGTCCTTTCCCGGGACTCAAAGTATCTCCATACCAAATTATAGCAAAATCGGTTCAGCGGTTTGAGCGTGAAGAGGTAACAGACAGACAGACAGACTTTCGCATTTATAATATTAGTATGGATTGGCTAGCTTTTGGGTCTACTAAAGTAACAGTCATTCGAAACCTTTAAACAAGGCTTTTTTTGTATAAGACACATCATAAATATTTCTAAATTGATTGAATTGAAAGTATAGATTTCCTAAATTTAATACAATATTCATCAAAACCTATGTATAACCACGCCACAAAACATTTTATATTTATACACCGACCACAAAATAATAACATGCTACAGTAATTCAATTTCTGACTTCCCACCCACGCGCCAGAACTGCGCAGAACTTATTACATACTATTTATTTACACACTAGACGATTCCCGCAACTCCTTTGCGCCAAAATTCGTTTATCGTGTGGGAACTGCGCATTTTTCTAGGATAAAAATTATCCTATGTCTTTTGCCGGGACTCAAAGTATCTTCATTAGAAATTTCAGCAAAATCGATTCAACGGTTGAGGCGTAAAGAGGTAACAGACAGACAGACAGACACATTTTCGAATTTATAATATTCGAAGAATTCAAAAGGATGGGTAACGATTTTAGCAATCTGTGTGTCTTTTTCTGTACAAAATATCGATTATGTTTGTTTTGGTTCAGCGTCTCAACTAAAGATTTGATTTCAGTATCATCAACAGATTTTTATAAAAATACCCCAGGTAACTCAGGTAAGTAGGCCTCCTTTGCATAGTTTTTCTTATAATTTTTCCCAAGCGTCTTCTCATTCATAAAAAATATTTTAATGAATCTTTTTGCACAAAACAGCTAAACATATAAAAATCAAAATGGAGGCAGGTAAATGAAGAAGCGAATTTAACTTTTTAACTTTTAAAAGGTTGGACGAAAGAATTTGATTAATCTTAACGTAAAATCCTGAAATGTTTTGCGTAATTTACTCTAATTGGGCGCTTCGTATTTGCTGTACATTTAGAAAGGTAGAGTAAGTAAAAATTAAAGAAATGTATGGCAGAAAATAAAAAAAAAATTGTTCACAAGTCTAAAGAAAAGTTCCGTTAATCCAAATCCGTCCATCCAAAGAATGCGACCACCAATGAAAGCGAAAACGAAAGTAACTACAGAGGCGGAGCCGCGGGCAAAAGCCAGTACATCCATATACATAATTCCATACCAATATTGTGATTGCGAAAGTGAGTCTGTCTGACAGGACATAAAAACTTTTATCTCGGATATAATATGTCATTCCAGTTTTAAAATTAATTTACAATATTATGTCCAACGTAAAATTGACCACAGTAGCATACAATTTCATGCTACGAGGGTTCTACTTACACCGGTTCATATTCTTTACAGAGCAATTTATCTTTTCTATTAGAGTACTTTATTTTGTTGCAGAACTATTTAATCTAAGTCATATAAAAGAGTTACATACACACACTGTGAAGTGTTGGCTTACTTGGTGATAAAAGCATTATATGCATCATAAGCATCACGTTTCCTTTTCTTATATTATCTATCAGGTATTATGAAATTTTTGGTAGTTGATTGTCGAAAGAATGTTTATTGTATTCGCATTAAGTTTGCAGCCAATTGTCATCAGTGCAATCAAATATTCAGAACTTTCATCCGCCTGGCTTATACAGAAATAGTTGGTGTGAAGAGAAGGCTTGAAATATATTAACAACATAGTAAACATGAGCTTACTGTTCCCTTTATCGTGTTTTCATTTTTTTTATTTATTTATCATTTAGTCGACATAATAAAAAAAACATGGTCACAAAGGATAAAATATTTTCCACAGACTCGACGCAAAATTGTTTCAAAGATTTTTACAAGATACTGCAGAATTAAATAGCTGGTCTAAAAATTAAAACGCAAACATCACTCATCAGCTAGGTACGTTTCGAAGAAAATTCGGTGAAAACAAACTTTTCTAGTTTAAAATATTAGTATAGATGTACTTACTATCAGAGAAATTTATTCACAGGCTGATGGCGGACCCACGTTATTTGGTCGGATTGTGAAGCTTATCCAACAAATATTTCATTACTTTTTGAGCTTGACATAACCCAACCGACCGACCAATAATCTTGGTCCGCTTTCTACCTATGAATAACGTGACCATTTATTTTTTTGTTAGAGCGGGACAAATACAGAATCCCCCCCCCCCCCCCCCCCCCAAACACGCGCTAACTACTGGATCGATCGTTTAATCCTTCGATCGCGGATTCTTGAAAATCTATTGTTACATTATGGGGCTTGAAGGATTAAAATATATTTTATCACGCCAAGACTAATAGAAGCGAAGAAACGGAGGAAAATGTGAAAATACGGGAAATATTTGAAAGAGCTTATCTCATGAACTATGTTATTTGGCACAAATAAAAAGTAGACTATGTGAAAGATTATAGGTTCTTTTTTTGGGCTAATTTGTCTGTGAAATTCCTAATTTACGCGGGCGAAGCCGCGCTGAACGTCTTGTTATTGATATCGAGCAAAATATTATGGCAGAATAATCTCGTTTGTTGTATGTAATGCGTTACTTTCAGGCATTTCAAACATAAAAATATACACCTAATTTTCAATAATTATTATCGTTTGGTCTGTTTGCGAAAGCGGGACAATTTCGGCCTCGGAGGGGACAGCGGGACAGACTGCCTGAAAGCGGGACTGTCCCGCCCAAAGCGGGATGTATGGTCACGTTACCTATGAATCAAATCATTTCTCTCCTAATACGTTGTAAATTATAATAATACTAGCGACCCACCCCGGCGTCGCACGGGTATAAAATATATTATAGCCACTGAAAAAATGATTAAAATCGATAGCCTATGATCCTTCACGTGGTCTACTTCTTATCTGTGCCAAATACCTAACATAAAAATTGCTCCAGTAGTTCGCGAGATAAGCCCTTTCAAATAATTTCCCCCGTTTTTTCCACATTCTCCTATTAGTCTTAGCGTGATTAAATACAACATGACTGGTGAGACATTTTAAATACTTAAGGAGAGTACTCTGTACTCGATTCTCATTATAATGATGTAATAAAATTAGGTACTTAATTTTTTTCCGAATTTCCCAAAAATAAATGAATCATGGATACTAAGTAAATTACGCGGCTAGGCAAGTAGGCATACTATGCGGCCGGTGCAGAGGCGTACGCTACCAAAGAAACACCACACAACTACCCTTCCCGCGCGCGGTATCCATGCGTTGGGTAAATAATTATTTAACTTTAGGCTACATTTACTCAGTGATCAATTGATATTATTTTTTTATATTATTTTTTTTTCATCTAATATAATAGCCAAATATCACGTCCTCGAGTATTGAACATGTCTCACCAGTCACGCCTATAGCCTTCCTCAATAAATGGGCTATCTAACACTGAAATAATTTTTCAAATCGGACCAGTAGTTCCTGAGATTAGCGCGTTCAAGTTAGCCCTTTCAAATAATTTTCCCCGTTTCTTCCACATTTTCCTCTATTTCTTCGCTCCTATTAGTCTTAACGTGATAAAATAATATAGCTTTTAGCCTTCCTCGATAAATGGGCTATCTAACACTGAAAGAATCATCAAAATCAGTTGCGTAGTTTTAAAGATTAAAGGGGACAAAGGGACATGAGGGAAAAAAGCGACTTTGTTTTATAATATGTATAGAAATATTAAAGGGAACAAAGGGACATGAGGGAAAAAAGCGACTTTGTTTCATAATATCTATACTAATATTATAATTGGGAAGAGTTTGTTTGTTTGTTTGTTTGAACGCGCTAATCTCAGGAACTACTGATCCGATTTGAAAAATTATTTCAGTGTTAGATAGCACATTTATCGAGGAAGGTTATACCCAAGCAGCATCACAAGCTGTATAGCAGCTGTATTAAAGGTCGTTTATACTCTTAATGCTGTATTTCCAGGCCGCGTAAAGGCTGTATAAGCGCTTATACAGCCCTTATACCCCTGAAATGGGCACAAATTATACAGCGTTTTGCGTTATATTGGCTGTACAGTAGCTGTATAAGCAAAAATAGGCTGTATACTAGCTGTTTTTCGGCTGTACTATGGTGTACGAAGAAACCGATACACTCCAATTATTCCATTGTAACTCACTTGTTCAGCTTTACGCTGTAAAAAGTCTGTTGAACAGAGTAACAAAAGAATTAAAACGAAACAGAAGATATATTTTAATGATGGCGTTTATAATAACTGTTGATTGAAGTAACATATTATAAACGCTGTGTTTAAGGAGATTCGATGGGGGCAGGATACAGTGCATTATCGTGCAAAAATAAATTTATTGTGGTTATATATATGTTTTGTGATAAAGAATAAACGCGCCAGCAAAATAATCAAGGAAGATATATTAAATAAGGTTACTAAATATGGCTTTTATAGGTTAGAAATTAAAAAGTTTGAATTAATGGACGTAGAGCCTCGTTGGTGCATAGAAGGTTGTTGGACAAACTAAAAATATTGATAAATATAATAACATTAGCCTAATTTTTATGTACTCATGTTCGTAATCCTCGATTTGTAATTGATAAAATGGCGACAATTTGCTAAGCAGCCTAAATTCTACTTTGATGGTCTTATAGCATTTATAGCTGTACTACGTAGGTAATGGATATAGTATTCAGCTTTAAGCGGTTGATGGGCTGTATAAAGGAATAAATTTACTATTATTGCTGTTTATTACTGTCAAAGAGAGAAATTATTCAGCTTTAGTCTGTAAAAGGGTGTACAATTGCACCATAAAAAGCTGTAGAAGAGAGTTTGGCTACTCCATAATACAGCAATAAGATTTGAGGACCACCATAATACAGCTCTAAGCTGTATTAAGTAAGTGACGGTATGCATTATACAGCTATTGTACAGCTTTAATACTAAAATTCGGATCAAAGCGTTACAGGAAACTTAAAGCTGTACATGACAGTTTCGATACACTGATTTAGAACTTTAAGCGTACTTTGACTTCTTAATACAGACTTAATACAGCTAGAGCTGAATAATTACTCCGAAACCGACATTATAACACTACAATATCTCTTCAACGCTCTTATACAGCTCTAAAGCAGCGTTAAGTGCTATATTGGCTGCTTTTTAGATATTCATTACGCTTGGTTGCTGCTTGGGTAGGCTATATTTTATTACGCTAAGACTAATAGGAGCGAAGAAATAGAGGAAAATGTAGAAAAAACGGGGGAAAATTATTTGAAAGGGCTTATTTGAACGCGCTAATCTTAGGAACTACTGGTCCCATTTGAAAAATTCTTTCAGTGTTAGATAGCCCATTTAGGGTTGGACCTCATCTGGCAGCACGGAATCGCATTTGTTCCGCCTGTGCTACCACGTGCTGCAGTGTGCTGCCGCATGCGAACGCGCGCTGTCGCATTCCGCAGACAAAAAAGGCGATCGCTCGCGTCGGGGAAAGAATGCGTTAGCATGCTATCGCGCGCTTCAGCGTTCCGGAGTCTCCCTGCCGACCATTGCATTTTGTCCGTGATGCCGATCGCCTCGAGGATTCCGCCGCGTGCTATCGCATTATGCTTTCTGTCTCGGTCTAGCAAATGGCAGTTCTAAGCGACAGAAAGATAAAGGGCGACGGAAAAAGGCGATTCCGTGCTGCCAGATGAGGTCCAACCCTTATTGAGAAAGGCTATGAGTTATATTTTATCACGCTACGACTAATAGGAGCGAAGAAATAGAGAAAAATATGGAAAAAACAGGGGAAATTATATGTAAGGGCTTATTTGAACGCGCTAATCTCAGAAATTACTAGTCCGATTTGTAAACTTATTTCTGTGATAGATAGCCCATTTATCGACGAAGGCTATAGGCTATATTTTATCACGCTAAGACTAATAGGAGCGAAGAAATAGAGGAAAATGTGGAAAAAACGGGGGAAATTATATGAAATTGCTTATTATCTTAAGAACTACAGGAGAAATTTTTATGTTATTTGGCAAACATGAAGAATAGACCACGTGAAGGGATATAGGCTATTTTTTGCGGAAAAATGTACGGTTGCGTGAAATTCCTAAATTACGCGGGCGAAGCCGCGCGGAACAGCTAGTGTATAGATAATTTAATATCGCATAGTACCTATTATACATTGATGTGGACTATATATGCGAGATCGCTTCAGGTAGAAGTCACCCATGGGACTAAAGTTGTATAATTCAACATACGCTAACAGTAGGCCACACTAAATGCTGTTATTATATTACGCTAGACTCGCGAGATTTACGCAATATAATAAGGTTTTGGAAGTTCAGTCATGTTTAATGTCTAATGTAGGTCGTCTGGACCTCAATATGATTATTAAAATACAACTTAGGTATGATAAATACCACTACAATTTTCTGGAAAAGGACTAGGACAGTACTATTAAAACAATATTTATCAAAGTCGGCAGCCTGAGCTAAATATAGGCGAAAAGCGGGTTCCATTTATAACATTATGAAAAAAACCGGCCAAGTGCGAGTTGGACTCGCCCATGGAACCCTTCCGGATCGTTTTCGAATAAGTGGCGCGAGAAACAAAAATCGGCTATGTGCGAGTTGGACTCGCCCATGAAGGGTTCCGCAGCAGCAATAAGATTTATTTGTATGAAATTAAAAGGTTTTTCATTTATTTTTATATTTCCGTTGATTTAATGAAAGTTAAATTAAGGTTTACCATTTATGACCTATAAAAAAAACTACTTGCTAGATCTCGTTCAAACCAATTTTCGTTGGTAGTTTTTATAGTAATGTACAGCATATATTTTTTTAGAATTATCATGCCCCTACTTAAGAAGTTAGAGGGGGGGGGGGGACACACATTTTACCACTTTGGAAGAGTATCTCTCGCAAACTATTCAGGTTAGAAAAAAATTATGTTAGAAACCTCAATATGATTTTTGAAGACCTATCCATAGATACCCCACAAGCATAGGTTAGATGAAAAAAAAACTTTTTGTTTCAGTTGTACCTATGGGGACCCCTAAAATTTTTAATAATTTTTCCATTTTTGTATCAAAATCTAAATGCGATTCACAGACTACATGTACTTACCAAGTTTCAATAGTGTAGCCCTTATAGTTTCGGGGAAAAGTGGCTGTGACATATGGACGGACAGACAGACAGACAGACAGACAGACATGACGAATCTATAAGGGTTCCGTTTTTTGCCATTTGGCTACGGAACCCTAAAAAAGGCATGTTATTTCGATAAATGTAAGCCAAACTGAGACCGGCTGCAGTACCGTTTGTAATTTATCAAATTTAATGAAGAAAAAATTTTGATGCCTATTCGTATTACGTGTTATAAGCGAACTAATTGTTGTTAAATTGTGACTCAACCAATTATTGTAATAATTGGTCCTAAATGCGTGCTTGATAATTACACCCTTGCCAATTTTAGACCCGCACCTATGTTTTTTCAAGGTCTTTTTCCTTTTAAATAACATTATAATGTTATTGACTCTGTATAATTTTAATGATGAATTTTATCTTTCAGCAGTTACTATCGGAATAAAACACTCCTGTGTCCTATATTGTTATTTCTCGCCATACAAAATTAGGTATTCTATTCAAATTAGGCATAATCTAACGTGTCACAAGTTTTTCACCATGGCGCCAGACTGACGTGATGTGTAGCGTCTAAAGTTATGATCTTAATATTTTGATTTATTTTGATTAAAATTGAATTATTGACTACAATAATTTTATCATAGCCAATGTTTCCCGAACAATTATCTTTAAATCGACACCTAAAAATAACATTGCTAAAATCACCCCTTTTTTTGATGCACAGGGGAAACCCATCATGTGTACCCTGGGTTGGGGATGTGCCTCAGTTAGCTGAAGCACCCCGGGGGTATGTGGGACTCATACCCACTAAAACCACCTGCGGTTTGCCTTCAGCCGCGGAGGGATGTCCTGGATCTGTCTAACACAGATCCACTGCTAAAATCACCCTTCTTTAGCTTTGCCGTAGTAAGGTCAAACACATACTAACAATAACTTGTATTTAACATGATTAACGAACACTATACGCTAAAGCCACATAAGTAATACAAAGAGCCTCATAAAACTAACCATACAGGAAGTAGAAAACAGGTTAACGACTTGTGATCTTACTGACTCCGAAAATGGCTCTTAAACCAAAGACGGCAGTAACTAAAGTTAAACTTTACGTGTGTCACGAAATTTAGGGCAAACTTAAGTTGTAAAGTGAATTAGTTATCCACGTGTGTGACGTACGTTCCAAAATAGTAAATTATGTTAATTATACACGAATTGTATTATTATGATGTTTCATCTGTATGTGATGACATCTACACTGTAAAATATTTATATTATAAAGCTATAATGAGTTCGTTTGTTTGAATACGCACTAAAACGATTTTAGTGTAGTTTGGCACAGAAATAGAATAAGGTAAAAGACCTAATGCTAGACACTGAACTAGATGACACTTATGACAAAAATACCATAAAAATAAAAATTACTCTAATTATTTCTCACCACTGCAAATTTTATAAGCTTCTCAAGCTATCTGTTGAATTGAAAAAATATATTAGAGACGCCTTCGGGAACAAAATTTTAAAATGGGATCAGTTTTCGTAAATAATATGACCGCGTCAACACGCGCTCGGCAATTTCTTAGCAAATAGGTTAAGGAAGGCGAAATTTTGCACGTAAGTTTTGAATACATTTATTTGATTATTTGTAATTTCTATTGATTTCATTGGATTAATGGTCATGTTGTATAGACTAATTAATGTTTATTTAAGATTTTTTATCTATTTTCCCTTACAATATAAAGGGTGTCTACTATTAGTTCTTGAAAATGTAAAAAACCTAATAGATGACATGGATCTCATCTTTGAGTTTTGCAATACATACTAAAGTTATTTTGTACTTTATTCTACTGCAAAAATCATCACTATTCTCTGAAAATATAATTCTATTAACAATCTAAGAACTTAGAACTACTGCACCTAAAAATGGACATGGTGTCTAATATTAGACCTTGTACTGATCTAAAAATCGATTGCTTTAATTTTTTTAGCAGTAAAAAGAAGAAAAAGAGAGCTGAGAAAAAAGAAGAAAAAAGAAGAGGCAAAAGAAGCATGGAGACTAAAGACTGAAAATAAATTTGCTAGGAAAAAAATATGAAAAATAAAAATAAAAGGAAAGATAGTTTCAGCATGGAAGAAGAATGAATAGAATCTGGAGACAACGTGGATAATATTTCTGATGCATGTAGTTACTATGATCAAGTAAATGAAATCTTTTGAAAAATGGCAAATAAAAACCTAATAATAGGAAAAATGTAAAATGTAATGTAATTTTCTATGTCAACTATTAGTTCAAATTGGTGTCTAGTATTAGTGATGTTCGTTTTCTGTGATGTCATCTATTAGTACTTATGACTAAGTTTACGAAAAGACCAATAATATAAGGGAAAAGACCTAATGGCAGACACTTTAAGGAAACATAAAACATTTGAATGTTATAAAATATATAATTTATGAAAATAAAGGATTGATAACTTCTTCCATGTCTTCAGTAACTCTTACAAAATAAAACTATTATAATTATTCTCTGACAAATCAATAAAAAATATATTATTTTTTATTGATTTGTTTTAATTCAGTTTTTTCAAGATTTGTTTTAGTTTTAGTTCAAGATTTGTTTTAGTTCAATTTATTAGTTCAGTGTCTAGCATTAGGTCCTTTCCCTTATTTTTTAATTGATTTGTCAGAGAATAATTATAATAGTTTTATTTTGTAAGAGTTACTGAAGACATGGAAGAAGTTATCAATCCTTTATTTTCATAAATATATATTTTATAACATTCAAATGTTTCATGTTTCCTTAAAGTGTCTGCCATTAGGTCTTTTCCCTTAGATCACTGGTAAGGGCACAGGATACGCTATTTTGTAAGACAATGAACTGTAAATTAAGTAACATTCTTAGAACATCACAATTACGTGTTTCATACTAAAACATATCTCTGTCTTTCTCACACGTCTACGTATTTTATCGCAGTGAGATGCGATATCGTTCTTCTCTATATCAAAACTATATAACGACAAACGTGACTTTGACTATAAAAGCCTTATATTTTATAAACAGTGATGATAACGATGAAAATTATACAGCGTTAATATAGCGTTTAACAACTCAATTCAGTAAAACAGTAGGCGTCCATTAAGTCATAAGTCATAACACAACTCTACAATTTTCGAGTTCCAAAAATACCGCAGTTCGCAGGGCACAACCGGTTAATGCGATATTAATGAACCTTAAGCCTTTTGTTTGTGCTCAGTAATTAAGGCCAGCCACGGGTCGTTTACACTTCTATAAATATATTTAACGCCATGTCACATGGCGATGAAATATTAATATATAAGGGCCAACCCACACGTACCACAACCACACGACAACCGCAACCACACGACAACCACACGACGTGGTCGGGCGTATATTTCGTATTGTAAACCACCACGGCCGACCACATCGCAACCACATCGCAACCACATCGCAACCACGTTGCAACCACATCGCAACCACAACGTTGCGTCGATGCAACGACAGTGCGCGCACACCGCCCGCGCTCTTCCCCCCTCCGTTTCATTGACTTTCGTGCGTAACCACATCGCAACCACATCGCAACCACTGGCGACAACGCAACCACGTCGGCATTTTGTCGGTACCACAACGCAACTACAAAAAGCTGCAGCAACACCATTCACACGTAACCACTGCTCGACGACATTTTGTCGTTGCGATGTCGTGTGGTTGTGGTACGTGTGGGTTGGCCCTAAATGCCAAAAGTGTCTATTCGTAATAAATATCTACAATAAATTGTCAATTTCTCAACAATTTTTATTTTCTTAAGAGTTATTTTCTGCTACATACCACTATCCAACACATAAATATTTTTTTCAATTTGATTCGGTAGTTACCGAGATAAGCGTGTTCAAACAAATAAACAAAGTATTTAGCTTTGTAATACCAGTATAGATATGCGCACCAATTGTATTGTTCATAATTCTGACTGTTATTACTTTATCTAACTTTAATGGTAAAACAAGGTAATTATAAAACTTCGTACAAAAATAAGTTTCAAAGTGTAACAAGTCTTGTTAAAAGTTTTATACAAGTTAAATCGCTTTAACAACAAGACATAGCGCAACTATTATGTCTGCACTATTAATTCTTGTGTCACTTGTGCCTCAGAATAAATATATTATGTAAAACTAGATGACGCCCGCAACTCCGTTGCGGCCAAATTCGTTTATCGGGAACCGTACATTTTCCGGGATTAATAGTATAATTTGTCCTTTCTTTCTCGGGACTCAAAGTACCTCCATACCCAGCAAAATCGGTTCAGCGGTTTGGGCGAGAAGAGGTAACAGACAGACAGGCAGACAGACACACTTTCGCATTTATAATACTAGTATGGATTAATTTGCGCCTTAAATATTATGTGCAACTTTGAAACCTGTATGTTATATTATACTTCTCAATAATGTACACAAGTTTTGTTTCATCCACATTTATATATCGTCCATAAACAGACAGACAAATAGATATATTTACGCATTTATTAACACGCTTTTATAAGCTTGGGTTGTATTCAGAATGTAACGGAATCTTTGAACACGATTTTTACCTATCGCCAGTAGTCTATAGAAGTAATTAGAAACTTTGCATACGTATTAAAAGCCAATTACAATGGATAATTTGTTAAAAATAAGCATTTTTTAAATTTTTTTAACGATTATTATTATTATTTTATAAGTGTGGATTTATTCGGGGCTGGCACACATAACATATTAAAATGTGTTGTAAAACATTTATGTAACTTTGTCATAAAGGCGTCCGTCAAAACGGATGAACGCTGATGATGATATTGGCGATAAACCGTTTTCCACAGCGTTGGGTTTTCCACGCAGCGGCGAGATCAAAGCGGCTGATGAACTGAGCGAACGTGATACGTTACGTCGTACAATCGCCGACAAACATTATCCACTTTGAACCTAATCACCATATAAATAAGGTCGATTAAGGCTACAACATATTGGTTGGCAAAGTATAGCTATTGGATCGACTGCAGAATTACGATCTCAGAGCAGAGTATTGCTTGATTTTGCCGCTCTGATATAGCCACATTGTGTGAATCGTCAATCGTCATATTAATCGATGTCGCAAGGCAATTTTTGAAGTGAAAACTTCTTTAGCGGCGTTGAGCACTTTTGTGGGATGGGTAAAAACTGTGAAACTCGCGTCAGATTCTCGTGCTGATCGAAAAACCGTAAGACGGTTGGAGAGTAGTGTTGTAACATCGAAATCGATTAATCGAACAATCGATTGTTTTTTTTTCGATTGTCGATATATTTTAATCGATTGTAAGGGTTTCGATTAATTGAAAAAATCGATTTTTTTTAAATCGATTTTCATAAAAAATGGCCGTAGTGTCCGACCGAAGCTTCGGCTTCGGCTTCGGCCGCCTTCGGCGAAAATAAAAACCTTCGGCGAAACCTTCGGCTTCGGCCTAAAACCCGGCCGAAGCCGAAGCTTTGCCGAAGGTCCGAGCAACCGTCGAAATTGAACGAACTGTAAATTACGAAAGACTGAGTGAGTCGTGACTCGCGTGAGGGAGCGACGGACCGGTCGTGTATGCAGAGGCCGCTGGGAGTCACTGTCAAACATAACTTCTTAATAAATCATTTAATTATTTGCTAAGAAGTGAGTGTTTGTTTATTTTATTTATTAGTCTAGTTTCGGTCTAGTCGAATAAAACAAAGACTGATTGATTGGTCTAATTATTGTTATTTGTGAAATAATAAAGAAATTATTATTTTTTTACAATATTTCAGTCAATAAAGTAGTTGTAGAATGCGTTGAGCGGGAACCTAAGAGATTTCTGCTGGAACTAATAGGGTGCTTAGGGATAAAACATACTAAAAGTCCTGAAGTCTAGGAGGTGAGCCGGAGTAAGGGGAGAGTGCCAAAAGTCTAAATTTTTTGTTTTTGGCTACTAACTAAAAAACGATGCGTTGTAGCAAAAAACATTCTACGATAAAAAAAAAAAAATTAAAAATCAAAAAACCCGACTGCAAAAAATGTTAACTAAAAAGAACGAAACAAGACAGAATGGTTAGATGACTACAACTAAAAAGTCGCGAATAAAATAAATTAATTAAAAATCAAAAACCCGACTGCAAAAAATGTTAACTAAAAAGAACGAAACAAGACCTAATTCTGCCGGAGGCATCGAATCCATGTTTTAATTGATACAACTCTTGCTTACGAGTTTCATGCCAGGATAAATAGAAGGTTACATAGAAAAATGTAGAAGAAGAAAGTGGATAATAAAATGCAGTCGGAGGCATGTCGCACCAAGTTTAACATTAATTCATAAATCATAAAATATTATGCCTCCGACTGCATTTTATTATCCACTTTCTTCTTCTACATTTTTCTATGTAACCTTCTATTTATCCTGGCATGAAACTCGTAAGCAAGAGTTGTATCAATTAAAACATGGATTCGATGCCTCCGGCAGAATTAGGTCTTGTTTCGTTCTTTTTAGTTAACATTTTTTGCAGTCGAGTTTTTGATTTTTAATTAATTATTTATTTTATTCGCCACTTTTTAGTTGTAGTCATCTAACCATTTCGACAATCAATCTAATAAAAAATTGAAAAACTACCGTGCTGATATAACCATATATCGTAGGTACACTTAGAAAAGTGTACCTACAATACGTTATAATAGGTCTGTACATAGGTTTAGTACTGTTTCAATGTATGTTTCTAGTTTTAAGTACCAAATCATTGTTTTTGAAGTGAAAACTTCTTTAGCGGCGTTGAGCACTTTTGTGGGATGGGTAAAAACTGTGAAACTCGCGTCAGATTCTCGTGCTGATCGAAAAACCGTAAGACGGTTGGAGAGTAGTGTTGTAACATCGAAATCGATTAATCGAACAATCGATTATTTTTTTTCGATTGTCGATATTTTTTAATCGATTGTTGGGTTTCGATTAATTAAAAAAATCGATGAGTTGTGCTACTACTCGTTATGCACTTCTCTGAGAAACTACCAAGTATTGTGTGGATGGAATCTGGCACTACCAAAAAACAAACAACCGATAAGAGGAAATTATTGCTGGCTTATCACACTCTAACTGGGTGTGCCACTACGTTGTCAGGTCACACAAAAAAATCAAGCTGGCCGATTTTCCAACGACATTATCAACTCCTTTCAAATTTTGGTGTTAGCTCAGCTTACAGAAGAACGATTTTGTAACGCTGAAAGATTTGTCACTCTTATGTATACAAACAAGACCGCGGACTGAAAGAACTACCTAGACAACTTAAGAGCAGCAATGTTCCAGAACATCAAAGAAGGTACTTCCTACTGCCAGACACCCTTAACGTATAATACTTTAAGAAAGTTTCTCCGATTTCCTATCAAAAAAATTGTTTTTCAAGCTTCAAAACTTGACACAATTTTATAAGTTACCGCCGACACGACAAGCCTTTCGAAAGCTTGCGCTAAGATCGAACTACCAGACGTTACGTTGGCAGAACGCCCAAGTAGCAAATCCCACGCTTTCCGAACCCATAGGCTGTGGCTGAAAGAACGGGGATATCAATCTCTTGTTGCCAGTTACTTCATCCGTAAATTCAATCTCATTGAAAGATCTCGAACTTATAATATCATGTCAATGTAAAGCTGGTTCCCGTTCATCCCGTTGTGGATGTGTCATGTCGGTTACAAATGTTATAATCGGTATGTATTCAGAAGATCAGATTCAGGGCATTAATTAGAAACAATTTTTTTGAATATTTTTTAATAACTTTATCAGTAACTTTAGTACAACACATACCTACCCATAACTTATTATTATGCTGGTCACATTAAAAAAACAGTAAATACAACCTATGAATAAGTAGTAGCATACTTATATATATATATATATTTTTATTACAAACTTTCATGCTTTTTATTCAAAATTCTATTATCATTTTATAGAAAACCAGCCCAGTAGCTTAGCTACCGCTATGGGTTCAGCGCTGCCGAGGCTCATTCAAACGGCTGCAGTTCCGTTGTTTATTGCTTTATTGTAATGATTTAAAGTTCGTTAGAAAGCTGATAAAAGTAGGCAAATATTTTATAATAATCTATATTTCCATTATCCTGACGGTAACCAAGTTATATACATAATATTTCCCTTGGTACTTAATTCACATTGATAGTTCTTGAGAATAAAATGATGCTTATTTAATAACCTTTCGTTTGACACCCTATTTAAGTAAATCGGTTCAGTAGATATTTCAATAATCCGCACAATATAATAGGCCCGGCGGCCATCTTTGTGACGTCATAGGTACCACCTCCATACACTTAGGAAGTGACAACAGCACTTTTCGTGTTCAGAAAAATATGCCCAATAAGTACATACCAATAATTCGTAGGACGGAGATGAGTTGAACGGAAGTAGGGTAAGAACGGTATTGGGGACCGTACTATATGGCGATACATAGTCATTTATTGAATTATTGATTTAAGGACCAATTAACGGCTAGTACATGATATTATATACTTTTTTTATTTTTTTATTTACCATTTAAAACAATACACATTAAACTAGCTAAGCTTTAAAATAAAACATGTTTTGCATAGTCAACAACATTAGTCTCAAGTAGTTTTTATTATTCGTAGGTCTCAAGTAAATAAACAATAATTCTTTGAGAGTTGTAAAATTAGGGACGACATCTTCGATCACATATTTTTTATACACGCAATACCTTTGTTAATATAAAATAATTACAAAGTAACTTCTAACAATTATGGGAATGTCATGTCCCTTGGGACACATTATAACTCTATGTAACTCAGTTTACACAAAACAAAAAAAAAATTTTTAGAATTAACAAAGGCTTATCCACTTTAATCCTTTCCTCGAGTACTGCGAAATTAATCTTTTTATAACGAATCTAAGGGTCGAGATCCTTAATCTGCCCACTACCTTCCTAAAATAGAACACATTGTTACATTGAACACATTATTGTAAAATAATGTCTGTAAAGACAAAGGCTACGTAATTGCGAACAATAATGGCGTAAAACGGGCTAAAATATTATTGTTTAAATACATTAGGATAGTATGCAGAGAATGCAAGCAATTTTTTAACTACTTACTACCACAAACTCAGTATCCATACTAATATGCGTACTTCCATACTAATATTCTAAATGCAAAAGTGTGTCTATCTGTCTATCTGTCTGTCTGTTACCTCTTCACGCCCAAGCCGCTGAAAAGATTTTCTTGAAATTTGGCGTAGAGATAGCTTGAGTCTTGGGAAAGGACATAGAATACTTTTTACCCTGAAAAAATATACGGTTCGCGAGTTGCAGGCATCATCTAGTTTATATAATAAAAACAAAGATTAAAAATTTCTAATGCCGAACGGTTTGAGTAACATCGCCTAATCATTTCGTAATAAGAGTCCCAAAGTTAGAAAATTGTTTACACGAACGAGTTCTGTTTCTTAGTAAAAATACTTTAATGGAGTTTCCAACTCCGAAGTCATGTTTATTTAAATACTCGTTAAATAACCATCGGATAGCGGAGAAATTATAAAACATGGTACGCCATTAAAGTGACTTTTATCAAGTTTCTTTCTATAAATAGCGGGCAAGGAAATTTCCAGGAATCACAATTTAAGCGGCGACGTGAGAGGTGTACTTGACTGTAGGATAATGAAAATTAAGTAACGCCGTCCTAAAAAGATCAGTAAAAGTGTTTTTAGGTCTTTAGCGATGTCGGAACGTTTAAGCACTGTAAATACGTACTATAAAGATACTTTGTGGCTGAAAATAGTACGTTTAAATCGTAATATAACTTGGGTGTGTGTATCACATTAATTTTAATTATTTGCGAACATATTATGTGTACGTGTGTAATTAGTACTAAATGGCTTAGGAATCAGACTTTACATTTGACTTATAAGAATAATTTGGGATTTTTCAAGACTTTAATATAGGCTTCACGATTTCTTACTTCTTAAAATCATAAAAATGTTAACACATAGTCCCGGAAAAAAAAATTTGGTACGCAGCTAATGGCTATTGGCTCGACTCTCTTTCTTTCCTGACAACTTTTACACATAAGCATTTAATATAGCTGTTAAGATATTGGCCTGATGATGCTTATATAAAATACGTTTATATAGTAAGGTAAATAATAATAATAAACTCGTATCTCAAATTTGGCGTACATTTTCGTAAACTTTGCATAATCCTTTCGCCTCGGCTCTTCGCAATATTGTTTATATTGCATAAAACGTCTAGTTATTTTGCTTGCACAGCTATTCTAATTTAAATAATTCCTAAGTTTTATTCAAGCCACAGCAAAACAAGTGAATGGTTTTAACATATTTTCTCAAATTTAATAAAGTAGAAAGTACACATGATTAAAAAAACAATACTTTTATTTTTTCCCCTTTAAGCAACTACAGATCTCTCCTCTATTATAATCTAATGCTTATATAAACTCTTAAGGCAAAAAAAGCTACATTGTTATTGATTTAGTTTAATGACTTAAGTTATCGGCAGATAGGTATTACATATATCTTACATTTTATTGGAAACCTATCTAGTGCTAGACTAGATAGGGTAAGAGACTATAAATAAGGCATATCACGTACCCTTACACATGTTTTCACTGACAAGGGCTAAGGGATGACGCAATTGGCTGCACAGAGCTGGGAATAGACAAGTAACGCTATGCATATTTTAATGTTAAAATGATTCACTTTTATTATCACAGAAAAACTGTTTAACTAAAAATTAATCGAAGCAAAACTGCGTTTACTGTTTGTCGTTAACAGTTTTAGTGTCTATTAAAACTTGAAAATTAATTATTAATAAACATTAGCTTACAATAATTATTTGAAAACCGAATTGAAATATAAAATATAAGCTTTAAATCGGCGATAACCAAAAATAAATCTTAAATAAAATAAACGTTGACGAAGACTGAAATTACTCTTTAAAAATTATTACGAACAACAGATATCATTTTTCATTTCATATCTGAGAAGAGCCTTTTTAAAACGTGATCCGCTGGACAACCGTCACGTACATTAATTTATCTTCGTGGTGCAGTTTCTACGGAATATCTTCATGTCACAGAAGGATTTTCTGTGTGGGCCTTATCTATTTGCTGCAAGTAATAACTCAAAAGAATGATTAAGCATGTTATAATAATGTAATGTAAGCACTATTTCTCCAAGAGAATAAAACACGTGTTTTACCACCGATAAATTCAATAAACAACAAATCTGCTCATCTGAAAATAACACCGATAGCTGCGCGGCCGTACGTAAAGGTACTTACAAAGTACAAACGTAGTCCTAAACAAAATCATAAAATGAAAATTTTTTGAGAGTATATTATATGCGTCCGCCCGAACGCGCGGTTTTGTGGCTACATCGCGAGATCACAAATAATGGGCGACTAACCCAAAATTTTCGATTTTATAATTCATTTTTATACTTGAAAATAAGACCCGAATTGTTTCATTTTCTAAAATTAGATACTACATTATATTTCCAAGAATTCGATCTGAGCAAAAATACGATATCCTAAAATTTTCTCGATAGAAAAAAATCACAAATATGCATCTAATTTTCACGAATTTTTCATTTATTGGCACAACCGTGCATTGAACTAAGTTAACATTTTAACACATTCTATAAAATTCTATTATTGAGAAACCGACCTAGCGGATTTTTAAAATGTTGTATAAATATCGAGTTATTGAGAAAAAACTAATTTGGCGATGAATCCGCGTCGTCCTTTTTCACCTGGCATATGAAAGACGGGCGTGAGTGTGAAGAGAGAAGGACGATGTTTGATTTTTTGGGTTAGTCGCCCTCTAGCGCGACCTCGCCGCTATTTAAATAAATCGTATCATACATGTGGCTTGCGATCTCACGGTGTAGCAGCAAAATCGCTTGTTCGTGTGGACGTATAATAATGCAGCCTGAGCATTCGAAACATACTTTTATTTTCGAAAAACTTGCATAGCCCCCGCCAAAAGCTAGTGATGAGTAGTAATGTAATAAATCAAATAGCGATAAAAATAGAAATCAAACACACAAAGTATCTTTCCTTATTTGAAAAGAAAATATCTTCGCACACTTCCCCAGCACAATGTGTGTCAACTCACAATAGGACGAAAAAATCCCGAAGCACAAAAGTAAATACACAAAGCAAAGATACGATTGTGCGTTACATTAATATCCCGAAATAGACTCCGAGAGGTATTTATAAGCTTTCCGAGACGTTTAGTAAAAGTTGTAAAGATTTATTGTTTCGTTATAATTTTTTTTTTGTTTTTTTGTGCAGCGTATGCCGCTTCACATGGACTAGTCTACAATGTTTTAAAAAAGTGTGGTCATGGTCTTTGAGGACGGAAGTAGACGCTGGTCGAATGTGCCCTCTGTATCTATTAATAACTGCGTGTTACAAAGGGTACACAAGTTTAAATACCTAGGACATATGCTGACTTCCGACCTCAAGGACGATGACGACATAGAAAGAGAACGAAGGGCGTTGTCGGTTCGTGCTAATATGTTGGTCCGCAGGTTTGCGCGCTGTACGAGGTCGGTCAAAATTACTCTTTTCAGAGCATTTTGCACGACCTTCTACACGTGCAGCCTGTGGAACACATACACGCTCAGGGCCTACAACGCTCTCCGTGTCCAATTTAACAACGCATTCAGAATGCTGATGGGGCTTCCCCGCTACTGCAGCGCTTCAGGGATGTTTGCTGAGGCACGAGTGGATTGCTTCTTCGCCACTATGCGCAAACGATGCGCGTCTTTAGTGCGAAGAGTGAGGGGGAGTACCAACAGCATTCTTGTTATGATAGCTAGTCGACTCGATTGTCCATATGTGCGTCACTGCTGTGCCATATCTAACGGTATGGAGCAGAGGTGATGCACAATGTAGTCAAAATATTAATATTTATTGAAACATAAAAGATAATGTTACTAACATAATTTATAAGCCTTCATATATACTAACAAATGAGTCTATGTAACTTGATTTAATAAAGTATTTCTATTTCTATTTCTATTTCTATAAACTGTGTAACTTGAAAATTCTTTAACATAATATTTAGATACTGTTACAAATTTTAAATAATATTTAATTTATTAAAAATATTCTAAGCAGAAAACCTGTGTTTTATAACACAGGTTTTCTGCTTAGTAAATTGTATATTGGTATAGTAATATTTTAAAAGTTAAAACATGGCGCTATAATATTAGTCGTAGAGGCACTACGCGGTGCTACGAAGTGCTACGAAGTGCTACGAAGTGCTACGAAGTGCTACGAAGTGCTACGAAGTGCTACGAACCGCTACGAAATGTCGTAACTCGTAGCCGATCGTAAACTTGCTACGCGCCGTCCGCTACGAAAAGATTACTTCAATATTTATTTACGATTACGACATATTTTCTAGAGATTATTATCAATTTTGTGATTGGATGATAAACTTCAGAGATGAGATACGATCTTCTAGCTCTCCCAAACAGGTAAAAAAACTAACAATATAAGTAATAATTTCATTGACATAATAAAGTGTTATAACTTATAAGTTTTATGTGAAATATTATAAAATTTGGAATAGATGTTAGTTTATAATTTAATCAGTTCTGCTTTTATTTTTCAATATTTTATTAAAACTTTTCAGAAATACAACGTTTAATTTTAAATTTATTTATAAGAAATATAAACACGAGTCACGTCTAAGCAACAACTTCTGCATTTACATTTTGTTTCTTGTAACACAATTCTGTTCTGTTATAAAATATATTTATTATTTTAATTTTAATTTACTTTTGAACGAACTTTCAACCTAATAATTTTGCTTATTGAGATTAATAATAACTGATATCTAATATTATATTCAATGTACAAGAGCAATTTTTGCGAACCACAAAATGTTAAATAATGTTTAAAATGTTATATTTTATACTAAGTTAGATGTTTTGGAATTTAATCATTTTCATGTCTAATAAAAGTGTAATAATATGGTACGTTTTTCTTATTACAATAGATCCAGTATAATTCTTTGTTACTATTTTGCCTACAATCTACTAAAGGATCATTCCGCTGTCAAATGTTGCACCCGCGAAATTGGAATCGTCCTAAATTAATTTTGACTAAGTTTCTGTGTGCAAGAATTTTCGATACTACTATTTAATCAATAATAATAACTCCCACACCGGTTTCGGTGACGGTGGCCAGTTTCATTAAAAACAGGCCTGTTACGCAGGAGTAATATTTTTATAGTGCCCAAGTGTGTGCGCAGTATACAAGAGCACTCTCTATTCCTTTAACTCTCATAACCCAGTGGGACGGCAGACCGACACGACTGGCGAGAGATCAGGCGCAGGACCGACTTTTTACATGTCCATCCGACGCATGAATCATCTAACTTGTCAGACAATCAGGTGATCAGCCTGCATTGTCCTAACCAAACTTTTTAATCAATGATGGGTATATCGCGGATAAATGGTAATTTTTATTCAACATACCTGTTTCCTGAGCAACAGGCGCTGTCAGTACACACACGTTCATCAGCATCAGCCCGATCACACCCGCGACGACTCTCATTGTGACCTGTGACACAAAATTAATAATGATAATGATGAATTATTCAATAATCACATTCACATATATACTTAATATAATATAAAATTTGAATTATTTGTGTGTTCGTTTGAATTCTTATCTCACGAACTACTGGACAGGCATTTTTGTAATTTGACACAAATATAGAGTTGTGGCGCTTTTTGCGGGAAAATGTACTGTTCCTGCGAGATTCCTAATATTTACATGGACAGAGCCGCGCGAAACGTCTAGTTAATAATAATGCACATAAAACACATAATCAAGATAATTACATGGACGTAAGACTACTTTTACACACCCTTACTAAATATATGCGAATCAAATTATGTTACTTTGCCTTATCTTATGCATTTGATTTTGATTGATTTTAATGAGAAACCAGTATCTCTGTTGTTCGTACTCTGTACACTTTTTATTCGGTTTGAGCCCCCGAAGACATTAATTGTATTAATATTCATCTAGGAATTACTCCAATAAAACAATTTGAATTTAATTTATTCAGGAGCCAAAGCTCTTGGCGTTTTAACAGCTAACAAAAATAGAGTGTTACATTACAAGGCAAAAATTCTAAACTGGACTACATACCAAAAAGTATATTCCATAATATTTTTCAATAAATTCTAGCATAGGTACATATAATATAATGTCGATAATGTCCTCACGGTAGCATGCTCATACAGTAGAGGACATTCTTATCATTCAGATAAGTAAAATGTTTGGTTTCTTTCAACGAAAAGGTTTAAAGTATAATTTTTAAATGGCATTGGCTGTAACAGAAGTAATAGAAAAGAAAAAGTTGAAAGACAAAAAGGTGCTGCAATTTAATAAAAGTAACAAGTGAAAAAGGTGAGTTTACATACAAAGTATTTGTTTTAGAGGTCGTCAGAATTTCAATGTTAAGAGGAATGAATTAAAAATGTCGACTCATATGGAGTGTAGACTCATCTAAGCGGACGAGACCTGTTACAACTAAAATAGATGACCTTTTCCACACATTCATTCAAGTGATAAATCTTCTAGAAGGCTACGAGAGACAGAAGCTTTTTATACACAGATTAAAGCAAATTTTACATAACTTATAGTACTTTTATTACAAGTATGAAAAATATTTAAAGGTAGGCCTTACTATGATAAGAGCCACATTTCTATTGTTTTTAATAATTTAAAGGTAAGGTATTGAGCTGTAGTTCAAGAGTTATAGATCTTATCCCATCTATAGCTTAAGATGTGATGGGTATGGGACATTGCTCCCTCTATGCGTAAGTTCTGAAAAGTAAGCCATTTTGCTGGACAGTGCTCATGACTTCATATTTTATTCAGCTTAATCGGCTCAGTGGTTTGAGTGTGAAGAGATAACAGACAGACAGACATTTTCGCACTAATAATATTATAAGTCATCCATACTTCCATATCCATACTAATATTATAAATGCGAAAGTGTGTCTGTCTGTCTGTCTGTTACCTCTTCACGCTCGAACCACTGAACCGATTTTGCTGAAATTTGGCATGGATATACTTTGAGTCAAGAGAAAGGACATAGAATAGTTTTTATCCCGGAAAAATGTACGGTTCCCGCGCGATAAACGAATTATGGCGAACGGTTGCGGGTGTCATCTAGTATGTAATAATAACAACTCAACAAAGTCATAATACGTCAACGCACTAACATTTACATACTTCACAACGAATCGACGTCATATAGTCTAATAGCAATAAGCACTTGTGCTTTGGCTATTAACATTTTGGAACACATTCCACGTTATTTTCGTTTTTAGACACGTGCCAAAATATCCTTATTCGTAAATAATGTTATTACGAAGGACATTTGAAATGTAATCTGTAGGTGCGTAATTGAAATCGCTCGGTGAGTCTCGTGTGACTAATGACGTCGCCCACTAACGCCGGGAAATTGCTTTTCCAATCCGTTTTCCCGCTTTTCCGCTTAAAGTCTTTTTGTAGTAAAAATTGTGGTAGCTATTGTTAAGCTTTCCTTACAAATATTATTTTGAAAGTGTATTTGTCTGTTACCTCTTCACGTTTAATCCGCTAAACCGATTGAAATGTGTAATGTGTATGGAAATACTTTGAGAGGAAAGGATATTCTTGTAATGGAACAACGTGTGGTTCCCGAGCAACAAAAAAATTCGGTGTAACGGTACTGCGGACGTCACCTGGTATAATAAATAATTATTACTGTAACAATGATAGCCTTCACACTAGCGTTTGTCCAGCGTAGGGGTTCGATGAACGTATGCGCAGCGCAGACGCCGCGTCGTAACGTTTCCTCTGCAGAATTAATTAAACGCGGCGCTAGCGCGGCGCAGACGTTACACAATTTCTTCAGGAACAATCAGTACGCGGCGCTAGCGCGGCGCAGACGTTACACAATTTCTTCAGGAACAATCAGTACGCGGCGCTAGCGCGGCGCAGACGTTACACAATTTCTTCAGGAACAATCAGTACGCGGCGCTAGCGCGGCGCAGACGTTACACAATTTCTTCAGGAACAATCAGTACGCGGCGCTAGCGCGGCGCAGACGTTACACAATTTCTTCAGGAACAATCAGTACGCGGCGCTAGCGCGGCGCAGACGTTACACAATTTCTTCAGGAACAATCAGTACGCGGCGCTAGCGCGGCGCAGACGTTACACAATTTCTTCAGGAACAATCAGTACGCGGCGCTAGCGCGGCGCAGACGTTACACAATTTCTTCAGGAACAATCAGTACGCGGCGCTAGCGCGGCGCAGACGTTACACAATTTCTTCAGGAACAATCAGTACGCGGCGCTAGCGCGGCGCAGACGTTACACAATTTCTTCAGGAACAATCAGTACGCGGCGCTAGCGCGGCGCAGACGTTACACAATTTCTTCAGGAACAATCAGTACGCGGCGCTAGCGCGGCGCAGACGTTACACAATTTCTTCAGGAACAATCAGTACGCGGCGCTAGCGCGGCGCAGACGTTACACAATTTCTTCAGGAACAATCAGTACGCGGCGCTAGCGCGGCGCAGACGTTACACAATTTCTTCAGGAACAATCAGTACGCGGCGCTAGCGCGGCGCAGACGTTACACAATTTCTTCAGGAACAATCAGTACGCGGCGCTAGCGCGGCGCAGACGTTACACAATTTCTTCAGGAACAATCAGTACGCTGCGCTAGCGCGGCGCAGACGTTACACAATTTCTTCAGGAACAATCAGTACGCGGCGCTAGCGCGGCGCAGACGTTACACAATTTCTTCAGGAACAATCAGTACGCGGCGCTAGCGCGGCGCAGACGTTACACAATTTCTTCAGGAACAATCAGTACGCGGCGCTAGCGCGGCGCAGACGTTACACAATTTCTTCAGGAACAATCAGTACGCGGCGCTAGCGCGGCGCAGACGTTACACAATTTCTTCAGGAACAATCAGTACGCGGCGCTAGCGCGGCGCAGACGTTACACAATTTCTTCAGGAACAATCAGTACGCGGCGCTAGCGCGGCGCAGACGTTACACAATTTCTTCAGGAACAATCAGTACGCGGCGCTAGCGCGGCGCAGACGTTACACAATTTCTTCAGGAACAATCAGTACGCGGCGCTAGCGCGGCGCAGACGTTACACAATTTCTTCAGGAACAATCAGTACGCGGCGCTAGCGCGGCGCAGACGTTACACAATTTCTTCAGGAACAATCAGTACGCGGCGCTAGCGCGGCGCAGACGTTACACAATTTCTTCAGGAACAATCAGTACGTGGCGCTAGCGCGGCGCAGACGTTACACAATTTCTTCAGGAACAATCAGTACGCGGCGCTAGCGCGGCGCAGACGTTACACAATTTCTTCAGGAACAATCAGTACGCGGCGCTAGCGCGGCGCAGACGTTACACAATTTCTTCAGGAACAATCAGTACGCGGCGCTAGCGCGGCGCAGACGTTACACAATTTCTTCAGGAACAATCAGTACGCGGCGCTAGCGCGGCGCAGACGTTACACAATTTCTTCAGGAACAATCAGTACGCGGCGCTAGCGCGGCGCAGACGTTACACAATTTCTTCAGGAACAATCAGTACGCGGCGCTAGCGCGGCGCAGACGTTACACAATTTCTTCAGGAACAATCAGTACGCGGCGCTAGCGCGGCGCAGACGTTACACAATTTCTTCAGGAACAATCAGTACGCGGCGCTAGCGCGGCGCAGACGTTACACAATTTCTTCAGGAACAATCAGTACGCGGCGCTAGCGCGGCGCAGACGTTACACAATTTCTTCAGGAACAATCAGTACGCGGCGCTAGCGCGGCGCAGACGTTACACAATTTCTTCAGGAACAATCAGTACGCGGCGCTAGCGCGGCGCAGACGTTACACAATTTCTTCAGGAACAATCAGTACGCGGCGCTAGCGCGGCGCAGACGTTACACAATTTCTTCAGGAACAATCAGTACGTGGCGCTAGCGCAGCGTACTGATTGTTCCAGTAGAGAAGCGGCGATAACGCGACGCACGGCGCTGCGCATACGTTCATCGAACGCCTACACTGCGTGCGCCAAACGCTAGCGTGAAGGCAGCCTACAAGAGCTTGTATAGAAAGGCAAAAGTTTGCGAGCACTTCATCACATATCATAGCATGGTTAAGGCTTTGGATATACATGTAGGCTACTTTTATCCCTTAAATGCTATTGATCTGTAATATCTTGTATGAAATATTACAAAAAAATAATTAATTATATTTTATATTTGCGATGAAGCATAATAAATTTTCTTCTTACTAATTTAAGTAAGAAGAAAATTTATTGTTTAAAAGGTAAATATTAGAAATAATTGCTCAATTACCTACATTTGAAACAAAATCCTAATTTGTTTTCATTAGATTCATGGATTTAGCTGTAATCGTAGGTCTGGTATAATAAATGAAAACCAGACAACTTAATCAATCAGAGCGAAAAAGGCTGCAGACAGAAATATACGAGTTAATTTTTAGGTATTTTTTTAAGTAAAACTTGGTACTTAAAACGTAAAGCGATAAAGCTCGTATTAAAATTTAAAAATAAGTATAATATAAAACGTTTTGGCCATGCTATATTATATAATAATTTTCCCATAATACGAAAATATGTCAGTATTTCTGTCTGTAACCTCTTCACGCTTAAACCGCTGAACCTATTTTGATGAAATTTTTTATGAAGATACTTTGAGACCCGGGAAAGGACATAGGATACTTTTTATATTAGAAAAATGTACGGTTCCCGCATGATAAACAATTTCTTTGCACAGAAAATCTGCGCAAAGTAAATTGCGGACAACAACTAAAGGCATAGATATACAGGGTGTAATTAAATCTTCCTGCCAAATTTTTTCCAGGACTTAGGTATCATTAGGAGAGTCCATTTAACCAAAAAAAAATTGGTGTTATTTTTTTTTTAATATTATGGTTTCGCGAAAAAGACACATGAAACCAATTCTCTTCAAATAACGTGTTATTTCTATCACGAGTCACGACCTAAGACATTGACGTTACATATAGGTCAGACTTCAGAGTGTAGTAACCTGTATATTAAGCGAACAATAATAAGAGAATTTACAGAAAACTACTAACGCTAAATTAAGCTGTCCATTCTTGTTCAAATAACTTTATTTTATCACAATTTTCTTTAGCACGTTTCGTGAGAAAGTTTACTAACTTAAAGTAATAAATAAATTGTCCATTTATTTATTACTTTTATTTCCTTTTTTATTCCAGACGGTTTGTTAATTAATTTTGGTACATTCGTAAAAGTTTTATAATTATTTTGAACTAGTGGATGTCCGCAACTCCGTTGCTCTGATATTGGTTATCGCGCGGGAACCATACATTTCTGCGGGATGAAAAGTATCCTCTGTCTTTTCCTGGGAATAAAAGTATCTCTATGCCAAATTTCAGCAAAATTGGTTCAGCGGTTTTGGGGCATGTGGAGGTAACAGACAGATATACACAGTTTCCCAATTATTATAAGTATGGATATGGATATGGATAATGGATATGCCCCTCTTCAGCATCGTAACAAACTTTTTGATCCGAATACGTGGTGGAAAATAATAAAAAATGTACAATACATAAGCATAATATTATGCACTAACATAATTTTATGAAAACAAAAAGTAATGAAGAAATGAGCTCGTTATAGAAACGTTTCATTTGCACATCCCTTGTGCACATCCTACTGTGTATAATATATTATCTAATATTACGTATTATGTGATAACAATCCATCAAACCTGCCTATTGAGCATATTATTATGGAAACAACCTATTTCCCAAGTGATTGATGGAAATTGCTTTAACATAATAGCAAGCATCTGGCCAGGCTGGCCTATTCCAGTAATAGCTGAGTAATAGGAACTCGAATACTCTTTGGGTACGCAAAAAAAACAACAGAGTAAAATAAATAATTATTTTGCTGCTTTTCGCATAATATTGATGAGTTTTCAAAGTTTGTATTACGTGGATCAGTATTTGCTAAACTTTATCTTGTTACCCTGAAGCCATTGATGAAAAGTTACTACCCTCCCTATAAAATTTTGTAAAATCAAATAAAAATAAGTCAGCAACAATCATAGCCTTAGGTAATAATATTAAACAATCAGCATATAATAGAAAGTCCTCAGAAAGGTTTTTTTTCTGTATCTTACCCCGTTACTTATTTCTCGTTACCCCGGTAAAATTGTTTTTTTTTTTAACTCCGCGGAAGTAATCCAGATTACAAAATATGCAAGAATGTACTATCCGAGAAGTTGATTCATAGACAGACGGCGGACCTATAGTAATTTGGTCGCGTTGCGTCAAACCCTGATGATGGTCAGAATCCTTCCTTGTTGGACCTCCTGCTGACTTCAAATCCTGACGGCTACCAAATATCCGTAACCGCACCACTAGGTTCATCGGATCATTACCTTGTTAGGAGTTCTGTGCCACTTACGACGGTGTTAAGACAGCGTGCTGTTAAATACCGTCGTGTGTGGCACTACAAGTCAGCAGACTGGGATGGGTTGCAGTCGTTTTTTGCATCCTATCCTTGGGGGCACGTGTGCTTCTCGCCGGATGATCCCCTCAACGGATGATCCCGATGCAGGGGATGGAACTTTTCATTCCGTCCTCTGTAGTGCCAACTGGCGGCAGATTTCATCCCTGGTTTGGTTCATCCCCCAAAAAAGCTTCTCGCCGGAAGCAGGAGGCTTACCAATCCTGGGCCAACGCAGTGTCTGCTCGGGATTTAAATACCAGCACGTATAAAAAGGAGTACAACCTTGCCTCCAGGTCCCTCAAGAAAGAGATTACTCGGGCAAAGCAACAGCACGTCAGTAGAATTGGCAAGAGACTTGAGCGCCTCCCCTCGGGAACCCGTGCATTCTGGTCTCTGGCCAAAGCTATTGAAGGAAATTTCTGCAAGCCAACCCTACCATCCCTACACGTAGGAAATGGATCGTTGGCCCAGGACGCAAAAGACAAAGCCGATCTTCTGGGCAAGCTCTTTGCGTCAAACTCGACCCTGGATGACGGGGGGGGGGCAGAAACCGCCGACCATACCGCGATGCACGAGCATCATGTCGGATATTCGGTTTCATCAGCGCTCAGTGCGAAAAGCCCTCCGTTCCCTTGATATCCAAAAGTCGAGTGGGCCTGACGGAATCCCGTCTATTGTGTTGAAAAAGTATGCTCCAGATTTGGCTCCGGTCTTGACGCGTCTTTTTCGGCTCTCCTATTCCACTGGCATCGTCCCGGCTTCCTGGAAGACAGCCTTGGTGCACCCGATCCCCAAAAAAGGTGATCGCTCAAATCCCTCCAACTACAGACCAATCGCTATAACCTCTCTCTTTTCGAAGATAATGGAATCCATTATCAATAGCCAGCTTCTTCGATACTTGGACGGCCAGGGATTACTAAGCGACAATTGACAAACAATACGGGTTCCGTAAGGGTCGCTCGGCTGGTGATCTCTTGGCGTACCTGACTCATCGTTGGGCTCAGGCAATTGAGTCGAAGGGAGAGGCATTGGCTGTTAGTTTGGACATTGCGAAGGCCTTTGATTGGGTTTGGCATAAAGCGCTGCTATCAAAGCTTCCATCATACGGGCTGCCCGAGAAATTATGTAAGTGGGTCACTAGTTTCTTAGCAGACAGAAGCATAAAGGTCGTAGTTGACGGCGAATGCTCGGAAACTCAGTCTGTTGATGCTGGTGTCCCTCAGGGCTGTGTGCTATCGCCTACTCTATTCATACTGCATATCAATGACATGTTACAGACCAACGGCATTCATTGCTATGCGGATGATAGTACAGGTGATGCTGTATATACCGGCTCCCCCAATATTTCTCGGCAAAATGTCACTGAGAGTCGAAACGAACTTGTGTCTAAGGTGGAGAATTCATTGGAGAAGGTCTCTGAATGGGGTAGACGTAACTTGGTCCAATTCAACCCCGACAAGACACAAGTCTGCGCTTTCACCACTAAAAAGTCACCAATGGTCGTATATCCTCGTTTCGAGGGCACATCTTTAACCATCTCCCCTAGCATTGAGATACTTGGCGTCAACATTTCGAGCGAAGTCCAGTTCCGATATCATCTAGAGGGTAAGACCAAATTAGCCTTGAAGAAGCTTGGTGTTCTTAACAGAGCGAGACAGTACTTCAGTCCGGACCAACGCCTACAACTCTACAAGGCGCAGGTTCGGCCTCATATGGAATATTGTTCTCATCTCTGGGCAGTAGATAGTAGCTTTTTTTTTGAAAAAAAATTCAATGTTGATAAAATAGCATTCCACATTATACAATTTCATCTTCAATTTTCGTCATCTTCTTTCTATTCAACTTTCGTTTGGCATATTCAATAATTGAATGCGTCAAAATCCACCCGCGTTGAAAGAAAAGTGTCATAGCGAGCGCTACGATTTAAACGCGCGTCACGGGCATGCCTCACGTTCGCTGTTGACTGCGCTATAACGCATGCCCTTGATGAACAAAAAAGGCCCAGTGTGGACAAAGCTAATGACGCTGGTATGTCAACTGCCTATGAAACAACTTCTCTGATAGTACATAGATTATGAAGGGAAGATGAAATTTTATTTTATTTGCAAGTTGGTTAGAAACGAACACGTAAACTCTCGCAATGGCACCGAACTCTTCTCACCGCACTCGTTATAATATCGAGTGTCCCACATAAAACTTCACATTGATACATTCGCTTCCCGCCGCTCTGCTGACCCAAATCCGTACCCCCCTTCTACCCCCCCGTGGCCCGACAAAGCTGTGATTGGCAGTATCAACAAACTTGTAACGAGCGTGCAAACTGTTGCTTTGATCATTCTTACGAGTATGAGACGTAAGACCGAATAAATTTAAATTACGAGCATACGTCGGGTGTGTAAAGTTAGTAAACTAAGTCGGATTATTTTAAAGACTAGGGAATTTTGGGACTGAGTTATGGGACTGTATGTCTGTTTATCTGTCTGTCTGTCTGTTACTAGCTGAAAACGCTGATCCGATTTTGCTGAAATTTGGTATGGAAATATTTTGAGTTCCGGGAACATAGCATACCTTTTATCCCGGAAAAACTTACGGTTCCCGCGAGATAAACGAATTTTAGCGCAATGGATTTACCCGCAATATTCAATTTTTCTAGTCCACCCAAACAAATATTATAAACTAGACGTTCCGCGCGGCTTCGCCCGTGTAATTTAGGAATTTCACAGAACCCGTACATTTTTCCGCAAAAATAGCCTATGTCCCTTCACGTGGTCTATTCTTCATGTGTGCCAAATAACATAGAAATTGCTCCCGTAGTTCTTAAGATAATAAGCAATTTCAAATAATTTCCCCCGTTTTTTTTCACATTTTCCTCTATTTCTTCGCTCCTTAGTATTAGCGTGATAAAATATAGCCTACAGCCTTTCTCAATAAATGGGCTATCTAACACTGAAAGAAATTTTCAAATCGGATCAGTAGGCTCTGAGATTAGCGCATTCAAACAAACAAACAAATAAACTCTTCCGCTTTTAAATATTAGTATAGATAAGTATAGATTAATAATAGATAAAAGGCAAAGGTTCTGTTTGTAACCTCTTCACGCTAAGGCCGTTTATAAATATGAAATTTAATTGATTATAATCAATGAAATTTCATATGGAGATACTTTGAATCCCCAAAAAACATAAAAAACTGTACCTGCGTGATAAACAAATGTCATCACAATGAAATTGCAGGGAACATCTTGTGGCATTATATAATTACTTGATTAATTGCCCACTGTTATTTTTAAATACCAAAGTAGCAAACCTAGTGTAAAAGATTAAGACGATGCCTTATTCTGAAACGATAATGCTCTACACGACAAAGCTTTTAGCCAACTGTTTTGTTAATACAATACATACTCTGCATAGCAGTGGCTGGTCACAAACTATTTCATTCTGAAAGGTACATCATCGTCACAACGGTTTTTTTTCATTTCTGTTATAAATAAACCTGACTAGACCTTAAGTAGGATGTTTGTTTCATAATTGTTGGTTTAGAATCTATTTATACCTGCCTACATTCAAAACTAAAAGTAGAGTAGTAAAACTGACTAAGTATGTATGCAATGTAACTAGCACAAAGCACTTACTTCGTAATATAGCTGTTACTAATAAAAGAAAGTATAATTTTAATATTAAATAATGTAGTGACTCAAATTTTTAGAACCAATAAAGTCACTTTCCTAACTCTTGTCAAGTTGACTTGCTAGTTGCTACACTAGTTAAACCCTATATAAAAACTATTATAAAAGTTCAATACCTACGTTTTAATTGATAAACATTAAAGTCGGTCGTTAGTTTTAAGTAGTCATTTAAATTCAGTTTCCACGATAAACAAGATCGTATCACGAACTAATGTAACTTCGATATAACTTAACACTTTAGTCTAGCTTACCTAACTTAGATAAGGCGAAGCTTGATTAAAGCGATGGTAATGTGAGAAAGATATTTGATGAGTTTGACAAGAACAGTAATAATAATTGATAGTAAAAACCATTAGCTATGTCCACACAGTGCCTTTTTTGTTCATCAAGGGCATGCGTTATAACGCAGTCAACAGCGCACGTGAGGCATGCCCGCGACGCATGCGATCTGACCGTATTCAAAACTTTTGCTTTGTTCTTTTTTTTCTGGAATTTCTTATGACCAAATAAGCCGCACATATTCCACCCAGTAAAATGTTCTCGTCGCACATGTTACAAATTTACAATATGCTGACAGACACCGCAAGTTGCAACGAACAAAAATGACAATGTTGGCGTAGTGGACGTTGACGCATTCAGTTATTGAATGCGCCAAAACGAAAGTTGAATGAAAGAAGATGACGAAAATTGAAGATGAAAGTGGACAGTGTGGACACAGATGATGGTTTTTCAATTTATGCAATATTGTCAATTATCTTAGCTTAGCTATAATGAGCTGTTGGAATACCTATACTTTCACATTTAGTAGTTTTTATGAGATTTTCTTAGATGATGTGACGGAATCTGAAGCCCATTCCATCAAGCGCAAATAAAAATAATTATAGATAAGAATAGGTAATAATACGCAAGGTCGGACCAGAGGGCGCTGCTAGCACATTTAGTAAATAATCCGACCAAAAACCGACATGTTGCACACGTCATATTAGAAAATTAACAGAAACGATAACGTTTCTGTTAATTTTCTAATATGACGTGTAACAAAAAAAATATTGTTTTAGGGCTCCCTGACTATAAAGTCAGGGAGCCCTAGAACAAATTTCATTTTTCTGTAATCAACAAAACTTGGTTGACTACAGTACCCTAAAACGGAACCCCAACCTCTTTGATTTTTTGTGTATTGATAGGTTAATAGTTAATCAACCTATCAATATAATTTACTAGCGACCCGCCCCGGCGTCGCACGGGTATAAAATATATAGCCACTGAAAAAATGATCTTCACGTGGTCTACTTCTTATCTGTGCCAAATAACATAAAAATTGCTCCAGTAGTTCGCGAGATAAGCCCTTTTAAATAATTTCCCCCGTTTTTTCCACATTCTCCTATTAGTCTTAGCGTGATAAAATATAGCCTATAGCCTTCCTCAATAAATAGGCTATCTAACACTGCAAGAATTTTTCAAATCGGACCAGTAGTTCCTGAGATTAGCGCGTTCAAGTTAGCCCTTTCAAATAATTTTCCCCGTTTTTTCCACATTTTCCTCTATTTCTTCGCTCCTATTAGTTAGCGTGATAAAATAATATAGCCTATAGCCTTCCTCGATAAATGGGCTATCTAACACTGAAAGAATCATCAAAATCCGTTGCGTAGTTTTAAAGATTAAAGGGAACAAAGGGACACGAGGGAAAAAAAAGCGACTTTGTTTTATAATATTTATCTATAGATATAGAAGAGTAACAACTACAAATAGAACAATCCAATATCCATATTTTAGGACCATCAAATCAAAGTATGAAATCCTTTCTATCTCTGTTAGCTACCACTTTCAAGATTTTTCGCAGATAAAAATGTTGTTTGTCTTATCAAAATAAAGCTACTCACAAAAAAATTGCTTGTTAGTAACCAAAAAAAAATTGTTCTAGGGCTCCCTCAATATTATCAAACGTCGAGAAAAACTTTCTGTTTACTGCCTGCGTGCTGGTTCTGCCTCTTGCATAAAAACGTTGCAGTAATAAGTCCTATTATCCAGATAGGACGCTGTTAAGCATTCGTGTACTAAACGTTGCAGTAATAAGTCCTATTATCCAGATAGGACGCTGTTAAGCATTCGTGTACTAAACGTTGCAGTAATAAGTCCTATTATCCAGATAGGACGCTGTTAAGCATTCGTGTACTAAACGTTGCAGTAATAAGTCCTATTATCCAGATAGGACGCTGTTAAGCATTCGTGTACTAAACGTTGCAGTAATAAGTCCTATTATCCAGATAGGACGCTGTTAAGCATTCGTGTACTAAACGTTGCAGTAATAAGTCCTATTATCCAGATAGGACGCTGTTAAGCATTCGTGTACTAAACGTTGCAGTAATAAGTCCTATTATCCAGATAGGACGCTGTTAAGCATTCGTGTACTAAACCACAAAAAAATTACGTATTGAGTTATGAATGCAATTATTGCATTCAAAATTTAACAACAAAAAACAATTTTAGGTTAGGACACTAATGCTTAACAGCGACCATCTAATATTCTTGAATTCACTGTTTAATCCAGAGGAATAATGCGCTTCGTGATTATTTCAAACTCGACAAGATTCAAATTAATTCAGACTCAATTGAGGCATATCTTAATCCGCTATACTCGCGCCGTCTTAGAACTAATCAACGATTCTCGGTTCAGAAATTGGAGTGAATCTCTTTAATAACCTTAATTATATTTCTGATGGAGTTTAATTATTATGCTTATTTTAAAGTTTAACATTTGAAATAAGATGATTTTTATATAGATAAAATGTGAAGAGTATAAGTATTATATTATACTAGCTGTCCCGGCAAACGTTGCTTTGCCATAATATTTAAAGTATTTCGCCCATATTATTTAATGAAGTGACTAAATAAGTATGTCGCCATGGCAACGTCGATCGCTATCTTGTCGCACAAACAATGGTCGCCGTCAGTCTCAGGTTGTAATAATTTACTATTATTTATTCAACAAATGCACTTATCTTATATCTTTAAACGAGCAATTCTTGTATATATATATATATATATATATATATATATATATATATATATATATATATATATATATATATATATATATATATATATATATATATATATATTGAATCTCTTCTAATTATTATTAATTTGAATCTCCGAATCGGCTCCAACGATTTTCATGAAATTTTGTATATAGGGGGTTTCGGGGGCGATAAATCGATCTAGCTAGGAATCATTTTCATAAAATGTCATTTTATGTCTGTTTTTTTAATTTTTTGAATACTGAGCGAAGCTCGGTCATATAGCTAGTCAATATATAAAGTACCCAGTAGCCGATTCTCAGACCTATTGAATATGCATATACAATTTGGTAAAAATCAGTAAAGCCGTTTCGGAGGAGTTCGTGGACTAACATTGTGACACGAGAATTTTATATATAAGAAGAAGAAGATATACAAATACTAATATAATACAAACATTCATTAGGAGTTTTGGCGGGCATGTGAAAGAGTGCTGTTGTGTTTTTGTATTATTTTCCTAAAATTGTGTTAGCTGGGTTTTTAATGTGTAATATTGGTAGAATATTAACCATTAGATATTCGTGTTCATGCACAAGTGTAGGAAAGTGATGTAATATCCAGAAACGTGCTATTTTGTGTTCCCTCCAAAACTCCATCGAAAGTTTCAGTAAAGCGTCTACCACTTTACTGAATCGACCGACTTGACTCCTGTGACTGTATTGACTTTTACTTAGACTTTGACTAGACTTTAGACCTGACGATACATGAAAACGATGATGAAAATTATAATAGGAGGAATATGGTTTTCCCGCCATATTCCTTACCTTTTTACCTTGTCTATGGCACAACATACACATCCTTTGTGTCAAGTTGCCAAAAAAGAAGAAAAAGAAAAGAAAGAACATTCATTCATTCATTCATTCATTTCAAATAGGTATGTTGAATTGATAATAATATGAAGAAATATTTTGTAGATAAGAGAAACTTAATAATTATGAACTATGAGGCAGGAAGATGTTACTACAATTTGCGATTCTACGAAACATTATAAAGGATCCTTTGATGATCAATCATAATTAATACAAGTAATTAACTATTTACTTGGGGATTTCCTTAGGATGGCGAACGAAAGTTCATAATATATTAGTGAAAGTATTACTGAAGATCATTCGTAGCAATGCTAGTGTGGAGATAAAGAAGATTTTTCAAATCGTTGTCTGTAGGTCCTTCGACAATATACTGTCACTCCTAAATAATATAGTCTAAATTATGTTTTTCTGTGTAAATAATTACATAAAGTATTTGTATATATCTATATGTAACTACCTAAAGTAACATAATAAGTACGATATACGGTATACCCTAAAGGCGCGTTGAGTCGTGCGCGTAAACTGCGTGCGCGGGAGCAGCATCACGCGTTTTCCTAACGCATCAGCAGAAAACGCGCGTGTCTGAACACGCCCTGACGGTTAGTAAAAAGCCAATTGTTTTGATGATCCAAATTCTTATTCTTTTAACTTTCCGGCACCCAAAAAACATAATCCTTCCGGCACGGTCAGTAAAAACAATATGTAAAGGGCATATTTTTATGTAACTTGATGATTACATTTAGCTTTAACGAACGTGTTAGGGGATTAGTATCCTGTTGAAATACTACGCCGAAACATCCACGCGAAAATCTATAGATTCTATACGTTTCAAGGGTGATTACGACGAGAACAAAATAGTCAGGATTTTGTGAACAGTAAGGGTGAAGCCTTTTGTAATTTTGTGAGTTGTGAGTCGCAGAATTTCAGTCGCGTAAATATATTGTCATACAAATCACGACTCACAAAATTACGCTCGTGTGAATCAAACAGGACTTTTAGTTGGCAGAATTTCTGCTGCATTCAGTTTCATAGAAAATTACTACTTCATTCAAATGAGCGTAATTTTGTGAGTAATGATTAAAATGAAAAATCATAATTTACGCGACCGAAATTCTGCGACTCACGACTCACAAAATTACTCTCGTTTGGCTTCACCAGAGTACTATTATATAATATATTATACGTTATACGTTGGTTATTTTTTATTATTCTCATTTTATTTAGGGATTTTAGCACACACAGTGGCTATGTCAATCCAATCTTGCTAAAAAAAACATAAAACTAACTTTTTATAATAAAAGAAATAAGAGTACAACAATTTTGCAAAATCAGAATCTGGTTCAGCCAATATATAACATTAAAGATACCCACATTCATTAGAGGCACTTTAATGTCAACCTCTATTAAATATTATCCAATTTCTACAAAAGGCGCTTATAGAAAGAGAATGTAGTTTTACGATAAAAACATAAAGATACGGCACTTCACACAAAATATTCTTCTCTTTATTTCCCTAATAAGATTTTTAAGATCGGATAATATAATTGATAAGTCGTGTGGTCACCCTAATAAATAAGGCGGAGATTGAAAATATTAATGCATCATGGCGTCCTCAGGCGTCCTCGTTACAGCCAATCTTGCCGTGTACACACCACTAGCCCTCAATAGCCTGAGATTGAAGGAAATTGTTTCTAAAAGTGCTTTGGATAATTTGTTCCGTCAGAGAAATTGATTCAGATCCTACGTTGTTTAGTCGAGTTATTTCATACTAGATGACGCCCGCAACTTTGTTGCGCCATAATTTGTTTATCGCGCGTGAACCGTACATTTTCTCGGGGTAAAAGAATACTATGTCCTTTCCCGGGACTCAAAGTATCTCCATGCCAAATTTCAGCAAAATCGCTTAAGTGGTTTGGGTGTGACGAGGTAACAGACAGACAGACACACTTTCGCATTTATATAATACTAGAAATACTAGATGACGCCCGCAACTCCGTTGCGCCATAATTTGTTTATCGCGCGGGAATCGTACATTTTCTCGGGGCAAAAAGTATCCTATGTCCTTTCTCGGGACTCAAAATATCTCCATAGCAAATTTCAGCAAAATCAGTTCAGCGGTTTGGGTGTGAAGAGATAACAGACAGACAGACAGAGACACTTTCGCATTTATTTAATATTAGTATGAATTTCGAATATAATTTTTTAGATTAGGTTAGATTAATGTAAGCCTGGGATCTGGAAAATACGGGCTTGAATTTTCATTACCTTCCCGAGGCATGTTATGATCACGAAATTTTATATTTCTCATTGAGTTTCATGGTTCTGATTGAAAATCATGTTAGAAAGGAAAATAGGTTTAATATTTTAATCTCCGTTTTTTCCGCATGAAAGGAACTCTTTGTAATGGTAGTGAGCCGGCTAGCCTATACAAAATCCATTGTAAGGGAATGACAAACAAAGAAATATACTTTTTACGAAAGTTATTAAAATTTTACTACGCATTTACGTAAGTAATTTCGCCGGTGACTCTGTCCAAGTCTTTTACGACAAGATAACATTATTATTATATATTATGTATATTTATCTACATTCTACGCCATCCATGCTAATATTATAAATGCGAAAGTGTGTCTGTCTATCTGTTATCTCTTCACATCCAAACCGCTAAACTGATTTTTCTGAAATTTGATATGAAGATATTTTGAGCCAGGGAAAGGAATATTTTGTATCATACTCTTTCGTCGTCATATTATTTATTTTAAATGTAAAATTTCAAGTACTTAATTTATATAAAATATTACTAACTTAAATAGGCTTTGTTCACATTTTATTTTAGAAGATTTAAATATGATGTGACATATTTTAAATTTTTAATCCGATGTCACTTTTGATTTTGGCTATCCGTTAATTAGATTCTTGTTTCAAAGGCACTTTGAGGACGTAGAGTTAACACTATTTTTGATTAGAATACTAATTGAGAAAGCCAGGAGGTACGCATAGCAGCATCAACGCTTTAATTATATAATATAACAGTGTGATATTTTTACAAAATGATACATGGAAAAATGAAAAAAATTAAGTTTTTTGATAATTTATACTTCATTTAAAAGGGTTCTGACTAAAGTTGATATATTTTTGTAACATCATGAAAAACTTAGGGTGAAGCCAATCGAGCGTAATTTGTGAGTTGTGAGTCGCAGAATTTCGGCTGCCAGAAATTCTGCTGCATTCAGTTTCATACAAAAGTCCTGTTTGATTCACACGAGTGTAATTTTGTGAGTCGTGATTTGTATGAAAAGATATTTACGCGACTGAAATTCTACGACTCACAACTCACAAATTACGCTCATTTGGCTACACCCTTAGTCCATATCTGATATCTGTATGTGTACAATAAATAATTATTTAACAAAGAAATGTTGAACTGCAACAATTTTCCTGGAATATTTGCGATTTCACCGGGACTCGGGAGTAAATTAATTTTAACAGATGCAAAAACCCAGCTGCTTCTGACGTTTAATTTGTTATGGCGGCGGAAAAATTATAAACTCCAACCTAGATTTATGATTGGTTTAAAAATTAAAAGAGGACATTTAAAAACATTTTAAAAACACGCAAAAAGATTTTATGAATATGATGTGGTAGCTCCTCAGCATGATTAGATGTGATGATTTAAAAGTTGGTTTTTAGTGTTTCGTTTTAAGTTTCAACCTACGATTACGCCAAGTTTTAAGCCCGTCACAGACCTAGCTATAATATATATTAATATGTTTATAGCTAGGCATATTAATATATATTTTCTATACTAATTTTCGCGTGACCACACACTCAGCTATAATATATATTACTGTGAAATGTGGATTTAGTATAGATTAATATGCCTTGCTATAAATATATTAATATATATTATAGCTAAGTCTGTGACGGGCTTTAACAACAACAACAAAATTTAAACAACAGGTTAGTACCTGTTGTTAAAATATTTGGCTCAATAGTTTAAAAATATTGAATGGAGTTGATTTCAGATAATACGAGTATGTAGGTACTATGTCATACGTAAATACGATCATACGAATGTACAAACATTTACTCAAAGGATTCGGAATTTCTTAGAATCACGGTTCTTAGAATTTCCGAGTTAGTTACATAATAATATTATGTTTAAAGGATTGATCAATGTTTATTATAAGATATTGCGTTGTGTGTCTTCCTTGATATTGAAGGCGCATTCGACAACACTTCAACCAGCTCTATCACAAATGGCCTGGCTTCAAAGAATATAGATCCAACTACTAGGAAATGGATCAAAGCCACGCTCGACAATAGGGTAGCCTCATCGACTATCATGGGCCTGACACTCAAAATCAGGCTGACACAAGGTTGCCCACAAGGAGGTGTGCTGTCACCCCTGGAATGGTCCCTGGTAGTGGATGAACTACTAAGGGAACTGAACCTCTTAGGTTACTACGCTCAAGGGTACGCTGACGACCTGGCGATCATGGTGGTGGGAAAATGCGCATCGGTGGTCGCTGGTTGATGCAGTCAGCACTAAGAGTCGTCGAGGATTGGTGCCAAAGGGTCAAGCTGACATTAAACGCTGATAAGACGGTCTTGATACCTTTCACCAAAAAGAGGAAGTTGGAGGGACTAAGACCCCCAACACTCTTCGGGAAAACTATTAAGTTTGCGGGTGATGTCAAATATCTAGGAGTAATCCTAGACAAAGGACTCACTTGGAATAAGCACATCGAGTATATTACGAAAAAGGCTAGATGTGCTCTGGGTTCCTGTTGGAAGCTTGTCAGCTCTAAATGGGGTATTCGGCCGAAGGCAATGCTATGGCTATATACAGCCGTAGTGAGACCGATTACCACATATGGCTGCGTAGTGTGGCATAAAAAAGCTGAACAAGTAAACTGTAATAAAAGTCTAAACAGCGTACAGAGACTGGCATGTCTAATAATCACGGGTGCACTTTCGTCAACACCCACCGCTTCCCTCGAGGCCCTGATCAACTTAACTCCGCTTCCTCTGCTTGTTCAGATGGAGGCCAAAAAGGTGGCTCTCAGGGCCAGGACGGCGGGCAGGACGAATTGAACCTCCACCCCATTTCGACAGCTGGAACAGTCTCTCAGTGAATCACCTGTCATGGCCATGCCATCAGATGCCATGATCAGGGTGCATAGCTTTTCGAAGCAATACCAGGTTTTTATACCTTCCAGGGAGGACTGGGAAAGGAAAATCCCAATCGATGTCCGCCCTAGCGACATAGTTTGGTTCACGGATGGATCAAGGAAAGACAACCGTGCGGGAGCCGGATTCTACGGAGCCAGGCCACCGAAAGGCAAATACGCCTGTTTGGGGGAGTTTGCGACCGTGTTTCAGGCTGAAGTCTTCGCTATCCTCGGTTGTTCACTAGAAAGCCTGGAGATGGCCCTAGTTAATAAAAACGTTTTTATCTTCTCCGATAGTCAAGCTGCACTTAAAGCACTGACTGCCGCAGAAGTCTCGTCCAAATTAGTTCTGGGATGCATTGAGACGTTAAACATGCTGAAGGAACAACAACATCCGCCTAGTATGGGTCCCGGGCCACAGTAACGTCCCCGGCAATGAAACCGCTGACGAACTGGCTAGGCTTGGGGCCGAGAGTCTCATATATGGCCCAGAACCAGTCTGTGGTATAACTCCCAGTACCACAAAGCAAGTGCTCAAGGAATGGGGTCACAGACTATGCAGGAAGCAATGGGCTGAGACCCCTGGCCTTGAACACTCCAAGGCACTAATTCCTGGCTTCAACAAGAAACTATCAGAATTAGTGCTCACCTTGGGTAGGAACCAATTAAGAATCCTTACCAGAAGCCTAACTGGGCACTGCAAGCTCAACAAACACCTAAACAGAATGGGTATTTGTAGCATAACGACTTGCAGATTCTGTGAGGAGGAGGATGAAACACCTATTCACCTTCTCCTCGACTATCTTGCTTTACTACAGAGCAGGAACAGGCACCTTGGTCGCCACGAATACTCATCCACAGAGGAAATTCGTGGCACCAACCCCAACCATATCATTTAATTTATGAGCAGTATTGGGTTGGGGATGATTCTCTAGTGCGAAGGAGTCACAATAGATCCTCATGGGTCGCAGTGACGTCAGGGCTATAGCGACCTGCCTTCTTTAAAAAAAATGTTTATTTGGTATACATATTGACCAAGCTTATGAACATACAAGCGACATAGAAAAATAATTTTGCATTGAAATACAATATTTACACAGAAAATATTTTTATTTAATCACTATTTGCTAGATGAAATTAATAGCATTTTCTGTTATTTTCAGGTAAGTTACCTTCAATCTGCTTTGCATACCTTACTGTCAACATCATTATACTTTTTCTTTCGTCGCAGTCAGGTAAAATGTAGGAAATAACGGGCAATTTCAACAATGTTACCTTGTGCGGAGTGAATGAAGTTTATTTGTGAATGAATTAGACGACAATGGCCGTTATTGCGAGCGAATGGACGGACAAAAGTCCGATGTATTATGCTCTATGGACAAAAAGTGTGAGATCATGCAACTATGATCTTGTGATTTTATTTGTCGGGAATCCTATGATCCACAAGTTTTAAGGATATTCACCTATACAATCATTAACGATTTGTGGACCGTGTCAAATGTTTTGAAATTAAAAAAAAACTATTTTTGTGGTAAAAGTCTACAATTTTACAGACGAAATATCGCTAAAGTAATTATTATTATACTAAAGTTATCAGGCACTCAGCGCACTCTACTGTACCTATGTAAAATATAATATTTTTATATTTGTTTAGATAAGAACTTTATGACTTACCGTAAAACATACTAGTACCTAGTCTATATTCAAATATATAAAATTATGACTGTAACACGCTGGATTTAAAGTAATGTAAACTGAAGTTAATATACGTTTTCATACTCCGTCATATTGTTTCTTATTGGCGCCGCATATGTTACAGAATAGCGCACATTGAATATTAAAGTATATTTGAACATTTCTAATAAAGGTAAAGTATTGCAATATACGCCAATATTATATTTTGATAGTTAACCTATCAAGCCCCATAAGAGCACCGGTGATCGCGACAGTAAAATAATAACAATAGATTTCCATGAATCAGCGATCGAAGGATTAATAGTTTAAGACTGGTTTTTGAAGTCAAAACTTCTTTTGCGCCGTTGTGCACTTTTTTGGGTGGAAAAAACATCTTAAAACCACATAAGAACACGTGATTTACTCGAAAATTTGTGTAATCCGCTGGGCTATCACGTAAAAATAACGATCAACAATCCACTAGCAATAATCGCGCGAGCGATTACTGGGTGTCATGAATGTCACAAACAATGGTGCAATCGTATTGTTTTGGCTGATACGTGATACGAAAATGCGATTTTGGAGCAATTATCGCGCAATAATTATTGCTATCGCATTGCTCTCGCAAGATACGTGATACGGGGGCCGGTGCAGTGTAGGAGAAAAAGGTAGACCCATTAAGTTTTCGCTTCTATTGGCACTCTTGGATTGCACCCATTGTTTTCTTCAGAGTAAAGTCTGTACGGATAGAGATGGCTTAGGTTATCGAGGAATAAAGGGACAGTCTATGATGCCTTTACTTTGATTATTAATAGAAATAACGAGAATAATAATCCAATATTTCTAATCGTTGATTCAACAGGCGTTGATGAAATTAATTATAATATAATTAAGTCCGGTGATAAAATATCTATCTAATTCTCCTTCACATCTTTCTCCGTTTATACTGTAGTGCAGGAGTTCCCAATTTTTTTCAGCCTGCGGCGCACTTACAAGTCAATGTTTTGTCACGGTGCCCTACTCTACCTATATACGTAAATAGACACCTTTAATAAATTAAAGTTAGGTTAAGCAGGTAATAATAATAAACAAATATTTAATCATCTGCCTGCTTTGTATAATATAATAATATTTGTGGTTATGGATAATGATGTAGGATCGACTCACGGTGCCCCTTTTGCCTTTCCACGGCGCACCAGGGCGCCGCGGCGCACAGTTTGGGAAACCCTGCTGTAATGTTTTAAATGTTTAGAATTTTACATTAAAAACGATGTCCCTGAGTATGCATTGCAAAATGTCTTTCCGCATTGCATATGCAAACTCAATCTAGCTGGTCTACGTCTCCAGGGGATGCTGAAGAGTCTTTGGTATTTAAATGTCGTTATTTGCAAGGTTTATTAGCTTTCAGATTATAAAATATTCCGCTTCTCTCTCATAAAAATATATGTAAGTAATGAAAAAAGTGTACACCTAAAAGCTATAAATCTGTAACAGAGTAAAAGGGTTTGTAGATAATGAATAATATATTTTTACTTCAATAATATATTTTTCATGAACCTATTGCTTACCTAATGGATGTTATGATTTATGTACTAAGTACTTATGTATAATATTTTTCACATAGGTGCAATTTGCAACGCATTATCTAATCTGTATATATGTCACCGTAAGATTGTAAATACCGTTAGATTATTATCTATCTCGCGAGATTGTAAACTGTCGAAAGATTGTGAACCGCAACGTACTGCTTACAATTTAACGTATTATTATTCGGTAGATTGTAATCTATCGAAGTGAAACCGTTAAATTACAATCTTAAAATTGTTAAATTGTCAACTGTCCGAAGGCTGTCCCTGATTGGTCGGCCTTACAGTAGACCGTTCTGTGACCATAGAGTTAGGAATGAAACACAGGTGTCAGTCAAATAAAATTAATGCACTTCAAGAATTGTGACATCAATATCCGACATTGTAAATGTTTTTAAATGAGATCACATAGGTTCACGAGCATAATATATATTAAAACACAGAAAATGTATGTAATTTAGGCTATATTCGGTGACTGACACTAACTTATGTTTATCATTCAAATTAACCAAAGAAGTGTAAATTTTTTTACACTTCTTTGGTTAATAAGAGAATATTCATTTTACTTCCGCAACAATTTTATATGACTAATTCTAAAGCTGTGAGTTATTTTCAACACGAAATCTTTTTTTACATTCGACATCAATTTATAAACATCAAAACACTGTTTGTTTACATTTATCAACAAACGAATAAGGCGACACAGGGCATATACCGTTCAACCAATCAGCGCCCGAGGTGCGTTCCGTTTCACAATTTGACGGTTTCACTTCGATAGATTACAATCTACCGAATAATAATACGTTAATTTGTAAGCAGTACGTTGCGGTTCACAATCTTTCGACCGTTTACAATCTTGCGAGACAGATTATAATCTAACGGTATTTACAATCTTACGGTGACATATATAAAAGAAAGTTGTGTTAGTTACACCACTTATAACTCAAGAACGGATGAACTGATTTGGCTGAAAATTGGTGGAGATGTAGCTTAGAACCAGGAATAGGACATAGGATACATTTTGTCCCGGAAAAATGTACGGTTGCTGCACAATATACTTTTATGATTTGCGCGTAAACTATTCAATCGATTTTGATGAATTTTGGTATGGAGATACTTTGAGTCTCGGGAAAGGACAAGGGATACTTTTTGTCCCGGAAAATGTACGGTTCCCGCACATTAAACTTTTATGATTTTCACCTAAACTATTCAGTCTATTTTTATGAAATTTGGTATGGAGATACTTTGAGTCTCGGGAAAGGACAAGGGATACTTTTTGTCCCGGAAAATGTACGGTTCCTGCACACTAAACTTTTATGATTTTCGCTTAAACTATTTAATCTATTTTGATGAAATTTGGCAAGAAGATACAAATTTTAATCAATTGTTTTCTTAATTATACCAATTCGAATTAAATAATCATCGTTAAGACAGGACAACGTCTGTCGGGTCAGCTAGTTTATATTAAAAGTAATAATATTTCTTTGTTTCAATCAAATCGGCTCTGAAAGTGGGCGATTCTCATCAAGTTAGTCACGAAAGTAGAGACTACGGGATTACAAGCTAGTTTCAAGACGGAAATGTGTACGGTTTCCGGATTTGTGCAGGAATAATTAATTTATTAAATTAAACTAATTTCACGCACGAATAAAGTAGCGTGAAATTGTCACAATTATAATAATAATAAACTTTACTCCTGAATTTCATTTGGCTCTATGTATTGGAAAGTGCGTTAAAAGCTAATGTGTTTTTAAAGTTCTTATCGACAGCTATGAATGAATGAAAAAAATTACAAACTAAAAAGAGACCTCAAAATAGTGTAGGTAGAGCCTCTCGGCACAAGTAGCGTGTCAGAAAATAAACACTAACTTTCATACAAACATGAAAAGCCAACAAAAAGTGTCGGGTGGGGATTAGACGAAGTTGTTATCGAGTTACGTAGTTAGGACAAACAAAAAGCACTCGCAGTTTGCGGACGTTTACCGGGAACCGTCCTATGACTTTATCACAATAGAAATTGTTTTGACAAAGCGCTTATGTGGAATAATGGAATGTTTTCCACATAACGTCGAGTTGGTAATAAATTTCTGAAGTTTTTTTTACAATTGTGATTCCCTTTTTAAATTTTAACTCTACATTTTAAATTTTGTTTGTTAGCTCGTGACGAAACTGTGCTAAAAGTGTAACTTGTCTGTCTGTACTTATTTTTACTCTATGTCGTTTGTCTACAATATATCCTATTGATATCGTAGATCCTAGCGGGCGAACCGTTTTTGATATTTTCTGTTTACAAGATTGAATTAATTTTCCAACGTAAAATCATCATCATCATCTCGCTACTATTTTAATAGCGACAGAGGCAGTTACCTTTATTAGTATCTAAGGAAAAAATAACTAGGTGAGTATATTTAAAGTACTTATTCTCCAAATTTCAACCTCTATTTTAGTAGATAGAGTAGGTAGTAAAGATTTTGCATTATAATTTACTTTCACGTTTGAAGGAATCCAAAACCATATTGCGATCTTATATCCGCAGGTCAGAATGTTATTGCTAAACAAACCTTATGCTAGTATTTACTAAACCACAACAAGCGAAAAATAAACAAAAAACAACAAAATACAAAAAGTTATCCGCAAATTAAAAAGTATGGCGTTTATTTTTTTACGCTAATTAACTTACCGGCAAATTGTTTTCCGCGCTTCTTTTTTTTCACGACTGGCAACCGTGTAGCCACTGACACTGCCCGCCGCGTTCTAACGTGTTGCAATGGTGCCCTAAGAACGGCGCATGCTCGGCTCCTATGACGTCAATCTTCTCGTTCATACACAGGTGTCGTTTCATTAAAATACCGCAGATTTCTTGAATTACTATACAAGCTAAAACTGAAGTTAGATTTGTAGTTTAAAAAATACCAGCCTCCAAATTCAGTTTTGCCCGATCGTCTCCCCGCTTTTGGGCTTTTGCGTTGTCAATTATTGTGACCAACTTGTGACCTAGTTTAAACTGTGTCAGAAATCAGGTTGTACGGTTGTTAATTGGTACATAATTATATATAGGTACAAATTCAAATTATTTTGTGCCTGTAAATGCCGTCGAAACATTCGGTGTTTACGGAGAGTTAATTGAATGCCCCTTTTCATAATTTGTTTTTTTGGTTGTTTGATAATGGCAATTAGGATGAATTTAAATTCTTGTTACAAAACAGGCTAACAAAACAAATATTAAATAATATTCATTCATGACATTGAACTATGAAAAAAGAAAAAGATGCCCAAAGCTTTTCGTCCTTTGTTCACTGCCTTTTCATGAGCTGGATAACTTTTCACACAAATCATGACTCACAAAATTAAGCTTTTATTTTGTATGAAACTGAATGCAGCAGAATTTCTTCCAGCCGAAATTCTGCGACTCACAACTCACAAATTTGAAATTACGCTCGTTTGGCTTCACCCTTAATTTGCGTTATGAGTGTCACTATATGGCGGCTATCGCTTTCAATGAAGTGATCCGTCTGCCCGTTTTATAGTTCAATATATTAGAAAATTATTTTGGTACTGCATTAGACTGTAGTCTTTACATAACTACCTACTAGAATGAAGTTTAAACATAATAATAATATAGAGGGTTTAGTACAAGTTTTACTTGTTAATCTATACTTAATTGATAATTCATTCATTTTAAAGTAAGTGGTAGGTACAATTACTGCACGTGTATTATGTAGGTATAGTGTTTGTTAATTGTTTGGACTATTCTATTATTTACCTACATAGTGTACAAATATTGTATTGTTATATTGAGTATTAAAGTAATAATAATGTTATAATAACTAGCTGTCCCGGCAAACGTTGTTTTGCCATATAAATATTTTTTGGTATGAAAAATAGATGTTGGCCGATTCTCAGACCTACTCAATATGCTCACAAAATTTCATGAGAATCGGTCAAGCCGTTTCGGAGGAGTACGGGAACGAACATTGTGACACGAGAATTTTATATATAAGATATCTATGGACGCTTCACACCACGTCAGTCTGGCCCCGTGCTAACTGCTAAGTACCTGAAGGACTTGTGTTACGGGTACCAGACCACGGAAATATATTTAATACTTTTATACTATTCATATATTTAAAAAAATTATTATATGATACACATATTTAATACACATCCATGACCCAGGAACTTTGAAAACTTTTTGTTCCGTCGCGTCGGCGGGATTCGAACCCGCGACCCCCGGCTTGAGCAACCAATTACAGCCCACCAACTGAGCCACAGAGGTTGTCCGACTGAGCCAAAGTGGTACTTAACCAAGGTTATTAACAAAATAATAAGATCAAGTTGGGTACTTTAACGTTTATTAAATTAAGGATTGTATTTGGATCTGGTACTGATAGATCCATTAAGCTTTCGGGGACAGAATATTAGAAGGGAAATAACGACAATGACAATAAAGGAGGTGCAATTGAAAACCGTTTGTTGGGAGAACCTAATCACAACTGCCTTCTGTTTCGTCCGTAATGTAAGAGATTTAGAAAATTATTTATTTCTTAGATGTGTCTTATAGACTATAGTACGGGAGCCCTAGAACAATTTTTTTTGTGATTACTAACAAGCAAATTTTTTGTGAGTAGCTACATTTTGATAAGACGAACAACATTTTTATTTTCGGAAAATCTCGAAAGTGGTAGCTAACAGTATCTCTGTTAGCTACCACTTTCGAGATTTTTGATTTTCATATTTTTGAGAGGGTTCTGTAATCAACAAAACTTGGTTGACTACTGTACCCTAAAACGGAACCCTAACCAGCTGATTTTTGTATATTAGTAGGTTAATAGTTATATAATTTAAGAGTAACCTTGTCCTACAAATAAAACAATCCATATTTTAGGACCATCAAGTCAATGTATGAAATCCTTTCTATCTCTGTTAGCTACCACTTTCGAGATTTTTCGAAAATAAAAATGTTGTTCGTCTCATCAAAATGTAGCTACTCACAAAAAATTAGCTGGTTAGTAATCACCAAAAAATGTGTTCTAGGGCTCCCTCACTATTAATTCAACCTTATAAAAATCATAACATTAAAGGTATACAGGGTATGGGCGTATAGTAATGGGGGGTGGGGATCCTAGGGATTAATTCTGGCAGAATGTTTGGGTTTTACAGTAAAAAACATAAAAAAGCAGCCAAATACATTTTATTACTTGTATAAATTAATAAAATTAGTAAATTATGAACAAAATATTATTTTAATGCACTATCTTGAATTTTATCTAGTAAGCTGTAGTTCGTAGTTATTTGACATGTTGAGGCATTATAAAAGTCACGCACAAGTTTTAAATCTCTTGGCGAAACTGGAAGGGGAATGCGTAGTGTTTGTTGCAGGTCTCGTTGGTGGGGCGAAAGGCGCGCGGGGCGGGTGCGGGACACGCTATAGGTAGATTAGTTCAGACAGGTGATTATTGGTAGATTGCGATCAGACGGTCACGTGATTGGTAGCTATTGAACGTTATTGGAAGTTATAGTACCCACGCGTCTACTGTTCCCTCCAGTTTTTACGAACGAACTTCAACTTGTGCCTAACTTATATTTAACTAACGATCAATTTTGTTGAATGCCACTTAAAATTTTTTCAACTTTTGATCCACGTTATTGGCGTTGTTAGTTATGTCATATTTATCTTCAAGGGCCTTCAGTATGTCTGGATAGTCGTTTTTGACGATCATCAACAGCAAGTGAGAGAAGTGTTTCTGTTGGTCGTCGCACTCTTCGCAGCCGTCCCCAAAGAATTCGACCATGTGAGCTGAAAAACGAGACATTCAAAATTCACATTCAAAAAATTAATAATATAATAGCTAACATAATCTTAGAAGGAGCCGGACAGGTGTGTAAAATGGTGCCATTATAGTTAACTTGCAAAATAAAAACATCCAATATTATTGGCTCCTTAAAATTTAAGCCATTTTTTCGGCTTTATTCGAAAAAATTAGAAATGCCAATAATATCTTGGGTTTTCTATAGTATAAACTACCACACAGGCTTTCTCCTGATTACTAATCACCTGCACTAATCAAAGTGAATACAGGCCCTAAGGGCCAGGCCACATGCGACGTCGCATCGCAAAAAACTACATTGCTTTTCTAAGGTTTTTTTGTGCGATGCGACGCCGCAACGCAGTATAGTGGCCTGGCCCTTAGTGTGGACAGCGACTGATTAGTGCACTGTGCAAGTCCTTACATATTTTCTTCTTATCACTAAACTACTGCACTTATCACCTGCACTCGCACTAATCAAAGTGAATATTGGCCCATAGCAAGTAAGCATGAGTAATGCGAACTTAATTTTTCATGTCGGTTTAAAACGTACTTTTCACGTGATTCCCGAAGTCATCGCACGGGGCCTGGTCTATCAGGCACTTGTAGAAGGTCTCCAAAGCGGCTTTCCCGCTCAATATCTTCCCGTAGGTGTTATCATCAAGGTCCTTGTATGCTGCAGCCAAAGCCACGCACGACACGAACAGCAGAAGAAGTTTCATTGTATCTGTCGAAGAATAACACACTAATAAACTGTCTACCCGTTTGTCACCTATTAGTACAGTAAATGAAGGCAAAAATCAGGTGCAACCTCCGATTTCGTTGAACCTCCATCGATTTGGATGAAAATTTGGGATTAAGTACATTAAGCCCTCTACTTTAAAAGTGACATACGCTCGTATTGCGCTTTTTTTATTTAAGGGGTGAAATCCACTCCTTTTGGTGAAAATAGAAAAAATGCAGATTTAACCATTCTGGCTTAACTAATTGGGTTTAATTCGATAAAATAAATGTTTTAATGTTTTTTTTTCATGATATTTTATGATTATTTAATTAATTTTTCAACCCTTATGGCAACCATCCCTTTAATCGTGAAAAAACACTTTGTATTTCTGAACTTTAAAATCGCATTTTTACATTGTATAAACAGTTTGTTTAATATTTATGATATAATTTTTGGATAAGACATATAAACCCCTAAAAGTACCCGTTTATTGTGGAATCACGGTAAAAATTGGGTTCAAAAACTTAATAGGTTTATGTTTTTGAACCCAATTTTTTCAGTTTATTTACTTAGTATTAAATATTAATTTCTTATTTAGTTTTTTTTGCGAATTTTTTTTACCCCTGTAAACTTACCCAATGTCTGAAAAATAAGCTTTAAGTTTTTATTTTAAGTTTTTTGTCAGCTTTAATGAGTTCGAATATTTTTTCATAGTTAAGATAAATTTTATTAATATATTTCAAACATTGATATTATGTAGTCCAAAATATTCAAACAACGATTTCAAACTACCCTCTGTGCAAAAAATTGACGCAATGGCTGAATCTGTTAGACTGAAATATTTAATAGACGCACATCATTACAAAAAGCCCCTCTCTTATCGAGTCGACATTTACCGTTTTGTTTACTTTCTGAATATTGAAAGACTTGAAAAGATTAACGTATATTGAGTAAGGACTATATGACGCCTGCAATCGCGCTGGAACCGTACATTTTTTCGGGATAAATAGTATCCTTTGTCCATATCCATTCCCAAGACTCAAAGTATTTTCATACTAAATTTCAGAAAAATCGGTTGAACCGTTTTTTTTTTTATTTAATAAGGGGGCAAACGAGCAAACAGGTCACCTGATGGTAAGCAACTACCGTCGCCCATGGACACTCGCAACATCAGAAGAGCTGCAGGTGCGTTGCCGGCCTTTTAAGAGGGAATATGCTCTTTTCTTGAAGGTTTGCAGGTCGTATAGGTCCGGAAATACTGCTGGTGACAGTTCGTTCCAGAGTTTTACAGTGCGCGGCAGAAAGTTACGCGAAAAACGCACTGTGGAAGACTGCCACTCAAGGTGATGAGGATGGTATGTTTTTCGCGTGGGACGATGGCGAAAAGTTGCAGGTGGTAAGATTCGAACAATTCCTCAGAGCACTCCCCGTGATACAACTGATAGAGGATGCAGAGTGAAGCTACATCTCGGCGTAATTCCAAGGGGTCCAAGCTGTTTGAAACACTATGGCAGTCAACAATTCGAGCGGCCCTTCGTTGGATACGATCCAGAGGGAGCAGTTGGTATTTTGGCGCCCCTGCCCAGAGATGAGAACAATATTCCATATGAGGCCGAACCTGCGCCTTGTAGAGTTGTAGGCGTTGGTCCGGACTGAAGTACTGTCTCGCTCTGTTAAGAACACCAAGCTTCTTCAAGGCTAATTTGGCCTTACCCTCTAGATGATATCGGAACTGGACTTCGCTCGATATGTTGACGCCAAGTATCTCAATGCTAGGGGAGATGGTTAAAGATGTGCCCTCGAAACGAGGATATACGACCATTGGTGACTTTTTAGTGGTGAAAGCGCAGACTTGTGTCTTGGCGGGGTTGAATTGGACCAAGTTACGTCTACCCCATTCAGAGACCTTCTCCAATGAATTCTCCACCTTAGACACAAGTTCGTTTTGACTCTCAGTGACATTTTGCCGAGAAATATTGGGGGAGCCGGTATATACAGCATCACCTGTACTATCATCCGCATAGCAATTAATGCCGTTGGTCTGTAACATGTCATTGATATGCAGTATGAATAGAGTAGGCGATAGCACACAGCCCTGAGTCTGTCAGTCTGTTGATGCTGGTGTCCCTCAGGACACCAGCATCAACAGACTGAGTTTGCGAGCATTCGCCGTCAACTACGACCTTTATGCTTCTGTCTGCTAAGAAACTAGTGACCCACTTACATAATTTCTCGGGCAGCCCGTATGATGGAAGCTTTGATAGCAGCGCTTTATGCCAAACCCGATCAAAGGCCTTCGCAATATCCAAACTAACAGCCAATGCCTCTCCCTTCGACTCAATTGCCTGAGCCCAACGATGAGTCAGGTACGCCAAGAGATCACCAGCCGAGCGACCCTTACGGAACCCGTATTGTTTGGGTGTTAAGAGGTAACAGATAGACAAAAACACTTTGGCATTTATAATATTAGTATAGATGTACCTATTGACAGGTTTTCCTACAATATTTGCATCCCAAATCTCTGCTTCAAAATTGTTTTAAAAAAAATATTTTTGTTTTATCACAATAGCTCTGTTAATTTTTAAGCTATCGGGTTCATTTATGGACCATTTTAAACGTAATTTAAAGAGCTTTAAGATCAACTTGAACAATACTTTTTAAAGCCCTTGGTTTAAAAAAAAATAGGGTTAAAAGGTCCCAATTTCCTGGTTCTTGCATTAAAAGTTAGGCTTTTAACGTCTCTATCTTCGTTATTTTTCATCCTATAAAAATCAAAAGATTTCTTAAAAAGTTGACACCAATTTCGTTCCTTATAATTTTTATGAAGGTTCAATAGTTTTGAAGTTATGTTCAAAACAAAATGATATTTACGAAAATTTGAATAATTTCGATTTTATTAAATCATTCTGTTTTTCAAAACTAAGCATTCTAAACCAAGAAATTTTTTTGAGGTCATTACTTATGCTAAAATAAATTTGAATTATTGTAGAAATGGTCAACGTTTGATTTTTCGATTTTTCCAAAAAAATTTGAAAGTGTAATCTTATTTTTATCATAACTTGTTCAAATTTGATGCTTTTAACTTTTTACAATGCTTATAAGAAAGGTATTTTTTAACACTTTAAAAAGTTTTAAGGAAGTACATATCATAAAACGCATCGGTTTACCGTTATTTAAGTTTGAATGCTTAGACTTAGGTACTCGCCGAAAGAAAATATATATACAATCACCCACTTTGAATGAATACGAGTATAGGAAGGCATTTTAGAGTAGATATTACTTTGTTTTTTTATTGGCTTTAATTTTTTTAAAAATTTTCTTAAAAACCTATAGTTTCTTAGTTAATTATGAAAAACCGCTTATTTTTCTCACGCAAAAAGATGATCTTTGATCTTTAATAACTCCGAAAGTATTGATTTATTCAAAAAACTGTATGTTACAAATTTTGCTTAGGATTTGTGTGTCTATTGATTCCTAGGGTTATTTTTATTTAAAAAAATTCACCCCCCGAGAAGGGTTGGCATCCACCCCCAGGGCAAAAGCGCAAGTTGGCACTATGTCACTTTTGTTTCTTAGGGTATCCCCCACCTACTCACCAATTTTCATGAAAATCGATGGAGGTTCAACGAAATCGGAGGTGAAAACCTTCACTGCCTCCACTATATCACATTTCAATTATCGAAATGATTTTGATGTATAAAGATAAAGATTTTTTAGCCTAATGTACTATCAGAGAAGTTGATTCCTAGGCAGATGTTGAACCTACGTATTTTGGTCGCGTAAACGTCAAACCCAGCCGACAGATCACAATTATTATTATTTATTAACATTGAATTGGCATGATCCAACCAAACTACATTGGTCTGTCAACTGCCTAGGAAACAATTTCTTCGATGGTACCTACGTCGTGACCTATTCTGAGATTCGAAATCAATTATTATCGTCGCATCGCGTCTGGGTGTGAACTGATCCTTAAATTTAAAGTAATACTCGTATCGTTGACGCAATGCATCGTTTACAATTTACATTACATCCTTTGAACACAATATAATATACTTAATTATGTTCAATACTTTTTGCCTCTATACGAATATTCGATTATTTTTGCAAGCGTCACAGCTTGCAAGTTGCAGCCAAAGATAGACATTACGCATCTAGGGCAGGAAAATAAGAAATGTCTCAGATCCAGAACTTATTGTGATCTGAGGTTTTCTTATATGCTGCCCATGGTGCGTATACTATTTTTCTCATCAACGGAGGCGGTAAACGGCAAATAAGCGCAGCGGGAAGAAAGGTGACGTTTTCCGCCTGGAGGTGAGAAATAGTACATTACGCACCTAGGGCAGGAAAATAAGATATGTCTCAGATCGCATGTAATTGTTGGCCGAGGCGAAGCCGAGGTCAACAAACATGTGATCTGGGGCTTTCTTATTTACTGCCCATGGTGCGTATACTATTTTTCTCATCGACGGAGGCGGAAAACGGCAACATCAGTATGCGCAGCGGGTAGAAAGTTGACGTTTTCCGCCCGGAGGTGAGAAATAGTACATTACGCACCTAGGGCAGGAAAATAAGAAATGTCGGCTTCGCCTCGGCCAACAATTACATGTGATCTGAGGCTTTCTTATTTACTGCCCATGGTGCGTATACTATTTTTCTCATCGACGGAGGCGGAAAACGGCAACATCGGTAAGCGCAGCAGGAAGAAAGTTGAGTTCTTAACAAACTTATTTATATAGTACGTTACGCACCATGGGCTATATAAATAAGAAAGCCCTCAGATCACAATATGTTTCTTAGCCGAGGCGAAGCCGTTAAATGTGATCACATTTCTTATTTTCTTGCCCTAGGTGCGTAACGTACAATTACTCACCTGTGCGTAATGTACTATTTTTGTTCAAAGCAAAACATTTGCATATTTTGACAACAATAACATAAACTATGGAAAATCCCCCGAAGTTTTTCATCAGTAGTTAAGTGATGATGATGAATAATTGTGGCAGAACACTTTCGAATATGTCAGCTTTCAAACAAAAATAAACTAGATACTTAGTCCATTGAAATGTTACAATTTAAGGACCGAATATTGCATTTATTAGAGGACGCAATTTTATTTTTGGGACATGTAGGGGGAGTCAATAGAAGCGGGATCGCCACTTCTATTGTCTCCCGGCCGCCATCTTGGAAAAAGGGGTGACAACACTATTATCTTACGAAACTTTAACACTGTGTTTCTTACATTTGAGCAAGATCTCAGACAACATTGACAAAACTTACCATCGGTTGGAATCAACAATTTTCATACAGACCTGTTATGGAGCTGGAGGGAGTGATTAGAGAACCTGGTTGTATACAATGTGAGATGGTTACAAGGTATATAAGCAAATATTGAAGGTAAAATTAAAATGGAATGTCACTTAATTTATTCATATGCAGCCATTCTAAAATACCTTATACAGGCTGTCATTTATGATCAAAAATTAAATTAAGCCTGAATACAGATTATATTATTAGCTTTCAACGTTTGTGTAATGTACCTCAGATAATGGGGGAGAGGGGTGTAAATTTAGGGGTTGATTAACAGAAAATCTAAAAACATTTGTTTTCCATATTATGTTCAATGGGTGATTCAGTCAATAACAATTATTCAGGTTATTTTGAGACTTTTTCCCGCTTGAAATAATAAAATAGTGAGTCCATTTGACTTCATCCTGTAAATAAATTCTTAGTGCGAAATAAATTGCCAATAAAAATATTTTGATATAATTATATTATTTGTTTGTCCCTCCTTTTGTAATTTGAAGTACCATTAAAAAGGAAAAATTAAATAAATACAAAAACTGGAGTGAGGAAAAAAGCGGAATAAATCTGCATAACATGTTAGTTATATTAAAAGGTTATTTTAATTTGTAAAATTTCGTGTTTTAAGTATGAGGGGCGATCAAAAACTAATGATAGTTAATCTAAATTTAAAAAATTGCGCAGAAAAATTTGAAAATTTAAAAATTATTATTTCTACTCTGAGGGTATGCGCGCATGGGCAACTTAGTTGCTCGGCGATTTATTTGTCTCTCGATCAAGTCTTTGGGTATGCTCTAAATTTCATATACATGGTATGAAATTTCCCGAGAATCAGCCGATCACTCCATAATGGATACACCCAATATTCTATTTTTCGACGCTTTCTTCGGTTTTCTTGTTTATTTTTCGAAAGAGACAAAAAAATCGCCGAGCAACTAAGTTGCCCGGCGCGCATACCCTAACTTTATAGCGATGGACGTTGCCATGGTGATTGGTGCCATACTTATTTAATATTTAGTCACTTCAATAGAATATTAAGTACCCCGCAAACGATCAAATTTGTTTGACAAACATGTTTGATGTAATTTACGTTTTCATCAAACAGCAGCGCAGACGAACAAACGTGCATCAAACAAGTTTGAAAACAATTAGCTAGAATCGGTTTGAGATCATGAGTTCTTTTTTGACAAATACAGCTGAAACACGTTCAAACACGTTTGTCAAACGCTACGCCAATGCAAATTTTCTTCAAACACGTCAAACACGTAGTTTCTTTGACAAACGCTTCAAACAAAGCTGTACACTAGTAGCCCGCAAGCGATCAAATTGTTTGTCTACTACGTGTTTATCAAACAGTTTGATAGTGTGTTTGAAGCGTTTGTCAAACAAACTACGTTTTTGACCTGTTTGAAGAAAATTTGGATTTGCGTAGCGTTTGACAAACGTGTGTGAACGTGTTCCGCTGTATTTGTCAAACAAGATGTCATGATTTCATACCGATTCTAGCTAATTAAATTTGTTCGTCTGCGCTGCTGTTTGATGAAAACGTAAATTACATCAAACATGTTTGTCAAACAAATTTGATCGTTTGCGGGATACTTAACACTATCAAACTGTTTGACAAACACGTAAAATTTGACAAACAATTTGATCGTTTGCGGGGTACTTTATGGTAACCCCTCGTATGGTGACCCACATCATAATATTATTTTATTGAAGTGACTAAATAAGTAATAAATGTATATGTATTATGGGCGAAATCAGAAATATTTTATATGTTCAATTGTTTTGCCGGGACAGCTAGTGAGTATAATAAAACAATGAATCTAATTTAAATTTAATCCTTCGATCGGGGATTCTCGGAAATGCTATTGTATTCTATTGTTGTCGCAATCACCGGTAAGTACTCGTACGGGGCTTGATGGGCTTATTCATTTTTCTACGTAGTCTCCTAACAAGTCGATACATTTAGTCCAACGTTTCTCTAAACCTAAAATACCCTTTAAATATCTTTATCAAAGCTCTCCCAAAATGCCTCTACAGTAGATAATATGAGCGCCGCGCCGGCGCGCCGCCGCCGCCGCGAAAAAGCAGCGGCGCGCCGAGCGAGAGGAAAGATTTTTTTTTCAAATCATATACATTCAAAAGCCTATAAATAAGGCATATTTAAGATAATTTCAATACGAAATAAGTAAATCATTCAATACTAAGTCAAGTTAAGACTGTGACACAGCTCCCAGCGTCTTCCACTCTGGAATACAATATTCATATCTGGAATATGATTCAATGAATCAGTATTCTGGAATATGATTCAATGAATCAGTATTCAGTACGAACGAACTCGTTGTTATGGTAATAGCGCCTCTACACGATGGCCCGTCGTAGTGGACGACTTATCATCCGAATTTGGTACCTCATGAAGGAATCCATAATCGAGGGGACTCCTCAAAATTTATATGGAAACATGTAGTGACGTCGATTTTGTGGGAAGTATTCTAAGCATAATAATATGCTAACAACAAGTAAGATTTTGCACTGAGGTGTACCTATCCGGTATACCAATGTTCGGAAGGTATAGAGAGAACTTCTGACTCTTTAAAGATACAAGTTTGGGAGTTTCGGCGTTGTTTTAATTTTTTTCGGCGTTCTTTTTCATAATTATCATCATTAACCAAATCATTGTTCTAATTTTAGTCTCCAAATAATTATTCGTTGAAGTTCAGGGAAGGTTCATATTAGGAGGGAAAGTGTTACGAAGTTTACTAGGTTATCTGGTGAAGTTATAAAAATTTTAAAATGTGCGTTTTGCATTGCCGCAATGGCTAATGCTTACATGTCCATCTTGAAAGATGTTTAGATCGCAACTGAACGCGGCCATCGTGTGCATTGCAACCATTGTATAGCCATCGCATGCGCCATATTTTGATGGGCCAGCGATGGTCCATTGTGTAGAGGAGCAATATACGCTTGCATCAACATGGAGTCTTTGTCGTCGTCATTAGAAGAACAAAGTGTTCGCTGTGTCACGCACGAAGGATTCCGTACCAATAGAGAGCAAAAATATGCTGAAAATTGGGTTTTTGTATAGGAGCCACGCTTAATTGTTTAATTTAGATATCGAAATCTAAGTAATAGGGTCCCGTTTTTACCCTTTGGGTACGGAACCCTAAAAACAGATTAATGTCGCATTTGAGGCACGCCACAAAGGCGGCCGTTTACCCATCGGCGCTCATATCTACTCTACAGTGGCCATCACCTCGCTATCATCCTCAAACTTGCCCCTGAGGTGTTCCTTGAGCCGAGGAAACAAATGAAAGAATCGCTGGGGGCTAAATCTGGAAAACAGGGCGGGTGTTCGACCAGTTCGAAGCCTGCTTCTCGAATGGCAGCCATCGAAACTAAGGCTTTGTGTGCAGGAGCGTTGTCCTAATGAAACAGGACTTTCGCTCAGAGTTTGCCGCGTCTCTTTTCCTTTATGGCTTCTCGCAGTCGTCTTGTTTGATCAGCGTATAGTAGAAGTCCGTTATAGTAGCTCCCTTTTCCAGGTAATCAACCATTACGATTCCCTCAGCATCCCAGAAAACGGACGCCATAACCTTGCCCGCCGAACTTGAAACTCTAAACTTCTTCGGCGTCGGTGAGGATGGCCTTTTCCAAGTCATCGATTGTTGTTTGATCTCAGGATCAAAATGATGGATCCATGTTTCGTCCATGGTCACAAATCGAGACAAAAATATAATAATATTAATAATAATTTAATAATATTAATAATAAGCCCGCAGGGCAGCTTGTGGCGAGCTGTTGGGGAGTAGAGACCCCACGCACCCGAGTGCTCTCAGGTAAGCCCCTGTTCTCCATCTCCGGCTTGCCTTCACCGGCCGGCCGGAGTGAACACTGACGGAGAACCAGGCCCTACCTCTGCCTTGCCTTAACCGGCCGGTCAGAGTGGAGTCGCAAGAGCTTCGGCTCGGAGGGAGGATGTGAAGCGTAAGTGGCGAGTGGGCGACGTGATGGGACCCTCTGAGGGTGCAAATGATCGGCGTTTAAAGTCCAGCGACACCTCTCCTGCCTCAAGCCGCTCTGTCAATGTTGCCGCCTCGGTGCACCGTGCGTGCGACCATTTTGTGGGGCCCATTCAAAGAGTTGGCGAGTCATCGTCTGCCAACTTTATGATACGAGACGCCTTAGTCCTTCCATAGTCCCAGTTACCCAGTCCACTAGCACCTCACCCCCATAGCCCGATATCATTTTAATTCCATTCCCTGCAATAGTCCTATACACTGGCCGCTGGCTCTCCTTGGTCGTACTCCCATAGTGCGGACAGGGTGAGTCGCCGTAACATTTAGATTAAAACTGTGTAACGGGCCTCTACGTGTTGGCTTCGGCCCCACGCATGCCTTCCACAGGTCCGGGATTTAATTGCCCGTGAGCAAGAAGTGCTTTACACAAACTTAACTAACTAATAATAATAATATTGCGCAGATAATTTTTGTGTCAAAGAAAAAAAATGAAATATTAAAGCAAAATATCATTTATTTGCATTGATATTATCTACTATTTTTTATGAGAAAAAGTATTTACAAATTACAAGACGTATAATAAATATGTTAAAATATCAAAGCATATTTCTATAATAATATAATATTTACTATTTAGAATGTATTATATTTTAATCTCTCGGAAAAGACCAATTTTCAAAGCCGTTAAACTATAAAATTACGATTTTAATGTAGACTAGCTGACCCGACAGACGTTGTCCTGTCTTAACGATGATTATTTAATTCGAATTAAATAATCATCGTTAAGTAATCGTATAATTAAGAAAACAATAGATTAAAATTAGTATCTCCATGCCAAATTTCATCAAAATAGATTAAATAGTTTAAGCGAAAATCATAAAAGTTTATTGTGCAGGAACCGTACATTTTCCGGAACAAAAAGTATCCCTTGTCCTTTCCCGAGACTTAAAGTATCTCCATACCAAATTTCATCAAAATAGATTGAATAGTTTAGGCAAAAATCATAAAAGTTTATTGTGCGGGAACCGTACATTTTCCGGGACAAAAAGTATCCCTTGTCCTTTCCCGAGACTCAAAGTATCTCCATACCAAATTTCATAAAAATAGACTGAATAGTTTAGGCGAAAATCATAAAAGTTTATTGAGTGGAAACTGTACATTTTTCGGGACAAAAAGTATCCCTTGTCCTTTCCCGAGACTCAAAGTATCTCCATACCAAATTTCATCAAAATAGATTGAAGAGTTTAGGCGAAAATCATAAAAGTTTATTGTGCGGGAACCGTACATTTTCTGGGACCAAAAGTATCCCTTGTCCTTTCCCGAGACTCAAAGTATCTCCATACCAAAATTCATCAAAATCGATTGAATAGTTTACGCGCAAATCATAAAAGTATATTGTGCAGTAACCGTGCATTTTTCCGGGACAAAATGTATCCTATGTCCTTTTCCTGGCTCTAAGCTACCTCTCCACCAATTTTCAGCCAAATCGGTTCATCGTTCTTGAGTTATATGTGATATAGTGAAATGACATATCACTAGATATTTTTAGTAAGAAGACGTAACAAACAAGAATATTCGGCATCTACCGGGAGTTCGTGATATCCCTAGGGATATCGTGAAATCCCTGATATCCTCCTTTCCCTGCGACATATACATACATAAAATTTTGAAATTTGGCACATTTGTTCAGACGCTGATATAGACTAACATATACTACAAGTCTGGAAACATTACATACATACGGGTCTAATTGATAACCTCCTTTTTTGAAGTCGGTTAAAATAAATTAATAAACAAATGAACTTTATATCTTTATGGTTAACATCCCTGGGGTTCCAGATACACGTTTCGGTTTGGTAATATTCCAATAATAAAATCGGCCAAGTGCGATTCGCACTCGCGCACGAAGGGTTCCGTACCGTTATAGAGCAAAAATTGGCCAAAAATTGTGTTTTTTGTATGGGAGCTCCCTTAAATTTTTATTTTATTTTATTTAAATACTATTATGAATTATTAAATAACACATATATTTAAGGGTTTTGTGAAAAATTCAAGTGCCTACCTGTTGCCATTATTGATATCGAGCAAAAAAGGCTAAAAAATCATGTTTATTGTATGGGGTGCCCTTAAATATATAATTTATTTTGTTTTTAGTATTTGTTGTTATAGCGGCAACAGAAATACACAATCTGTGAAAATTTCAGAAGTCTAGCTATAGCAGTTCTTGAGATACAGCCTGGCGACAGACAGACAGACAGACAGACAGACAAACAGACAGACGGACAGACAACGAAGTCTTAGTAATAGGGTTCCGTTTTTACCCTTTGGGTACGGAACCCTAAAAACGATAAACTCTCTTCGTTTGACCAGCCACTCATTTTGTGCATGACGTGCGTTCGTCGCGAGATCACAGCGGCTACTAGCGCGAGCCAACGTGTGAACACGTCGCAAACGTTTGCCGCAAATGCCCTTTGATCTCTGTCCAAAAACCGACACTACTCCCGATCGTCTACAAGCGTCCGCAAGCTCACGCAAGCCAAGCCATTTTACCTGTTTTCACGCTCGGGCTTGTGGAGGCTTGCCGTGGCTCGGCAAGTATCAAAACGTAGCATTATAAAAAAAACGGTTGTCTGTAAAGTCGGTTTACTGACGATAGTTGAACGTGACAACGTGCCTCTTTGTCGCTCGTTCCGCGCTCTCGCTTGCACTTCAAGCCCTAAATGGAACGCCTCAGAGCAGGGTGACCATATTTAAATTACAGATCCTGCCTTACTTTGGTCAAAAAACTGCCAAATCCTGCCAAAGCCTGTAGTAAAAAATGCCCAAATACTGCCATCTTTATTTACTGTTGTTTCAAAGTAAGAAAAGTAAAAAAACACATATAATATACTGCATTTTTTATTAGATTAAACATTCGCATCGTCTTCTTCCATATTTTCTTCATCTTTATACATAGATTTGTTCATGCGATTCAAAATTTATTTTGTACGTTTGAAGGAAAATTTGCAATCTCTATGCTCCATGGCTCCATAGAATTAGTTATTAGAATCACTTTGATATCGTTGCTATGCTCACCAATGCCTTGCTCATGCAACATGTTTGTTTATAAAATCGGTCAAGTGCGAGTCGGGCTCGCTCACGAAGGGTTTCGTACCGTTATAGAGTGAAATCAGAAAATAGGCAAAAAATTTGTGTTTTTTTAATGGGATTAAATATTTATTTTATTTAAATTTTATTACTAATAATTAAATTACAAATATAAGTAATTAAGGATTTTGTGAAAATTTAAAGCGTTTAGCTGTTGCCATTATAGATTACGAGCAAAAAAATCACGTTTGTTGTATGGGAGCCCCCCTTAAATATTAATTTTTTTTTTGATTTTAGTATTTGTTGCTCCGGTTGCTTGGTTTAGCGGCACCGGAAATACACAATCTGTGAAAATTTCAGAACTCTAGCTATAGCATAGCGGTTCTTGAGATACAGCCTGGAGACAGACAGACGGACAGACAGACATCGAAGTGTCATGAATAGGGTCCCGTTTTTACCCTTTGGGTACGGAACCCTAAAAACGGGTCCGAGTTTTTGTATTGATTTGGGAGAACATTCTTTCGCATGAAGCGTTGGTAAGCATAACAATCCCTTTGAAATATTTAAAATTATTATACTGTCTAAATTTCGCATTTTGCCTATTGCACCCCAAAAATTATCTACACTTAAAACAGAATTTGAATTACTACCACCAGATTCTAATAAATCACTGACTTCTTTGATGCAAAAATAACATTTATTTTTCATACCCCAATTCTGCCAAAACCTGCCAAATTTTTAAAACGTCAACCGATCATGCCACAGGCCAAAATAAGACGCCAATCCTGCCAAAATGGCAGGAACCTGCCACATAATATGGTCACCCTGCCTCAGAGCGAGGTAACGCCGCATGATGATAACGATGCAGCCGGCTGCACGCACGAAAAAACATGACTGTTTTTTCGTGCGTGCAGCCGGCTGCGTCGAATTATAAGACGTTTTCACGTCAAAAATATTCTATAAGGGTTCCTTGTTGACTACGGAACCCTAAAAATGACGTTTTTGTATGATGGCAGTGTTAAGGCGTTCGCTGCGGTGAGCGTGTGCCCGGCGCGGCTGTCCGGTGCGGGCGCCCGTGCCCGGCCGCCCGCGACGGTTTCCCGTCTTTCGCAGCGGCCAGTATAATTTCGATCGCGCGGGTGTACAGTCGATACCTATGGATTTTTATTGATATATTACCTAGCCAACAGACGACGACGCAGATGTGTACAAAGGCGTCAGCCAATCAGCCCATTTGTCACGTCTAGATTGTTGACCCGTCGCCCGCGGGGCGGGCACCGCTGCACGCGCCGCGTGCGACGGCTGACCCGCCTCACGCAGCGCTGCTCTATGGGATGACATGAAACAAGCACGCCTCGCGGGTGAAAGCCTTGTCGAGCTGTCGGTCTATGATCTAAAGAAACAATGAGGTAAAGAAATGTATCAGCTGTCGATTGTCATTTGTCAGTGTCATATTATGTCAATGTCAAAGATTGATGTCAAACGGCTAATGTTGACAGTTGATCTCTCACTAGTTTGCAGTGTTGCCAGAAGGTTACTTTTGTAACCTTTTAGGTGATTTTTAAACTACATTGGTTACTTTTAGGTTACACTCATGAAAAGGTTACTTTCAGGTGATTTTTTGGAATTTGTAGAATTAACTTTTGATTTCTTACATAAAAGCAACACGAAGCGGAAAGCTCGATTTAGACTTAAGTTCGTAAGCTTCATTAGCAGTAGAACCAGTGCAGCCAGGGGCCGTAGGTACCACGAAACCGTTTTGAGACTACAATCATACGAGAATGCCGCGTTCCACTTTGACAATTAACGTGAAATGACGTTGTTTGAGTGGGACGTGGCATTCTTGTTCGATTGTTTGAGTCTCAAAAGGGTTTCATAGTAGGACTTCAGAACGCAGTTTTCAATGGTCTTAGAATTTAGATAGAAATATCCCACGAAGTAGTTTTAATTTAATTTGGTATGTATCAAGAAATTCGGGCAAATGCCCAGATATTCATCGATGTTTCCATAAGTCAATATTACTAATATTCTATTCTATCAACTTTTAATACCTTTTCAGTAAAAAAAAATATGAAAGGTTACTTTTTACTCAAAAAAAATCGGTTGTCTGTAAAGTCGGTTTACTGACGATAGTTGAACGTGACAACGTATGACGTTGTCGCGTTCAACTATCCTTAACCCCTTAACCCTCGCTTCCGAATCTCTATAAATAGAAACAAACTTTTTCGACTGTAACCTAAAGTTATTTCGATGTATTTCTTTCAAATGATTGTCTAGAAATATTTATAATGAGTAAAATAAACTATTAGCAATACAAAACGCTACATACATTCGAACAAAGACGAAATCCAGTAAAATCTTCGAACAAAGCACAAGACGTCATAGTATGACTCATACCTTGACACGTAGGAAATAGAGCACAATTTTAAATAGCCGAAATAATACTAATAGCTCACAGATTGTTTATTTATTTTTCATTCAGAGTGTGGTCAATGTATCAAAGGTCATAACTAACCAAACTTCTTCATACAAAAGTATTCTCTAAGTCATCGAAATACGTAATATAATCGAAACAAAGAGCGCAGCCCAGGTGGGTTGAGTACGGTTGCTGAAGGAGGATAAATGGAACGCCTCAGAACAGCTGTCAGCGAGGCAACGCCGCATGAACTGTCATGTTTTTCGGGCGCGCATCCCATATCGAATTATAAGGGGGGTATTACATTATCATTTATATTGGATCATTTATAGGATCATATATAGGATCCAATAAAAATGACATCCTATTTTACGTCATATGTGGTTTCAATAGCCAATGGGGAGCGCTAACGCTGACAGGTATTGACATCAGTGTTACTAGATCTCAGAGAATTCGATTTGTCAAAAGACATCGTCGTTAATATGGCTTGTTTTTGTTATTTCAGCAAGATTATTCAAGTATATAATTAGAAAAAGAATTACATTACATTACGTCGCCTGAGTGCTAGATTGTCCTATAGACCATTGACCAAATTTTTCACTAGACAGTTTTTTATGTTTATTTTTGTGATGCATGCGTAAGGCGACCAATTACTTAAATGACTATGTTTATAATGATAAGTGGAATCAAAAACTACTTTTTCTAAATCAAAATATGATGAAATTTCGTTTATTTTTAAGTTTAAAAATGGAGGTGGAACAAAATACCACCAACAAAATTACGAATGTGGACTTAGAACAAAACTGCATTGCACTGAGCACAAATTGCAAAATAATCGGTCAGTGTTTCTTTGTTCCAGCTACCACTTTGTTCTTTGTTCAAGGTACAGGATGTTTAAAAATAATTATGTCATTTCAAATTTTAAAAATTTGTTAAAGTATTCATACATTCTTATTTTAGCCACAAAATGTGCATGAAATGCATGAAATGAGCAAGAAAGAGTGTTTTGAACGACTAAGTATTATATTATAAGTCGCTTCCCGAATAGCTTTTAAGATAAGTAATATATTAAATTAAATTAAAAATAAAAAATAAAAAAAAATGTAAAGAGTAAACTCTATATTTCTTCTCGACACGTTCATTTAAAGCCTTGTCGAGCTGTAAACACGATAGACGAAGAAGAAGAAGAAGTTTTTGTAATTTTTTTATGTAGTGAGTTTTGATAATTTTTACTTTTAATTTTTGTCAAAAAACCTTGATTCATGTTGTTAAACAAAATTGAAACGTTAGTTTCTCCACTCACAACAGTATAGCGAGAGGCATCACTCCGAAGAATAGAATATGACGTAGCCTCAAAATTCCGAAAATTTGAATACTACTACGGCGTACGGCGGCCATACTATAAGTATGGCCGCCAGGTACGGAGTTAACTCGACTGATTGTAGCTCCTAAACTGGGGGGCTTCTTGTTGTGGTGTTTATACAAGGGGGTGGTTTACCCCTCCCCCTTCTGCCCCCACCCCACCATTCCCCCAATTTTGGCGTAGGTTTCTAGACTTTTAACAAGAAAAAAAATATAACAACAAGTAAACTACTTTGTCGTTTCACTTTAGGTAAGTTCTTTCTTAATCTTAATTATGGCAATCATCGACCCATATCTGGGGACAATTCTGCCAGTGTCGAGTTTAACATATAAGTCACGTTATGAAAAGAAATCACGACTCCTCTCACTAATGCGTAAAGAGATAATTTACTTTACGAAGAACCCCAGTGAAGAGCGGCCGGTAACTTCTTGAGACAACACAAACGGAAGGGATACGCGCTATCACTAGAATTTTTTAAATTCTGGACTGGACACTATTCAGATATTTAGATTCAGACTAAACACCTTAGACACAGAAATTAAAATTCAATCAACAGGTCCGAACCACTCCCGTCGAGTTCCCGCCAAAAAGTCCTCACTTTTAATTACTTAGGTGACGTAATCTCAACATCCTGTAGAATAAACACGAGCTACATGAGAGATAGCTTAAAAGTACTTACCGTTCAATTTCGGCAGGTTCTCGGGTGCTATTTCTTTTATAATATGTTCGAGACATATTAGTAGATTATAATTAGATGCTTATTTGTAAATAAAATACTATAGAACTTACTATAGAAGTGTTTTTCTCAAGACGCCGAGCCATACTGAATCGCGAAACAAAATGGCGGGCGCTTACGTCACGTCTATAGCGAGCTGTGATTGGCTATATAGCTGGAGGTGGACCAAACAAGCACGCAAAAATAAAAATCGTGGAGATGGGTTTATTAAGCAGGGAATTAATATTTTTTCGCTGTGAACAAAAAAAACTTTAAACTTAAAAAACAGCCCTTTTGTTTGGGAAATTTAACCCCATCTTTAGTGTAATAAAATCGATTTTTGTCCGTTAATCATCCTGCATTCATAACTCATTTTTGGTCAAAATGGTCGGTGCAACAATCTAGCACTCAGGCGACGATTATTTGAAACATAGTAACGAATAAGAAATTAAAAACTCTTTTTTTATATTAAATAACTGGCAACACCAATTTCTATGACCGTATTGGATCCAATCTCTCAGCAAATGTCAAAAATATATGATCAAGGAAGAAATTAATCATTTGTCTATTTTACATTATCCAATATAAATTACTCAATGATCTAGGATCCAATATAAATGATAATGGGAGGTTTTCTTATTTTTAATCTCCACCAGACGGCGCGACGATAGACACTTCTAGATTTTCTATTGGTTCCCCACCGATCTGAAATTATCTGCAGGTTGACATATGGTCTGTGTTTCCAAAAAATATCAGTGTACTGTCAAGTCACGAAGAGCATACGCCTAAGCGATCATTGGCCTAAGCGATTAGGCCAGTATACTGGTAACAGTTTATGAACACGCAAATTGTCAAACTGAAAACTGACGACTGAAAGAGAGTTTTGGCGGGCATGTCACTTTCAAACATCTTTCAAAATTCTTCTACTACTTTTTATTGTTTATTTTTTCCCAAGTCGTTTTTGATGTAATGGCTAATAATAATTTACCAATAATGATTGATTGGTAAAATATTAGCCATTATATTATATCCGTTATCTTGCACAGTGCAGGTAAGATGTTGTCAAAACCAAAATGTAGGTATATTTCCTGTGACATTTGGTGTGAATATATGTAAATAGGGTTATTTCTTCCGTTAGTTTTAACTAAAACATCGTTATAATAACTCTATTATCCTACTCATTGGAATATTATTGCGTCTTTTTCAAATTGAAATGTATCAAGTTTTACATTCTTTTGCCCAGTTTTGTAGCAATTATTGATGGTATTCCCTGGTATTACCGATAGTTGTCTACCCATACGCCATCTAGTTACTAAAATGGAAACTGTTTGACAATCAATTTAAAAAAATAAGAAAATGCCACGAAAATGCCCCCTTAGACGTTATCACGTCAAAAGGTTACAAGGTAATTTCTGACAAGACACGACTGGCAACACTGCTGGTTTGTTTTGTATTTGGACACTGTACTTCCAAATAATATTTTATTTCAAGCTAATTAATTATGTGCATTAGTTTAGTGGGAATAACAAGTAGAATAATAAGTTATCGATTTGCACCGAATATGGCGGTACGACAGAGCAGTGACTTCGCAAAATTCAAAGAAACTTTGAAAACTGCTAGCAATGTTGTTATTCTGTCGGGGGCTGGAATAAGTGCGGAATCTGGTATCCCTACGTTCAGAGGAGCTGGTGGCTATTGGAGGAAGTACCAAGCTTCATCCTTAGCAACTCCAGAAGCTTTTAAAACCAGTCCAAGTTTGGTATGGGAGTTCTACCACTATAGGCGAGAAGTTGCAGCTAAAGCGCAGCCGAATGCGGTATTCTTTTTTTAAATTAGTAATTGCACACTTTCGGACGTTTACTATTGCTAAAACATTCATTTGTTATACTTTTCTGTTCCTAAGGGTCACATAGCCATAGCAGAATTTGAGTCAAAACATGGAGAAAATAAACAAGTTACAGTTATCACACAAAATGTTGATGGACTACATGTTCGGGCTGGTACCAAAAACTTAATTGAACTCCATGGGAACTTGTACAAGACAAGGTGCACAAAATGCAAAGAAGTACTTGAAAATCATGAGAGCCCAATATGTGAGGTGAAATTTTTTTTAATATAATCTTATACTTAAGCACTTTAACCCATCAAGCCCCATAAGGTCCCCAGTCATGACCACGACAACAATAGAATAACTATAGATTTTCAAGAATCCACGATCAAAGGATTAACCATTAACTATGGACATCTAAAAGTTGTAACATACTTATGGACATGGGGTCTGATAGACCGCTCGTATTTTCATTTGTTTTTTAGGTAATTGAAAAATTTTTTGTATTATTTTTGCTTAAATGCCTTATCACACAATTGATTTTGGGAATGTATGGGTTAATCATCCAAAATTCTAAATTATATTGTAAATTGAAGCATTTTAAGCAAAAAAGTCACTTTCATGACTTTCATTGACCTGTGGGCGATTCCATTATCGCCGGTGCAACAGTTTCACACACTTAAAGCTTCCTACAGGCAAAATGAAGAATATTTATTAATAAAATATCCCTTGAAGGGATACATTTTAACTAGTTTAACAATGATTTATAAATGAAAACATTCATCAAATGTATGAAGGGCCACAAAACAGGTCTGAAGTGCCATTGCCGGTGCAACCAATTTGACCCTCCATTAAGAACTGTGATGAGTTCATATGTGAATACTGGTTATTGCAAAACTTTTACAAAATATTGAATAACTTGCCTATATATTTCAAAATAGCATAAAACAAAGAAACTGTGTAACTAGATAGAAGTAATTCTAGTAATAAGTACCAGAAATTATTAACCATTTCTACGATCGCGGGTGCAACATCAAAATTCTCAAATCTCTTAAAGGTGAATTAAATCGTAATTCTCTAACAAATTTTAAAATTTTCGATATGGAATAAATAATTATACTAGTAAGTTAATAAAATTGCACCAAATTGTAGTTTTTATTTTATTTTCAGTTGTTTATTGGCCTGACAAAATTAATCGTCTAAATCAGGGTTCCTCAAACTTTTAACTCCACAAACCCCTGGTAAAATTACCAGGTGACAGCGAACCCCCTTACTAAGTAATGAAATCAAAATAAGGTTTTTATTTGAATAAAAGTTAACACACAAAATGGCAAAAGAGTGCCACGCGTGCTTGTCAGTTATCAAGACACCATTACGTAAATCTCGTCGCGAACCCCCTGCCGTCGAATGGCGAACCCCTAGGGGTTCGCGTACCCCACTTTGAGAAACCCTGGTCTAAATCACTAAAAACGATTGAATAGTGCAATTTTTACAAAAGATTTCGACGTATTGCTATATAACTATACTACAACTAAACATTAATTTGAAATATATGCAATTTTAATTTAAAAATATGGGAAAAAACATCGCGTCCCTTGATGATATTGCTTAAAAACGCTCTAAATCAGTATTTCCCAAAGTGTGGGTCGCGACCCACTGATGGGTCGCGGGTAGATTTTGGGTGGGCCCTGAAACTATAGGACGATTGTCGTACTTACGTTCGTTTCTCAATTGAAATGGGTGTGGTGATGAGCTTTAGAAAAGGCCCAAGTCCAGCATTGATAAGAATTAACGGGTAAATGCTGCGGTAGCAACATACCGCTGCTTTTTGTCTTCATGACACAAGGTGGGCCGCGAACTTTGAACTTTCTTGTAGATGGGTCGCGGTCCCGACAAGTTTGGGAAACACTGCTCTAAATTATTCGAATTCCATTTTTTACCGATAAAAGTTGTTTTGTTAGTAAATACACATCTTCTTACGTACCTATATTCCAATTGAAAAATGTAACTAATGCCACATTTTAAAAATTCTCGTTAAGATCCGTCTGTGGCGGAATGGCCCGAAAAAATAACATTTTTTTATATAAGAAACATAAGTTTTAAAACGTTTTGCCTTAATTGTCTATTAATATAAGCCATATTAAATATAAAAAATGGAATTTAAATTTCTGAACATGTAACATAAAAATTTCGACATTTCGAAATCATTGGCAGTCATTTCACATGTTAAAGGCCACTACAAACGTATTATAGCTTAAATGTAACTAAAATATTGTGGTTAGTGTTTATTTTAGTTATCTAGACAGATCCAATTCGTTTTTTCTGTAAAAAAAATATTTCCTATATATTAGCTCTTCTAGACCCAAGTTTGTTCATTAGAACATTTTCAGTGCAATATTCCAATCGTTTGACGACCGATTCCATGTTTTTTATTTATTACAACTAAGAATTTCACTAAAAACATAAGCAGAAGTTATTTCAAGACATTTTATTTAGACATTGATTGTGCACTTCCGAAAACACAAACATATTTCTTTGTATGGGAAGCATGGACATGGGGTCTCACAGACCACGCTCGAAGTTCAAACCGAAATAACTTTGCAAACTTGCAGTCGGCGTCGATTTTTGTTTGCTTCAGAATACATTTTTCGATTAAAACTGAAGCTACTGAGCGCCGCAAGTGTGAAGGTTAAGGGGAAGTAGGGTAGATGCGATTCTTGCAGGGTATGAGCGGTCTGTGAGACCGCGCGTCCATAGTTAAAGGTTAAACAAGACAATCTTGTATGACAATATGTTACCGGTTTCTGGTGTTCGTATGAAATTTATGTGGGAAAATAGGAAGAGGAAAAAAATCAATTATACTTACTGGGAAACTCATTACTTCTTTTTCTTTATTTAACCCATCTATCCCCAAGCGGCAGCCGGCTGCCACATAATATCAATTGAAAATCTATTGTCTGCAATACCCACGATGGAACGTGAGTGTTTATGTGCCTTTTCAAAAGTTCTATTTAACTTTGAAATATTTTATTTTTTAGGCTTTAGCTGACCGTGGTGCCCCTGATGCTAATGTTGTAGGATCAGATATTCCCGTTAAATCTTTGCCACATTGTAAGAAGTCTACTTGTGGTGGTCTGCTACGACCACATATTGTATGGTTCGGTGAAAGTTTGGAATTTGAAGTTCTTCAGAAAGCTGGTATATTACATTTTTAGAAGGAAAAAGAGTAGATGTTAAATTTTATTCTGGTTCATTATTTAGTTCTTTGCAAATTTAATTTACTTTCTTATAAATTCACATGTAACTGAGGGTCAAGAAAGTGTTTTAGGAAATAAGCACCTAAACTTTAATAATCACATTTTCAGAGTCAGCCATGGCAAGGTGTGATGTCTGTCTGGTAGTAGGCACATCTTCTGTTGTGTATCCGGCAGCTATGTTCGCACCCCAAGCTGCGCAAAGAGGAGCTATTGTTGCAGAATTTAATATTGAACCAACCCCAGCCACACCAGATTTTCATTATTATTTTGAGGGCCCTTGTGGCACTACATTGCCACAAGCTTTAGATATTTAAATTGTTATATAATTATTGTTATATGTGATAAACCTGTCTTAACATAATAAAAGGTTTTTGTAATCTGCCTAAACTGTATATAATACTGTAAATATAGAGAAGTAGAAAGCAAAATCATATTTATTGGATTAGATTTTATTTAACATAATGTTGCAATAAACATTTATACAGGGTTATTTCTTGTTTTTATGCCTTGCAAAAAACTTTGCTACACTCCCGATTGATTGTCCAAATGTGCAGTTACTTTGTAGAGATTTCTGAAACAATAAAATATTAATTAATAACATAAAAAAAAACTATAAAGCTTCTTAATTTTAAATAATTTTAATTCTAAGTATGTTAATCCTACTAATATTATAAAGGCGAAAGTTTGTGAGGATGTATGGATGTTTGTTACTATGTATTATAACCACTGACCTCCATTATACAAGTACGCTGGACTAATGATACCCTTTGAAATGACAGCTATTTTTTGTGCCTATTTGAAGCGGAATCAGCTCCCCCATTATTCGGGGTAGGAACTAAATTTGACGTAAAAATGAAGTTTGAAATTTGCCATACTGGCGCTGATAACAGTAGTGGGAGTATTTGGAACTAATACTAGTGATGTACAACTGTCTTTTCTATTATCGATGAAATGTTTCCAGATTCAGATAATGTCGACCATTAGGACAAAAATATTAAATTGAATAATACAAACGCTATATATTTATATTAAAGATAACAGACTTCCTCTCCGTAATTTAGATAGGCGTAATAAATTAACAACGATTTCATACGTAGATAACGTGAAGTAGCAGTACCTATCTATAATCCATTTATTTTTACTAGTTAGCACTAAGTACGAAAAACTCAAAACAAAACTGAAGATGAGATTCTAACAAAAACTTTGTTGTATTGTATTTTCTAATTTCATTTCTAATATTATCAAAGTAGGTAGTGCTAAAGTGTATCGTATTAAAGCTGAACAGAGCTGAATAAGTGTTATGTGTGATTAGACCCTAACTAATCTATACCATATAATATTATAAAGCGGAAGAGTTTGTTTGTTTCAACGCGCTAATCTCAGGAACTGCTGGTCCGATTTGAACAATTATTTCAGTGTTAGATAGCCCATTTTATATATTTTATCACGCTGAGACTAATAGGAGCTAAGAAATAGAGGAAAATGTGGAAAAAACGGAGGAATGTATAACGTGAAGGATTATATAGGCTATTTTTTGTGGACCAATTTGTCTGTGAAATTATATATTTACGTGGGAGAAGCCGCGCGGAACGTCTAGTAATAATATAAAAGTTCCCTATTATTTATTTATGGATTTAGCAAGCCAATTTTTATCTATTTACTTTATCTCATTTGATTTTCGCCATTTTGGCGCTGATTGCAGAAGTGCGAGGGAAATTAACTAATTGGATAATTGCGATCAATAAATATAGAACGTTTGAATACATTTTTTTATTGGGGTGGAGTAGGAAAGGTATTTATAAATAATAAAAATATATGTGCGATACTTTAACATTATATTTTATTAGTTACCGTTACACACTTACAGTCTGACAAGACAGAGTAGACGCTGAAATAAATTTTCCAAACATAATCACGATCAAATGGTAGTTTTTGCGCCTTGTATTTTCACAGAGAACGTTTGTACACTTCAAATAGTAACGGCAAGCGGTAGTAGCAATTTTCGGACGCCAACCAGGCTTTTCAATTTTTTTCAACCATAATTCCAGTCTTCCTTCATCAGACGGTAACCTGTCAATTATTTTAAGAGCATAATAATATGTATTTGATAATAAAAATCGGTTATCGGAGATTTCAATACAATTATTATAGATATCGATAAGTTTTATCGACAGAAAACTCCAGCACTATTGAATTTTATTGTTTATCAAAAATCGGTAAAACAAAGGTAAATATGTGGTGAATACGGTATAATAAGATTAGTGCCCTATTTTAAGTGCCTATAATATCAATAAAAGTTTCATATCGTAGAAATTAGCTGTTAAAATCACTTACTTGTGAAATGTAACCCCACATCCCTTTTGTACCGTGTTTTACATAATATACACTTTTTCATAGTTTTACTTACTTATTTACTTATTTATTTACCACTTATTTATATATTGCTTAATCGCGTAAAACCTTTTAAAACACTTTAAAACACGAAAACAATTCAAACGATTAAGCCATAGACATTTTTTTTTTTTTGGTTTGATTCGTCCCATTCTGGACAGGCATTAAGCCATAGACAAATATAATACATACATGGTTACCAATGGTTACGTCAAATTTAATTCTCATCCCGAATAATGGGGGCGCTGATTCCGCTTCAAATAGGCACAAAAATCAAGTGGGTATCATCGATCCAGCGTACTTGTATATTAGAGATCAGTGATTATAAGTTATAAGTTATAATTATAACACACATCAATATTGTTCAGAGGATATTGGTTATGACTTAATAATATTACTTTTTATGAACTTACTTGTACAAATGTGGGTAAAGCCGAAACAGTCTGCGGCCTAGAGTATCTGCTGTCCACGAGCAAAACACAAGCGTAATCCTTGGCGTGTCTCACAGCTCTGCCTGTAAAAATACAGATTATTCAAAGTCTAAAGCCTGTCCACCGACGCTGAGAACTGCGAAAAAGGAATAGAGCGAGATGCAATATAACGCATTGTCGTGTGGCGGATGAGACAGTAAATCGGTTCGCCGCTGTTTCGCAGTACGCAGCGTCGTTGGACTAGAGGCGTAAGGGCCAACGCTATTAAGGCGACGCCTTGATAATTTGGCTGTAGCGATGCCGATTTTTCTCAGCAATGACTAAAGCTAAGAAATTGAAGTTCATTGTCAGTATTCATCATGTCTTTGTCTTTGAATTGCCCATAGCATAACACGATTGGACAACTTTTATAGCACAGAATAATCAATCGAAAAGACCTCTGTAAAAAAAGGGATTCCTATTTTTCCAACAAAGGAGAGTGATTTAAGGTTCCAAAATTTGTACATAAATTGGTTCAAGCATGCACTTTAATTTGTGCATAGCTTATATGAAATGTATTTATGGTTTTTAAATTATGCGACAAAAACCATTTTGTCGCTTACGCCCTTTCCATTTTTTGCTGTTCCATTGCTTGTTTTCTATGAGAGGCCGGCCCGGCCTCTCATAGAAAACAAGCAATCTAAAACATATCCAACACGGTTTTTTACTTTAACGCTGCGTCACCTTAACACGGATGCGGGCACGCGTCGGAAGACCGCCGCGGGCCACGAATCCGCGAGCGGGCACCCGTCGAGTGCGCCTATCTCATTTAGAGCTGCTAGTATAATTGTGATCTTGAGCGTGTACAGTTGTTTCGAGTAGATGGATTATTTACTAATTTATTATAAAGACGTCAACGGAAACAACGTCGACTGCGAAAAGCGTGCGCCCGCGCCGTGTGCCCGCCGTCCGCCGCGCATGTGACAGTCCGTCGCGCGTCGCCCGCGTCCGCGCTCCGTCGCACGCGCCTGCGCTGCCCATACTATTTTTCATTACACACGGGAGCGTACGCCCCAGTGCCGTAAATAGGGCGGTGCCACCGGTGCCCAGGCACAGGGCGTAGACCAGTGGCTCCAAACCTTTTTAGAGCTGTTACCCCTATGGCCTATTAGATAAACTGATTTTACCCCCCCCCCCCCCCCATTAAAAACAACTTTACAAATTTGTATTGGTACATTCGCAAGTTTTTAATATAATTAGGTTCAGACTTCAGTTACACTTAACGCGCATCTCATATCATGCTCCACGTTCAGACGGTTTCTTGCCTTTTTTTAAATGTTACCAGAGTTGAGAGGCCGCTCTCGCATTTACAAGTGGTAGCTAACGGTATACCAACATTTTCAGATCTCTGTCGGCAATGATTAGGGCTGTTTTTCTCCAAAATGTACAGTTTATAATTTTTTTCTGCCAATTTAACTATTTTAGGTACCACCTCTGTTACCCCTTTAGAATAGCTATTTTACCCCCGCGGGGGTAATTACCCCCAGGTTCGGAACCGCTGGTGTAGACTCTTATTTTTTCGAATTGCTCCCGATACGTTCCCGCTGCGCCCCAGAGATGTTTCCCAATGTAGTAAAAAAATATATCTACAGCCGAACATATAACCTCCTCCTTCTTGGAAGTCGGTTAATTGTTTTAACTGACTTCCAAGAAGGTGTAGTTATAGAAGCTCGCACAGGGCGCAAAAAAGGCTAACTATTTACGGCACTGGTACGCCCGCGCGAGTTTTAGCTACTTATATGAATACATAGATTATTAAAAGTAGAGGATGGTTGAGCAAATGCAGCCCCATAATGAGTTACGTAAGCTAAGGTTTAAAGCATAATAACTTGTCCACATGACAAGTCAACAAGTGTTAATTATAACAGCAATGATGATGGATGGATGATGATTGATGAGGGATGCTCGAGCAAGATTAGGTTACCTAAGGTTCAGAGCTAGGTAACCTAATCTTACTCCAGCGTCCCATTTAAACAATAATTCAGCATGGACTAGTCACTAGGCCATTGCAATTTGGTAATTTGTTCTCTTAATTTTAGTAACTTACTATAAAGTTATTCTAACTCACCAATACATTGATTAACTGCTTTCATACACAAGTTTTCATAATAAATATTGCCCCCTCCCGGTGTCTTTCTGTTGATATAATTGATCTTCTCTTGTAGTTCCGCAGACTTAATGTTTGGGTATGGCATGCCGACGACTATAACGCATCTTCCTAGGTCGTCACTGAAACAAATATGCATCATAAACTAAAAGAATCAAGGACTCTACACAGCTTAAGTTTAGGGGTTAACCCTAACATCAAATTATAACTTTGGAAAGTGAAAGGCCGGCAACGCACCTGCAGCTCTTCTGATGTTGTGAGTGTCCATGGGCGACGGTAGTTGCTTACCATCATGTGACCCGTTTGCTCGTTTGCCCCCTTATTTAATAAAAAAAAAAAAAAAAAAGTGACTAGATTGATGAATAACTACTTAGGCTAGGAAAGTGGCAAAGTTAAGGCCGTATACAACGAGGATTAGTGAAATTTCGTGTTTTTATTTTCACTAGAACTTTGACCACAAGTAATTATAAGCATTCAAACATTTTTTGTACGTTTGTTACGTTCCTTACCAAGGTTAGGGTCAGCTTAAAATTTTGATTTAAATCCATTTACCACTAAAAAAATGTGTGTCAAATATAATCCTTTTAAAATTTTATTTCTTCTAGAATTCAACGAAAACAAATACAGGAAAAAATATTTTCACGCCAAAATGTTTAAATCATGATTCCGAAGGCACCCATCAGCTTTGTTTTTGATAAAATATACCAATTACGAGGGCTGCTATTTATGTATCCGGAACTGACCACTTACAAGAACAATATTTAAAAAGTAATTACAACATTTGAAAATAGAACTCTTTGGTTGAAGAATACATTTTGTTTCATGTGACTGTCAATTATTTTTCCATTGTGGCGTCATTTTGAAAATTGCGTGTCTTCATTTGCCATGGATTTAACGCGTGAACATTTTCGTGCAATGATTTACTACGATTTTCGGCGTGGGCTAAATCAACAACAGTGCTTTATTCAACTCACCGCAACTTTTGGAGATGAAGCACCATCAAAAACCACTGTTTATCACTGGTACAGTGAGTTTAATCGTGGGCGGTCTATGCTCACGGATGAAAATAAAGAAGGTCGCCCAAAAACAGCTGTTGTCCCACAAAATATAGATGCTGTGCGGGAACTAATAATGCGTGATCGTCATGTTACATATCGCGAGATAGAGGCGTCCTTAGGCATAAGTATGACGAGCATACATAAGATATTACACGAACATTTGGCTGTAAAAAACAAAAAAGTTCGCGTTGGATTCCGCACAACTTGACAATCGATCAAAAACGGGCTCGTGTCGATTGGTGCAAAAAAATGATAAAAAAATACAACCGTGGTACGTCAAAAGCCGTTTATAATATCTACACAGGTGATGAATCTTGGATCTATGCATATGACCCCGAAACTAAACAACAGTCAACGGTGTGGGTGTTCCAAGATGAGCCGAAACCAACAAAAGTTACTCGTGCAAAAAGTACTTTGAAGCAAATGGTCGCCTGTTTTTTTGGAATTAATGGACATGTGGCTACAGTGCCATTAGAGAATCGTAAAACGGTTAATTCTGAATGGTATACGACCATTTGTTTACCAGAAGTCTTTGAAGAAATAAGAAAGGACAACCGACAACGCAGAATCATATTACATCACGACAATGCTAGCTGTCACACCTCAGCTGAAACAACTCAGTTTTTGGAGGGTCAAAAGATCGAATTGACTGGTCATCCGCCGTACAGCCCTGATTTGGCACCTAAGGATTTCTTTTTATTTCCATACGCGAATAACAAATTACGTGGTCAACGTTTTTCGAGCCGCGAAGAGGCTGTTGATGCGTTCAAAATGCACGTTTTGGAGATACCTCAATCAGAATGGAAAAAGTGCTATGAAAATTGGTTCCAGCGTATGCAAAAGTGTGTCAATCATCGCGGCGAATATTTTGAAAAGCAATAAAACCATATTAAATTATATATGTTTGTTTCTTTTTTTAATTCCGGATACATAAATAGCAGCCCTCGTATAAAGATAAATTGCTTTGTTTACAAATTTGAACAATTTGTTGATATGTGAGAGCAAGCCTTGATCATGAATATTTGGTACAAAAAATCCACAGGCACTTCGATGGAAAATAATTAAATGACATCAGTCAAATCTGTGTGTCAGAGGCTGATTGTCTATCATAGAAAACCTAGAGTATGTTCACAAATATATCCCAGACTGGCCAGAGCTCTTTACGTCTAGAATCGCCATGGTCCCATACCGTTGATTCGTTTCGAAATATTTGCCAGTGAATTGTCGAATACGTATTTGTTGTAATGTAATTATAATACGTCATACTTATCTAATGCTAGTGGAATACCAGTACAAAACAGCGCCGTAATTTGACGTCTTGGGCAGTGGTCAGTAGACTGGGTTTTATTTCGGAACCTAGTCAACATTTTTGGTTTGCAAATACTACAATATTGCTTTGTAACCTAAATTATTTTGCGAGAGACTACCTAAGAAGATGCTAATCGATAATTTATATTCACTAAACGATCATTTTTACGATTTTGGTAGGTTTGAAAGTCAAAAAATGTAAACATTACAGCTAAGTCAGAAAACAATGTACAGAGAACCGCAACACAGAGAAAGACTTTGACGTATATTGTCAAAAAATTGTAAAATAATATAATGTTATTTTATTGCACATGTCCAATCCATAGCAATAAAAAGAATGGGCATTGTCCAAAAAAAACACGTGTACTTTTTGTATTTTTTTCGTTAAAATAGGGTATTTTAAGAATATAAATTAAATAATTTTGAAATTCATTGGCTAGTTTTTTCTCAATAAATTTTTAAAGTTTCGCTCTGACGTCATCATCGGCGGCCAATTGACCTCTGCAGTATGTTTTAATTCCTTTCAATCTTATTTATAATGGCTGGTTCGTCAAATGCAAGTTATCATTATGTGAAAACTGATACGAGAAGCTTACCAAAAGTTCGAAACGTAATGTTGGTCGAATTTATTGCTAATTTAACGCCATTGAGGGTCAAACTAAGGTTAAACATATTTGTTCAAAAATATAAGTAACTAATGGGTATTTTTTTCGTTTATATACAGAAAAATGATCACTGACCTTATTCCTCGAAATGTTTTTGTAATGAGCAAAATTAAAAAAAAAATGGACAATCCCCATTATTACATTTTGGCACTGGAGTAATAAAATCTGCACAAGAAATCGTAAAAATAATAATATTATCATGCAGATAGATCTAGATATTTTGTAAATACCTACACCATGATTTTGGAGCACCTCGGGAGGAAATAACTAAGGATTCTAAATTCTTTAAGAAAAAATAATGTGATCGAAATGAAATGCCCTAAAACCTTATTTGATTTTATCAAAAAAATATATTTTATGAACAAAAATCGCGACGGCATTTAAAAGTAAATACTAAAAAGATTGCATTTATGCAATTTTATTAATTCTTTACTCACGACAATTTGATGCAATGTACAGGACCCGTAATTTTTTTCCGGATTAAAAATTATCCTTTGTCCGTTTTTCACCAAATTTCATAAAAAATGGTTCAGTATGAAAAGGTGACAGACAGACTATTCTAATTTTAGTATAGATTATTATTAAAGTTTAAATTTAATAAGATACACATTTCGTAAATATTTGAAACACCTACCCGCTACCGGTTGCCATTACCCATCAGTCGTGGCAAAACGAGACACAATAGCTTTTTCATTGTTATCGCGGCCGGATGTGGCCGCTTGGGGCTTCATGAATTAATGTCGAGCAGAAAAGGCCTAAAAATTACATTTTTGTTTTGAATATTTCAGCCCTCTTAATAGGCTACTTGACCTACTTTTTTTCTTCATGCTAATCGCTTCTTAATCATTCATTTTCACAAAAAAAACTAATATTTTAATATTTTACACAGTAGAAACCCATAAAAATGTTAACTTGAAAAATGTGCCTCATAAATGGCGCCGAAAACACTGTCCGCCATAGTGTGACGTCATACGCTTTGTATTTTAAACTCTCTTTATTGAACATTTTTTAATGTGCAAAATGTACGAGTCTAAAAGTGCCCAAAAATTATAAAAGAATTAAATAGGAAATTACAAATCATTTGTGATGTTGAAAACTTTTGGAGAAAAGTTTTGGCCATTTCATTTCCCGTCTACAATAAATGGAGATAATATATAAATTTACATATAACGAGCGCGATAAATAAAAGATATTAAATTACTATGAGGATGACGTCACATACAAATCGGAAGTACCGCAAAAGCGTTTTCGTCAGTACAAATCCTATTTTCATAAAATCATATTTTCAAATCGACTTTATTTATCAATCATAAGCTTTTATTTGATGATAAGGGTGAAATACGGTTTCCTAGGCCAAGTTCTACTAGAAATATGCATTTGTTCAATGAAATTGAATAATTGAATATAGGTCAAGTAGCGTATTATTCATTTTATTTTGTTTCTATATTTTTTTGTTATGGTGACAGCAAAAATACATAATTATTGAAAATTTAAGTTCTCTAGCTACCGAGTTACTCGATATACACCCTGGAGACAGACAGACGGATATCTCTTTTGGGAACAGATTCCTAAAAATGACAAAGCAAATATGAATATGATCTGCATAAGTATAATGAATCTTATCTTATATCTTTAAACGAGCAATTCTTGTATATAAATAAATATATATATATATATATATATATATATATATATATATATATATATATATATATATATATATATATATATATATATATATATAATTGGAATCTCGGAATCGGCTCCGACGATTTTCATGAAATTTTGTGTATAGGGGGTTTCGGGGGCGATAAATCGATCTAGCTAGGAATCATTTTCATAAAATGTCATTTTATGTGTGCTTTTTTATTTTTTTGAATACCGAGCGAAGCTCGGTCATATAGCTAGTATAATATAATGAAAACAAAAACGTTACCTTTACTGCAAGTAGAGTTATCGTTTTTGAACTTGTGGAGGGTGTTAGGTATATTGATTCCAGGTGATATAAGTGATCGTCATGGGGCTACACTCTACATCTTATATTTTATTAAAGCTATTGCAATTAACCCAAGCACAAGATTCTCATTGAGGTCATAAAATAAGCTCCATATTTCCCAGCAGTGAGCGACCTGACGATGATGAAATTATTCTAGTTAAGAACTTTTGAATCTACTTTACCGAATTTTAAATCTACTTCGATCAGGATACATACCGATGTATCCTTCGATCGGGGATTCTTGGAAATGCTATTGTATTCTATTGTTGTCACGATTACCGGTGCTCGTATGTTAACCGATTAATACTTTGGGGTATGTATGTGTCCCTTATAAGTTATAATAATATAAAGATCACTGTGAAAGTAGCAGTGCTAAAAGAGTTACTTTTGAATTCCAATGTTTCTATGGAAAATACGCCAATATCATGAATATAAGCTTTGTCCACACTGGGCCTTTTTTTGTTCATCAGGGGCATGCGTTATAGCGCACTCAACAGCGAACGTGAGGCATGCCCGTGACGCGCGTTGAAATCGTAGCGCTCGCTATGACACTTTTCTTTCAACGCGGGTGGATTTTGACGCATTCAATTATTGAATATGCCAAACGAAAGTTGAATAAAAAGAAGATGACGAAAATTGAAGATGAAATTGCATAATGTGGACATAGCTATTTGGTATTTCTTTATAACTATTTTATGGCATATTCATGATGTTGGCGTATTTTTCCATGCATAAGTACATGCGATGAACTATACCTACATGGGTAATACTTTATTTTGTTATACATTGTAATTTGTAAATGTATTATTATGAGGAAATACTTTTTTATGTTCGTGAGTACAGAACAAACATCATATTTAAATACCTATAAATACATCATTTTATTATAATACAAAATTCATTAAAGATTTCGTTTATCAAGTTATGAACATGGCCTCTCTGTTAATCATTACTCTGTATGTCGAGTTTACCACGTGATCACATTATTTCTGAAAATATTAAAATCGACGACGGCTTGATATATTATGCAAATATGTACCTTTCGAGCGCCATCTATTGAGCTAGTTTGTCTCAAATTCTAAAATGTCAGTGGCCTATAATCCCGCCTTAATATGTAACTCAGACTAGGAAGACGGCTAAAATGATTGTTATCAATTCTAAACCTAAACCTCTAAAACCTAATGAATCTGTTGATTCGGCTTAGGTTTTGGAGGTCAGTAAATTAATAGAAAAACTCGACTTACATCTATAAGTAATAATTATAAACTTATAGATGTAAACCTTAACCGTTAACAAATTTTATGATGCAAACTTCACAGAAAATACTTAATTTTTTTACATTTTGTCTATTGACCGTGTAAAACCTAGTTTGAACTGACCTAAAGTTTAGTCCTTCACTCAGTTTTCCACCAACTACACTCAACAATAACGCGCCGTTATGTTCAGCGCTTTTCATTTTTACCGCAGTCGCGAACTTTTGTAACACCTGAAATAAAAAGTTGTATTTTTACATACAATTTTATTTCTATAGGTTAACAAGCTTACTTTTAGCAAATACTAATATTTTTTGATAAAATTCAATCAAATAATTCATCATTTTTACGCCAATATTCGTTAATCATACGTAAGAAGGCAACACACAGACATACACACACATTTCCGCAGTTATAATATAAGTATGGGAGTTATTTTGCATAGCTATAAGTAACAATAATTACCTGATCGACATCCGAAGCAGATTTTGGCTCTCTGAATATAGTCTTCTTCTTACATATAGCTTCTATAACACCAGTAGTCTGCAGGTGCTCATATAGGCCTTGCTCGTACGAATATGAGGGTAGAAAGCAGACAACACCTCCTGGGACAATACTGACTATGTTCCTTAGTATACGTCCTACTTCACTCAGCTGTAAGAAAATTTCCTTATGAAATAGCAGAAAAAATGAGGACTGAGGGATGGCCAGTAGCAATGGTATCAATCCCTTTACTTTTGTAAATCTCGTAGCAGTTTACGTTATTATTACAATGTGGAAACCAAAGATGGCATGTCTAGTAAATAATTAAAATTTAAAGTGTCGGTCAGCAGACGTCTTTCTTTGTATGAAAAATCAAAACAGGTGGCATGAAGTGTCAAGTGAATAATGATCAATTTTAAGATTCGTATTAGCGAAATAGCGACACCAGTGCGCGGCATGATTTCGCTCTTTTCTTATAAAGGATGAAAAAAATGTATTTTGATTGGTTTGTTTGACTGATCATTGCTGCGTTGTGATTACTCAATTAAATCAAAACTCACCAATTCCTTCGAACACCTATTTTCATATGAGAAGTGTAAGTTGACATTAGAGGGTCCAGTACTGAGGCATATGCCTAGAACATTCTCTGCCGGTACCACATGCTCACACCTCACTACATTAACTCCAGTGTCTGTGTTGTTGTTTGTCAATAGCTCCTGAAACTCCTTTACTGGTTCCATGGTTCCGCCCGCTACTATTACCTGAAATGCATAGACAAAATATAATTTATTAAGATGTAGTTTTAACACTTACGTCATATTAGTTATTATATTGAAAAGATGCATGCTGAATGCACACTAACCATTGACTTTTATAGAGTGGACTCGGCATAATGGTCTATACCAAATCAAAATACTGTGGCCGGTCCGCCATTTTATGTTCCGGTTGATTTTATGTTGATTGGTTGACGTTTAGTGATGTACTTTTTTATCGAACTTAAAAAATATAAGGTGAAGAATCTGCTCATATAATATTTTAAAGATTTTAACCTTAATCCGCCTCGTTATCTGTTTGACAATACATAATCATAACAAAATCAATGTCATTTCAATAGTCACTTTGTTTTCATTCTAATAATAATAATTTTACTCATTATGTAAACATCAAACTTCTATAACCCAAATTAAAAGTGATAAGACGTACATCAGTTTATTTAAAGCATCGCTGTACTATAGTGTTTGATGTTAATTACACTTAAAACATCTTAGTTTATCGATATCCTCGACAAATATCAACCGAGTGTCCCATAGACCGCCATGTTTAGTTCCAGGCAATATGGCGCCGGCCACACTTTTTTGTAGTTATGTCACTTCCATATGTTTTCTTATTCATTGACACTAACTCAGTAAGGGTGCGAGTTAATCCTTCGATCGCGGATTCTTGGAAATCTATTGTTATTCTATTGTTGTCGCGGTCACCGGTGTCCTTATGGGGCTTGATGGGTTAATGCGCAAGAATATTGAAGTAAACTTGCGGGCCCCTAGGGCCTAGACATACAACATTGTGCAATATCGCGTATTGTGCAATATTATTTCCGTCTAGGGTTGATATTGAACGCGCCCGCCTTTCAATCTTATTGTCAAATAAATTGTTCAATAATATATGAGATATGGCATCTTATGCAATCGAGTTATCAGAGAGCGAGCGTTAGTATGAACTAAGAACTTTGTAGTTGAAATCGTTTTTGGGCATACAAATGCAAAAAAAAACTCTACTGAACTAAATTACTCTTCTAGAAGTTATAGTTTTTATTTACAAACCAAGAATAATTCATTTTTTATGCCTTACCGACCCTGACCTCTTATACAAGTACGCTGGACCTATGATACCCTTTGAAATGACAGCTGTTTTTTGTGCCTATTTGAAGCGGAATCAGCGCCCCAATGCGGGGGAAGACAACTAAATCTGACGTAAACATGACGTTTAAAAGTCGCCATATTTGCGCTATATAGCGCAGTAGTGGGAGTACTTGGAACTAATACTAGTTTCTGCCACCGTAGTGATCATATTCTCTTTGGTTTCTACAACCAATAGCGATTGAGCGGCCATTTGCAAGTTACGACAGATTTAGTTCCCTTCCCCCGCATTGGGGGCGCTGATTCCGCTTCAAATAGGCACAAAAAACAGCTGGGTATCTTATGTCCAGAGTACTTGTATAATGGAGGTCAGTGCTTACCATGTGCTTACCGATCTAGAATCTTCCACAAGCGGTGCGAAATGCTGGTTAGGGTTTAGGAGAGCGTAGTGTAACCCGTGAGTGTTGACAATAACACGACCATCTTCACTCCTCTCACAAAGTCTCTCTAGTAGCTCTAGTACTGCGTATAGACCACTGCCGGCCGATACTTCGGAGGGCTGAAAATATTATATTTTACTTTAATACTAGACAATCTTGGAAAACATACACTAAATCGGATTCTCAAGAACGGGTGCAAGTTTTTCCATAAAATTAGGTATAAGTACGGAGATTTTTGGGCAAGCAATAGACGCCATGAAAATGACGCCAAAGCAATGATCATGTCATAGTCATTTTAATAATTAGATTATCATGAAAGAACAAATTAACTAACTGTGAATAAAATCGGTGAAAGTGATAAAATAACTTGAGTGGTTTTTATAAAGCAATGATCATGTCATAGTCATTTTAATAATTAGATATCATGAAAGAACAAATTAACTGTGAACAAAATCGGTGAAAGTGATAAAATAACTTGAGTGGTTTTTATAAAGCAATGATCATGTCATAGTCATTTTAATAATTAGATATCATGAAAGAACAAATTAACTAACTGTGAACAAAATCGGTGAAAGTGATAAAATAACTTGAGTGGTTTTTATAAAGCAATGATCATGTCATAGTCATTTTAATAATTAGATATCATGAAAGAACAAATTAACTAACTGTGAACAAAATCGGTGAAAGTGATAAAATAACTTGAGTGGTTTTTATAAAGCAATGATCATGTCATAGTCATTTTAATAATTAGATATCATGAAAGAACAAATTAACTAACTGTGAACAAAATCGGTGAAAGTGATAAAATAACTTGAGTGGTTTTTATCAAGCAATGATAATGTCATAGTCATTTTAATAATTAGATATCATGAAAGAACAAATTAACTAACTGTGAACAAAATAGGTGAAAGTGATAAAATAACTTGAGTGGTTTTTATAAAGCAATGATCATGTCATAGTCATTTTAATAATTAGATATCATGAAAGAACAAATTAACTAACTGTGAACAAAATCGGTGAAAGTGATAAAATAACTTGAGTGGTTTTTATAAAGCAATGATCATGTCATAGTCATTTTAATAATTAGATATCATGAAAGAACAAATTAACTAACTGTGAACAAAATCGGTGAAAGTGATAAAATAACTTGAGTGGTTTTTATAAAGCAATGATCATGTCATAGTCATTTTAATAATTAGATATCATGAAAGAACAAATTAACTAACTGTGAACAAAATCGGTGAAAGTGATAAAATAACTTGAGTGGTTTTTATAAAGCAATGATCATGTCATAGTCATTTTAATAATTAGATATCATGAAAGAACAAATTAACTAGCTGTGAACAAAATCGGTGAAAGTGATAAAATAACTTGAGTGGTTTTTATAAAGCAATGATCATGTCATAGTCATTTTAATAATTAGATATCACGAAAGAACAAATTAACTAACTGTGAACAAAATCGGTGATAGAAATAATAAACAATGCTTTAAAAACTAAAAAACACGCTTTTATTTTTTTCAAAAATTTTAAAAAATTATTATTGCAGTTTCTAATTATTAATTAGACTACTGGAGATAGGTAAAAATCGTGCCCAAAGATCACGTTATATACATACAGCCCAAGCTAATAAAAGCGTGTTAAAAAGTAAAAGTTAAAACACAAACCTGTTGATTATTCTTAGTATCTACAGACGCAACCTCTTTTTCAAGGACTTTTTCTTCCTCCTTCTTTTTAGAAATATTTTTCAGAAACTCTTGAAAGGAGCTCTTTTTTACTGTACTTTTCTTGTTTTGTTCTTCCAAATCTTGTTGGTTGTACCTCATAGAAAAGCCGTGTAATTTCGGCGCCAATCTTGACAATTTACAAAACTCCACCAAAGGACGCAAATTCAGATGATCTATTTCAGCTTTTATAACAAAATCTTCTATCGTATAAACCTTTGCATCAGCTGATACATTTAACAAAGCTGGAAAATAAATAAATATTTAGTTACATTAATAAAGGTTAAAATAGTTGCTATGTTGAGATTATATTATTGTTTAAAACTAAATTTTGTAGGTGTTCATAAAATGTTAACCCTCTTACTAATACAAACATTTACACAAAAAATTACTAAAGGATCTGTTGGGATCTGTTTTCTTTATCTGACTAAAGTCTCATAAGAGCTGATAAAAGATAGCACACCCTGTATGGCCATTGCATAAAACCGTTTATACAAGAGGCAAATAACATAATCGCACTAATATTATAAACGCGAAAGTTTGTGAGTTTCTTACTTCTTCACGTCTAAACGGCTGGAGTGATTTTAATATTTGGTATGGAGTTAGTTGATACCCTGGCTTAACAAATACGTTACTTTTTACAAGTGGCGTAACTATAACCTCCGGGGCCCGTGGAAAATTAATAGCGCCCTATCAGTAAAAATCGCAGTGGCGAAGCCTCCATAGAACACGATTCCTACCGGCTTACCTTGGCCAATTTTAATATATACATTTTTTATTATTAATAATTATAGCTTACCCCGCTTCCTACAATTTCATAAAAATAATTCGCCATGTATTTAAAATCACGCAAACGCACACATACCCGTTTTTACGATCGCACTCAAAACGCGTACGTACTGCTCCGGTGGCCGGGGAACTCGCTCAAAACATCGGGAATCCAAACATTTGAAATGTATGAAATTCACGCACACATACACATTACTACTACATGCAAACGACTCGTCGATATTGTCGAACAACAAGCCGATCCCACATAGCCTACCTAGTCTTTATTTGTCATGTGTTAAGGTTTAGTTTCGCATGTTTCGCTTTAAAAGATTTCGTCCAATCACAACAGAGCTAATTGCAGCTGCGGCCGACCGGCGCGTGCTGTCATTTCAATTCACAATACAATTATATTACGCGGTCATTTGCACTCATTTTGTACTGTTATTATTGTAATATGCAAAATTTTGTTTATTAAGTTAGTGGGCTAGCTTGATTGTAATGTTATATAGTTTAAAAGAATCGAAAGTAGTGAAACTTTACTTGCCAAGTGTTGTGTTGTGTTTTTGTTTGTTACATCGTAAAGGTTGGTTTGTTTTACTTACTTTGAAATTAGTCGTGACACGGTTAGGTGAGAAATGGTAGCATTAGTACAAATTGACTGTTGTCTTATGGATTACCTATTAAATGACTTAAATTCGTTCTATTAAATAACGACGACAGACGACAAATAACAAAATTAAACATTTAGGTACGTATTTCTGCTGATATTTCTTTGCTACTAGCTTTTGCCCGCGATTTCGTCTGCGTGGACTTCAGACAGGTAGCCTATGTTCCTTTCCATGTTTGACATGGGATGCATGCAAAATTTCATCTAAATCCAGTTTTTGCATGATTGAGTAACAAACATCTACACTGGCAAGTCAGGATTCACTTATTTTTGGTGTGTGAGTGTGAGTGACGTGTGCTTAAAACGGCTTTTTTTAAAGCCACTTTTATCATACTCGACATGCACTGTTCATATAATACCAGTGATGTCATGTATGGTGAAGGTGGTGAATACTAACAACACTAACACTGCATGCAACGCACACAATGCAAGCAAAGCACCCTAGTAGTTATGGAAAAGGTAAACTAACACACTTAATACAGGTATGTAATTTATTGCACGTTTTTTTTACAAGAATTGAAATTTTGCTTATTCACGAGTTAGCCGTTTTTTGGTCCGGCTTTACCTTTTTTTTTTTCACCCCACGCCACTGGAAAATCGTCACGTTAATAATAAATCAATGTATAAAAAAATTCTGACCTCACGGCCTCTTGGGCCGGGGGCCCTTTTGGGTTGGGGGCCCGTGGCATTTTGCCAGCCCTGCCACACTATAGTTACCGCTTTTTACTGTGGGCAAATATCACAATTTATTTTCCCTAATAAACTGCGGATAACACCGCGGGCACAGCTAGTAACATGATAAAACAACAAACCTATAAGTCTTCCAATCACAAAAGATATTTGGTTCAACAGCAAGAGATTCTTACTACTAAGTTTTGCTCTGTACTTATTGATGTAAAAATTAAGGTATGTCTTCACAGATGATAGTTGCTTAGCCGATACAGGGGCAGAGTGGGCATTCTCCAATGCTGCAGTCAAACCATGAGCTTCGTCAAATATCACCACATTGTTTTTCAGTTTCAATGATATTCCGGACCTCGCTCCACTGCTTACTAAGCCTGCATGACTCACTAGGACCACCTGAAAATTAATAACATAAAAATGTAGTTGTCACCAAAGTATTGTTACAAAAAAAAAACTGAAAAGTAATATTATGTAAATGTTGAAACTGTAATATTTTATCATACCCTTAAGTTTTCAAAAGTTGACCAATAGGTGGCGCTTAATTTGAATACCCTCTAAGTAAAGCGCCATCTATCGGTCAAATCGGTTTTGTAAGGTTAGGTAGGATGTAGTAGCCAGTATTTATATGCTTGTCTCAAAGATTAAGCCATGCATGTCTCAGTGCAAGCCGTATTAAGGCGATACCGCGAATGGCTCAATATATCAGTTTTGGTTCCTTAGATCTTACTCAGTTACTTGGATAACTGTGGTAATTCTAGAGCTAATACATGCAATCAGAACTCTGACCAGCAATGGGATGAGTGCTTTTATTAGATCAAAACCAATCGACGGAGGGCCTCGCGTCCTAAGTCGTTTATTTTGATGAATCTGGATAACTTTTGCCGATCGCATGGTCCAGTACCGGCGACGCATCTTTCAAATGTTTGCCTTATCAACTTTCGATGGTAGTTTCTGCTTCTGTTTCACAAAATATCATGCTTTCTCTTTTGTAAATACATAGAACTACTAGATATAATATTATTATGATAAACTATGACAAACTTAAACCTAGACCAGAACAAAACCTTATAATACAAACCTCTGCATCACTCAACGCCAATCTCGACGCATAATATGGGCACGCCTTTAATTTCTTACCACATTTAACCAAATCCTCCATATCCATAATATCAACAAGAATATACTCTTTCAGCTTATTTATATTGCTCTGATTGTAATACGGGCAAGCTGTGCATGAAGCCGTTTTAGTTTTCTTTAGCACCTTACCATCTTTACCAGTGGAAGTCGATTTTGTTTTTGACTTTTGCATATCCAAGCATCTGAAATAGTGAATTTCATTGGTATGGGTAAATCTGGCCCTGATTTTTAGTAAAATTTGGCCATGAGGCTCCTTACGAAAAAAGCGATTTGTTATAATCCATACTCATAATTTAAATATGTCTACCTGTTACCTCTTCACGCCCAAACCGCTAACCCAATTTTGCTATTTGGAAAGGAAATAGGATACTTTTATCCCAGAAAAGTGTATGGTTCCTGCGCGATAAATTAATTTTAACGCAAGGAAGTTCCGGTCATCTCGTTTTAAGATATTTCTTAAGTTCTTATAATATTTTAAGTAGTAACTGCATGCGAATTGGTCTATTTAAAGGACTACTGACCTCTCATTAATGAGATTCACATTCTTCAGCTTGCTAACATCTGAATTGATACAGTAATGCTGACGAGAGGCCAAAGTAACAACCCTGGTATTATTAGAAAACGCTGTTCTCTTGATCTCGCCAACAAATTGTGACAGTTGGCTGTGAGTTCTACTGCTTATGTAAATCTGTAAAGTAATTAAGGTACATAATTTAAAAACATAATATATAATATTATGTAATATGCTTTATCAGAGAATAGCAATAAAATGTGTAACTGCCTTTTCACTGCCTTTGATTATTATATTTTTCTGTATTTAGTGCACTAAACCTAGTTAAATTATTTGCCTGGTAAATTTCTCAAAATCCTAATATAAATATTTTCAAATTTTATGGATTATACATTGTTATCTTGTCTTATGACTCAAAAAGTCACATTACAGACACAAGGACAGGGCCCCCGTAAGGACTACTGGCGCCTGTGTGCAAAAAAAGAATTTTGGCGCCCCTTTATGCAAATCTTTTGGGTCCTTGGTTTTGGCGCCTCTAAAGATGGCGATTTGGCGCCCCTAGAGGATGACGCCCGTGTGCATTGCACACATTGCACATATGGTAGCGGGGCACGGGAGACCTGCACAAGGACAGCATGGTATAAGGAATATAATTTAAAGCTTTAAAAAAATTTACCTTAACAGAATCATCCTTTTCTTCTTCAATAATTTCATCATCATCAGATCCATCTTCATTTTCATCTTCGACATTCTCCACAAGCAGATCATCATCATCTCTTGGCTCCTTGTCATCTAAATTGTCCTTTTCCTCAATATTTTCCTTTTCCTGCTTCAAATTCTTGCTACCAGCTTTAAAGTAGTGCTCTATTTTGTTTGTATTCAATTTATATTTTGCAACCCTGTTTTGCAACTCCTTAAAATATTCATCTTGCTTTTTAATTTTTTCCAATTGTGTTTGTAGACCAATTAGTTTTTGATTCTTCTTTATTTTTTCATATTCTTCTTGAAGCCAGTCATCAGCATCTAAAAAGATTCGGAGTGAAAATTTTGTTATCCAACACAGTGCCGTAAATAGCCTTTTTTGCTCCCTGTGCGAGCTTCTACAACTGCACCCTGTGGGAGCTTCTACAATAACGCCCCTGTTTTTTTTAGATAAGGTATCGGGAGCAACGCTATGTTTAGGCCTTGGCTATTTTCTTCCGTTCTGGGTGATAAAACAAAACTTGGTGCACCAATTATTATAATTGGGGCACTAGGAGCGCTGCGGGAACTTATCGGGAGAAAACAGAAAAATTAATATTATGTCCTGCCTGGTCTGGTCATTCTTACGCCCCCCAGAGTCGACGCCTTGTGCCTGGGCACCGGTGGCACTGCCCTATTTATGGCACTGATGGTTTAGTCACTACTTTTTCCGACAAAAACTATAATAATATAATATAATGTGTCTTTATAAATGTGTTAAAAAGAATAAAACAGAACAAGGAAGTTGATTGAAAATAATAATTTTGGTTTTAAAACGGAACTTTAAATGGAACAATTTAAATGTATTAATCCTTCGATCGCGGATTCTTGGAAATCTATTGTTCTCGCGGCCACATGTGGCAGCTTGGGAGTTGAAGCGTTATATAAACTATAAAACTAACCTGATTTACTATCAATATCATGCTTTAAAGCATTTATTTCTTCATTAAGATTTTTTATTCGTTTTATTCTACTATCTTTAAGCCATTGAAGAGCCCCACAGCATATACTCAAAGATTTTCCCTGTAAAAAAATATACAAAATAAATTATACAGTATATATTTAATTAAACGTTTTTCATCAATATTATTTTCACTTTTTCGTAGGTTCAATAATAATAAAATAGGGGTTTAGGGCCGATTCACACCGAAATGGCAGAGGCGAGGTGAGCAGTTTCAGTGTCATATGATTTTAAACTTTATCTTCATTATTGTAATACATAGTATCGCTTGTGAAATCTACGGCCGCCTGTGGATGCTCGTGGCTGCTCGTGGCATCTTGCGGCCGGCGGTGGCGTCGATTTCTCAAGCGATACTATGTACTACAATAATGAAGATAAAGTTTAAAATCATATGACACTGAAACTGCTCGCCTCGCCTCTGCCATTCTGGTGTGAATCGGCCCTTAAGGTGGTTCGTTTCCCATACAAAAAAACAATCGACATTAATTAGCTAATTTCATACTATTACTACATAAATTTATATGCACATCTATTTATTTTGCAATACCATTCCCGCGAAATATATTTCTTCCTTCCTAGTCGTATCCTCAATATTGATTTTTTTTATACAAAGTGACAAGCCACAAATGTCACTTTTTATAAAAAAATCAATAAAAATGTGACTTCTGTGTGAAATAAAGTATTTTAAATATATTTCGCGGGAATGGTATTGCAAAATAAATAGATGTGCATATAAATTTATGTAACTTAATAGTATGAAATTAGCTAATTAATGTCAATTGTTTTTTTTTGTATGGGAAACGAACCACCTTAACCCATCGGTCGTGGCAAAACAAGACACAATAGCTTTTTCATTGTTATCGCGGCCGGATGTGGCCACTTGGGGCTTCATGAATTAATAATAAAAACACACAATTGATAGGAGTAACAACTAACATCTATACTAATATTATAAAGCTGAAGAGTTTGTTTGTTTAAACGCGAAAATCTCAGGAACCACTGCACCAATTTCAAAAATTTTTTCACCGATATATATCTAAGATGTCCCTGAGCGCTATAGGCTATGTATGTACCAGGGGCGGAGCCGGGCCGGACCACTAGTTCCTAATAGAATAATTCATGTTTTCAGCAGTTTGGGCATGAAGAGGTAACAGACAGACAGACACACTTTCGCATTTATAATATTAGTATGGAAGTATGGATTTCTTAGTACATATTACACTATAAACGATTGCATTCTTTGATACATTTAAATGGAGAATATAATAATATACTAGCGATAAACGAAAAAATGTCTTACCGTTCCTGTAGGACTCTCAAATATCCCCAATTTTCCTTCTTCTATGGTGGAATATAACTTACTCATAAACTTCGTTTGTATGTCATATGGTGTGAAGGGAAAATGAAATATTGGTTGTACACAGTCGTTATCCATTCTTATTCAGAAAGAGTTACAATAATAACAGATGAAACTATCTCAGTAAACACCAAACCTGTCGCACTTTGGTTTAACAGATGTTTAGTATATAAAACGACAATTGTATTAGATTATAGATCACTTTATCCATTATTTATTCACAAAATTACAGCCTAAAATACATAATTATTAATTTTTCTCATAAAAATTTGAAGAATCCTCGAAAGTTTTAAACACAGATTATTATTATATATTTGTAGAGTTTTAAAAACCTTTGTTCATTTCCCGGACCCGGTCCCAGGTACGACACGTCTTCGTCTCCTTCTTTTACAATAGCTCAGCATCGTACAAACACAATTATGATTGTTACACTGTGTGTAAGTAATAAGACGTTATAACGTGTTACGCTAACGGTTGACGCCTGACGGTTCTCCGTAAAAACCTGCATTAAAACTTGAGAGTACACAAAATATAGTTTCAACTTTCAAGTTCACCTATCAGAAGCAAAACTTACGAGTTACGAGTTATGACTTTAGAGTTTAGAATAGATTGTGCCAAAGCTGCAATCCTCATCATCATCAATCATCATTTTATGATTGATGAATGATGAGGAATGACTAATGAGGATCGCAGCTTGGATGAATTTATAGCATATCTAAGCATCAGCGGAGAAGAAGAAGACACATCATCATTCATGTCATGTGACACTGTCATGAATGTCAGGGTGTGTTCCGAAACTCAAACAGCAAACTGCCAGTGCGATCTTTGTATTCTTTGTATTGACGTCTCGTTAGCCAATTAATTTTGTGAAATGGTACTAGTTACTACATTGTTAATGTTTTGGAACACTAGGTTATGTCGGTTTTGTCCTAAGTTTTGTCAACGCTACAATCTAAATTCCACAGATTAAGGATATATATATAAATTCTCATATTTTGTAGAAAAGCAGTAAAAATCTGTGGTAAAAATGTATTTTGATCTCAAAAATACTTTACTTTAATATTTTATTACGAATATAATTTAATTCCTCCATCATAATATTTAAACATTCGCATTAAAAACTAAAAAACATGTCACACAAGTAAGTCGATAACTTTTGGTTGTTTCGTACTTTAGAAACAAAACATAATAATAAGATTCGAGAATATAGAAACTACATAATGTATTTTACAATTGTAGCGTAAAGATTTTGCCTGGAGCGACGGTTTGTGAGGACTGCACTCTGGAAGGTGACATCACTATTGGTGGTGGAACAGTCATCCATCCAAGAGTCACTATCATTGCAGAAGGAGGTCCCATTATCATCGCAGAATATTGCATTATAGAAGAGTATTCTACTATTATACACAAGTAATTTGAATATTACTACTTTAACATGTATACTATTTCAATTTTGCATTGTTTCTACAAAGGTGTACAAATAAATAAACATTTGTATTTTTACAGAAAAAGTGATAACCAGGAGAATCCTCCAAAGCCTTTATTTATTGGGGCTTACAATGTATTCGAAGTGGGCTGCAAGTTGGAGTCACCCTGTGGTCACATAGGGGAAAGTAATGTTTTTGAGTGCCGGTCTTATGTGGGAGTTGATGTGAAGATTGGCAGTGGATGTGTTATAGGTAATATCTCAATTACACTTGAATTATTTTGATAACTATATTTTACTTCATGTCCAGACTGCACCAAATGTGAAAGGAAAGGTAATGGTTTGGCAGCCTATGTATATAATATTCATATAGGCACCTATAGGGCTAGTCAAGTTTTATGAATGAGTTGGGGTATCATTTTTCAAATTATTCAATATTTGATCGAAGATGTAGATACACCATTCGCTATTAGTACTGTTATACATATAGGTCTACCAGAATCTGATGGCATTAAGTGAGAAAATGAATTGACTAGCAATACCGGGGTAATTGGAATAAAACATTTTGATGCATTTTTTTTTTCTTATAGCAGCTGATTCTGTGTGTTAACATGCAAATATAAAAAATTATCCAATGATCAAGGATATTTTTTGAAAATCTGCTGTCAAAAATTGCCATCAGATTCTGGTAGACCTATAGTATGTTATAATGTTAAAATATTTGAAAACACAATTTCAGGTGCAGCATGTCAACTCACAGCACCACAGACTTTACCAGATAACACTGTCATTTGGGGCTCCGAACATCACAACAGAGAGGCCCTGGAAAAACAGCCTTCACAACTCTTGCAGCTTGATTTTCTTGGCAAAGTGATGCCTAACTATCACAGACTAAGAAAACCGAATGTCCATAAGCGACAGCCCCAAAAACAACCTGAAGCAGCAAAATCATAGTAGCTTTGTTTAGTTCTTACTAAGTATTTGTATATTTTCCTTCTTTGTAAAATATCTTAAGAAAATTAACAACTTGTATCCATCTTAATTGATGAACTTAATTTATACTATTCAATTCTTAAACTTCTAAGTTGAGACTAAGAGTAAGATAATATATTTATTATTAGGGCCCGGATTTATATGTAAATACATATTTTTGTTTTGCGTGATTTTCGGCCTAGAATGTGTTTTTTACACGAATTATCATGATTAGACCATGAAAATCCAAATTTTTCAAAGATAAGTCCATATTTTGCAAGAAAATGTCACAATCGTCCATATTTTCACAAAAATACAAAAAAAAATACGTTCCCGCCACCATGCGGCTGCGTATTTCGTTCCTCTCGCGCTTTATCGTGCTATTTATTGTTTCCAAAGAAGATTATTCCTTCAGGATTCAAGCCCCATAAGAGCACCGGTGATCGCGACAACAATAGAATACAATAGCATTTCCAAGAATCCGCGATCGAAGGATTAATAAAGAAAATATAGAAAATAAAGTTTCAGATGCAAAAGGCCCTGTTGCTGACATGGCTAAACAAAAACTGAAGTATGTTTCGGTGTTGGGGTAAAATAAATGATTTAAGTACGTAACACTCAAAGTAAAATAAAATTCTGTGCCGATTATTAGGGTTCCGTACCCAAAGGGTAAAAACGGGACCCTATTACTAAGACTTCAATGTCTGTCTGTCCGTATATCTGTCACCAGGCTGTATCTCAAGAACGGCTATAGCTAGACTTCTGAAATTTTCACAGAATGTGTATATCTATTGCCGCTATAACAACAAATAAGTACTAAAAACAAAATAAAATTAATAATTAAGGGTGGCTCCCATACAACAAACGTAATTTTTTTGCTATTTTTCGCTCGATATCAATAATGGCTACAGCTAGGCACTTGAAATTTTTACAAAATCCTTAATTATATTTGTACTTAAATAATTGATAAAAATAAAATAAATATTTAAGGGTTACCTACATTAAAACAATGTTTAATTATTGTAATTTTATAGTCCATATTTTTCCATATTTTCGATTTTTTAGTCCATATTTTAAGTACATATTTTGGATTTTTGAAGACATGTTTTTCCGGGCCCTATTTATTATCATTTAAAGCAGAAGTTTTTTACATAATTTATTCAGGACTTTTTATGTTTTGTTTAGGTTATGGCAGAAGTTATGATTAAAGCTTTTATTTAAAGATTAACTTTCATTAATACTTTAATATAATCCATATGGACCATACTAATATTATAAATGTGAAAGTGTGTCTATCTGTCTGTCTGTCTGTCTGTTACCTCTTCACGCCCAAAACGCTGAACCGATTTTGCTGAAATTTGGCATGGAGATACTTTGAGTCCCGGGAAAGGACATAGGATACTTTTTGTCTCGGAAAAACGTACGGTTCCAGCGCATAAACGAGTTTTGGCGCAACGAAGTTGCGGGCGTCATCTAGATTCTAGATTCTAGTGCTTTATAAATAGGTATAGAAATTTGTAACCAATATTATCAACTTTCATTTCTTAATTAATAAAACAAACTTGTAAAATCTGTAATGGATCTGTTTGTCTATAATATTGTTTATCTAATTGTACACTAATATTTTAACATGTAACTGTTTTTGTTCCAATAAAGAAAATAAAAATTAAATAAATTAATCTTTAATTCATTCAATAGTTTGGTACCAAACGGACTTATGAGTTGTGATTTTTAAAATACGGTACTTCATGGGTACTTCTCAATCTATACTTAATATTATAAATGCGAAAGTATCTCTGTCTGTCTGTCTGTCTCGCTTTCACGCCAAAACTACTGAACCGATTGTAATGAAATTTTGTACACAGATAGTCTAAAGCCTGAGAAAGGACATAGGCTACTATGTCCTTTCTCAGGCTTTAGACTATTACATAGGACATAGGGGTTGTACCCTTACAACTTATGAGCAAGCGATAGCGAGATGTAGGCGACTCTTAGCGCCATCTGTTATGAATTCTATATCTCGCTATCGCTTGCTCATAAGTCTTTCTATAAGAGGTGGCACCCAATGACCAAAGAAACAAGTGGCACCATATTGAATTAGGTTCTTCGATTCTTTCGATTGTTGTACACGTTATTAAATAACTCACTACTCAGTACTTTATCTATACAGTGACGTAACCTTAAGCCTACCAATGATAAATAGTTTATGGGTAAAGCGCTTATTCCATTTCACTAAATTTAGACGTTTAAATGATTTAGTGACTAAATTTAGTCAAGTGGAATACCATTTAGAAAGTTACTAAATGCTATTCCACTTGACTAAATTTAGTCACGAAATCATTTAGACGTCTAAATTTAGTGAAATGGAATAAGCGCTTTAAGCTAAAGTTGTGTAATGGGGGGCTAAATAAGCTTTTTTGGTATAAATAAAGTTTACTTAATTTATGAAATGAAATATTATGTGCACACTGCACAGCTGTTTTTGGTTATTTATATTTAAGGTGTACCAGGGTTTTAAAAAGCTTTTAAATTTGACACCAATTTTGTTGACACCGCGCGCTATAAACTGAAGTCCACGCGGACGAAGTCGCGGGCAACAGCTAGTGACAAAATAAACAAGTGTTTCTTTAATCATTGGTACCTACTTCTCATGGTTCAGCACATGTTCAGCATTTGCTGCCTGCAAGTTGCAACTTTAAAAGCGTAGCTTGCTGCTTGAGGCGTTTTGAAGGCCAGAAGCCACGAATACTGTCCTACAGCGAGGCGCCTGATCACTAAGACGATGCTTCTTAATTTTATTTCATAGGTACACTTTATATTTAGTCTGTGGATACACTTTTTATTATCTGTACTTAATCTGACAATTATGACAGTTGACAATGGGTTGACATTTATTCCTGTCTCCTGACAATATGAAAAAAAAATTAATGTCGCCACCAGAGAGAGAGTCCATTGATATCAATATTTTATGAATTAAATTTATTTTGTTACGTCGTGGTTTTGTTGATATTCTTTTCTAATATTTATCTATGGTGTTCTTAAATTCATATTATATTAAATATAATTATTCTCGTGAAAGGAGTGAAATAGAAAGTGAGAAGAAATCGGTGCTTCAAAAGTGTTTCAAACGTAAAGATTTTTCGTTAAAGCAAAATTTCCTGTACGCTGCTTTACATAATTAGATTATTATAATCGTATTTCTCATTCTCCTCGTTATCAGAGCTAAAGACAGTCGAGTTTTCGTTGAATTTGGACCAAACGATTATTGATGATTAGTTGAGGCGCCATGTTGTTATTTACTCTTTGATGCACGTACTTTTGTTATGGGTTTTGTTTTTTGTGTAAAATTCAGTGTGTGAGCATGTTGGAAGATGTCCCCGTTCACGGTGGCCGGAACGAACCAAAGAGCAAGCCACCAGCACACCAGAGGAACCTTAGTTTGGACTTTAGGTAAGTCTAACAAGCACTTATCAATATTTTATTGCTGTTATTTTTATTAAGCTCTTATCACTGATTGATAAGGTAGATACACATCAGGTAACAAGTTGTATAGTGTTTTCAGATTTTTGATATTTAATGTAATAAAAAACATATGTTTTTATGTGCATAAACAAACAACAGCAACACAGCCTTTACAGTCTGCAAGAATTTCAAGTACATATAATATTATTAGGTTGTCTTTTGCAAAATTATATGGTTACAAAATATAGCTGTGTCTTTACCATCATAATGTCCAATGTTCAGCAGCTTATGAACATTATTAGATCTATGTTTGTTTTCGTGTCAATCATAAATTTTGCAGAGTCCTTACTAATTTTCGCCTTTTTATGTGAAAGCCATAAAACCAATTGTAATACCTCGATTGTGGGAATGGCAGACACACAGTGGCGGATTTGCAGTCCTGGCCGCTGTAGGCCCCAGGCCATGTGCCGCCCCTTTCTCAGCACCCGTCCCATTTTTAATTGATTCCGAAAATTATTTAACAAAAAGTATTAGCTTGTAAAGCTAGTTTAGAATATTTATAGACATTTAAATAAAAAATTAAAAAAAGACCAGATAGACTGTAATTGAGTCCCATACAAAATTGCGTGTACGAGAAAAGCAAGCTATTTATAGATGGCGCAATCATCGATTCCGGCTATATTTAAAAACATATTTAATACAACAAAACGAGCCAATGTAACCAAACGGAGTAACCTTAAAACGCAAAAGAACATTAAATTTAATTATGAATTATTAAAGTATTTAAAACAGTTGAGTATTTTGTGAACATTTCAGGTACCTGCAGTTGTTTTGTATTTTGTTTTCAGTATTTGTTGTTATAGTGGCAACAGAAACACATAATCTCAGCTCTCTAGCCATTACCGTTCTTGAGGAACAGCCTGGAGACAGACAGACAGACGGACAGACATCAAAGTCTTAGTAATAGGGTCCCGTTTTTACAGTACGGAACCCTAAAAAACTAACTTTGCAATGATTCTGCGTCGGGTCGTGTTTAAAGTCTTTAAATTGTAATTTATGAATATAGTGGAAAAAGTGCAAGTAATGTTGTGTTTCATTTGTGTATAAAATGAATTTCCACCAAGAACCGACAGTACAATCAATTACATATATCGTCCTTTTTCACCCGGCATATGAAAGTCGGGCGTGAGTGTGAAGAGAGGACTATGTTTAATTTTTTGCTTTATTCGCCCTCTTAATCATATTATAAAAGATGAGGGTTGAAAGCTTTCATTAATATCTCACCAAAAACTGGCTGTACAAAAACCCGCGCAAAATTTTAATAACTGAGAAGCCACTACGCATCTTTACTGCACACAACTTTAATTCCCAAAATTTTGTTTGTTAAAAAACAAAAATATATATAATGAAACTTGATTCCAGTACGTTTTATTTATTTACGTAATATGGAGATTCAGATATTGAGAACTATTATTCACTATCACAATATAGCGTCTGTACAAAGTCGCGCCTATTGCCACTAGCTTCACATGACTGCAGAAGCACCCATTACAATTTTTTTTTTTGCACGATTTGCCGCCCTTTATATCTGGCCGCCCTAGGCCCGGGCCTACTGGGCCTTAGAGTAAATCCGCCACTGCAGACACAATAGATTTTCAATTGTTATGCGACAGCCGGGTGCCGCTTGGGGATTGATGGGTTAAGGAAAATTTGTATGGAGATATTTTAAGTCCTGGGATAGAATTTCAGATACTTTTATGGTGGAAAATGTTTTCTTTCCACACATTAGACAAATTTCTGTAGAACGAAGATGCAGACAACATTTTTGCAGATTTTTGTCTTTGAGCAGTGTATTGTACAAATCTAAATCACTAATAATAATAATAAGTGTATCTATGTTCATTATAAAAATAACCAACAGTGAATACTAATAAGTAATAACATTAATCCTTCGATCGCGGATTCTTGGAAATCTATTGTTCTTGCGGCTCACTAAGCTTTTTCCCTCAAATATTATTTTCTATCCAGAACAAAGGTCAATTTCTTTGATAACAGTCATTGTTACTAATGATCATTCAGAAACATAGATAAATACAAATATTTAAAATAGATTAGCATAGCTTTTAGCTATGGATGTATACTGTTGACTTGTTGTTCATATTTTTGTTTGATTTTCCTTAATTATGCTGGTAACTATACTGCAGAAACTATAGGATAAGTTACTAAATAACTAGAACACACCAAAATGTAATAACTGAAGTAAGCAAAAGTTCATCCTCTCTAAAGAAAACTCTTATTTACTGAACTAAAAAATCGACCAAGTGCGAGTCGGACTCGCGCACGAAGCGTTCCATGCTGTTATAGAGCAAAAATAGACCAAAAATCGTGTTTTTGTATGGGAGCCCCCCTTAATTTTTAAATTTATTTTAATATTATTCTTAAATATTGCAGTAGACATATAATTAAGGCCTGTGTGAAAATATCAAGTGCCTACCTGTTGCCATTATTGATATCGAGCAAAAAAGGCAAAAAAAAATCATGTTTGTTGTATGGGAGCCCCCTTTAAATATTAATTTTATTTTGTTTTTAGTATTTGTTGTTATAGAGGCAACAGATATACACACTCTGTGAAAATTTCAGAACTCTAGCTATAGCGGTTCTTGAGATACAGCCTGGAGACACACAAATGGACAGACATATCAAAGTCTCATGAATAGGGTCCCGTTTTCACCCATTGGGTATTGAACCCTAAAAATAAAAGTTTGATTTGAATAATATGCTTCACTCTGTACATAATACGTAACACATAAAGCAATTATTGTAATTATTGTAAGCAATAAGACCAGATTGTAACGGCAAATTAAAAACTAGATCCAAGTTGTGTCACAATACTGTTTTTAAGCAGGTGAAGCCGCGCGCATCTTCCAGTTGTAGATAAAGATTTCTCTCAAGATCTCAGTTACATTGTATCATATTCTTTATTTTATTGGTATTCATGACGCAAATGCAATGTGCATAATTTTTAGGGTTCCATACCCAAAGGGTAAAATTCTTTATTTTATTGGTATTCATGACGCAAATGCAATGTGCATAATTTTTAGGGTTCCATACCCAAAGGGTAAAAACGGGACCCTATTCATGAGACTTAGATGTCTTTCTGTCCGTCTGTTTGTCCGTCTGTCTGTCCGTCTGTCTGTCTCCAGGTTGTAACTCAAGAACCGCTATAGCTAAACTTCTGAAATTTTCACAGATTATGTATATCTGTTGCCGCTATAACAACAAATACTAAAAAGTTAATATTTAAGGGGGGCTCCTATACAAGAAACGTGTTTTTTTGGCCTTTTTTGCTCGTAATCAATAATGGTAACAGTTAGGCACTTGAAATTTTCACAAAATCCTTTTGTACTTTAATAATTCATAATAAAATTAAAATAAAGTTAATTTGTACTTTAATAATTCATAATAAAATTAAAATAAAGTAAATATTTAGGGGGGCTCCCATACAAAAAAACACAATTTTTTGTCTACTTTCACTCTATACTGGTACGGAACCCTTCGTGCGCGAGTCCGACTCGCACTTGGCCGATTTTTTAAAAATATCATTGTCAACCTGGTAACATTTTCTGCTTATGAAATTTAGTCCACTCTCACATTTTTTGTCAAGCTTTTTCAATGTATCAGAGAGAGACAGAAATGTGAATGGAGTGCTTGTGAAAACTGAATACCTACTACGAGCTTAGCAATAAACGCATTTTGCACTTCGCGCGTCATTCATACTATACAGTATACTGTATACTTCAGTCTTCACATACTAACACCAGATACGCGCACTGTCTGCTCACGACCTTATAAAACTCGGCCTTATTATCTTCCAATTAGGATCAAACTGCATAACGCATGTATCCGTAAGGGAGATCGCACACGTCACACTTTTTGTGTGATCGAGTCTGCGGCGCACAAAAGGCGCACAAATGTCGTTCGCGGATTTTTCACAGACTTAACGCACACGACGCACATCTTCGATCATTCTGTTCGCTGAACTGTAGGGACGTAGACGCTATGGAAATCGTGCAAAGATCGCGAAGTATTATTTTGTACTTGAAGTACAGAAAAAGAAGAAAAAAATAGAAAATTTTGGGTACATCCTATAATTTCGGACAGATTATTGAAGGGACAGTTCCATATTAAACATTCAATTCTGCATTATTCTGCCTTAGAGGTCAGAGGCGGTGCAAGGCGTGGGCGGTGTGGGCGACCGCCCGGCGCCCACGGCCTCGCGGTCCTAGGGGCCTCGCGCCCCTTGGACCACTAGGTTTTTAAAGGTTTTACGAGTTGTACGTGATACTCAAATATTCATAAATAAAAAGTTTTATAAATAAAACTTTAAGTACTTATCATAAATTATTTCTCTCAATAAATCCGTTCTATAGCGTCATCCATCAGGGGGGCCTCGCATAATATATTTTAGGGGGCCTCGCAAGATATATCTTGCCCACATAAAATTTAGGTTTTGCCCCGCCACTGTTAGAGGTATCATAAATTACTGGTCTGTTTTGTATTTCATGAGTTAACATCGTTACATCGATATCTGGCGCCATGTTAATTAAATAGATCGCGTACGTTACGTCACTACAAATGCAGATTGTAGACTAAAAGTATGCGCCGTCTGCGTTAGCGCGTGTTGAAGCAAACGTTCTATTTTTTTCGCACACTTTTTGTGCGACGCGGCGCGAAGCGGCGCGATGCGGTCTGCCAGAATTATACGATTTTTTTGTTCGTCGGACTTATTGCGCGTCATGTTCGTTACTGCATATAATTGCATAGGTTCTATTTTCACAGAATAAAAAGTGCGTCACGGATAGTCTGTCGTCTGCGATCTCCCTAAATATGCACTTACTTCGAAAATAAAAAAATCGTATATTTTACGAATTTCACACTGCACACATTCGTGTTAACATCGGGGTCATTATAAAGGCATCGTAGAGGATTCGAGTAGCGCTGGAATCTGGGACGGGCCGGGCGCTCAGGTGAATGGACAGGGCGAAAGTAAAAGTGGCGCCGCGCCGCACCGCAGCGGAGCCACTGATTTCCTGCTGTCAGTATCTCGAATAGTGTGGACAGATAGTGATTTAAACTCCCTAATCTTTGGTATGATTTAACCCGGCGACAATGACGTCGGGTCATATTGACCCGAGGCGTGACTTCGTCATATTTTGTCCTTGCACCAATTGAATGTTTTCAACCTTAGTATAGCTGAAGATACAACCCCCTTACACCAGCCTAACTGTTACGGCTAGAGTTACGCCTCGTGTGAAGCAAGATACACGAGCGCCAAGTAAAAACGGGTCAATATTTTCGTGACTAACTTTTATTAGTATTAAAATATTGTTTTGCCTTATTTTTTGCGTTTTGAAGAAGAATGTCACTAATTAAAAGTCCAGAAAGGATTTTAGGGTTATAAGAAGAGTTTGATTTTGACGATGACGAGTCTCAGGCTGCTTTGGGCATTGAACTTGAGGACCACGTATCTAGGTAAAAGAGAAAAAAATCCTTGAACTTACAAAAGATATGAAGTCTGTTAATCTAAAAAAGATAAAAAAACACTTCACACATGCACAGCATGTCCAATTTTTATATGCTAGGGCATGATTACATATTGTGATAACTGATAACTGTAGTAGCTCTATAACTCTGAATGAGGAAGTAGAAGACTGATTTCTTTTTATTTTCATGTTAGTAAGTTATAACAACCTCTCTTTAAATTCATCAGTAATTTTTTGTAATAACAAGGTCTTGCCTACTTATAAAGCTGTGGGTAAATATTATAATATGAACTACATTTAACCCATCAGTCGTGGCAAAACGAGACACAATAGCTTTTTCATTGTTATCGCGGCCGGATGTGGCCGCTTGGGGCTTCATGAATTAAAACTTAACAACAAAAAAGTTAAGTTCCTAGTACTACTTGAGATCTGTATTATTCTGTATTAATTATTGTCTTTTGGGTTATATCTTACAACATTGTAAATAATTTCCTCTCATTAAACATCTACATTTAAATCTATAGTTGAAACCACAACTCACACACAAGGCTAGTCACAAAATATCATATAAATCCTGAAGTTTGTACCAACTTAAAATTATTGCTATTTAAAATAGTTTCTGTAAAAGGAAGTCCCTGGTTTGTTTTCCTGACCAAAAAAACTATTTGTGCAATCATTCATGATACGGTCAATCAAAAAACAATGGATAATAAAATAGAATGTAGTGACCTCCAATACAAGTGCGGTGGAGCGACCCAAGGCTCTTTTCCTTTGGTATGTTTGGTTTAATGGATTTTAAATTCAGTTTTTTACATATTGACAAATTATCCAACGGAATTATTAACATTTAAATTTTAAATCAAAATATTGTGCTATGTACATAATATATGTAGTACCAACTTTGATTTGCATTTTATCAAATTATTTTGGGCCATATTTTTAACCAATCTCTTTTAATTTGTTTCTTAATTTGTTTGTCGTGCGAGAACCGTACATTTTACCGGGATAAACACTATCCTACGCTATAGCGTAATATATATAGCGTAATAATATAGGATATATCCTATCCCGGCATTCAAAGTAAATACTAATAAAGTTTAGGTGTGAAAAGTTAATAGACAAACATTTAAACTTTTCCATTTATAATTTAGGTATTCCTTTCCAATATGGCTATACTAATTTTATGTAGAATATTATGATAGGTATTAATAATACTATATTAGACATTCTTTTGAGTACATGACCTACACCATACTTATCTTGTTTATAGTGTAATGATAAGAACAGGGTAAGTGCTATAAGTGGTCCATCCTCACTGTTGTGTAACCAGAAGACTCAAGAGCCAAGTGGCTCATTAGTTATTGTGTACTATTGACAAAGCTGTCACATCTTCACTGATAATAACGGTAAATCACCATGTAGGCAGTCGTTGCGGTCTCTTTGAGATTAAATATTTTGAAGATTTCTAACTTGTAGGCTAGGCATTTGTAGTACATACGTTACACGTTAGGTGTCGTCGTTAACGGACCTACTGCCTATAAATATACTTCTCAGTACATACTACATATAACATATTAGGTACATACTTATCGTCGACTTTTATTTCTTTTTTTCGCTTTTCAAACAACATGCCTCAGCTCTGGATTTATGTATAGGCAGTATAGGCCATGGCCTATGGGCGGCTGCCGCGTCCTATGGCGTCCTAACTCCTAGGGGTCGGCAACGTCCTAGGATGGCGGCAGAGTTCGTATATAGGGGCGGCAAAATTAAAGTGGCCTATACTCTAAAAATATAAATACGGCCCTGACATGTAGGTTGTAAGTTTTAACATTGTAGCTATAATGATTGTATGAATTTGAATGAAACAAACATGCATTTCGTTACGTTTATTTAGTAAACATTAAACATTGCACCAAAATAACTCGTCCTCTACTCGTTTTATGTATCATGTGACGAAGGCGTCAGTCTACATGCTCAACAATCATATTGACCCTATATCACTTGACCAATCAACAAGGCATCCCAGGAATGTGCATGCTCCTAGCCGCGTACGTCATAAAGCATTTTCCACTTTATTACTCGCGTTAATAAGGTTAATTTTAACTGTACAATTATTATGATTGTTATCAATGATTTTAGTCAACCTTGGCGTGGCTTGTCATAGGATACATGGATATTGGCAACGCGAGATCCGTAAGAACTGGTTTAGGTACGTGTCCTTAGTATTTGATATTTATAATAGTCACTGTTCACTTTTACACTGCCAATGTAAGGTTGTACTTGTGAATTGCGATACATTGAGGTCCACTTGCGCTGATCTGGGTTTAAATTAATCCAGGGTTAAATGAAAGCTCTCTTGTTTGATTGTAAGTTGTAACAGTGAGGGTGAAGCCAAACGACCGTAATTTGTGAGTTGTGAGTCGCAGTCCGCAGAATTTCGGCTGGCAGAAATAATATCTTTCCATACAAATCATGACTCACAAAATTACGCTCGTGTGAATCAAACAGAACTTTTGTATGAAACAGATTACAGAATGCAGCAGAATTTCTGCCAGCCGAAATTCTGCGACTCACAAATTACTCTCGTTTGGATTCACCCTAAACAATACTCCCTTATTTTGCACGGGGAAATGCTTTACGCATCCTCGGCCTGCTGATCGGGGATATCAGCCAGGGTAGGGCTCGCTGATTGGGGATATCAGCCAGGGTATATGGGATGCTCCACTCCACATGGTGCCTCAGCCTCACTCCCCGCCTAGGCAAAGTTCCGGACACGAAATCCCTAATAAACTAAAAAGTATATCTAATAGGCATATTTTCCGTTTTACCAAATACTTAACCAAAATAAAGAATATCACCCAAATCAGATTTAAACTGTATACTATTTGCAGATTTTTATGATTCAGGTACAGGCGGAGAATTAATGCTCTTGTCAGTTGTTCATATTCCAAGTTCAAATATAAAGTCAAATATTGTGTGCAGTTTTATGTAAAATTGGGTTATTTTCGTGGCGCCGATCCTCGTCTCCCGTTGACCCGGCAAATGTTGTTTTGCTACATAATATACAATATATTGTGCATGTATTATCATAGACTAAGGTATTATGTAGAATAAACCCTGGAAACTAAAAAGATCCGCATTAAAATACGTTGCATAGTTTCAAGACTTTAGCATATTCAGGGACAGACTTCTAAAAAGGAGGAGGTTATATTATGTTCGTCTGTATATTACTTTTATACTATATAGTATATAATATATTGTGGTGATGTTGCACCTGCACAATGCACATTTTACAAGATACCATGTACATATACGGGGATAAAGGAAACGAAATTATCTTGTGAACAATAGGCTACTTGACCTCCTTTTTTTCTTCATGCTAATCGCTTCTTAATCATTCATTTTCACAAAAAAAACTAATATTTTAATATTTTACACAGTAGAAACCCATAAAAATGTTAACTTGAAAAATGTGCCTCATAAATGGCGCCGAAAACACTGTCCGCCATAGTGTGACGTCATACGCTTTGTATTTTAAACTCTCTTTATTGAACATTTTTTTATGTGCTAAATGTACGAGTCTAAAAGTGCCCAAAAATTATAAAAGAATTAAATAAGAAATTACAAATCATTTGTAATGTTGAAAACTTTTGGAGAAAAGTTTTGGCCATTTCATTTCCCGTCTACAATAAATGAAGATAATATATAAATGTGATGTTTTAAGTGAATTATTCAAGAAAATATATTTTACAAATCTTTCTAGGCTTATTCTTATTATTTATGTACAAATAAACTTACATATAACGAGCGCGATAAATAAAAGATATTAAATTACTATGAGGATGACGTTACATCCAAATCGGAAGTACCGCAAAAGCGTTTTCGTCAGTACAAATCATATTTTCAAATCGACTTTATTTATCAATCATAAGCTTTTATTTGATGATAAGGGTGAAATACGGTTTCCTAGGCCAAGTTCTACTAGAAATATGCATTTGTTCAATGAAATTGAATATAGGTCAAGTAGCCTATTGCTCTCACGCGGATTGTGGAATGCCACGCACGTACCTACATAATAATATAATTGTATATTTAATTGTTATCACCAGTTCACGACTGCTTCGGTATTCTTAAGAGTCCGTATACGAAATTTTGCCGATGAATACGAAATTGCAAAGGTTCGCTACAGAAATATTATTAGGTTTTTTCCCCTTATTAGACTTAACAAAATATATATTAATTATTAGATTAAAAATATATTTAATCGCGGAAAGCTGTCTCGAGCCTTGCGGCGAGTAATATAATGTGAGATTTAGGTTGTTTTGAATCGTGTTTTTTGGCACAATTTGTTTTTTTTTCTTTTTTTCGAATTGGATAGAATTTTATCTATAGATTATTTCTGTCGTTTTCTTTTTATGAATTACAGCTCCAAGTTGCCGAAATTAACAGCAATTCTTTGCCCATTTTCTCTAAAACTTTGCCGAGTTACATGTTTTTTTACTCAACTATTTCATATTAAAGTGGTAAAAAGTAATTCCAACATTTTATAGACGACTTTCTCAACAGTACATTGTATTTTTTTCATACCGTTAAGACGTCAATACAATCCATAAACAGGTGATATTCTAAACCTTTTACAGCAAAAATCACAAAACTGTCGCGGGTTTGAGTTGGATTATTTAAAAATACTTAAAAAACAAAAAAAATCTAGCTCCTCCTACATTAGATTATAATTGAAATGATCTTACATGTTGGGCATTAAAACTTATAGAAATACTGTATTTTAACTGTTAAATCACGTCTGTAAAATCAGCGAAATCGGCAAATTTCGTATACGGACTCTTAAGACATTGTATGTAGATAGTAAAATCTTAAAAATTCTGACTAAGAGGGTCAAATTTCCTTAAAATCGCGCGCAATTTATTGGTGTTTATTGGTGACCAATCTAACAATTGAAAAAATTAACCAAATTTTATCATATTTCAGACTACGGTAGAAAAAGCGCATATTATTTAGTTACCAAGAACGAAGAACAGTATTTTGGAAGATGGGCAAAGGCTGCAGAGAAAATAATCCTTCGATCGCGGAAAAACGAGACACAATATCCTTTCAATTATTGTTATCGCGGCCCACTTGGGCCTTACGGGAGTTGAAGCGTAATATTAGCGAAAGTGCCACAAAATGCGCCATACTCTACGTAGAGTCTATCGACTTCCTAATATAAATAACAATATCATAAAACTTTCATTATAACCCAAACGACTATAATGAAGAATCATTAGAAAGTCTAGTAGTGTCCGACCGAAGCTTCGGCTTCGGCTTCGGCGGCCGAAGATTCTATATAAAACTATATAGAATCATAGTTACTTATAGAGAATTGAAAAAGCTTTTATTTCGTTATAGAACTTTATTGCCACAACGCATCGTTTTTAAGGTATTAGCCAAAAACTAAAAATTGAGACTTTTGTCACCCTCCCTTCCCTCCGGCCCACCTCCTAGACTTCAGGACTTTTAGTATGTTTTGTCCCTAAGCACCCTGAATAAGTTCCAGTAGAAATCGCTTAGGTTCCGCTCACGCACTCAATACCCTCCTTTGAGTCATTCCTTAACCAGACTACAAATAATAATAAATAAATCAAAAACAAGCTTTTATTACTATCTCTAAATCAACTTCTTTAAGAAACAGTCAATATAGAGGTAAACCTTCTATATTGACGACCTCTGTGGCTTAGTGGTAAGCGCGTTGGACGCTCAAGCCGGGGGTCGCGGGTTCGAATCCCGCCGACGGAACAAAAAGTTTTCAATGTTCCCGGGTCTGGATGTGTATTAAATATGTGTATGATATAATAAAAATCTTAAATATATGTATAGTATAAAAGTATTAAATATATTTCCGTTGTCTGGTACCTGTAACACAAGTTCTTTAGGTACTTAGCACGGGGCCAGACTGACGTGGTGTGAAGCGTCCATAGATATTATTGAAGTATTGAAATAATTTTAATATTCATTGTAGCTTGTGAACAATTTTGAACAAAATTAATTACTGAGATTTAGGCCCGTATTTTTGGTCAGTACTTAAGATGCGACCCGGTCTCAAGACGCGGTTCGGCTCTGTGATTGGTCCAAATTTTGACAGCCAACCAATCACAGAGCCTGAACCGTGCCTTGAGACCGAGATGCATCTTGAGTACTGACCAAAAATACGGGCCTAAGATTATAAACCTTCGGCTTCGGCTTTGGCTTCGGCCGAAGGTTGTGGCGATTGCCGATTAATCGGCTTCGGCTTCGGCTTCGGCCAAAAATAGACCTTCGGTCGGACACTAAAGTCTAGCAGCATTGCATTGTATGTCATTTGAATATTTAAAATTAGAATTTGAACATCTTTCTTTAGAATTATACAAAACAAAAAATTTAAAACATAAAATTTTGGTTTGGGCGTGAACAAAGTTTGACCAAATATTTTGTGTTATTATTTACAATGTAAAATGTAGATATGATTTGGATATAATCGGAATAATTTTTTTATTGTAGTAATTTACGTACATAAAAGTACTTCTATCTTATCAATTATCGTATTACAAATCGTTAAAGTGAGATAAATATAATATGGTTATTTTCCTATTTTCTCAAGAAAAGTAATGACCTTTAATTTCCTCCAAGCATCAAAATGCTGAACTGTAAAGGTTTATTATAATTGACTGCTTTTATTAACAATCAATTAATGTTTATCGACATTGAGGCATTCGCCTTAATAGACATACTTAAGACAATTTACCTACTAACGAGGCTAACGATTCATGCGGCAGCAAGATACTTATAAAAGTAGCGATCTAATACATATTACCTCCTCCTTTTTGGAAGTCGGTTAATAAAAGCAGCAATCAAATTACATGGCACTGTAGGGACAGCATGTGATATGATTCGCAGTTTTATATAATCAATGCTTGGCCAAAAGACAAGGGTCTCTTGGCCAATTATGGTGTCAAACTGCGAATAAAAGATCTGCTTTTTGTCAGTCTAATGATAACACTTACTTCCACCTTCACTGGTTGATATAAGTGGGTAATTTTATATACTGTAAATACGAGAGTGAGGCGTTTTAAGTTGAAACAGGCTTCCGTATTTTTCCTGTGAGTTCAAGTTCACGTGTCATTACCTGGAAAGGTCTCGCTGCCCATCAATCAAAGAAATTACTTATGTTGGCATGCAACCTTCATATTAAGACAATAAGACCGGAAGCCAATATGCATCGTCTCATGGTAATTAGTAAGCCTGAGCCAGACCGTACTCGTCTTAAATGTCTTCATCACCTATATTGCAGTCTAATTATAGACTCGCGTTAATGAAGTCTACTTTTCCTCAAAGTTTGGCTCTTGACTAACAATCACCAATTTTCCTCAAATATTGACTATTCAGGAAAACCATGTTTTGTGGAAAAGGAGCATTTTGCGTATGATAAAGTTGATAATCAGATTGAAAATGGCGATGAGATGGAGGCATTTTTGTCTGTCCGTTGTACCACTCACGGTATGCCAAAAACCTTCTTGGGTTTCTGTACCTTAACTTTCTCTACCTTTGTTGACACACCCAGCATATTGTGTGTCTGTAGTATTTCTCCAGTGTTATTCTTTCATGTACCTCACAAAACCCTTGCTCTTAGGGATCGCTTTCAAAGAAAGTCAGCTCAAATCTTCTCATAGAAACGACATACGTGTCCATACTCATGTCTACTCTAAACTGTATTTAATATCGTGTTTCAGTGCACAAGCACTCACTGATTGCTTGCGTCAGTATTGCGGTTTAAGTATTTATTAGCATATCGTTGAGCGCCGATATGGTTTTCCTCCAATAAGCGTTTGAGCTAACGTGTTTGCTTGTATCATGTATATTATACCCTAGTACATAATACCTCTCTGTGTATATGTGCATTTTATAAAGTTATTTAACATTTTATGGGGTATCCGATATGTGGTTTTGGATTATGCAACTACTAAAACAAACAACTATTAAAAAATATGTGCAAATACTTACTGAATCTTGGATCTTTCCAAACCTACTCTAGGTTTGGAAACTTTGAGGTGAAACCGTTGCGCGTTGCGAATTGTTCTAAGAACAACGAACCTTATTGGCATACCTATAACATATAAAATGTCGTATTAAATGGTGTACACCTATGAAACATACGCCAATCGTTGGAGAAGATATTTACAAACAATAAATATTCTTTGACAAATTGTCATAAATGATTATATACTTTCTGAGTTATTTCAGTCTGAAAATGTAAAATAACTTTATTTCAGATATACAACCTGAAATATTTCAAAAAGTATACCACTTACGACATTTTGTCAAATACTATTTATTGTTTGTAATTATTTTCTCTGTCGATTGACGTATGTTTCATAGGCGTACACGAAAATAACTTTAGGTATGCCACGCTCCATACAAAAAGGTTCGAACTCTTTTCTGAACAAAAATACTTTTCTTGGTAGTTGGCATTTGGCTATTGGGGATAACCTTTTCCATTTCATATTTTCGGACTGAAACAAAAGCGAATATTTTTATACAGATTCAAAGACTGAAATGTTCTTTGAAAGGTCAAGGTGACTCAATCCAAAAGAAGTGAAAACTTTGAAGTGAAAAAAGTTGAGAATAATTTGTTACATGTTTTTTTTTTTCAATTTAAAGTCATCTATGAGCAGCGTTGCCAGACGTCCCGATTTTGGCGGGACGTCCCGATTTTTTCATCAAAATTAAATGTCCCGCGCGGGACAGGCTCAGTCCCGCTTTTCGGGCGAAGCCCGAACATAGTGTGCAGCGTCCTGAGAAAGAAAGGTGCGTAATGAAGATAAGAGTGTGGGAGGTAGAGGGGTGGATTTTCTTTGGCAAATTTTGCTATCTATATTTTAACGCAAATAAATAGAAAAAAATTCAAAAATCTTTTGATTTTAATCCCTTTTTTTACTTTGTCCCGCTTTTGACTGAAGAATCCCGCTTTTTCACTCAAAAAGTTCCAAAGTCCCGACTTGGCACAAAAAAAATCTGGCAACGCTGTCTATGAGCTACATATTCGCCTATAATATCTTTTTTTTGTTATCTCTATCGAAAAGGTTCGCAGCAAGATGATGCTCCACCTTTTGCCTTTAGATGTTGTGACATTGGCTTGGTGGAGAGTGGTCACTCGAGCTGGGTAGAGTTTCGGGGGTGTTAAAAAGATATCGTTATGTGCTGAACCTACCAACTGTCAGCCAGTGGAATCGCCAGAACCATGTCATTCATAAATGGGAGGAACGAGGCCTGTCAATTTCACTGACCGGTCTTGGGTCCACACCTGAATTTAATCTATGTTACTACCTAATTTGTTACATGTTATCGCCTCCGTGGTCTAGAGGTTCAGAGCTCGGCTCTTGACTCGGAGGTCGTGGGTTCGATTCCCGCGTTGGAAACATGTTATTTATTTCCAAGTTTGGTTAGGACAATGCAGGCTGATCACCTGATTGTCTGACAAGTAAGATGATCCATGCGTCGGATGGGCATGTAAAAAGTCGGTCCTGCGCCTGATCTCTCGCCAGTCGTGTCAGTCGCCCGTCCCACTAGGTTTAATGAGAGTAAAAGTAATAGAGAGTGTTCTTGTGTACTGCGCACACACTTGGGCACTATAAAATTACTCCTGCGTAACTGGCCTTGGCCTTGGTTTCAATTGAAACCCCTTGGTTTCAGTTGAAACCGGCCACCGTCACCGAAACCGGTGTGGGGAGTAATATTATATACTACATGTTCTCTTACTCGTATCTCTACGACCTTTGACCTCAGGTGTCTATGACCCATGAGCATGGCGTGAGGCGTTTGGAATTACAGACGCCATTACAATTTACAATATTTCTCTGAAGACGTTGGCCGCGACATTATTTTAATGAACTTACCGTCGTGAAAAAGCTCATAATTATTGCTGCTGTATTAATTTTTATCGTATTTTTATGTTTCTATTGATGGCTTGAATATAACTCTATTCGATGTTGATTGTTGGTATTTAGGTAGAGAACAGTTTAGTAGATGATAAACAGTCGAAAGTTAAGTCTCTATTTAGGTCGCCTAATATCTATGGAGTTGGACCTTAATTTTGGTGTATATCTGAGGTTACTGAGATAATTAAGGTTTTTGTGTCACATGCCAATTATGAATTACCAAACGTTCATCAATTTAGGTCAAATGGACTATGTCTACATAATACCCTATAACTTTTAGCGGCTGTATATGCAAAGAGTATGGCTGTAGGTTCTTGTTTACATGCGGGAAACCCATTTCTAGATGAGTCACTGGCGAGTGGCGACTGCGTGGGTGCAGCAGTAATTGCGATACAATCAATAATGCAATACCCTTTTGTAAGGTAAAAAGGGTTTAGGGTTCAGACTAATCACATACCAATAACCGCCAGACGAACAAAAAGGGCTGGACTTAGCGTCGACTTTAAACCTCAGACGGGGCACTCCCTAATGTCCTAATGTTTGCCGTTTGAATAATTAAATAATCGGCGAATATCAACTCAAACTCAAAATTTTTTATTCAGAATAAATTTTTGCAAATATTTTCTGAAAGTCTACATGATGCCTACCACCGGTTCGGGAACTAACCCGGCGAGAAGAACCGGCGTAAGAAACTCGCACGTGGCCCACTTTATTTACCAAAAAAAGTGAGAAAAAAATTAATCTTTTAAAATAAAGTTTACAATGCTGTAACTTAAAATTATACAATGTCAACATACATACATAATTGTAAGTCATAAAATAATGTAGAAGTAGCCTTGCAAGCAGCCATCCTACTCCCAAGATGTGCCGTCGTTTATGAAATCATTGACCTTATAATAGGCTTTGGCACACAAACGTTATTTGACTAATTTTTTAAATTTATTAATGGAAAGATTTTGAACGTTTTCTGGGATTTTATTGTAAAGGCGTATACATTGACCTTTAAAATATTTACTAACTTTACTAAGTCTGATCACCGGTATTTTTAGTTTGTACTTATTTCTAGTGTTTCTTCCGTGACTGTCACTTTTGGTTGTAAATTTACTAAGATTCTTTCTAACATATAAAACATTATCCAAAATGTATTGAGAAGCAACAGTCAGAATACCAATTTCTTTAAACTTTTCTCTCAGAGAACCTTAGACATATTATTGCAGGAGAATAAAGGTGAACGCAGATTTGGGCCGCACCGCACGCACCGCAGTCGCCGCATTCGAATTCTTTATATGAAGTTATAGGCAAGCTCGCATACCTACCCGCGCCGCAGTCTTCGCAACTTCATAATAATATGAAGAATTGCGAATGCGGCGACTGCGGTGCGTGCGGTGCGGCCAAATCTGCGTTCACCTTAAACCAGGAATATCTATGTGCTTATAAGGGTTCCTTGTGATACTTTGAATACTAAAAAATAAAGTTCCATAAAGGACGTGCACGTTTATTGTATAAATGTGAAGTGTAGGTAAAATGTGCATTAATATGTTGAACACGATGTAATAAGCATAATTTGATTAAATTATAATAACTAAGTAGACGGTCACATGAATATAACACGTGCCTAAAATTGTCCCAGTCTGAAACATGTGACGACTGACGATTGAGCACTAGTGGCATTTTGGAGTATAGTTACTGAAAAAAATCCCTAGAATAGAATATCACGTATTATAATTTATATTAGGTACTGACAAACTAAAGTTAACTAAAGGCGGCACACCAGCATAGATAGCAATCAGCATACAAAATCCCTAGAATAGAATATCACGTATTATAATTTATATTAGGTACTGACAAACTAAAGTTAACTAAAGGCGGCACACCAGCATAGATAGCAATCAGCATACAAAATCCCTAGAATAGAATATCACGTATTATAATTTATATTAGGTACTGACAAACTAAAGTTAACTAAAGGCGGCACACCAGCATAGATAGCAATCAGCATACAAAATCCCTAGAATAGAATATCACGTATTATAATTTATATTAGGTACTGACAAACTAAAGTTAACTAAAGGCGGCACACCAGCATAGATAGCAATCAGCATACAAAATCCCTAGAATAGAATATCACGTATTATAATTTATATTAGGTACTGACAAACTAAAGTTAACTAAAGGCGGCACACCAGCATAGATAGCAATCAGCATACAAAATCCCTAGAATAGAATATCACGTATTATAATTTATATTAGGTACTGACAAACTAAAGTTAACTAAAGGCGGCACACCAGCATAGATAGCAATCAGCATACAAAATCCCTAGAATAGAATATCACGTATTATAATTTATATTAGGTACTGACAAACTAAAGCTAACTAAAGGCGGCACACCAGCATAGATAGCAATCAGCATACAAAATCCCTAGAATAGAATATCACGTATTATAATTTATATTAGGTACTGACAAACTAAAGTTAACTAAAGGCGGCACACCAGCATAGATAGCAATCAGCATACAAAATCCCTAGAATAGAATATCACGTATTATAATTTATATTAGGTACTGACAAACTAAAGTTAACTAAAGGCGGCACACCAGCATAGATAGCAATCAGCATACAAAATCCCTAGAATAGAATATCACGTATTATAATTTATATTAGGTACTGACAAACTAAAGTTAACTAAAGGCGGCACACCAGCATAGATAGCAATCAGCATACAAAATCCCTAGAATAGAATATCACGTATTATAATTTATATTAGGTACTGACAAACTAAAGTTAACTAAAGGCGGCACACCAGCATAGATAGCAATCAGCATACAAAATCCCTAGAATAGAATATCACGTATTATAATTTATATTAGGTACTGACAAACTAAAGTTAACTAAAGGCGGCACACCAGCATAGATAGCAATCAGCATACAAAATCCCTAGAATAGAATATCACGTATTATAATTTATATTAGGTACTGACAAACTAAAGTTAACTAAAGGCGGCACACCAGCATAGATAGCAATCAGCATACAAAATCCCTAGAATAGAATATCACGTATTATAATTTATATTAGGTACTGACAAACTAAAGTTAACTAAAGGCGGCACACCAGCATAGATAGCAATCAGCATACAAAATCCCTAGAATAGAATATCACGTATTATAATTTATATTAGGTACTGACAAACTAAAGTTAACTAAAGGCGGCACACCAGCATAGATAGCAATCAGCATACAAAATCCCTAGAATAGAATATCACGTATTATAATTTATATTAGGTACTGACAAACTAAAGTTAACTAAAGGCGGCACACCAGCATAGATAGCAATCAGCATACAAAATCCCTAGAATAGAATATCACGTATTATAATTTATATTAGGTACTGACAAACTAAAGTTAACTAAAGGCGGCACACCAGCATAGATAGCAATCAGCATACAAAATCCCTAGAATAGAATATCACGTATTATAATTTATATTAGGTACTGACAAACTAAAGTTAACTAAAGGCGGCACACCAGCATAGATAGCAATCAGCATACAAAATCCCTAGAATAGAATATCACGTATTATAATTTATATTAGGTACTGACAAACTAAAGTTAACTAAAGGCGGCACACCAGCATAGATAGCAATCAGCATACAAAATCCCTAGAATAGAATATCACGTATTATAATTTATATTAGGTACTGACAAACTAAAGTTAACTAAAGGCGGCACACCAGCATAGATAGCAATCAGCATACAAAATCCCTAGAATAGAATATCACGTATTATAATTTATATTAGGTACTGACAAACTAAAGTTAACTAAAGGCGGCACACCAGCATAGATAGCAATCAGCATACAAAATCCCTAGAATAGAATATCACGTATTATAATTTATATTAGGTACTGACAAACTAAAGTTAACTAAAGGCGGCACACCAGCATAGATAGCAATCAGCATACAAAATCCCTAGAATAGAATATCACGTATTATAATTTATATTAGGTACTGACAAACTAAAGTTAACTAAAGGCGGCACACCAGCATAGATAGCAATCAGCATACAAAATCCCTAGAATAGAATATCACGTATTATAATTTATATTAGGTACTGACAAACTAAAGTTAACTAAAGGCGGCACACCAGCATAGATAGCAATCAGCATACAAAATCCCTAGAATAGAATATCACGTATTATAATTTATATTAGGTACTGACAAACTAAAGTTAACTAAAGGCGGCACACCAGCATAGATAGCAATCAGCATACAAAATCCCTAGAATAGAATATCACGTATTATAATTTATATTAGGTACTGACAAACTAAAGTTAACTAAAGGCGGCACACCAGCATAGATAGCAATCAGCATACAAAATCCCTAGAATAGAATATCACGTATTATAATTTATATTAGGTACTGACAAACTAAAGTTAACTAAAGGCGGCACACCAGCATAGATAGCAATCAGCATACAAAATCCCTAGAATAGAATATCACGTATTATAATTTATATTAGGTACTGACAAACTAAAGTTAACTAAAGGCGGCACACCAGCATAGATAGCAATCAGCATACAAAATCCCTAGAATAGAATATCACGTATTATAATTTATATTAGGTACTGACAAACTAAAGTTAACTAAAGGCGGCACACCAGCATAGATAGCAATCAGCATACAAAATCCCTAGAATAGAATATCACGTATTATAATTTATATTAGGTACTGACAAACTAAAGTTAACTAAAGGCGGCACACCAGCATAGATAGCAATCAGCATACAAAATCCCTAGAATAGAATATCACGTATTATAATTTATATTAGGTACTGACAAACTAAAGTTAACTAAAGGCGGCACACCAGCATAGATAGCAATCAGCATACAAAATCCCTAGAATAGAATATCACGTATTATAATTTATATTAGGTACTGACAAACTAAAGTTAACTAAAGGCGGCACACCAGCATAGATAGCAATCAGCATACAAAATCCCTAGAATAGAATATCACGTATTATAATTTATATTAGGTACTGACAAACTAAAGTTAACTAAAGGCGGCACACCAGCATAGATAGCAATCAGCATACAAAATCCCTAGAATAGAATATCACGTATTATAATTTATATTAGGTACTGACAAACTAAAGTTAACTAAAGGCGGCACACCAGCATAGATAGCAATCAGCATACAAAATCCCTAGAATAGAATATCACGTATTATAATTTATATTAGGTACTGACAAACTAAAGTTAACTAAAGGCGGCACACCAGCATAGATAACAATCAGCATACAAAATCCCTAGAATAGAATATCACGTATTTAATTTATATTAGGTACTGACAAACTAAAGTTAACTAAAGGCGGCACACCAGCATAGATAGCAATCAGCATACAAAATCCCTAGAATAGAATATCACGTATTATAATTTATATTAGGTACTGACAAACTAAAGTTAACTAAAGGCGGCACACCAGCATAGATAGCAATCAGCATACAAAATCCCTAGAATAGAATATCACGTATTATAATTTATATTAGTACTGACAAACTAAAGTTAACTAAAGGCGGCACACCAGCATAGATAGCAATCAGCATACAAAATCCCTAGAATAGAATATCACGTATTATAATTTATATTAGGTACTGACAAACTAAAGTTAACTAAAGGCGGCACACCAGCATAGATAGCAATCAGCATACAAAATCCCTAGAATAGAATATCACGTATTATAATTTATATTAGGTACTGACAAACTAAAGTTAACTAAAGGCGGCACACCAGCATAGATAGCAATCAGCATACAAAATCCCTAGAATAGAATATCACGTATTATAATTTATATTAGGTACTGACAAACTAAAGTTAACTAAAGGCGGCACACCAGCATAGATAGCAATCAGCATACAAAATCCTAGAATAGAATATCACGTATTATAATTTATATTAGTACTGACAAACTAAAGTTAACTAAAGGCGGCACACCAGCATAGATAGCAATCAGCATACAAAATCCCTAGAATAGAATATCACGTATTATAATTTATATTAGGTACTGACAAACTAAAGTTAACTAAAGGCGGCACACCAGCATAGATAGCAATCAGCATACAAAATCCCTAGAATAGAATATCACGTATTATAATTTATATTAGGTACTGACAAACTAAAGTTAACTAAAGGCGGCACACCAGCATAGATAGCAAATCAGCATACAAAATCCCTAGAATAGAATATCACGTATTATAATTTATATTAGGTACTGACAAACTAAAGCTAACTAAAGGCGGCACACCAGCATAGATAGCAATCAGCATACAAAATCCCTAGAATAGAATATCACGTATTATAATTTATATTAGGTACTGACAAACTAAAGTTAACTAAAGGCGGCACACCAGCATAGATAGCAATCAGCATACAAAATCCCTAGAATAGAATATCACGTATTATAATTTATATTAGGTACTGACAAACTAAAGTTAACTAAAGGCGGCACACCAGCATAGATAGCAATCAGCATACAAAATCCCTAGAATAGAATATCACGTATTATAATTTATATTAGGTACTGACAAACTAAAGTTAACTAAAGGCGGCACACCAGCATAGATAGCAATCAGCATACAAAATCCCTAGAATAGAATATCACGTATTATAATTTATATTAGGTACTGACAAACTAAAGTTAACTAAAGGCGGCACACCAGCATAGATAGCAATCAGCATACAAAATCCCTAGAATAGAATATCACGTATTATAATTTATATTAGGTACTGACAAACTAAAGTTAACTAAAGGCGGCACACCAGCATAGATAGCAATCAGCATACAAAATCCCTAGAATAGAATATCACGTATTATAATTTATATTAGGTACTGACAAACTAAAGTTAACTAAAGGCGGCACACCAGCATAGATAGCAATCAGCATACAAAATCCCTAGAATAGAATATCACGTATTATAATTTATATTAGGTACTGACAAACTAAAGTTAACTAAAGGCGGCACACCAGCATAGATAGCAATCAGCATACAAAATCCCTAGAATAGAATATCACGTATTATAATTGATATTAGGTACTGACAAACTAAAGTTAACTAAAGGCGGCACACCAGCATAGATAGCAATCAGCATACAAAATCCCTAGAATAGAATATCACGTATTATAATTTATATTAGGTACTGACAAACTAAAGTTAACTAAAGGCGGCACACCAGCATAGATAGCAATCAGCATACAAAATCCCTAGAATAGAATATCACGTATTATAATTTATATTAGGTACTGACAAACTAAAGTTAACTAAAGGCGGCACACCAGCATAGATAGCAATCAGCATACAAAATCCCTAGAATAGAATATCACGTATTATAATTTATATTAGGTACTGACAAACTAAAGTTAACTAAAGGCGGCACACCAGCATAGATAGCAATCAGCATACAAAATCCCTAGAATAGAATATCACGTATTATAATTTATATTAGGTACTGACAAACTAAAGTTAACTAAAGGCGGCACACCAGCATAGATAGCAATCAGCATACAAAATCCCTAGAATAGAATATCACGTATTATAATTTATATTAGGTACTGACAAACTAAAGTTAACTAAAGGCGGCACACCAGCATAGATAGCAATCAGCATACAAAATCCCTAGAATAGAATATCACGTATTATAATTTATATTAGGTACTGACAAACTAAAGTTAACTAAAGGCGGCACACCAGCATAGATAGCAATCAGCATACAAAATCCCTAGAATAGAATATCACGTATTATAATTTATATTAGGTACTGACAAACTAAAGTTAACTAAAGGCGGCACACCAGCATAGATAGCAATCAGCATACAAAATCCCTAGAATAGAATATCACGTATTATAATTTATATTAGGTACTGACAAACTAAAGTTAACTAAAGGCGGCACACCAGCATAGATAGCAATCAGCATACAAAATCCCTAGAATAGAATATCACGTATTATAATTTATATTAGGTACTGACAAACTAAAGTTAACTAAAGGCGGCACACCAGCATAGATAGCAATCAGCATACAAAATCCCTAGAATAGAATATCACGTATTATAATTTATATTAGGTACTGACAAACTAAAGTTAACTAAAGGCGGCACACCAGCATAGATAGCAATCAGCATACAAAATCCCTAGAATAGAATATCACGTATTATAATTTATATTAGGTACTGACAAACTAAAGTTAACTAAAGGCGGCACACCAGCATAGATAGCAATCAGCATACAAAATCCCTAGAATAGAATATCACGTATTATAATTTATATTAGGTACTGACAAACTAAAGTTAACTAAAGGCGGCACACCAGCATAGATAGCAATCAGCATACAAAATCCCTAGAATAGAATATCACGTATTATAATTTATATTAGGTACTGACAAACTAAAGTTAACTAAAGGCGGCACACCAGCATAGATAGCAATCAGCATACAAAATCCCTAGAATAGAATATCACGTATTATAATTTATATTAGGTACTGACAAACTAAAGTTAACTAAAGGCGGCACACCAGCATAGATAGCAATCAGCATACAAAATCCCTAGAATAGAATATCACGTATTATAATTTATATTAGGTACTGACAAACTAAAGTTAACTAAAGGCGGCACACCAGCATAGATAGCAATCAGCATACAAAATCCCTAGAATAGAATATCACGTATTATAATTTATATTAGGTACTGACAAACTAAAGTTAACTAAAGGCGGCACACCAGCATAGATAGCAATCAGCATACAAAATCCCTAGAATAGAATATCACGTATTATAATTTATATTAGGTACTGACAAACTAAAGTTAACTAAAGGCGGCACACCAGCATAGATAGCAATCAGCATACAAAATCCCTAGAATAGAATATCACGTATTATAATTTATATTAGGTACTGACAAACTAAAGTTAACTAAAGGCGGCACACCAGCATAGATAGCAATCAGCATACAAAATCCCTAGAATAGAATATCACGTATTATAATTTATATTAGGTACTGACAAACTAAAGTTAACTAAAGGCGGCACACCAGCATAGATAGCAATCAGCATACAAAATCCCTAGAATAGAATATCACGTATTATAATTTATATTAGGTACTGACAAACTAAAGTTAACTAAAGGCGGCACACCAGCATAGATAGCAATCAGCATACAAAATCCCTAGAATAGAATATCACGTATTATAATTTATATTAGGTACTGACAAACTAAAGTTAACTAAAGGCGGCACACCAGCATAGATAGCAATCAGCATACAAAATCCCTAGAATAGAATATCACGTATTATAATTTATATTAGGTACTGACAAACTAAAGTTAACTAAAGGCGGCACACCAGCATAGATAGCAATCAGCATACAAAATCCCTAGAATAGAATATCACGTATTATAATTTATATTAGGTACTGACAAACTAAAGTTAACTAAAGGCGGCACACCAGCATAGATAGCAATCAGCATACAAAATCCCTAGAATAGAATATCACGTATTATAATTTATATTAGGTACTGACAAACTAAAGTTAACTAAAGGCGGCACACCAGCATAGATAGCAATCAGCATACAAAATCCCTAGAATAGAATATCACGTATTATAATTTATATTAGGTACTGACAAACTAAAGTTAACTAAAGGCGGCACACCAGCATAGATAGCAATCAGCATACAAAATCCCTAGAATAGAATATCACGTATTATAATTTATATTAGGTACTGACAAACTAAAGTTAACTAAAGGCGGCACACCAGCATAGATAGCAATCAGCATACAAAATTTTTGTTCGACGTTTGACAACTCTCATCAATATTCTGAATTCTGATACTAGCTGTGCCGTGTGTTTAAGTTTATTTTAATGTATATAATTATATATTATGTACAACAATAGGCGCTTGCATGTATCCAATAGTGCGTACAATATGCTGGTATGTAGAGCATACGGGCGAAACCAAGTATGCAGCTAATTATAGATTGCCCGTTTGTGGGGTTTGTGTATAGGTAGCCTAGTTTACGGTCATCGGTGCTAATGAAGTGAATATTTCCTTTCTTAGACTGATGTTTCTATTCCAAAGTCTCTCACACGAGCGAGAAAATCCAGGAAGTTCGTGGAAGTGCCTGTAATGACAATGGAATGGATGCAGTCCAACTTTGTGTTCATCAACTACAATTCTTGGCCAGAAGTGGTAACTGCTACCCTCTAAAACTGCCCTGTTTTTGGCAGATCCATTAGAGCTGATGAGTACCACACCCTGCTGTTTTCCGTGACGCTTTGGTGAATCTCTTGCGCTAATAGATGCCGCTTTGCAAACTCATACAATCACACTGGGATTACTAGAAAATAATGTCTGCGCCATAAACATACAGAAGTCAATAAACGAGTAATTAATGAATGTAAAAAATAAGATGAGATATTTGGCTCAATGATTCAGACGGAATCAGTGGACCGATCATTTTCACGGATTCGTAGCTCAAAGGATGTTACGTGATCCGTTAAATGTTTTTAATATAAACCTCAACGATTGAAATGATCGGTCGATTTTGCTCGATCGCTCATCCTTCGTCCTTGCTCTATGAAATAGTTAATGGCTTAATGCACCAATAAAAATATTAATAGGAGCGTGTTGGATAGGCATAATTATACCGAGTAATGCTCCGTGTAAAGTATTAAACGTTTATGATCGTTCAAATCGGGTACGGCTGTAAAACTTCGAATTCATGAGTTTTGTTGCGTAATACGTTTTCTGTTTTGTTTGGGTTAAAAGCTTGCAAGAGAAATGGCAGTTGCTCCACCTGCAAGAGGCTGCCATTTCTCTCATTGGTTTAGTTTGGTTGGTGAAATAAATTCTTAGAAAATAATATAAATGAAGCAGCATCATGACTTCTAGATACTAGCTATAGCCAGTATATAACCAGTACGCTGTTCTAATTTAATGAATAAAAAGTAATACGTTACAAGAAATTAGAACGAAATTAGCCATTTAGAACTAATAAAGACCGTTATGAAAATAAATAAATGCTACTATTTCCCTTATTTCCTAAAAATAGAAACTATGAGTAATTGTCGCAGTCTTCGGGAGTCGCGCGAATTCGTCATTGTTTATATTTTCGTATCAAAGTGGAAATTAATCATTATTATCAGCGCTGATTCATACATGTTTGCTAGACGGTTCAGCAGCCAGTAACCACAAACTTAGATTTTTTGTACTAATTAATTTGTCTAGTGATCGAAACAGTGTTTTGTGGTGTTATTTATCTTTGAAATAACACCACAAAACACTGTTTCGACCATTAGACCAATTGTTTTGAAAAGTACTAAGTTTTGTATCTAAAAATAGTATACTGTACCTATTAAAAAGGTAAAAACTGGTAAGAATATTCATTAAATAGTTAAAAAAGTTTGTGGGAAAATAGTTCAACTAAAAGTCGCAGACATAAAAAAAGTGCACAAAATAAGTATTAAAAGATTTTTCTTCATTGCACTATCATTCAAACATTGAAGTAATTCTTATATACGAGGTTTGAGCTTTAGAATAGCAAAAAATATAACTCAAAGAAAAATTTGTTTCGCTAAGAACTAGGAACATTCTTTTTACGTCATTAAAGTATTTTTTATTGCGATTCACAACAAAACAGATAAAGTGCGAACCTAGATTTATATTTTCAACGGAAACAGTATTTTATGTGTCGGGTTTTTCCGGTAGCATCTTTAGATCTCGCTTCCTTGCTAATTTGATATTTTTGCCTTCGATCACATATATTTTTGCTGGAAAATATTGCTGAAGTTTAAATACACTTTAAAGTAGTATGTTTTCCTTGTTATCTTGGTCGGCTATCTTGAAAGGATCTTGGCAGAGGTGTCGTTATACCCACCAGATGGAGACATAGTGATATAACGGTTTCGCAGATGATAGCCCATGACCAATTTACCCTCCCACGTACAATTCAAACTCTGCCAGGACCCTTGTGCCAACCACATAAGGATCACTTTTATAGACATAGTGGTAAACAAGAATAGTTCGTATGTGGGAAGGTTTTAGCGCCTACTAGCTGATCAAATGTGTCGTGATTAGCCTCGATGTAAAATATGTAGAGTCACGACATGATATCGTGATATCATTCGTGATAATATCAGCTGCTACTGAATAATACTACTGTAATACAGTACAATAGTAATATTGAGTAAAGTGGAAGGACAGATGTAAACCAATGTCCTTTCCCGGGACTCGAATTATCCCCATACCAAGTTTCAGCAAAATCAGTAAAAGCGGTTTGGGCGTGAAGAGGTAACAGACAGACACACTTTCGCATTTATAATATTAGTATGGAAAGTATGGAATATGGATTAGAAGTCCTCCTATTCACAAATCACAGCCCACCGCTGCACAGGCCAGGCTGGCGCTCACAGTCTGGCGAAATAGGGACAAGAACACAATAGTAGCGCCACTAAGCGGCGTTTTAGTGTTTAGCTCGAGGCACTCGTCTATAATATCTTCAATAGTCAGTTTTCTAAACATGTAGGTCGTCTGTACTCTGTGTGTCTGTCTATAGCATATTATAATAATAAGTGACTGATTGATGACAGTGTGATCTGGTAACCCATTGTGATCATATTGTCATGTAGATCGCCTCGAGAGTTGATGTCTTGGGAAGAAAATTCAATGCTGCAAACACTTTCCCACTAATAATATGGATTGTGCGGAGTTTCTACAACTACCTAGCTTTTACTTCATTTGGAGAGGCAAGTGGATGAAGTGGATAACTTACATTTTATAACATACGGGCTATTACTCATTTTTTCCCTTATTGTTTGAAGTAACCTTGTGATTTAGCTACTTCATCATCTGGCTGGCTATATTCACATTTTTTATTTCAAATCCTTTTCCCGGTCCTAAGGCCTCCATTTTAATGCAAAAAACATTTCAAATTGTGATCTTCCTTACCCACTTTATCCACTTACGTCTTCATTTAATTGTAATTTGCAGATACATGTTAATACATGTATGACACACAATATATTGCTAACTCTTAAGAGTTAGCAATATATTGTGTGTCATACAAGTGTACCCATAATGTAGCACAAACATTCGGTAACCGATGACCTTTGTGTGAAACTGCATTCAAACAACATTCCTCTGACGCACATCGTATGCTAACTCTAAATATAAACAGCTTATCATAGTGCAAGTGTGAATAACACAGAAAGAGCCCAATGTAGAAGGTACTTGAGATACAAATGGTTTTGTGGTGCCTGGTGGACGTAGTAGAAGACTATAAAAATATTAATAGAGACATAGGATAATAATATAGGTTCTCGCAAAACCGATTAACCAATATTGCAAGTCCAAACTACTTAAATATTTGCTGAGACGACTTCGTCGTCTTTTACAGATATTGATGAGTGATGAGTTGATGACTATCTCTACCATATAAATTATAAAATAGATCATAATACGAAAGCATGTTTTAATGCTAATATTCCAGTTCAATAAATTATCTATGTTATAAGCAGTGATCGGAATCGTGGGTGTGATTGATATGAATAATATGGATATGGCTGCTATTTATGTATCCGGAACTGGCCACTTACAAGAACAATATTTAAAAAGTAATTACAACATTTGAAAATAGAACTCTTTGGTTGAAGAATACATTTTGTTTCATGTGACTGTCAATTATTTTTCCATTGTGGCGTCATTTTGAAAATTGCGTGTCTTCATTTGCCATGGATTTAACGCGTGAACATTTTCGTGCAATGATTTACTACGATTTTCGGCGTGGGCTAAATCAACAACAGTGCTTTATTCAACTCACCGCAACTTTTGGAGATGAAGCACCATCAAAAACCACTGTTTATCACTGGTACAGTGAGTTTAATCGTGGGCGGTCTATGCTCACGGATGAAAATAAAGAAGGTCGCCCAAAAACAGCTGTTGTCCCACAAAATATAGATGCTGTGCGGGAACTAATAATGCGTGATCGTCATGTTACATATCGCGAGATAGAGGCGTCCTTAGGCATAAGTATGACGAGCATACATAAGATATTACACGAACATTTGGCTGTAAAAAAAATATGTTCGCGTTGGATTCCGCACAACTTGACAATCGATCAAAAACGGGCTCGTGTCGATTGGTGCAAAAAAATGATAAAAAAATACAACCGTGGTACGTCAAAAGTCGTTTATAATATCTACACAGGTGATGAATCTTGGATCTATGCATATGACCCCGAAACTAAACAACAGTCAACGGTGTGGGTGTTCCAAGATGAGCCGAAACCAACAAAAGTTACTCGTGCAAAAAGTACTTTGAAGCAAATGGTCGCCTGTTTTTTTGGAATTAATGGACATGTGGCTACAGTGCCATTAGAGAATCGTAAAACGGTTAATTCTGAATGGTATACGACCATTTGTTTACCAGAAGTCTTTGAAGAAATAAGAAAGGACAACCGACAACGCAGAATCATATTACATCACGACAATGCTAGCTGTCACACCTCAGCTGAAACAACTCAGTTTTTGGAGGGTCAAAAGATCGAATTGACTGGTCATCCGCCGTACAGCCCTGATTTGGCACCTAACGATTTCTTTTTATTTCCATACGCGAAGAACAAATTACGTGGTCAACGTTTTTCGAGCCGCGAAGAGGCTGTTGATGCGTTCAAAATGCACGTTTTGGAGATACCTCAATCAGCATGGAAAAAGTGCTATGAAAATTGGTTCCAGCGTATGCAAAAGTGTGTCGATCATCGCGGCGAATATTTTGAAAAGCAATAAAACTATATTAAATGTTTTGTTTCTTTTGTTAATTCCGGATACATAAATAGTAGCCCTCGTATGACCACAAAAATCCGGGATTTCCCGGAATCAGGTTTTTCGGATTCCGGGATCCAGAACCGTAGTAAAAGAATTAAACACATTACTAGGATTAGGAACATGCATGATTTTACAGTGATTTCACAAAAAAAATCTGTATAAAATTATTATTTTGTATTATTTTTTTTGTCATAAGTATTTTAACTTTATTAATACTTAGAAGGTAAAAGGTACGGGCGATGCAGTGTTACCGGAGCGCGCGAGTGGACAGAGCGAATATTGCGATGTGCTGTGCTGTGACGTCATCGCGTCAAGCGCCGAGCGCGAATTGCGCACTTATTTTTGAATTAAATATCTCGGAAACTACACGTCACGTATCGTAATAATTTTTTCTCTCATATTTTTTATTTTCGACTTAGCTTACGGAGAGCTAAAAAATAATAAGTGAACATTCTTCACTTTATTTACCAGCACAAATTATGTACAATATAATATTATGTAATGTATATGTATAATATGTAGAACAGTTTTTTTTTTCATTTTATGTTTCCTATTTCATTCCGCCCTAATATTTGGAAATTTCTTTTCAAACTATTTTATATAATATGAATCATTTTATAAACAAATTAACATAATTTTGATTCATTTATTTTAAAATTACGTACTCGGACATTTTCTGATTTTCCTGGGATTTCCGGGATTCCCGGGATTACAAGTCTTATCCATAATATTCTTTACATTGAAAATTACACCCAGATTCCGATCTTTAGTTATAAGAGATAGAACAGGCAATGTAATAAGTAGGTAATAGGTATAACGTCAGGATAAAAATGGGGATAGAGAAATCGATAGCAACGAAGATTTATTAGCGATAAGGTTCTCTATCAGTCGAAGAAGATTACAGAAGCCGTAAAGTTACGTCGATAAAGTTTGAAACTATGATATACGCAGTTCGCTTTACATTTTCATTTTAGGGAAAGTTTAATCAAATTGACTCCCCACGGCATTGTGCCTTACAAAATTAATTGTGAAGTGGTACATTACATCTAAATTAGAAAAAGAAAATTGGTGTCTGGGATTTGAATCGGCAAAACTGTTTCGGTAACTATTATTCATATTGGCTTAGCGCTAAATATTAGAGTGTCTGACTCAACTTATGCGATCTTTTGACTGTGTAACATCTTACGTCTTAATCGTACCGCAATTTTCTCAGACGTCTGCAAAAATAATACAAAGTTTCCGAAATAGAACCGCACTTTGGGGCAAAATGACAGCCACTAAGTCAGATTGGCAATGTTTTTCTTGTCTTATTAAATATGTAAAACCAAATGTACGAAGGAAACTTGAGCGAACGAAAATACAATAATTCGTCTCGCTATAGTCGTTGGTTGAAAATGAAATATAAACTGAAATATTTCGGTATTTCACCGAATTGAATTTTATCTATACAGTGCATTGACATTCAGAATTAGGCCGGGCAACCCTCTTCATACCCGGATTCCATATTGATTGAATCACAATACAGAACCAGGTTAAGATGGTGAAAGGTCATAGCTCTACATACATGTGGTTCATTGATTATTATGAGAGGTTCAAATTATATTGTCTATCTGCATTCTACGCCGTTCTTTTCAACTTGGGCGTTAGGTTGCTCTTCTTTTAGGAGACCATTCTCTTCATCTTATTAACTTAAGCGTTTTTTTAGTCTAGCCCAGGGGTTCCCAAACTGTGCGCCGCGGCGCCCTGGTGCGCCGTGGAAAGGCAGAAGGGGCGCCGTGAGTCGATCCTCCATCATCATCCATAACCACAAATTTTATGAAATAAAATTAAAATATGAATTACTTATACAAAAGCAGGCAGATGATTATATATTTAATCATCTGTATGTATATTTTAATATATTTAATCATCTGTTTTTAAGGTTCCGTACCCAAAGGGTAAAAACGGGACCCTATTACTGAGACTTCGATGTCTGTCCGTCTGTCTGTCCATCTGTCTGTCCGTCTGTCTATCCGTCTGTCTGTCCGTCTGTCTGTCCCCAGGCTGTATCTCAAAAACTGCTATAGCTAGATTTCTGAAATTTTCACAAGATTGTGTATTTCAGTTGCCGCTATAACAAGAAATACTAAAAACAAAATAAAATTAATAATTGAGGGGGGCTCCCATACAACAAACGTGATTTTTTTGGCCTTTTTTGCTCGATTTCAAAAATGGTAACTATTAGACACTTGAAATTTTCACAAAATCCTTGATTGTATGTGTTCTTTAATAATTAATAATAATATTAAAATAAAATAAAAAAATGAGGGGGGCTCCGATACAAAAAACACAAATTTTTGCCTATTTTTGCTCTTTATCGGTACGGAACCCTTCGTGCACGAGTCCGACTCGCACTTGGCCAATTTTATTTAATATAAAATATTATATTTTATTATTATTTACTTACTTAACCTAATTATAATCATTAATTGGGTTTATTTATGAATATTTTTGTAATAGCTAGGTAGAGTAGGGCGCCGTGACAAAATATTGACTTGTAAGTGCGCCGTAGGCTGAAAAAGATTGGGAACCCCCTGGTCTAGCCTGCTCAAGTGGACTAAAGTATAACATGCGTTTACCAAATCACCTATACTCACACTTAACGGGGTCAGGGTGGTATAACGAGCTTCACCTCTAAATATAGATGATGGAGATTCGGCTGCGGAGTCCAATACTCCGTCACGAGGGGTGGGCACAATGGACGGAAATAGTCAATCAGTTCTCACACAGGGGACCACGGAGTCCGAATACCAAATGCTACTAGGCCCACTTTAAAATCACCATCGACGAACATCTCAATGTCGACGAATCATTTTTCTTTTAGTTTGTTTGATCTGACTAGAGAATGGATAATGAGAAAGCTAGAAAATTAAATAGTGTCTAATGTCTATATTTCTCTATATTGTGGCAGGCGGTAGTCCTAGGTATTTAGGTGGGAACTTAAAAACGTTATAAATTATAATATTTTGTAATTGCTGCTTTACTAAACTACTTAATATGTTTAAATCTGGTTGAAATATCTTTAGAAATGTTAGGTCATTAGGGCCCGTATTTTTGGTCAGTACTTAAGATGCGACCCGGTCTCAAGACGCGGTTCTGCTTTGTGATTGGTCCAAATTTTGACAGCCAACCAATCACAGAGCCTGAACCGTGTCTTGAGACCGAGATGCATCTTGAGTACTGACCAAAAATACGGGCTTTAATTTATATTCGAGGTAAAACAGTCTTGTGTTAATTACATGTAACTCGTTCAAATCCACCTGCTACAGATTTAGCCGTAATCAAAATAATTAAAGCCTTATACGTACAGCTGCAACTTGTAGCTGCAAGCTGTGTTTTCGTATATCGAGTTGTTTTCATGAATAAACAACACACGCGTATCCAGAATGGTAAAAATACTCGAAGTTTCTGATGAATTATCGTAATTAACTGCTGGCTGGCAAGTTTTTATCACGCCAAGAACTTTATTTGCCTTTTTCAATTTATAACATAATTCCATCAGGTTCAGAATTTTTGTGTAGAAGATGAATCAGGTTTTAATTTGGACTCTTCTTTCGATTGAATACGCCTAATTTCGGTCCCTTTAAATCTTACAACTTCGTGTCCAAAACTTTCCCTACCCAATTTCTGAACAAAATGACGATTTTCAAGTAGAGCCTGACCTCATGATATACATAGAGTATAGACTATAGACGATAGATCTAATGGATCTTTAAATTCTAATAAATCTTTCGTGCATTTAATGTCGATGGATGCAGGCAGTGGATAAATGAGGTGTTATAACAGTACCAAGTCGAGTGATATTATCGTTGTAGTCACCTTGAGATACTCTGCTTTAGACGATCCAGTGAGGCCGGCAAACACGCTTACCTCATAATCCGTTTTAGTCCAATCGCACTCAACTGGTCTAACATTGAATGATAGTAACTTTTTTAGGAGGGGTTAAATAGTACGAAGCCAGTTGGATTGTTGTGAAAATACAAGAGCACTAGCGTTAGGGATAGTGGAAGTTAATTTTAAAATAAGTCTTCACTTATATTATAATGTAAATGTACTTACCAATTAAATATTGTACATTAATCTAATTTCTATCAAAATATAGCAATTTTGGTGAAGGCATTCTTCAGGAACGAATAAAGATTAGAAACAAAAGATAGATTAGAATCGTAAGCGAAAGCCGCAATAAAAGGGCGATTTTCGGAATGTGCATCGATTTTGGATGTTCTAAATTTAGAGCAAACATTAGTTGTGGGAGTTCGTTAGTGTGTCGTAGTCGAGTCACCCCTCGTCATTCATAATTATTGCGACGTCATGCGTGGCGGCTGCGTTTTTAACATACCATTGTACGCGGAGGAAATGATCTAATTGGCTGTTATTACTGCGAGAGGAAATCGAATTTTTTACACTCTGATCGCCATTGTTCGCGCGACTCGCTGTACAATCGTGGAAAAGCTTTGTTCTTAGCGCTACGCTTAAATTCCGTTCCGTTTCCACTCCTAGAATAAATTAGAAGCACTCCACTCGTTGTTTACTCAGTCCCCAACTTTTTACGGACATCGGTTCCGGTTCAATGGAAATTGCGTGTTGTAATTTTTTATGCGATTTCGTTACTCCAGTTCATGTCACTTATTGGAACATAAAATTGATTTATGAAATATTTATATTGCATACGCTGGCGAATGGCTTGTCGGTATCATCAATCTTTCACATAATTCCTCATTTGGTTGACATTTTGATGTCTGTTTACTGCTGGATACTAGCTATTAAATATCTCTTTCGATAAGAATGACTAAATATTATCATCATCTATGTGTGAACCTTGGAACTTTCTCCACAGTAATAAATTCTGCTTTATCAGGGTCTTGTCTAAATAGTTAATGTTTATTGTTCCGTCAATAGAATATGAACCTTTATTATTTTCCAGTTTTGTCGAGTCTTAAATTCTTAATTCTTAAGTCTTAATTTTTTTTTAGATGGTATCAGCATATTCTAAAACTTTAATGGTCTCTTTTTGTAAATATACATTATACAATAGGTTGTATGTAGTTGAGTCGTAAAGCATAATTTACACAGAGCCAGTACTGGCTGCCAATAAGACTGGCAGCCAGTATTGGCTTGGTATATGCCGCGTGTGAACAGTTTTTCAAGCCAGGCCAAACTGTTCACACGCGGCATATGTCAAGCCAATACTGGCTGCCAGTCTTATTGGCAGCCAGTACTGGCTCTGTGTAAATTATACTTAAGTCCAACATTTCTATCATATAATATAATCAGAATTATATTTTTAATTTTTAGACGTGCGTTGTGATCGTTTCGACATTTCTTTTTACAATCACATTGTTTCTTTGGCTTGCGGCTCGTGTTACAATAGTGTTACTAGTATCCATTGTCACCGTTCAAGGAAATGCTTATTTTCATTCAAGCGTGATTCATTTCATTATAACTAGCACAATGATATTATTGAGTTAAGCGATCGTAACGGGACTTTATGTTAGTCGTCGTAAATTTAACACCATCGTCCGTCAAAATTCTTCTTCTTGAGACGCATCCTCAGAATACAGAACAAACAGTTTGTTCTGTATTCTGAGGACGCATCTCAGTAAGGTGTTGCGGGGTTCATCGAAATTCGAAACAAACGACTCAAGAGCTTTGATTTTATCGCTTGTACTCGATTATGTAATAATCTTTTTTTCGTTTTAAAGTCACATGTATTAACTATTAACTGTAAGAGTAAAAAGCGAATCACGTAACTTGGTTAAATAATATCCACACTTTCTCCATTCTCTTCGATCCGAAAATTCACTTTTATCTTTGAACAAAATTTATTATGTCTGTGTTTTACCTCGTCTTCTTAAGGCATACATGGAGTTAAATAATAATATGATATTTACCACTGTTTATATTTTAATTCTATATGGTTACATGAGCATATCCATAATGGTTAAAGAATAACAATTTTCCATAACAGTCATAAGTTTAATTACTAGGATTTTAAAATCACCGCTTGATTGTTTGGTAATCAAAACGTGGGTCCCGAAATGATACAAGTTGTATTTTTTGTACGGCAGCTGCCTATATTCGCAACTAGCGGATACGGGCCGGCCGTTTTTGTGTTTTCATCTGGCGGCTATCTCCATACAATCTCAACAGATGGTTCCGTGCAGCCAATCCGAGCGCTTCGTTCAACAGCTGTATACACAGCGCCGAAATTGTTAGGTGCTTTACATGATCAATTTGATCGATGTTGTTTTTACGCGACGGCGCTAGGAGGGTTATGGGGCTTCAAGTGGTTTAGGTACCTAAGGATATTTTTTTGGCACGCTCCAATACCTGAATGGTTAGTTGGATTTGAGCTTGAGAAGTACCATTAAGTTCCTGTAAAACTGCAGTGGAGTTTTTTGTCTAGTTAGGTAAGTGCATTGTAAGGCCCCGATTAACCCCTGTGTCAATAATTTTTAAACCTTAGTCAGGATAATTTAGGTTCTTTGGTTATTTCGAAAAACAAACCATCTTTTTGGGGCATCATGTCATATTGGAACAGGTGGAACATTCTTCTACAAACAATGGTGCTGACGTAAACATGACGCTCGCGATTGTTTTTGCTCGTTTCGTTACGACATTTAACAATGGAAAACGAATTCTTCAGTATACTAAAACGATTCGACCACGGACCGTAACATTTTTCTCAATTTCCAACCTCACGCGGCTATTCTTCACGGTTTTGAAAAACGTGGCAACAACTTCAATTAATGGATTCTAGTTATTTTTAATTAGTAGTTAAGATTTAGCAAATGCGACTTATTAAAAACTCTGCGGTGACCTTAATTAACTCTACACCTTTACCACAAAACTGAAGGTGACAGCCAAAAACTAAAATTAACCCAAAAACGGTTGGCTTTAATAGTCTATAACTCTATACTTTATGATATTGGACCAGCCGTGGACCAGCCAGCCGTATATATTTACGAGATCATTGACAGTGTTGCATAAACTCGTTCTCTAGCGTGCGGTATGATATCATAAACTAGAGGTGATGAAGCCGTACAAGTGGGTGGGGCGGGCTTACTTTCTTATTAAATTAAAGCCATGTCATCGTTCACTGCTGGCGGTGGTAAAAAATTACCTGTGTCTTACAATGTTTCACTTACTGTCGCCTTTTGTTTTGTTTCTATAATATTATCTAGTTCAATTGTTTTTGTAGTATTTACTTTTTTAAATTCTAGTTTTGCTTCTATTTTGTATCTATTGTAATAATTACTATCTTAGGCCTTCTATGAATCAGCCTATAGAATTTTTAAGGGCTCGTGATAAATCATATCTTTGCTATTTTGTATTATCATGCGTTATTCACCTTTTAGTCCATTGAAATGTTACATTTGCTTTACATTTATTAGAGGACGCAATTTTATTTTTGGAATATGTTGGAGGGGTCAATAGAACCTTAAACTCAAGTTTGTGGGGTCGCCACTCTTGTCCCTCGGCCGCCGTCTTGAAAAAAGGGGTGACAACACTATTTTCGTGATATCTCGGAAACTATACGTCTTACAAAAAATTTATAAGAACATAATTTGTTGAAAATTATTTTGCCTACAAATATGTTCATATAACTTTTTACCCTAAATTAAAAATTTAAAAAGCTATGAGCAAAAAAGTGAGAAAATTTTTGAAAAGGTTTATTATCACTCTTTAACTTTGTTTAATAACTTTTTACAAAAAAAAAATACCTAAGACCAACCTTGTAGATGATCTTTTGAGAAAAAGATACCCCGATCCCATGAAATTAATTTTCTGCAGATACAAAGGAAACTGTGGAACCGTGTGTGGCTGCAGAAAAGCAGGCCTGAAATGCTTTATAGTACAGTAGGCATGTGCAGACTACAGACTAGTATAGTAGGCATATAGTTTTCATATATTTATGTAGCGTAGTAGGCATACTGTAGACTGTGGCTGCAGAAAAGTAGGCCTGAAATGCTTTACAGAATAGTAAGCATACTGTAGAGCATCTTATGCTGCTTTTCTGCAGCCACACATGCTTTCACAGTTTCCTTGCATCTGCAGAAAATTAATTTCATGAGATTGGGGGGGATTGGGGGATCTTTTTCTCAAAAGATCATCTACAAGGTTGGTCTAAGGTAATTTTATTGTAAAATGTATTAAACAAAGTAAAAGAGTTATAATATCTCTTTTAAAAAATCACTTTTTTGCTTATAACTTTTAAAATTTTTAATTTAGGGTAAAAAGTTATATGAACATATTTGTAGGCAAAATAATAATTGTTGTTTGTGTTTCCGAGATATCACGGAAATATTGTTGTCACTTCTTTTTTCAAGATGGCGGCCGAGGGACAAGAGTGGCGACCCCACAAACTTGAGGTTAAGCTTCTATTGACCCCCCCAACATATTCCAAAAATAAAATTGCGTCCTCTAATAAATGCAATATTCGGTCCTAAAATTGTAACATTTCAATTGACTATTTGTTTAGTCGTTTTTTCTACAACCACCTTCAAATAAGCTCTCTGTGGCTTTGGGAGAATGTAATTAAATTAGTTGAGCAACTTGTAAAACCATACGATTTCGAAGGTTTTTACGTTTTTGTACTACGAATTTAATAGCAACAACCTCGAAACTTACATAATGTGAGTTACGGTCCAGAACCGTTTGAGAATTCTCTTAGCCAATCGTCTTCTTCATTGGCAAACGGTATCCGTATTGCATATTAATCTATTCTATATTACGTGCTTTACGAAATATTTAATCACATATTCGAGTTTTGACACCGTATTTTTACACGGGATTTTCCGTGTGTGTTGTATCTATTTTATTATTGCCGTGTGAGAGTTATGCGTGAATGGGGCATAAACATGGTTCACTGAAATCCATATTAAATACCGCTTGCACAGATTTTGGTTACGTACCTGATAGCCTAGGGTTTGGGGACCTTAAGGCTGATAAAGCCTCCGTAGCGTACTCCTTTGAAATAGCAGATTTCCATGGGCGGTGGTTTCAGAACGGTTTCTGGTCGTTTGTGAGCACTCAGTAGTCACCATCGAGCGATATATTGATCGTATTCGGGCCTCAAAATGTATGATTAAGCTTCGTTTACTTTTTCCAAGCGAATGGGCACGAAACGGCCGATTGGATGCATAAGCTAACGAAATTGTGCCATCAATCAAGCTGGCTGCTTGATTACTGTGATGTTGCAAAACGTAATGTAATTAGCGAGTAGCGACCTACCGATATCTATACATTTTATAATATATTATAATTATTATGTTTTTTTCAAAGTTATTACTTAAAGAATTAAACAAACTGTGCTGGTATTTACATCATTTTTCCGTTTAACCTTATAAAGGCTTAACCTTGTTTTCAACGTAGGGCAGTTATTTTTTCCAATAGTTCGAGTATGTTCGTTAATTGAATTTAGTTTGGGGATCGAGTATAACCTATTGGGAAGCTTTAAAAAACGGGAAACCGTATTTGTAACAATGTTGGTTACATTTGGTTATATTTTAAATTGGCTTTAATAATTATTTTAAATAAGTGTAAGTGAAGACAATACATAGGTGACCTTACGACACATAATATTGTGTTTCTATTATAGTACGATTAAAATATTTTTTATAATTAACCTTTGTTATAATAAATGCACGCAGCATGACCCAGAAGAGAACTAATTAATGTGCCTCAGGATTATACATCGTGTACACGAATGGGTTTTATAATTCGCGTTAGTCTAGAAAAGCCTTATTACGCAGTCTCGTCACACGGGGACGGTGGAGCGTCGACGGAAGAGACACCACTAAAGGTTATATTCTCTTTACAATAACGACTTCCTCGAGTAGCCCATTATAGCAGGACAATGGCCCTGCGGAACTCCCTGGGAATTTTACTGTTGCTGCACACAGGGGGACTTTAATAGCCCGTATTAATAACTAGTAATTGAGTGATAACATCCATGGTCGTTGGGTCGATTCATATTCATTGGTTTAACTACACCCGTATGAGTAACCGCTTCGAAATTAATTGATTTAAAAATGAAATGTTATTAAGTTGTTCAGTTTCATTTGAAAATCCTATCTGAGGTTCCTTTCCGATCAAACATTTAGGTTCACTAAACTTGATCCCTTAAATATAATCTCTATCGTTTGATAATAGATATGCAGAACGAAAGAGATAACAAATTTAATTACAAGATTAACCCAGATATGGGCAAATAGGTTTTCAAAGTTTTAAATACATACCTGTTTCTTCACACCAGTGCTGCTTAGCAGACGCAGAGGCAAAACTTTACTTATTATCTCGCTCTGTTTCCTCCATACGTATTTCGTTGAGTTAATTGTATAAGATGAACATGTCTATCTTATCTTAAAATCATTACTCGCAACCAAAACTATGGTTAGCATTACGAAAAACTTGATTGGCAAGGACAATGCGTGATTGCTTTGAAATGGGTTTTTCCAACGGAAGAGACAAAATGTCATTCTTTCCCAATCTGACATAATTTAATCTATTTTTCCGTAGAAAGGATTTTGGCTAGCATTAACAGTAATTTAATTGTGGGTTGGTAGTTGGTGTCCACATATTTCTTTCACTGTTTGAGGATTATTATAATATTTTCGAGACCACTGAACCTCCTGTAAATCAGCATCAACGTTAGTAACCATTAACCAACCACGAAAACCCTTTTATATCTTCTTAGAGAGCCCGAGGGACACCCTAAAAGTTAGGAGTGTCCTGGGAGGCAAAGGAATAATAAAGATCGATAGTGGAAAAACTTTCTTGAATCTCTTTTTGAATCTATTGCTTCAATGTTAGGTACCGTTTGGTGATAAAAGTGGTGTTTGGTTGGTTCATTTTGCAATCACGTGTCTGAGAGTTTACCCTGTTCATTAGTTGTATGTAATAATTCTTCCTCGGGGTGTGAACCAACACTAATATTATGTGGGTGTCGGCCGTTTCGTGAGTCTATTATTATGGTATGATGTTCTATTACCTGAATTTATAGCGCGGGGTTGGGTCGATTAACCTAATTATTTGTGTATGGAAAATGTTGTGTATTTAATTGAACATGCTAACATGTTGGTTGAAATCTAGTGAACTGGTCTACATTTCCTTTTGAAGTTAACGAGTTAATTGCAATTTGTAAATTTGCCTTTCCACAAGATGATTATCACTTAAAATGCCAAATACGCGTTAAAATTTCCTTCGTATGTTAATATCTTTTTCAATGGAAATTTAAACATTAACGCTCTATACGGGAGCAAAGGAATTCGAGTAAAAGTAATAATTTGGCGTAACCTTCTCCACGAAATTACAGCAATAAGCGGCGGCGATGAAGTAATTCTTTTTAATTGTAGACAGTAATGGCAGTAGTGAAATGTACGAAATGTTAAGAGAGCGCGTTCGAATGTGCGAATAATAGTTAGCGGCAAGGTCGGAAATTCACTTTCGCTTCTTCACGATTCGTTATGCACGAACTTCACACAGATATTACTGTATCGCGTAACGATACATAAGTGAAGTCATCAGCAGATCTCCTTACTTAGACCTTCTACCCTAAAAATATTGAAAAAATAATTCGATATTTAAAGACTTAAAATTTGATAATTTGCAATTGATAGTTTTTTTTAATTTCAATGATAATGAAGATTAGAGTAATATTAGTTTGCTGCGAGTAAATAATAAAATAATAACTTAATTATGAGAATAATGAGATAAAATCATTTGTTCAACTGATTGAATACAAAAATTGAATCATCTCTTACATAATTATTAGGGGTGAATGAAACCTATGTAAACCAAAAGGCGACGTAAGACCTATAGAATTTATCTCCATGTTTGCAGAATAACAAATTCGCTGGTTATATAAAACGGCTATTGACATAGATAACAGTGTCGAAACTCAACACTGCTTATTATGATATTAAAGTTAATTTTAACCAACAATTTGAATAATGATTTGATACCCATGCATTTATTTGAATATTAAAATTAATTTTATGAATATTAATAGTATTTTTTTAAAATACTATCTGAAAGTGAATTAAAAACGAATTAAATTTGGTTTCGTTAAAAATTTTGCTTCCCTCCTTTGGCTTGGAGAAAGTAAATTCCAATCCGTTTTGGAAAAATAAGCACTTTACTATCATCCTTACTTGAAAATAATGTTTTGTGTTTTTTATATTTTAGTCAACGAGTTATTTTAATCATTTTATGATGGATAACCTTGGTTTGCTGATCATGCGTTTAAATAGGATAGGTACTCTAGGTAGGTAATGAATCATTACATTAGTTAGCATTTTAGATCCGTTTAGGCCAAATTTAGCTTTTTGTATAGACACAACGTCTGTACATGCGCCTGAGTCAGAAATAAAGGTATACTTTTTGAAAATCACGATAATTTTAGAATTTTGCTCATATCTTCCATAAAATAGCATTAATACTAATTCCAGTTTCTTTTTTATTTTGAGTACCATCACTACCATCGATGCTTTGTTATGATTTTCAGGTTAATTTCAATAAATTTGCATTTTCCACATCTTCTATAAATTAGCATTAATATCTACAGCTACTAATTACAGTTTCTTTCTTATTACGAGTACCATCAACGCTTTGTTATGATTTGTAGGTTGATTTCAATGAATTTGCACTCACCGTTTGCAGTGTCAGCAGTAAAGTGTAAACAAAGACGTAATTTTCAATTGAAGCGATTGTTGTAATGGCGCACAAGTGGCACCAATTCCCTGAATACTCCTTATTGAACTGTGACCCTCACGATTGTGGAGATCAGCTGAAACGTGATGTATATTGTGTATCTGCGTCACAACTTACTGCAAACAATTGAAAACCCTTTTGCAGAAGTCACTAATTAATACTGCGGAAGCCTTGTTTCAAATGCAATCGAGACTAGAAGACATCTTAGTTCTGTATTTTACCTCAGTCACTATTTCTACTTTGTATTTTATTTCACCCATTATTTTAAAAGCAACTGTTCGATCTAAAGTAGTCGCGGTAACATTAACTTCCGTAACTATAAGCTTAGTATGTATTACCATATTTCAAATGGAACTTTATCTCGGCTTAATGCAGTCAGTCAAAGCAGTAAAAGTAAAGTAGCACCGCTCCGCTCGTGTCCATTACGAGAAGTCAGGTGTATTTAAATTGAGTTTCCAGGAACTGTTGGCACTAGTCGCGATTCGCGAATTTTATTTGGACTTTCGCGTTGGTCTTTATGATCTCATCCCCGGTTTTTATGAACTGTCGTAATTTATTTAAAACGCCTCGTCTGTTCGCCGCGGTTTGAATATTACGATATTCCGTGTTTATTATGGTTGGCCGCTGCTCGGAAATTATATTGAAAAAGTATAGTGGCAATGAAATGAAGCGTCAATTTGGCATTGTTCCACGATTCAATGGCAGACTTTAATCGATCGCTAATCGTTATTTAGTTTTTAACTGCTCGTAATGCGTTTTTATTCTCATTAATATAGGGGATTCCTCGTTTTTTCGTTGGCTGCTCCATTACTTAATTTGCTTCCTCGCCCGCAATGCAGTACATGTAAAATAAATTAAATCTATCAATGAAAGCCGTGCCACCCTGTTCACGGATTACAATAATAATTGTAAGGGCCATTGAGAGTGACTCATTTTGGAGTCGGATAAACGAAGAGCGTTTTTTTGCTCCGAGTAAAATTAATTGTTTGGTTAGGCGTCTCCCTCGTCGCTCGAATACCGCGACCGTTAACTCGTAGGGCACTTCTGTTCTATAGGCGTTCCACACGCCCCACGCTGATTATTATCTAAAAATAAGCGGTGTTAATATGTTCCCGGGATGAACACTTTATGAAATGCTTACCCGATGAAATGGGAGCCCGATTAACGTTTCCACTTCCCTTGCTTTCTCTAAAATTAGGTCATCAATATACGTTACGTCGGTCTGGAAATTTTAAACATTAGTGCGGTCTATTAATCTATCAGGCGTTTAAACGTAAATCTAGGTAGATTTTCAATTTTATCGAAAAGAATCGTTGATCATAGTTGTGGAACTAAATTGCTTGCGATTATAACTGTTAAGACCGTTGTTTTAAGTGATTAAATATTCTCAGCTGAACGTTTAACACGCTGCAATACCTATTCAGGAACTCTAGAATACATTTCTTGAATATTAATTTAAATTTATGTTATCCATAAACGACATCCAATCCTTGCGACACCGTTCCTCATATAAGTTTACTGTCAATAACTTCACCGACACGTGACTCCGGTTACAAACTGCCTAACCCAAGGTTTCTCTCAATATTTGCATAAATTTTGTGTTAACGATTACCCAATGAGCACTATGTGGGTATCGCCAACGAGATTGAGATCGGAGAAGTCGGTCAAGAAACTTTTGGCCAGTTACAATCTTTGTTTACAATTTTCTGCGTTGTTTGGACGCGCTTCGCTCGTAATCGAGGTGATCCTTATTCGACTGGTATGCGGCGCGGCGTGTCTGTTCTATTGCGTAAAACAGTTTCGTGTGCGGCCCGCGCGCGGTCGGTCGTGTTCTCGGTATGGTTAGTGGTTACTGTGTTTCAACGCGCGTCATGATATACGGCGGGCCTCGCTGCTCTCATTGTTTTAACGCCGACTAGCTCACTAAAATCATGTCTGTGCAAGGACATTGATTGAATAATGTTAAGTGCTATTTATACGATGCGTGCATAACTAAGGCTGTGTTGTTGTTTTGTTTCTGTGGATATTCAGTGTCACAAATGGTTAGGAAAATTATCGTCGTCGGGATAAGACATTACGAGGATCCTTTTTATAAGTACGTATAAATGACGCTACGAAGATAGATTTTAGGAGTCGATAAGGAACTTAAATTCACGCTAAGATTAACATCGTTTTTAACATAGTTTTTTTCTTTGTTCTCAGGCATGTGACCGGTGCGAACGGGCCGCCGGCAGGATGCGGCCACCAGAGAAACAGATCTTTGGACTCTGTCCTCCAACGGATTCCGGAGGATATGACACCGACGTCTCCGGAAGGCGTGCCACTTCGACTGACCGGCGAAGTGCCCGCGCCGCGCCTGGCGCTACCTCCGGAGATTCCCGCGGGGTCCGACGACTCCGGGATACACACCCCGCCCGACGGAAACGACGATATACCCTCGTCGGAGGAGCAAAATATCACGCTCGCGGTAGCGAGATCGAGGGAGAGTCTCGATTCGGGGAATCCCCTAGAAGAATTAGACAAACTGCCCGATACCCCCGACACAGTTGTAGAGGAACCACCGGGAAAATCAGTTCTGAGCACGAGCTCGACCAAAAATAAAGACTTTCTCCTTCGGCTGTTCGAAAGTAAACTGTTCGATATGAGCATGGCCATATCGTATCTTCTGAACTCGAAGGAACCCGGTGTGCAGACGTACCTAGCGAACAAACTGTTCTCGTTTCCACACGAGGACGTGGACTTTTACCTGCCCCAGCTGGCCACGATGTACATAGAGATAGGGGAAGTGGCCGAAGTTCTGCGGCCGTACTTGGTGTATAGGTGTAAACAAAGTGCGGAGTTTTCCTTAAGACTTGCGTGGTTATTGACTGCTTTTAGTGGTGACGCGAAGAGATCTAGGGCTACCAAATTAAGAGACTCGATACTAGCTGAGGAGATCAGGCCGGCGACGAAGAGGGGCCACCATAGATCCCAGTCGGACGCTTCGGCCCTGAGGTTGGCCACCCCGACCGGCAGACACTTGGGTGATCTGGCGTCAGGACGTGCGTTCGACAATGGGTGTTTGTGTGCCGAACAATGCTCCTGCGGCGCGCCAAGGTTAGCGCCACAGACACATGTAAGCAAATATTATGTTCATTATATTGACACTACTCTAGATATTAGCAGACGTGATGATTGAAAATGCGCAATTTAATTTTCCAATTTTTTTTTTGAAACGTTACGAATTGCTTAATTCCCTCGCTCGCTCGCTGAATTCCCCCAAATTAATTAATGGATAGGTGTCCTAATAACTTTACTTGATTTTATTAAGTCGTGATAAACATGTACAAATTGAGTGATGGGGGTCAAAGAATAGTCAAGATTATATCTAAATTTAATTTGTGTTATCAATATTTATCGCAGCTTTACAACATGGAAGTAATTACCAGAGTTTCCATTACTAGTAAAATAATAAATTTTTATCCTAGAGTATTTCTCTCGCTTGACCGAGTAAAAGGTTAGTATTATGTATTTGATTATACTATTTTTGTTTACTTTAATATTTTGTTGACACTGAATCTTGTTCCAGTACTTCGTAGAAAGTTTGAAATATGTATAAAACGCACAAAACGTTTCCTTCCCTGTAAACTTTGTTTAAGTTTTAATTGTTTACCGTAATGGTTAGCTGTGCTGTTACATACTAACCGCAAGTCTCAGAGATAAGCGTTTCTCAAAAAAATTGTACTTTCTATCTAAATCTTTGTCCCACATTTTAAAATATTTTTTTCTATAAATAACATAGACCATTACCCATTTCTATTAAATTGTATACGTAGTAAGTTAAATAAATTCAGTAAAAAACATCTACAAATTAGAATTATATTAATAAATTATTCACTATAAAAATATTTTAAAAATCGGTCTAATCTAGTTGTATGAAAAGTGAAGTGTCCCAATTTCATACCTTCCCAAACAATTGATTGTACTTGTAAGGCCTTGGGGAAATTTTTGAAACAACTTATGTATTTATTTAGGGCTGCAAGACAATAAATCATTTAAAAAGAATATTTGGTCGTATAAGAACAAATTTATTTAATAAATAATGATTTTATTGTATCGCTGAAAAAGTTCCTCTTTGAAATTCCTTTTTTTGTGACCATATTTTTTAAAATTTTGGAGTCTATTTTGGTATAAATATGTTTTAGTATAGTGGTAAAATTGTTAAGCTCGGTATCCATCTTATTTTCGTTTTGATATTTCTTTTACGTTCCACGTGCGCGAACAGAAGGTTGTCTATTAGGGCCGATTCACACCGGATTGGCAGAGGCGAGGCGAGCAGTTTCAGTGTCATATGATTTTAAACCTTATCTTCATTTTTGTAATACATAGTATCGCTTGAGAAATCGCCGCCGCCGGCGGCCGCAAGATGCCACGAGCGGCCACAAGCGTCCACGGGCGGCCGTAGATTTCTCAAGCGGTACTAGGTATGTATTGCAATAATGAAGATAAAGTTATAAGGCATATGACACTGAAACTGCTCGCCTCGCCTCTGCCATTCCGGTGTGAATCGGCCCTTAGCGTAGTGGTCCAAAAAATTTCCAGTCTTTGTTACCCAAGAAACGCAGGTAAGCTCTAATATTATTATTATTTCGCCTTTAGATCCATTACAGCTCCCAATTTTGATTTCGTAAGTCAAATCATAAACGAGTATTAGTTTTAGTTGTATGCGTATACAAGTTGAAAAGTTTATTTAACTTTTTTTGTTACTTCCTTTTTTGTTACTTTTGAGTGGTAACGTATATTTTAAAAACAAATTAAATTTTGTTTTATCATCCCATTTAATCAAATAAAATTTCTAATAACACAATTCAACATTGAATTTACGTAATCTAGTAAAGGTAACAAAATAGGAAATAGTATAATAGTTAATAATAGATTTTGCTATTTATAAACATTTTATATCTGAAAACAACCCCTATTTCAAATTTTATAGACATTTACCCATATCTTAAAATAAAAAAATCAGTAATATTTAAACAAATTTTTATTTTATCATATTTTCTAAAAAAATGGTACAATTTTTTTGAGAAACGCTCAGATATTTAATTATGATTAACCTTCAATTTAATGAAGATTTTGACAGATAACGTATGGGGCTTATGTCAAAATTTTGAATTAATCACATTTAACTGATTTAAGTAATTAATGTTCCACTCTGAGTGCGGCAGTAAGTCTATTTACATTTATTTTCCTAGTTGGCAAACCTGATTGACAGTTTATGCTGAGTACATAATTTTATTCCACTTCCTACTTTTAAACTCGTTTCGTATGTAACTTAACGATATTGCTAAACGGGGACGTTTATATAATAAGTGTGTACTGTGTACCCAGCACTCACCAGAACAATGACTGTTATTAAAAGTAATAGTTTTAACGGTGGGACAGATAGTGTGATAAAATCTGTTTTATCTTTACTTTCTCTAATCTTCCGAGTGACAGGCAAATTTCTGATATCTTTGTTCTCTGGTATTAGTGTCGACTGTCGACAGACGACAAGAAAAGCAATTTTATTTATAAGACTACGTTGTATTTTGCATTAAAACTATTGATTTGTCGTGATATCAACAGTAGCAGCCATAGCAAATTACGAAGAACGAAATGCTGAAAATTTTGAATCCAACTCTACCTAACCTAGAGGGTAGGTAGAGTTGGATCGGATTGAAATTTTCAGCATTTCAGATTTGTTTGTTTTTGCCATACGTTGGATTATTTTGTTTATCGATACATACATAGGCTGCTATTTATGTATCCGGAACTGGCCACTTACAAGAACAATATTTAAAAAGTAATTACAACATTTGGAAATAGAACTCTTTGGTTGAAGAATACATTTTGTTTCATGTGACTGTCAATTATTTTTCCATTGTGGCGTCATTTTGAAAATTGCGTGTCTTCATTTGCCATGGATTTAACGCGTGAACATTTTCGTGCAATGATTTACTACGATTTTCGGCGTGGGCTAAATCAACAACAGTGCTTTATTCAACTCACCGCAACTTTTGGAGATGAAGCACCATCAAAAACCACTGTTTATCACTGGTACAGTGAGTTTAATCGTGGGCGGTCTATGCTCACGGATGAAAATAAAGAAGGTCGCCCAAAAACAGCTGTTGTCCCACAAAATATAGATGCTGTGCGGGAACTAATAATGCGTGATCGTCATGTTACATATCGCGAGATAGAGGCGTCCTTAGGCATAAGTATGACGAGCATACATAAGATATTACACGAACATTTGGCTGTAAAAAAAATATGTTCGCGTTGGATTCCGCACAACTTGACAATCGATCAAAAACGGGCTCGTGTCGATTGGTGCAAAAAAATGATAAAAAAATACAACCGTGGTACGTCAAAAGCCGTTTATAATATCTACACAGGTGATGAATCTTGGATATATGCATATGACCCCGAAACTAAACAACAGTCAACGGTGTGGGTGTTCCAAGATGAGCCGAAACCAACAAAAGTTACTCGTGCAAAAAGTACTTTGAAGCAAATGGTCGCCTGTTTTTTTGGAATTAATGGACATGTGGCTACAGTGCCATTAGAGAATCGTAAAACGGTTAATTCTGAATGGTATACGACCATTTGTTTACCAGAAGTCTTTGAAGAAATAAGAAAGGACAACCGACAACGCAGAATCATATTACATCACGACAATGCTAGCTGTCACACCTCAGCTGAAACAACTCAGTTTTTGGAGGGTCAAAAGATCGAATTGACTGGTCATCCGCCGTACAGCCCTGATTTGGCACCTAACGATTTGTTTTTATTTCCATACGCGAAGAACAAATTACGTGGTCAACGTTTTTCGAGCCGCGAAGAGGCTGTTGATGCGTTCAAAATGCACGTTTTGGAGATACCTCAATCAGAATGGAAAAAGTGCTATGAAAATTGGTTCCAGCGTATGCAAAAGTGTGTCGATCATCGCGGCGAATATTTTGAAAAGCAATAATACCATATTAAATGATATATGTTTGTTTCTTTTTTTAATTCCGGATACATAAATAGCAGCCCTCGTACAGCTTCCCTTCGTGTTTGATCTAGTCCGTTGCCAAGTTAGCAAATCAGTTTTCTAAAATGAAAATTACTTCAAGTAGTTGACTGGATCTTATAATAAACGTAGTACCTTTAATGTGGCATCAAAAAAGTGGGATTAGAGTACATCTATTGGGGAAGTGCACAAGTTTAGATTGAGGAAAGCATCGATAGAACTAGTTGCGTTGCTAATGTGAGTTCACGTTCGTGCAGAAAATGCCATACACGGCAGTTTATCTTTTTACAGCCTTAGCCGTAACTGCGACTTTCATTTGGTCTTCCTGCATCTTACTGATCTTCCTGATGCAAATAATATGTTATTTCTTAAAATATCTTGCCTTTTATTTCATAAATACTAGAAACGAGAGAAATAACATAATATTTTATCGATACTTAATTTTAAGCCATACTAGCGTAAGTGGTACTGTGACAATCGAAGGCTTTAACCTAAATTGTACCTAATGGATAGATATTAATAAAAAATATATAAATTAATGTTTAACTATTTTTTAGGGTTCCGTACCTCAAAAGGAAAAAACGGAACCCTTATAGGATCACTTTGTTGTCCGTCTGTCCGTCCGTCCGTCTGTCAAGACCCTTTTTCTCAGGAACGCGTGGAGGTATGAAGCTGAAATTTATATCAATTACTCAGGTCTACTGTCCCTTGAAGCTGTGAAAAAATCAAACTTCTAAGCCAACGCAATCAAAAGATACAGCCGTTTATGCCGCAAATTTTCGACACTTGCAAGGGAATCAAAACCTACAGGGTGCTTCCCGTGAACTCAGAATCTTGAAATTTGGTACGAAGCAACGTCTTATAGCATAGATAAAGGAAAAATTACGAAAACCATAAATTTTTAGTTACATCACATAATATTTTTTTTTTTTAATAATTTTAAACTTACTACCCATTTCCTCATAAACGCGTAGAGGTATTAAATTGAAATTCATACCAAATACTCAGGTCTATAATACCTTTAAGCTGTAACAAAATCAAACTTCTATGTCAACGCAATCAAAAGAAACAGCAATTTAAGCTGCATATTTTGAAACTCGCAAGTACTCGCAAGGGAATCAAAACCTAAAGGGTACTTCCAGTCGACCTAGAATCTTGAAATTTGGCATGAAGCAACGTTTTATAGCACACATAAAGGAAAAATTCCGAAAACCTTAAATTTTTAGTTACATTACAAAATATATATTTTTTAATAAATATAAACTTATTACTTTTTTCCTCATGAACGCGTAGAGCTATCAAGTTGAAATTCATATCAAATACTTAGATCTAATTGCCTTTAACCCGTGAAAAAAAAAAAATTCTAAGTCAACGCAAAAACGCAAAACGCAAAAGTACAACCATTGATACCGCATATTTTGAAACTCGCAACTACACGCAAGGGAATTAAAACCTAAAGACCACTTCCCGTTGACATAGAATCTCGAAATTTGGTAAGAAGCAATAGCTTACAGCACAGGTAACAGAAAAATTCCGAAAAGCTTAAAATTTTAAGTAGTTATACCACCAAAAAAATTGTGATTGTAAACATAATTGTAGTTACAGCAATGACCGCGAGTTATTATACTATGTATGGGGGAGGGCAACATTTTTCAAACGGCAAAGACGACCTCACTCATCGTCATTCAATCCCGATGTTTTGGTGAATGTAGCTGTATAATCTAAATGCGTCCTACTCGATTGTCGTAATGAACGAACTTTGTAAACCTTGCAGGTTTGTACGGAACCCTCGGTGCGCGAGTCCGACTCGCACTTGGCCGGTTTTTATTTTTTATTAATTTATCGTATATTCAACGTTGCGCTGTATTCGAATAATTTAAATAAATGTCGCCATATTTATCTCCCTGACAAAGATAAAAGCATTACGATTTAAAACACAATACATCTAAGGTTTTGAAATGTTATGAAGATAGAACATCTTAAAAACATAATTGGAAAAATTGCTCAAAGTCACGCTCGCTACCACATGAATTTTAAAGAATACGTGATATTGTATCGAATTTAAAACAGGTAAAATAACGAGTGTTTTTCAATCTTTTTCTTGATATCAGTATGCACAGGTAAAATTATCTGAAGCATGCTTAGGTTCTGAAGCGTGCATTGCTTACGTTCATAATATTTTTATTTTTCCATGTCCTAAAACCTCGCAAAATATTTTCGGTACTCAATTAGTATCCCTGCACGCTTAGTATGGTAACAATTGGGAGTATTCTACGGACTCTAATCTGCCTGTTTTTTTACTTCTTTCGCCTTTCATTTTATACTTGCTGAAACGATTATCAGAGAATACAAAATATATGTCCTACTAGCTGTTGCCCGCGACTTCGTCCGCGTTAACATAGTATAATAACAAAGATGGATAGTTTTCCCCTTTTTGTGGTTCCTTAAACAAAGGGTAAAAACGGGACCCTATTTAAGCAAACGTCAAACGCAAACGTCAATAAACTTTCATGTTTCTAACTCAAGAAATGACGGACTTTCATTCAAACTTTCAACCCCAATTTCACCCCCTTGGGGGTAGAATTTCCAAAAACGCTTAAATATCTATCCATTAATTTTTAATCAGCAGTCCAAAAATAAACTTTCATGTTTCTAACTTAAGAAATGACGGACTTTCGTTTAAGCTTTCAACCTCTATTTCACCCCCTTGGGGGCAGAATTTCCAAAAACGCTTAAACACGTATCCAATCACTTTTAATCAGTAACCCAAAAATAAAGTTTCACGTTTCTAACTTAAGAAATGACGGACTTTCATTCAAACTTTCAACACCTATTTCACCCCCTTCGGAGTAAAATTTTCAAAATTCCTTCCTTAGTGAGTGTCTACTTAATAAAACAATCCTACTCACCAAATTTCGTTGCTGTAACTTTAAAAGTTTTTGCTCAGCGATGATGAATCAGTCAGTCAGTCAGTCAGGACATGTAATTTTATAAGTATAGATATCATCATCTCTTTTTTGGAAAATTATCGTCTAGAATCTAGAGTCTAGACTCTAGACTTAATAGTTTGTACCGGTTACCAAAAGTCTAATTACCAACTTCTAGCTAGTTTTATATGTAGGCAAATATTAAATCTAGGGTACAAGTGAATTGCTGGTAATGATGCAACTTATCAAGACCCTTGATTAGGACCAGTTTAAGTCGCCTTGTAGTTACTAAAACCACCTTTATGAACTTAGAGAAAATGTCAAAAAGAACAACGACCGTAGGTGAATAATTATACTGACATACTTAAAATTATGAATTCTGGAAATCGTAAACCTTATTAGTGTTAATAACATAGTTGATCAATAAGAATACGAATCGAACTTGGTAAGAGTTGCTCACTAAACACCATCACATGTTATACTGTGACACCATAGATTAACCCATCAAGCCCCATAAGCTCACCGGTGAGCGAGACACAATAGAATAAAAATAGATTTCCAAGAATCCACGATCGAAGGATTAAGGATAATGTTATACTAAACACTAAGAGACCTAATGGTGTTATTTAAAATATAGTAGAAGCTATTAAAATGTTAGGTGATGCGGACGAAAATAGTGCCTGATATTTTTCTAGTCCGTTGATGAAAATGATACAAAAGGTTTAAATACAAATAGAAAATATAAATAGAAGTCAAAGTTGTGAAACCCTCTTGCATCCATTTACTACCCTATAGCTTTGTCCACACTGGGCCTTATTTTGTTCATCAAGGGCATGCGTTATAGCGCAGTCAACAGCGAACGTGAGGCATGCCCGTGACGCGCGTTGAAATCGTAGCGCTCGCTATGACACTTTTCTTTCAACGCGGGTGGATTTTGACGCATTCAATTATTGAATATGCCAAATGAAAGTTGAATAAAAAGAAGATGACGAAAATTGAAGATGAAATTGAATAATGTGGACATAGCTTATTATTAGGTGCTAAATTTTATTTATTCCCCTCTTCATTTCGCTAAATTAACTTCAGCATTTATTATTGATAGTAAACTTACTTTGTATTCCGTTTTCGTGTTTCTCACATCATCTAACTTTATTTTCCTTGCCACGCTCCTAGCATTTTTCGCCATCAAAGCTATAAATCGGTACCCAGATTCCATCATTCTAATGCATCATTAATGCAGTTTCGTTCTATGTTCGATCCAGTCTGTTTCCTACCAATCTACGCCATGATGATATTATTTTGAATTATATAATCTTATATATAAAATTCTCGTGTCACAATGTCAGCGTTAGTCAGCGAACTCCTCCGAAACGGCTTTACTGATTTTTACCAAATTTTATATGCATATTCAGTAGGTCTGAGAATCGGCTACTGGGTACTTTATATATTGATAAGTGCATTTTTTGAATAAATAATAGTAAATTATTACAACTCGAGACCGACTGCGACCATTGTTTGTGCGACGGGATAGCGATGGACGTTGTCATGGTGACAAACTTATTTAGTCACTTCAATAAAATAATATTATGGGCGAAATACTTTATACGGCAAAACAGCGTTTGGCGGGACAGCTATATTAATATAAAAAAAACTTCAAACGCGTCGTGATTCATGACGCGCTTTAACTCATGAATCAACTTCAAAAGGCTGTCTTTGACATTTGTTTGACGTAACGTGAGAAATGAGAATATTATTTTGGTTTTTGATAGAAAACGAAGTGTATCGAATAAAGAACAATAAGCAGATTTACTCCTCAAAAACCTCAGAAATGGGATGTATAGAACAAGTAAGCTGCATTAACGTGGCACTAAGTCCCTGATTAAGTTAGGGTGACGAGAAAAAAAAGTGACAATAAAGCTGCAGTAGCAGAATAGGGGTACTGGTATCTGGCGACAGCGTTAATAGCCTGCTGTCTGTGTCACGTCAAGCAGAGTAGACAGAATTATAGGTCAAGTGAGCGATGTATTTCTCCGAGTGGGCGGCTACGGGTTCACTATATTCGCTTAATTGTGCGTTATTAATGTCGTGAGTGGCGACTGGCAACTCGGTTTTCCGGTCCATATTCGATACCACTTAAGGCTACATGGAATATGCGTGATTTGTTTCCGGGAAACCGCAAAATTCAGAGAGGCGAATAAACTCGGCTAAAGGGCATCATGTTTGGTACTTGGTTCAAACTATAGTCGCAAACATACTAATCCATACTAATATTATAAATGTGAAAGTGTATCTGTCTGTTACCTCTTCACGCCCTAACCGCTAAACCGATTTTGCTGAAATTTCGTATAGAGATACTTCGAGTCCTCGGAAAGGAAATAGGATACTTTTGTCCCGGAAAAATGTAATGTTATTAAAGAATTTTTATTTTTTACGCAACGTTGCAGATATTAAAATGTATAAAGTTTTGTTAGGGCCTGTTTCACCACTTCCTGATAAGTGCCACATAGGCTATTCACCACTTAACTTGACAGATAAAGTATGGAGAATCTGTCAAATAAGTTGTGAATAGCATATCCGGCACTTTATCAGGAAGTGGTAAAACAGGCCCTTAGTCTTATCGTTTCAGACCACATGTTATTATGTCATATTTTCATCTTCACATCTTTTCTTGCCGTCGCGTTGACGCGTTTAGACTTTACACGCATTCATTAGCATCTTTTGTTAATTTTGCTTTTGTTTTACGTAAAGTGTACATGGTGAAAGCGTTGATTTTATCCTTAACCTCTCTCACACAAGGTGACTTGTTTTTTTGTTAAAAAAAAATACAGTAATAGTTTAAATAAAGACAGGTAGTAGGACTTTTTAAATTAGCTGAAAGGACAAAATATGGAATCATTGATGTTTTTAAATGTTTGTAGTCAACTAAAGTTATATTATAATGTGTAACATTAAGACTCGGCATTACCTTCACACACTTCTGTCCCAGTTCTAGATAGAGGCCTCCCTCATGGTCTTCCATTTGTGGGTCTTCCAATTTGGTATTACTAATGTATGAATTGAAGACATGAGTGGATTGAACCGGGTAACTAACATTTTACAACATAAGAGCAATTACTCATTTTTCGCTAATAATTTAAACAAACCTAGTAACTTACTGACGTTCTTCATCGTCTGGCTAACACATATATCTAGCTGGCTAATACATAGAATCCATATTTTTTATTTCAAATCGTTTTCCCTGTTATAAAGCCTCCAATAATGCAAAAAACGTCAGTTTTCAAATTGTTAAAGTTTCCCTTCCATCCAATTATCAAGAAAAAAAGTAAAAATACAACATCCACTAGGTACTTACTTCTAGTACTTAGTAGACTGGAGACGCTTGTGACACAGATGCATACAGCATACTTTTATTCACAGCTGACGTAATGTGGCTTCTAGATTAATGTGTAATTTGGACGGCAGTCGCCGACCGCGCGGAGTTCCCACGTAACTTTGAGGGCCGTGTTGTGTCACACGGTTGTATGAACTTCCTGTCAGACTTGGATTAATCCTTTGACCGCGGATTCTTGGAAATCTATTGTTATTCTATTGTTGTCGCGGTCGCCGGTGTCCTTATGGGGGTTGATAGGTTAATTGTAGTTTTCAGACAATTTAATCAAACAATTCATTTTCAACCCCTCGTTCTTATTGCATACTAGATTCCCTCCTAATATAAACCTTCTCTGGACTTCCACGTTTTCAAGACTAAAATAAGCCAAATCGGTTCAGCAGTTTTTTGTTCAGTTAGTGACACTAAGAAAATTTTAAATTATTTTTTGTATGAGGATTGAAGTCCTATATCTTTTTTTGGCCTCGTTCAAAAATTGTGTTGACCATAATGATTATTATTGTTGTAAGGAAAATGTAGCTAAAGTGTTTTTCTAAACAATTCTCATTAGTAAAACTACACTAACGAGGACGAATAAAAAAGTGGGAAATACCCAAGACGTATAAAGTTCTTATTGTTTTTATTTATCGCCTAAATATCTGAATTGTGGACTCCAGGATAACACCAATATCTCTCCCTAAAATATTCACACCAAAGTAACGCCAATCCATGTTATTGCTTTTGTTCGGTTCGTTGGAAAAGCCCGCTAACTCTTCAGCTTGAATTACATATTATTTTTATTTAAGAAGAAGTCTGTGTTTTTATTAAAATCTGTTCAGTGGATTCATGTGACAGTTAACAAACCTCCACCCATCCTCACAAACTTTTATGGTCGTATAATGGTTTCAGTTTTTACGATGCAACTCAAGACGTGGTATCCAATGACTAATGGCTTTGACGCTGCACAATATCTCACTGTTCAAAAGCAATGGCTGGGAACAATTATAACCTATAAATAAATAAATAAATATATAACCTAATGAAACCTGAAACTTTGGTGTGAGAGAAATTTGTGCACTCTCCTATTGAAAACTACCATAAATTTTAAAAGCAGATTTTTTGCTAGTCCGAACGAATGAATAATATGAAATACTATTTAAAAAATTATATTATTAAAAAAATATATTAATAAAAATTATATTATTAAAAAAATATATTAATAAAAGTTTATGATTTATTCGAGTGTGATCGGCTTTTCCTAAAAGTTTAAATGGATTTCTAAAATTCACGAGGAAAGGGATTATCTAAGGGTCCTGTTTTATTCGAACTACATGCCCTTTTAGAGCTATCTACATAATATGTATAAGGGTTATTTATAAGATTATTTTAGAGGCTTTTAGATCTCTATTTTGACATTCTTTCAAAATATAGATCTAAATTGCAGTAAATAGCCTAGGTAAGGTGAACGCAGATTTTGCCGCACCGCACGCACCGCAGTCGCCGCATTTCGAATTCTTCATATAAAGAACGTAGAAGTTGCGAAGACTGCGGCGCGGGTAGGTATGCGAGCTTGCCTATAACTTCATATAAAGAATTCGAAATGCGGCGACTGCGGGGCGTGCGGTGCGGCCAAACCTGCGTTCACCTTTAATGTTTATATCCACCATTCATTAAATGTAGCGAAATGTGTTTTCAAATATTCAGTTCGCATGATTAAAGGCGGCCATTCACGCTGACACCGTTTCGGATAAAGACAAAAACTTGAAGAGGGTAATTATGACTCCCCAGTCCGGGATCCGGGACACTTGACACAACTGCTGCCATGTTTAGTAAACACGTGCCAAGTGTTCTATTTTCAAATGTACTCGTTATTGGCGTAAGTTTTTTTTGTTAATCAAAACAAAAAAAACTACCGTCGTAGTTTTTTTTGTTTTGATAGTGTTTAGCATTGACTTTTTAGTTATTGAATCTCTGACAGTCTATCGGCCGATAGACTGTCAGAGATTTAATTATTAACTACTAGATGATGCCCGCAACTCCGTTGCGCCAAAAATCGCTTATCTCGCGAGAACCGTACATTTTTCCGGGATAAAAAGTATCCTATGTCCTTTCCCGGGACTCAAAGTGTCTCCATACCAAATTTCAGCAAAATCAGTTCAGCGGTTTGGGCGTGAAGAGGTAACAGACAGACAGACAGACAGACACACTTTCGCATTTATAATATTAATATGGATTGTCTATTATTTAACGCTTCAACTCCCATACGGCCCAAGTGGGCCGCGAAAACAATAGATTTCCAAGAATCCGCGATCGAAGGATGAAGGTTATCGCTTAAACTCCATAGAATATTATCAATCAAACCTTATTAAAGTTAAGGCATCCTTAAATGTCCTACGAGAAAAATGGTTAGTGGCATCATCGTTTAGTTACTAAATCTAATCTTAGTACTAAACTTTGGCATATTGATGCGAGGAATGTGAAATGTCGCAGCCCACAACTATTCAAGTTCCTGAAACTTTAAATGGGTTTCAAATTCTTGACTAAATACATACCTAGTGGATGTTTTGAATCCGCGTTGTTTTTTACTTTTTGTACGAATACATTTTTAGGTCATTTATCTTTCGTCCGGAAAAAGAGGGCATCAAAAGGACATTGGTGATTTTTGATCTCAGATGTCCTTGATGACGTACATAGATTTAAAAATAAATTGATATTGTATTGAGAGGTTATCCATACGTTAGGCTGTATCAATATTGTGCGTAGGTTTCTACTACCACATACACCGGTCAAGAGCATACATAAATAACACTCACTTATTTGAAGCTTCTTCCTGTCGCAAAAGTTTACAATAGCCACCTGCAATTCGTGATCAATACTGCTGCTCACGACTTTCAGTTAATAAAAAGTCGTGGGAAATAGTTTTTCACAGTTTAGTTAGGTCTAAACTTTACCTTAACTGTAAACCCTAGTCCAGACATAGCCGCAACGGCGCGATGACTCTTGAGACCCCGTGAGCTCTATAACTAGTTACGTTTTAATTTTAACACAACATTCTTACTTCTCTCAGCTCTATTTTTTTAACGTTAGAACCTCCATAGCTAACAAAATCTGTCCATTTTCCAGTTCCTAGCGGCCCTGACGACGATCGGTCGGCGGTTAGCCGGGGTTGCGGACAAGGAGAGGCGGAACGGGCGGTTGCGGGCGGAACTGGCGACCCTCGACCTCAACCTGCCAGCAAAAGTCTGGTTACCACTACACCATAAACCCCATTATGTGCTGAGGATACCACCGCACGCGGCTGCCGTCTTGAATAGCAAGGACAAGGTGATAAATAATTGTCTGTTGTTATAAGTTTAGTATAGCTGTTGCCTGTAATAACCTGCTATACCAAGTACGCTTTAAACATGAGCATAATTATTCCTTCGATCGGAGGTTCTAGGAATTCCCATTGTATTCTTTTGTTCTCGCGATCACCGGTGCTCGCGCGGGGCCTGAAGGATTAATAAATAATAAGGTTGTTCTACTCGCCATAAACGCGAAAACTATTGCCATAATCACACCTACCGAGTAGAGTGGCGTCACAGTGCTTTCGGCCAATCAAATTGGTGAAATCATACCGAGTGCTTGGCCGAGTGCACTGTTTCGCCACTCCACTCGGTAGGCATGTGCTCTCTTAGTAATCGGTTCTCTTAAATAATCGGTGATAATGTCAGTGCAGGCAGAGACCAGACATACAAGTCGAAACAGTACTATGCAAAACAATTCGTAAGTGCCTAAAATAAGTTGTAGAGGTGTTAAGAAGAAGCCTTCATTCTTAAACATACACTAGGTAAATGATTAAGAACGTAAGAGTTCTGAACAGAATATAAGAAACTCTTATAATATTACTAGCTGTCCCGGCAAACGTTGTTTTGCCATTTAAAGTATTTCTACTTTATCAGCATACAAAATCTTACCCCCTCTTTTGTCCCCTAAGAGGGGTTGGGGGGAAAAATGTTATACACCAGATGTTAAGTTGGAAAAACAGTTAATAATATAAAGTAAGTCCATTAAAGAAAAAAGTTTAATACAAAATCTGACCCCCTCTTTGGCCCCCTTAGAGGGGTGGGGGGGGGTGATTTTTATACACCAGATGTTGAGTTGGAAGAAGGCAAATATATCTGCGAAAACCATATGCAAATCGGATCAGTAGTTTTCGTGTTAAAGCAAAAGTCTTATACAAAATCTGACCCCCTCTTTCGTCCCTTTAGAGGGGTGGGGGGAAAAAATTTTATACACCAGATGTTAAGTTGGAAGAAGACAAATATATCTGCGAAAACCGCATTCAAATCGGATCAGTAGTTTTCGTGTTAAAGCAAAAGTCTTATACAAAATCTGACCCCCTCTTTCGTCCCTTTAGAAGGGTGGGGGGAAAAATTTTTATACACCAGATGTTAAGTTGGAAGAAGACAGATATATCTTCGAAAACCGCATTCAAATCGGATTAGTAGTTTTCGTGTGATAGTGGAACAAACATACAGACAGACAGACAGACAGACAGACAGACAGACAGACAAAAAAACTGACCACATTTTTGGCTTGTATAGCGATGTAGTGACACCCTCCGCTTATTATTTTTTGAATATCTTTAATGTACAGAATCGTCATTTCTACAGTTTTATTATATGTATAGATATTTTAATTCTTAACTCTCAAATAGCTTCTGTATAAATAACGGTGTCTTAATCTCGGATCAAGATGACTCAAGAAGGTCAAGCCTTTTGACCTCCTTGGTTGGGTGACTCCTTTTGATGAATTTATAGCTTCTAAGGATTCGGAGAATACGTATACTTGTATCGTATATTGGTTAGTAAATGGAGGAGGTTTAAAAAAAGAAAAAAATATAAATGACTCAAGAATTAGGAGTCAGACTAAATCGTATTTTCGCCCCACGTTTGATATAAAATTTTGTAGAAAGACTGGCAGCTCTAGCCGAGAAATAACATTATCGTCTTGTATGAAAGTATGTATAGGATTTACATAGATAATATTATTATACGATATAATATTATGGATAATGGAGCGTCTTATAAATATTAATGTTACAAACCGGATTATATTATGAAAATTCGAAAACTTGTACGAATGTAAATAGTGTTGATAACGAAAATTACGTAAAAATGTATACTAAACATCAATCAGTCTCTGTCGTGATGCGGTAATAAGAATCAAAGGCATGAAAGAGTTATTAATAATGATGTTATATTATATGTATTGTGTTATAATCATTGTTGTGTGTTAGTATTATGTAAAAGTGAGTTCACACCAAAGCAAAAAGAATACGATTAAAATTGGACTTTATCAAACAAGAGAAAGCCCGATTAATTATTATTATTTTTTTTCTTCTTTTTTGGCAACTTGACACAAAGGATGTGTATGTTGTGCCACAGACAAGGTAAAAAGGTAAGGAATATGGCGGGAAAACCATATTCCTCCTATTATAATTTTCATCATCGTTTTCATGTATCGTCAGGTCTAAAGTCTAGTCAAAGTCTAAGTAAAAGTCAATACAGTCACAGGAGTCAAGTCGGTCGATTCAGTAAAGTGGTAGACGCTTTACTGAAACTTTCGATGGAGTTTTGGAGGGAACACAAAATAGCACGTTTCTGGATATTACATCACTTTCCTACACTTGTGCATGAACACGAATATCTAATGGTTAATATTCTACCAATATTACACATTAAAAACCCGCTAACACAATTTTAGGAAAATAATACAAAACACAACAGCACTCTTTCACATGCCCGCCAAAACTCCGATCAATTATTATAATAATAGTAGATGCAGGTCGAGAAGGATTAACTCGGTAGAGCTAACTAGTAGAGTCATCTAGCTGTTTAAGGACCTAAAATATGCTCCTACAAGTCTATAATCTATATTATTGATTCTATAACACTACAGCTGTTCTAGGACCTAGAATATGCTCCTAAAACACTCTGTTTAGAGCCTAGACTACGTTTGCTTGCCTTTTTATCATTAATGCGATATACCAGTCCGAATCTTTTTGTTATTGTTTTTTTAAAACCTGTTCTCCAATCGCCAATAATAATAAATGTCATATTAGCATTCAGTTTAATGATTCTGGAAACATTCAAACAAGTTGAGAGATTTTGTTTACTTTTTAAAAGTAATTAATAGTGTAGGTTATAGGTATAACTTACCACGTTTTGATTTTGTTTTTTTTTCTCTAAATTGCTTTAGGTATGCTAATGATTGCAAGGATAAATGAAATAACAAATCTAGCTAGATACATTAGTAACATTTAAGAAATAATAAGTATCTAGTAAATTACCTTAGAAATAATTTTTCATCTAACAAGAGGCTTAGCTTTAAAAAAATTGAAAATAATTATCGCGCAAAAAGAAAGTTGTACAACTTCAAAGTTGATTAAAATATGAAAAGCTGAAATTAATAAATTGTTAAGATGCTGGTGGATTCCTGGCGGACTTTCGATGTTATAACAACATTTTAGCGTTCATTACCAAGGTATTGTTTGAAGGCATGATCTGTTTCATAGCTGACTGTTGTAGTGTTGATAAACTAAAGTTATGCGAATTTTATGTTAGGTACTATCAGAGAAGTAGATTCCTAGGCATATGGAGGATCTAAGTAATTTGGTCGTGTTACGCCAAACACATCCGAACGATCACAGCTAACATTGAATTGACATAAGCCGACCAAATGAAGTAGGTCCGTCAACTGCCTCGGTTTCAATTTCTTCGATGTTACCTGATTTTGATATAGTGTCGTAAATTGGATTTTTGTTCTCACGTAGAGAACAGTGACACGGTAATAAAGAAAGGTAGAGTCTCTAGTCTTGTTGCTTACGTCTCCAAACTACGAATCTTAGCAATCGTTTCAAGACTAAAATCCTAATTACGCTGCTGTTTTAATGTACTATCAGAGAAGTTGATTCCTATGCAGACGGGGGACTTACGTAGTTTGGTCGCATTACGTCAAACCCAGCCGATAGATCACAATTAACATTGAATTGACATGATCCGTCCAAATGACGTTGGTCTGTTAACTGCCTAGGAATTAATTTCCTCGATGGTACATTGTATACCCAACATAATGATTTGTCTAGCTATCTTTTACCCCAGATATTTTAGGTTGTTCTAAATCTAAGTATAGAGTTCAATCACCCTCGTTAATTTTGTTGGTCTAGAATCTAGATTCTAGAACTTAAGTTTGACGCCCCTTTACCCTAAATGCTAACGCTGACTCATTTCCCAGACACCCTAGGTATAAACTATAGTCTATACTCTATGACCTAGATTTATGTTTACACTTTACCTCATACACAAGCGACGTACATTATAATATTATGTATGTTAAAGAGCTCTAATATAGGCATTGTAATAAAATTCGGTATATGTAGTAAGGTAACTGTCACATGAGACACCTCAAGTATGTCTCCAGTAACTGAAAATTATACGTACTCATGGCAACGAAAATACATAGGGAATAGACCGTAGGGTCTATTCCCTATGTATACGCCAGACGTAGGTCTGGGAAGTCCCAAATAATATCCAGGCTGGTGTATCCAATCCGCCAGGGGATGCGTAAATCATTTCCCCATGTAAAGAAAAGTATCACGGCGCTTGCTATGTGGTATGTGAAATCCCATATATTTTTGACATCTAACTTCGCTATCGAAACTGGCGAATGCATTTTGACTAGATATATTATTATGCTGTAGGGGTTCCCAACCTTTTCTTGGTCAACTGAACAAAAAAGAAAACTTTGGCGTTTTATAGTCCGCGCGCAACTAGTTGGCCGCTCTGCCCATATACTCACATACCGGCAGAGCGGCCAACTAGTTCCGCGCGGACTATAGTAATAACGTGCGATTTCTCAGCTTGCATTCTTCTTCACGACGCAATCCTAGAACTAGATTTCAAATGGGTCGCTGACCATATTTTGGCTCCTGCGAACCACTGGTGGTCCACCGACCAGTCGGAAACCAGTGCTGTAGATATTTTTTTTCCTGTAGACATGTTCTAAACGCCACCTCATCCACAGGCGCCGTACATAATGTACGTGGAGGTCCTCGAGACGGACGGTCACGAGCCGTTACCTCCTCGTCTGTTACCCCCCGCGCCGCCCGCCCCCCACTCCCCGTCGATCCGGCACACGAAGAGCGAGGAGAACCTAGTGCCGGAGTGGCCGGTGCTGTCGCTGTACTCGCCCCTCGATGATGCCGATGCGGGGGACTGTTGGAGCCACGACGATGAGGAGGTCAGCACGCAGTACGCGCCGCGAGCGCCGGCGCCGGACTGTTTGTCGCAGGTGAGATTTTTTGTATATGTGTATGTTCTGAGCGAAATATCCATGTATCCTCCACACATGCTGATATCATTTTCCACAAAATAATCATTTATTGTTTTGTGAAAAATGATATCAGCATGTGCATTTTGACGTGTGTGTCTGACTGTCTTTCTGTCTGCCGTGTCGTTTACATTTTCACCTCTCAAATTCATTAAATACGAATGCTCATCGTGCGGTTAGTCATTTTGCAAATCGTCTAACCATTTATTGTTCTGTGACAAAATGATATTATCAGCACGTGTGTAGGATACATGGATAATTTCGCTCTGAACATACATATTTATTATTTGGCAATGTTTAGTGTCCACCCACTATTTTTTATGCAACATTATATCAACCTGTTTTCAATTGGAAACAAGGATTTAAGGATAACGCGCTTGTAAATATTATGTAAACAAGCCTCGCCCAACGTTTGACAAAAGTAGGTTTTGTTGTGTTTGTGACATCGATCGGCCATGGACGGTTATAGTGTATACTATAAACTTTATAGCCTCTAAACCCCTTGTGAATACCTTGACCTTCAGACGGAGTATTTAAATATATGCTAATACTAGGGTGTTAAATTTTGCTTGAGAAAATCACTTAGGCAATACACATTACACAGACATAATAAAAAACTTGAGAAAATCAAGGCAATACCTGATAATTATTATTGTAGCAGAAAATAGGAGAAAGAGAGCACCCTGAGATACCTAGGGATTGCCAAGTCCCTGATGAGCGAGCTGATGATAATGATTAATGAGATATGATTAAGAAAACTATCTTGATAATTGCAGGCTGCAGCTCTCAAAGTAAGAACTAGATAAAAATAAATTTATTCGTGTGAAAACTACGATGGATAAGAAAAAGATGCCTCGGACAGACACAGATAAACTGAAATAACCCCCCTCTGCTTTGTTCGAATCTGTTCTAAACGATCGGACCCTTATAAAAGTCCGTAAGTACTCGTCTGCCAATTGCATCCGTAGCGCTTGAAATCAAAACAGGAAACAACATTTTACTATCGGCCGCGTCTTTCCGGTTGGAATTCCTAAACGTATGTTTTGTCGCTGTCTATTTATAAAATATCGTTTTGTATCAATCTTAAGGCGGGATTATAGGCAACTGACATTTTAGAATTTGCGGAAAACAAGCTCAATAGATGGCGCTCGATAGGTACATATTTAGTTTTCAAGCCGTCGTTGATTTCAATAATTTTCAGAAATAATGTGATCACGTGGTAAACTCGACATACAGACTAATGATTAACAGAGAGGCCATGTTCACAACTTAATAAACGAAATCTTTAATGAATTATGGACGTATAAAAAAAGGCGGACGGAGTCCCACCATACACAAAACTGTGTCGTTCAGAGTCGGCCAGCTGGCTGTATGTACACGGTCCGCACGCACACATTCTTGCGCTAGTCCATACCATTTGACAGGCGTCAGAACGTGTGCGTGGCCGACTCAGAAGAAAAGTGAAGACACAGTTTTGTATATGACAAGACTCCGTCCGCCTTTTTTTCTACGTTCATGGAATTTTGTATTATAATAAAATTATGCATTATTCTAATATGTTTGTTCTCTACTCACGAACATGAAAAAAAGTATTTCCTCAATAATACATGATATAATTGATTATACAATGTATAACAAAATAAAGTATTACTCATATGCATTGCATATACTTAAGCATGGAAAAATATAGCTATCTTAGGTACAATAATTCATCATCGTCAGCTCGCTCACTGCTGAGGTTATTTTATGACTTTATAATATGGTTCAAATATTTTTTGTGCTTGGGTTTATTGCAATACCTTTAATAAATAGGATGTAGACCCATGACGATTACTTGTACCTGACGCTGCAGCATCCTCTGGAATCTATATTATAACACCCTCCACAAGTTCAATTATTATTTTTAACAAAAAATTAAAACCGACTTCCAAGGTGATAACAATAGTAATATGAACTAAAAAGTATTAAATAACTCTTACTCTTTAATAGTGCCTTTTTCAGAATTCGTCTAAATCTCAACTATTTCTGTACATACCTACTACAGTCTTCATTATTTTGAAGTCGGTTTTCATTTGATGCTTAAACTAGTGAACCATTTTTTATAAAATTTGGTGAAGAAAGGACAAAGGATACTTTTTATCCTGAAAAAATTAACGGTTCCCACGCCATGAACGATTTTTTGAAGAATTTGCATCGAGATAGTGGCTATCAATTTGTTCTAGTAGCTGTTTGACACGAAAGTCTCTGCGACTACATAGCGTCAAACATTTAATAAAGAATTTGAAAGATAAAATATATGGGGTTTATGTCAAAATCTTCATTTATGATACATTGAAGTTATAAATATTCATCTCTGTGTACGGCAGTTACAATATTATTTTTTTCATGTTTATTTTTGCTATGGGTCCCAACAAAATTAGAATGAAAAATAGTAGTGAACAAGACTTATATTATGCCAACTTTCCAATAAACCAGTACATTACACCAGATTGTCGTGACTAAAAAATTAATAATTGCATAAAATGTAAAATTTCTTTGCTCTCTACTTTTAAGTGTCGTCGTGATTTTTATTCACAAAATATAATGTTTTTGATAAAATCAAATAAGGTTTAAAGGTTTTTCATTTCGATTAATATTATTTTTTGTGTAAAGAATGGAATTCACATGTTCGATAAAATTGTAGTTTAACATAATATCGTATCAAAATCATGGTGTATCTATGAATTTGGATCTATCCGCTTGATAATATTATTTTTACGATTTTACTCCAGTGCTAATAGTCAGGGAGCCCTAGAATATTTTTTTTTTACTACTAACAAGCTAATTCTTGTGAGTAGCTTCATTTTGATAAGACAAACAACTTTTTATCTGCGAAAAATCTTCCGTTTTAGGGTACCGTAGTCAACCAAGTTTTGTTGATTTCAGAACCCTAAAACGGAACCCTAACCAGCTGATTTTTTTGTATATTGGTAGGTTAATAGTTATATAATTTAAGAGTAAGATTGTTCTATAAATTGAACATTCTTTCATTTCATTTCATTCATATCTCTGTTAGCTACCACTTTCAAGATTTTTTCGCAGATAAAAAAGTTGTTTGTCTTATCAAAATAAAGCTACTCACAAAAAATCGGTTGTCTGTAAAGTCGGTTTACTGACGATAGTTGAACGTGACAACGTCATAGCCTTAACCCCCCAGTTCCGGGAAAAATCTATGCAAAAAAGTTGGCAGGTCAATGTGCAAAAAAAATGGCGCCCGGCCTACCCTCTTTGTAAAATTAATGTAATATTACAAAGAGGGTAGACCGGGCCTTTGTAAAATTAATATAATACAATCCATATTTTATGTTTGTGTTAACTACATTATAATATATGTTAAATTTTCTATCTATCAAGCCATCATAATATAGTATTTAGTCCGATGTGATATTAGTTTCTCAATTATAATTAGTGACTTGTTCAGAAGAAATAAACGAATACTTTATTCTTCATATATTAAGTCATACCTTGACACGTAAGAAATAGAGCACAATTTTGAATAGCCGAAATAATACTAATATCTCACAGATTGTTTATTTATTTTTCATTCAGAGTGTGGTCAATGTATCAAAGGTCATAACTAACCAAACTTCTTCATACAAAAGTATTCTCTAAGTCATCGAAATACGTAATATAATCGAAACAAAGAGCGCGGCCCAGGTGGGCCTTACGGTTGTTGAGAGACTTGAAAGTGTAAATGGAACGCCTCAGAGCTGTCAGCGAGGTAACGCCGCATGAACTGTCATGTTTTTCGAGCGCGCAGCCCATATCTAATTATAAGACGTTATCACGTCAAAAATTAGCTTGTTAGTAATAAAAAAAAATGTTCTAGGGCTCATTGACTATAAGATGTTATATCTTTCTATTGCTATGGATTGGACATGTTCGATAAAATTGTTGTTTAACATAAAAATATCATTATCATTTTACAATGTTTTAACACATCCCTCAAAGTGTGTCTCTGTGTTGAGGCACTCTGTTCATGCTCTGTTCATTATTATCCGACTTAGCTGTGATATTTGCACTTATGACTTTCAAACCTACCAAAAACGTATAAATGATCTATTGGCGAATGTAAATTATCAAATATATATCAATAAGATACCTAATAAGGTAGTCTTTCACCAAATATTAGGTTACAAAACAATATTGTAATATTTGTTAACCAAACATATTGCCTATGTTCTGAAATAAAACCCAGTTTACTTACCAGTGATCAAGACGTCATCTTACGACGCCGCACTGTATTGTACTGGTATTCCACTAGTAAGACAAGTGTAACTTATTATAATCACATCACAATAAACACGTTTAAGTACGACAATGCACTGGCAAATATTTCGAAACGAATCAATAGTATGGGATCACGGCGATTCTAGGCCTAAGGAGCTCTGGCCAGTATACTGGGATATATTTGTGAACATACTCTAGTTTTTCTGTAATAGACAATCAGTCACTGAAAGACAGATTTCACTGATGTCATTCAATTATTATCCATCAAAACGCCTGTGGAATTGTTGTGGCAAATATTGAAAGCAGGCGTTGCATTCGAAAATCAATAAATCGTTCGAATTTGTGATCAAAACGATTTATCTTTATTATTGTTATTATATATCAAAATCGAAGTTAACCCTAACCTTCGAAATCATAATTTAAACATTTTTGTATAAAAATATTTTTCCCTGCGTTTATTTTCGCTGAATTCTAGTCGAAATAAAATTTTGAAAGGAGCATTCTTTATTACTCTTTTTTTAGTGGTAAATGGATTTAAATCAAAATTCTAAGCTGACTGGGGCCTTGGTAAGGAATGTAACAAACCTACAAAAAATGTTTAAATGCTTATAATTATTTCTGGTCAAAGTTCTAGTGAAAATAAAAACATGAAATTTCACTAGCCCTCGTTATATGCGGCCTTAATTTGACGATTTAGTAGTTACAATGCTTTTTTATTTAAAGTTGCATTTGTGGGTTAAATTACTTATCAAACTACTTAGAGATAAAATCTTGTGGCTAGCTTTTTGATAACTAGATCTAAAACTGCCAATATTCAGCTGTAAGTTTTCCATATTATACTATAAATAAATGATAAAAATATAAACAAATCTTCTGTGTAAAATCCGGTAGTCTCATAATAATATAATGTTTTATTTAGCGGGACAAAATTACATTTTACGTATTTCGGTGGTACAACATGACAGTCCACAGATTACGTAACTTCACTAACTGTGTAGGGTAGTTCGGCTTCATAGCAAGGCATTAGGAATTTTGTCAAAATCTTTATCAAGGTGAAACAGCCTGGCGCATGGTAAAAATCGAAACGTGTACACCCAGCTTTATATAGAGACATTTCAGAAACAAAATCTCTCGCTCACAAACCCAATTGAAAAATTACATATTTATGATGTTGTTACATACGAAATGATGTTGAATGGATGTATCATTTTACTGACTACATTATGTACACACTTTAATGCAGTAGAAAATGATGCTTGAGCAAGATATTGTTCTACTTATGATGCGCATTACGACATAAATGGAGTGTGAAGCGCTTGAGATACTGTATGGGCAATTTGTTTAAAGTGATACAGTTGCACCGATTATGGCTTTTGATTGATCGACTCAGAAGATGAGTTGTGACTTATAAGTAGAGCGATACCTGTTTAGATACTTGTTGCTATTTGTTAATATGTAATTTGTAATATGTTATGTGAGTTATTCTAAGTATGTATTATCATAGGTATTATGTATATGATGGTAGGTCCTTAATAGGTTACTTAGACTGGTCATAGACGCACCGCAAGTTGCAGTTCGGACCGATACGACTGATTATTGAAACTTGCACCGACCGCTCAAGAACTGCTCGAGCGGTCTTGAATGAATTTAGTGTGGAAACTGCAAATCGCCGTGCGGCAACCGCATCTTGCAGTCCGTCTCGATTGCAAGATGCGGTCCGTCTATGGCCGGCCTTAGTAGATGCCATACTTCTATGATTGACTAACATTGTTTATTATTGTCGCCAGGTGTCAGGCGTATCCCTAGCGTCGGCGGCATCAGCGGCCTCCGTGGGATCTTGCGGGTCGCGGGAATCCGTCGCGGTGGGCGCGGGCGACGTGCGACGGCGACTTGAACACGCGACCGCCGCGCCGCCGCCCAACGCCTTCAAACACGACCCGCACGATCCGTCAGCGATTGCACTCAAGGTACTGACATTAACAATGTACTAACATTAACAAAATTGTCGCCCAGCAACTGAATTGGAATTATCGACTTTAGTGCAGGCAAAGCAGAGTCTCTCCATAAGTTACTCTTTACTTGAGAAGTATACTGTATTTTATTTCAAAATTTTTGGGCGACGACAATTTTCCGCGCTATGCATAAGTCTTTTATTTTTATAGTGCTAGCCTACAGGACTTCTATAATAATAGAAGTCCTGCAGACTAGCAATATGATTATAAAATTTATGAAGACGTGACGTGCAAGATTAGTCGCTGTGCTTTCATGTCGATTTTCTATAACCCAGCCAGGTTATAGAATCGACATGAAAGCATTTTTCTGTCCGCATGTTTGTTGCGACAGCATAGGCTAATTAAAAAAAAATGTTTGTTAAACAAACCATAAGTAGGTTGATATTATAATATCTACTTAACGGCATGAAGTGTCTCAAGCGATCTGTAGACTCTTGGTGCCAAAAGGTTAATATGATAATTTAAAATTACACTTTAATCTAAACATGTACTTTGAACAGTCTCACAAAGTTGTCATATTTTTTTCCAACTCTAATTACATTTTAGGTCAAGATACTAGCGAGGTCGTTATAATATTATCTGTGTTTCACGCGACTCTTCGTGTTCTGTGACTCATTCTCAATTAAATTCGCTAATTATCACGCTATAAAACTATAAACGTTCACTGTTATTGACATAGTTACTATACAACGAGGGACAAAACTGTCGCCGCGACAATTCCTGTCCAGGGTCATAAGCTCATAAGCCTTGAAACATCTTAATAATAAATATATTTAAGCAGCGTATAAAATATATTCGAGATCCGCTGTCTTTATTCGAAATATACTTTTGTAATGTCCATACTAATCTATACTTCAATACTAATTTCCATATTAATATTATAAATGTGAAAGTGTGTCTGTCTGTCTGCCTTTCTTTCTGTTACCTCTTCACGCCCAAACCACTGAACAGATTTTGCTGAAATTTTGTATAGATATACTGAGTCCCGTGAAAGGACATAGCGATGCCCCCAAGCAAAAAGTCGGTAACCGAAAAATCCAAATTTTACAGGAGCGACGATTTACTGTTTTTTGTGTATATTTTGGCAACGCGGGGAAATATTTAAAACATTGATATATGAAATAAAACCAAATTTTTTGGTGCATGTAATTGTTTAATCAGTATGCAAATATGTTTAATCATAAGCTTTCAAAGGAAACACACATAATATTGTGTATTAATAAGGTTTATTCATATCAAAACAAATTATTGAACTCTCAAATCAGTTAAATGAAAAACACAAAGTAATTAAGGCGGTCTAGGTCAAGAAACGGACGATTTTCAAGATTTAAACGGGGGACAGGTGGGTTATTATGACCTCTTATTTCCAGCCAGTTTACGCCCGAAAACGGTACATTTTGGGCGTAAACTGGCTGAAAATAAGAGGTCATAATAGCCCACCAGGAGACATAACAATATATTAATTTAAATTATGAAAAAAATATATGTGTTAGTGAAGGATCTGAGCTAATTAAAAAAAATGCTCGCTTTTCTGTCCATATACTAGTAGTGGAACTTATAAAGCAAAAAAAAAAACAAAGTTTTAAAGTAAATAGATATAACTTTAGAAATGGTTTTGAGCATCATCGATAATTTGACGTTTTTACAAAGTATATCTTCTGGAATGTCCTTTAAAACTTATAGATTTTCAAAAATTTATTTTGTCTACGAAAATAATATTTTGTGTTATTCCATTGTGTAACCCTCTTTTTTCATTAGATATGGTTTTAATTTGGGCCTATTAATGTGGCAACACAGTAAAAAGAAGCAAAAGTATAGATGGAGTGACAACTGACACATCGCGGCCATTTTGTTTGTACTCCACTACTCGTTTAGTGTGCGGGTAGTGAAAAAAAACTTTTATACGGACTAATTGTGCATGCTACGCAATAATCCCCGGTAAGTTTTTATCTATTTTGGTTTCACTTTATGACGAAAGAATAAGATCATTGTTTAGATTGTTATATTTATTGCTTGTGTCCGGCACATTTTCATGTAGTTTGAAATTTTTTAAGTTAGAAAAACATATTCTTTATTTCCTGTGTGTCACGTTTGTGTAACAATTTTGAGTAACGTTACACAAAGGAAATCATAAAGGTCTGTTCATGCCGGTGAGCAGTTATGCTTTTTTTTTTAGGAAAAATAACGCAAAATGGAAGAATATTTAGTATTTTTGCCTGAAGATCATTCTCAACTCCGAAGTACAGATTCTACCCCTGATTTATTTACGTGTGTAGGAACACAAACTAATGTATTATTTAATATTATAATTTATAAGAAGAAAAAAATCCCAAAGTTACATCTTCTTTAAACGAAATTGCCATGCTACTTACGTCCAAATTGTTTGGAATTTTCTGATAATTTTTGTAATTAATTAAAGACAAAGAATATGTCTAGTTAGTATCGTTTATTTGACTCAATTTAATTGATGTATAAAATAACGACGATCAAAAAACTATAAAATTGGTTCGGCTGGTGCTTTCAGTCACACACTTTGCGCCTGCAATTTTATAGTTTTTTGATCGTCGTTATTTTATACATCAATTAAATCGAGTCAAATAAACGATACTACCTAGATATATTCTTTCTTTTTAATTCATTACAAAAATTATCTGAAAATTCCAAACAATTTGGACATAGTACTATGGCAATTTCGTTAAAAGAAGATGTAACTTTGGGATTTTTTTCTATCGAGTGAAGTTCATGATATTGTGTAATGGAATATGAATTCCAATATGTCAGATCCTTAACTAACACATAATATATTTTTTCATAATTTAAATTACTATAGTCTCCTGTCCCCCGTTTAAATCTTGAAAATCGTCCGTTTCTTGACCTAGACCCCCTTAATTACTTTGTGTTTTTTATAAAACTGATTTGAGAGTTCAATAATTTGATGAATTCAAAATGAATAAACCTTACACAATATTCTGTGTGTTTCCTTCAACATAACAGTATTTTATTCTTTAGATTTTTTTCTATACGAGCATGCATAGAATCCCCCTCGTTTTGACAATGACCTGTTTCAAAAAATCTATAAATTATAGAAATCGCAAGAAGTTTAGCAGCATAAATATATAGCGCAAAAATATAACGATTTTTGTTTTGTCCATACCATCCATCTGAATATAGTGAAAATTTATTAAAACCTCTCTCTTTTTCACTTTTGAAAAATAATAATAAGGCACTTCCTATTTCTGTGCTACCTCTTTTGGCTATTTGATAATGCCACACATAACAATATCCTATTTTCCGAATAGCATCGTAAACAGTAAAGTTGTAGCAAGGATATTTCCGTTTATAATGGAACGCTGATACTTCAGATTGAGGTATACTCAATACCTTTTGCATAGCAATTGGCGTTTACCAAAACCATAATGAATTTATTTTACGGCAATAATCCGGTAAACAGGTGTTACCAAAATAAGACGAGAAATATTTATTTGTAACATTGGGTTACAGTACTTTTGCTCGTAAAGTTTTATAATTTATTTCCGCGCAATAAACATATATTTCATTATATCTTCATAAATATCACTAAGAAAAATCCAGAAAAAATTCACAAGGTGTATTTCAGTCTTCTGATTACGAATTTCACATAACAGGATAAAGTCCATAATAACACATTACGGACTTTTTGCTTAAGGGCATCGATAGGATACTTTTATCCCGGAAAAATTTACAGTTCTTAACGGTAAACGAATTTTGACGCAGCGGAGTTGCGGGCATCATGATGTAGTATTTTTATAAATAAAGATAATGAGAAGTTTACAAACGAAATTGTATAACAACTGCTATAATAAAGTTTTAGAAAATAATTAATATTTCGGCGGCAGACCTGTTTACTTACTGTCTATTCAAATATTTATCTTAGATCAAGATTAAATTGAATCTTGAAAGTTGGACCAGACGCTCTTATATTGTTTGCAGCCCCAATAAAATTTTATTACAGCTCCTCAATAACGGGCAAATTTTATTACACAATGAATTCAATTGAACAGTTTAATCAATCGCGACATTTAAGTTTTAAATATGCCCTCGACTGATAAATTAATGTTACAGGAGGCAATTTTAAAACGAGTTACATAGAAATAACAACTTTTATAACTTCTACTTAAAGCTCGTTTTTAAACATTTGCTATATTAGTTAAAAGTAATGTTTATATTTTACCCTATTACGCCAGAACGGCGGAGGTATGTTTTTCGAGTGTTCCATCGAAGAAATAGATTCAGAGGCAGTTGACGGTCGTCGGTCCTACATCAGTTGGTCGGGCTACGTCAATTCAATGCTAGCAGCTAACTCGTTCAAATTCCTCCGTCCGTCCGTCCGTCATCTGCCTATGAATAAACTTCTCATGTGGTACATACGTCATACGGTAAACAACATAAGGCTGGGTTATCTAGGGCCCCATTAGGCCGCGTTTCTGACGCGGAGCGGAGCTTAGCGGTGCCGAATTGACCAATCACCATGCTCGAAATCTTCGCTCCGCTTCGCTGTCATTCTGCTGGAATATCACGATTGGTCAATTCGGACACCGCTAAGCTCCGCTCCGCTTCAGTGGAAACGCACCCTTAGATTTGTCTTATACCCGGTTTCCGAATCTATCCTCTCGGGTTTTTGATTGGTTAATTGAGTTTGTTGAAAAAACTAATTCCTCGCAAAAAACTCAGCAACCTTTCATGAGAGTGGCACTGAGTACATTTAAGGTATCCATACTAATATTATAAATGCGAAAGTGTGTCTGTCTGTTACCTCTTCACGCTTAAACCGCTGAACCGATTTGGCTGAAACTTGGTATGGAGATACTTTGAGTCCCGGGAAAGGACATAGGATACTTTTTATCCCGAAAAAATGTACGGTTCTCACGCGATAAACGAATTTTGGCGCAACGGAGTTGCGGGCGTCATCTAGTTTTGTATAAATATTAACTATTTTTTTATATTGTTCACAGGAGTCCTGGGAAAGCAAGCTGTCGCGTATGCGGTCGGCGTCGCCGTACGGCGCACTGGCTGGCTGGCGGCTACTGGGTTGTATCGTCAAGGTAAATATACCTTGTAACTCACTGGTTCCGGTTACGGTAGTTAATTTTATTGAGACCTGACCAGCAAAGAACGAGTTATTATGAGACTATATTGCGGTCGCAATTAAAGGGGGGGGGGGGGTCTAAAAACGTCCAAACTTGCGTTATGTAACCCTTGAATGCTCCCAAAGGTTGCAGAAAATAGGTCTTCCACTAGCTGAGATGTACTTCCGTACGCCCGCGGCAAACACACAAAATTCAAAATTAGTGTGTTTGCGGCTAGCGTCCGCCTTAGGCTGCGTTTCCATCGGAGCTGAGCTACGCTGCGTTGCGAAGTATGTGTTTTTAAGAACCAATAGAAACGCTTCACTTGCCTGACCACGATCAGCGCAACAATTCTATTGGTTCTTGTAAAACACATTCCTCGCAACGCAGCTTAGCTCATCTCCGGTGGAAGCGCAGCCTTATTCGCCATAGCGTTTTTGTGACTCCGGCATGGCCTCTGTCTGACGGTACAAGCGGAAGCCCCTTTAGAAGTATTCGCTTTTCCTTCAACATTAAGGGCCTGTCTCACCACTTCCTTCCTGATAAAGTGCCGGATAGGCTATCCACAACTTTTTGACAGATTCTCCATACTCTATCTGTCAAATTGAGTGGTGGATAGGCTATCCGGCACTTATCAGGAAGTGGTGAAACAGGCCATAATTCACCTTAATTTTCAGGTGGGCGACGACTTACGACAGGAGTTACTCGCGGCGCAGCTGCTGCGGCGGCTGCAGGCGGTGTGGGACGCGGAGCGCGTGCCGCTGCGTCTCCGCCCGTACGAGATACTGTGCCTCGACAAGGAGTCCGGCCTCATACAGCCGGTCAGTATGCTCTGTCTCTATCTCGCACGTTGGTAAGGCCGTTTGATGGACAGTGACAGCCATATGGTAAGCAGCTGCTGCGGCGGCTGCAGGCGGTGTGGGACGCGGAGCGCGTGCCGCTGCGTCTGCGCCCGTACGAGATACTGTGCCTCGACAAGGAGTCCGGCCTCATACAGCCGGTCAGTATGCTCTGTCTCTATCTCGCACGTTGGTAAGGCCGTTTGATGGACAGTGACAGCCATATGGTAAGCAGCTGCTGCGGCGGCTGCAGGCGGTGTGGGACGCGGAGCGCGTGCCGCTGCGTCTCCGCCCGTACGAGATACTGTGCCTCGACAAGGAGTCCGGCCTCATACAGCCGGTCAGTATGCTCTGTCTCTATCTCGCACGTTGGTAAGGCCGTTTGATGGACAGTGACAGCCATATGGTAAGCAGCTGCTGCGGCGGCTGCAGGCGGTGTGGGACGCGGAGCGCGTGCCGCTGCGTCTCCGCCCGTACGAGATACTGTGCCTCGACAAGGAGTCCGGCCTCATACAGCCGGTCAGTATGCTCTGTCTCTATCTCGCACGTTGGTAAGGCCGTTTGATGGACAGTGACAGCCATATGGTAAGCAGCTGCTGCGGCGGCTGCAGGCGGTGTGGGACGCGGAGCGCGTGCCGCTGCGTCTCCGCCCGTACGAGATACTGTGCCTCGACAAGGAGTCCGGCCTCATACAGCCGGTCAGTATGCTCTGTCTCTATCTCGCACGTTGGTAAGGCCGTTTGATGGACAGTGACAGCCATATGGTAAGCAGCTGCTGCGGCGGCTGCAGGCGGTGTGGGACGCGGAGCGCGTGCCGCTGCGTCTCCGCCCGTACGAGATACTGTGCCTCGACAAGGAGTCCGGCCTCATACAGCCGGTCAGTATGCTCTGTCTCTATCTCGCACGTTGGTAAGGCCGTTTGATGGACAGTGACAGCCATATGGTAAGCAGCTGCTGCGGCGGCTGCAGGCGGTGTGGGACGCGGAGCGCGTGCCGCTGCGTCTCCGCCCGTACGAGATACTGTGCCTCGACAAGGAGTCCGGCCTCATACAGCCGGTCAGTATGCTCTGTCTCTATCTCGCACGTTGGTAAGGCCGTTTGATGGACAGTGACAGCCATATGGTAAGCAGCTGCTGCGGCGGCTGCAGGCGGTGTGGGACGCGGAGCGCGTGCCGCTGCGTCTCCGCCCGTACGAGATACTGTGCCTCGACAAGGAGTCCGGCCTCATACAGCCGGTCAGTATGCTCTGTCTCTATCTCGCACGTTGGTAAGGCCGTTTGATGGACAGTGACAGCCATATGGTAAGCAGCTGCTGCGGCGGCTGCAGGCGGTGTGGGACGCGGAGCGCGTGCCGCTGCGTCTCCGCCCGTACGAGATACTGTGCCTCGACAAGGAGTCCGGCCTCATACAGCCGGTCAGTATGCTCTGTCTCTATCTCGCACGTTGGTAAGGCCGTTTGATGGACAGTGACAGCCATATGGTAAGCAGCTGCTGCGGCGGCTGCAGGCGGTGTGGGACGCGGAGCGCGTGCCGCTGCGTCTCCGCCCGTACGAGATACTGTGCCTCGACAAGGAGTCCGGCCTCATACAGCCGGTCAGTATGCTCTGTCTCTATCTCGCACGTTGGTAAGGCCGTTTGATGGACAGTGACAGCCATATGGTAAGCAGCTGCTGCGGCGGCTGCAGGCGGTGTGGGACGCGGAGCGCGTGCCGCTGCGTCTGCGCCCGTACGAGATACTGTGCCTCGACAAGGAGTCCGGCCTCATACAGCCGGTCAGTATGCTCTGTCTCTATCTCGCACGTTGGTAAGGCCGTTTGATGGACAGTGACAGCCATATGGTAAGCAGCTGCTGCGGCGGCTGCAGGCGGTGTGGGACGCGGAGCGCGTGCCGCTGCGTCTCCGCCCGTACGAGATACTGTGCCTCGACAAGGAGTCCGGCCTCATACAGCCGGTCAGTATGATCTGTCTCTGTCTTACACGTTGGAATGGCTATATGATAGACAGTGAGAGACTATGGTAATCCTTGTGGCTGTCTGTCATAACTCATATGATACTATTGTGTCCGGCCACATACAGCCGGTCAGTATGCTCTGTCTCTCTCTTACACGTTGGAATGACCATTTAATAGACAAAGAGAAACTATGGTAATCCTGCTGTTGGTCTGTTATGTGGCGGACACTAAATGTGTCCGGCCCCATCCAGATGGTCAGTACCGCTATACTCTGTCCCCGTCTAATACGTGGAAATGTCCATTTGGTGAACAGTGATAGGAAAAAAAAGGACGGGTTGCACTCTGGGAGTGCCGGCAGAAGTGCAAACTTGATTATTAACGTTGTGCATTTTTTTAACCCATTTTTTATGAAAATCGATTTTAAAAAAAATCGATTTTTTTTAATTAATCGAAACCCTTACAATCAATTCGAGTTCGAGTTCGACACAAAACACTACTCTCCAACCGTCTTACGGTTTTTCCAAGGTTTTTCGATCAGCACGAGAATCTGACGCGAGTTTCACAGTTTTTACCCATCCCACAAAAGTGCTCAACGCCGCTAAAGAAGTTTTCACTTCAATAATTACAATGTCTTTTCGCCGAGAGCTTAGCTGTCCACCATTAAACTAAGGAGGCGTTAAACGATTTTATTTTAAGCTCTGTAGAAAACCTTATGAACTTAAGTACTAGTACTAGCGTGATGGCGTTATAAGTTATTTTTGTATAGCAAATAGTACGTGTTTTATGTAAACACTGTAACATTACAAATATGACATAACGTATTGCGATTTACGTTGTATTATCTGTAAGACTTTCCCCGTTTACTGTTTGTTAATACTTAACAGATTTGCCGATATGATATCTTATCGGGATTCTACAAATTACAAATAAATATTGTCATTTCATAAGTAGAGAGCATAATAAAAAGAGAGCTCTTATTACTAGACCTTTTTAAAAACCTACCTTTAAAAAGTTTTGACAATCAGACCTTGTATATTTAAGGGGTTAAGAACTAAACCAAGTTCTATTTTAAATCGAGACCGAGTTCTTAAGAGATCTGATACTTGATAGTTATATAATCAAGTAATTCAAATAACATATAAAGTGTCAAACCCAATGCGTACGGTGCACAAAAATGCCAATGATGGTCGTAATTCGTAAATATATAATATAGAAAAGTAAGCCCTATTTTGTGTGTACTAGTCTATAATCATCATACAAATAGTTCTATTAATTCTGTGGCCCGTAGGCGCCAAAGATGTTGATGATAGCGTAATTGATCGTGAGTTCCATTCACGAATTACAGCTGGCTATTGCGAAATGTGACCTTACATTTTTTGGTCCTCGTCGCGCGTCGCCTTGACTACTTTAAATTGGCAGTTGACGTCATTGTTATTTTCTTTTATTGAAGTGGGCGCGTGTAGGTGGTGTTTTAGGTGCGTTATGAATTATGATCTAGTTTTTTGCTCATATATGATAATGCAACCTGTTATTGTACCTGTTCCGAACGCCTTTTGAAAGAAAAATACATTCTGCCATATCAAACAAATAATAACACAAGACCTACGAGGGCTGCTATTTATGTATCCGGAATTAAAAAAAGAAACAAACATATCATTTAATATGGTTTTATTGCTTTTCAAAATATTCGCCGCGATGATCGACACACTTTTGCATACGCTGGAACCAATTTTCATAGCACTTTTTCCATTCTGATTGAGGTATCTCCAAAACGTGCATTTTGAACGCATCAACAGCCTCTTCGCGGCTCGAAAAACGTTGACCACGTAATTTGTTCTTCGCGTATGGAAATAAAAAGAAATCGTTAGGTGCCAAATCAGGGCTGTACGGCGGATGACCAGTCAATTCGATCTTTTGACCCTCCAAAAACTGAGTTGTTTCAGCTGAGGTGTGACAGCTAGCATTGTCGTGGTGTAATATGATTCTGCGTTGTCGGTTGTCCTTTCTTATTTCTTCAAAGACTTCTGGTAAACAAATGGTCGTATACCATTCAGAATTAACCGTTATACGATTCTCTAATGGCACTGTAGCCACATGTCCATTAATTCCAAAAAAACAGGCGACCATTTGCTTCAAAGTACTTTTTGCACGAGTAACTTTTGTTGGTTTCGGCTCATCTTGGAACACCCACACCGTTGACTGTTGTTTAGTTTCGGGGTCATATGCATAGATCCAAGATTCATCACCTGTGTAGATATTATAAACGGCTTTTGACGTACCACGGTTGTATTTTTTTATCATTTTTTTGCACCAATCGACACGAGCCCGTTTTTGATCGATTGTCAAGTTGTGCGGAATCCAACGCGAACATATTTTTTTTACAGCCAAATGTTCGTGTAATATGCCTCTATCTCGCGATATGTAACATGACGATCACGCATTATTAGTTCCCGCACAGCATCTATATTTTGTGGGACAACAGCTGTTTTTGGGCGACCTACTTTATTTTCATCCGTGAGCATAGACCGCCCACGATTAAACTCACTGTACCAGTGATAAACAGTGGTTTTTGATGGTGCTTCATCTCCAAAAGTTGCGGTGAGTTGAATAAAGCACTGTTGTTGATTTAGCCCACGCCGAAAATCGTAGTAAATCATTGCACGAAAATGTTCACGCGTTAAATCCATGGCAAATGGAGACACGCAATTTTCAAAATGACGCCACAATGGAAAAATAATTGACAGTCACATGAAACAAAATGTATTCTTCAACCAAAGAGTTCTATTTTCAAATGTTGTAATTACTTTTTAAATATTGTTCTTGTAAGTGGCCAGTTCCGGATACATAAATAGCAGCCCTCGTAATGCTCCCGATGTATCATCAAAGATAGCTAGCTACATGGATAAGTTAGAACTGTATTAATCGTCGCTTAATTATCAGGAAAAATATTACAATATACTATTCATGCTACGAATAATAAAAACTAAGGAAGAGTAACTCCGTCAAAAAACATGCTCCAAAATACTTGTCAAAAAAGTGTACCCTTAGGTACACATTTCAATACATTTGCAATATTTAGGTGGCCTTGAGCGGTATAAAGGCTGACGTTACATGACAGTTCGAAAGGAACCAAATTTAAAACGGTAATAGTATGGGAGTTACGTTTCCTTAGTTTTTATTATTCGTAGTATTCATGTAATAATAAAGCTAGGAATAATTAATGACAATACATACTTATTATTATAATACAGACATTTATGTATTGTTTTCGTCTTATTACTCATCAATTCTAGTTTGAAATTGTGCACAAATAGGAACATAATATTATTCTCGTATACAGTGTCATACAGTGTGTATACAGTCTTATGTTCTATGTATAACGTTCACTGTTCTAGGAAATGTAATAACAAACGAATAAACAATGATGTACAGATCTGTTTGACGCAGACATATTTCTGATAAGGATTATATTTCCTACCATTGAGATTGTATTGTTTATTCTCTTTTATCAAATTGCAGAACGGCTATTACATTTCAATATTCAGTAATTTTTATCACAAGCGTTTAAAATATCATAAAAATTCTGAACAATTGAAACATACTAAGAGGGTCAAGAAAATTATAAGTATTGAAATGAAATACACATTTACATTGTTTTGTATCGACATAATAATATGTAAGTATTACATTTTACATAATACTATCCACAGCTGTTTAAAATGCCACTTGTTAGCCTAAGAAACTTACTCTTTTAATCAACATGTTTTTTTAATTGGTAAATTACAAAAATAGTCACTTTAAACCAGCAGGGCAATCGCGTTATTTTTAAACGTTTCAATTCAGGTTCACATCTGCTTTGGTTGTGGTTCAGTTACGGTTTGGTTCCGCTGCGTCTGAACAAATTTCAGTATCGTGCTATCGTTTCAACCGTAACTCAACCTTAGATGGAACTCGAACGAAGCGCAACGTTTGACCTTTAGACAGACATTGCAGCGGACCAATCAGCGCCCTTCTGATTTAGTTTTGATTGGCTTAAATATGAACAAATTTTTTCCGATGTGTTAATTGGTAAATTGACAAATTGTTCATTTACATATGGATGAATATGACACGGGTGAAGTTGTGTTGGTAGAACTTAATATGAATGTGAATGATTAGTACTTGGAGTTTTTAATTTACTTAGTTGAATTAATAATATTGTTTTACTATAATATGTATTTTACAAACGCCATATAAGTGTTGAATAGTGACTTGTGAGTTGTGACTTGTGACAAAAGTAAAAAATATTTACGTAAAGAAGTAATTAGTAATGTCAAAATTCAATTCACTTTTTAACAAACTAAAATAGTCCGTAGTGTTATTTTACAGCTTTGAAGTAAAACATAAGCTTATATTATAATTTGATTATAGCTTATGTAATATTTTTCCATCGATTTTCGTCAATTTAACACACCAAAATAAGAAACGTTTCAGAAACGTGCGAGTAAAAGTTGCATTGTATCAACTTTTTGTTTTGACAGCGTTTGCGCTCGGGCTGAGGTTCAGTAACGTCTCAACTAGCTGTCAAAACGTTAGCGCGATACCGAATCGTTCCAAAAGTCGATCAACGTCCGAGTTTCATTTGCGTTTCAGTTGAAAAAATTTAGCGCGATTGCCCTGCAGATAATATTCATCGATTATTATTATAAAAACTGGTTCTAAATTGTTGTTACTATCGAGACTTGTTTTAGAATTTAGTTAATAGATAATTGAATATTAACAGTATAATTTGCACGCAATATAAACATTTGCTAATGGCCCTATAATTAGGCCCTGTTGCTACTGTAATATCACGATATACATGCTACATACGGCATACTCGTAATAATTATTAATTTGCGGAATGTGTATTTATGTTCATAGAGTATAGACAGTAGACATGTGCCATTCTCATTTATTTTAAATGTTAAAAGTGACATATTGAAATTAAATCATCTATTTCAAAAGAGGTTAGAAACTTACACTAATATAACGTCTACAGATGCCTACCTTATGCAGGTATATAAGTGTTAACTTGGACAAACGCTATATTTAGTCAGTTGAAGCCGTACAGAAGCTCAGGCATTAGCTATTCATTTATTAATAACATGTCCATAATCAAAGAACTATGTAAACAACTTCCCACATACTTTGTGTAGTATTGCTCATTTATTTTAATATTCCAGGTGCTAAACTCGGTATCGCTGCACCAGATCAAGAAGCAGTCCGGAAAGAGTCTCCGGGCGTGGCTCGAGCTGGAGCACGGCCCGCCCAACAGCGAGGGGTTCCTGCGGGCACAAAACAACTTCGTCGAGTCCGCCGCCGCGTACGCGCTCACCAGCTACCTGCTCCAGCTGAAGGACAGGTGAGACGGGGATAGTGTGCGAGCGAGACGGCCGTATGCCGGAGCACGGCCCGCCCAACAGCGAGGGGTTCCTGCGGGCACAAAACAACTTCGTCGAGTCCGCCGCCGCGTACGCGCTCACCAGCTACCTGCTCCAGCTGAAGGACAGGTGAGACGGGGATAGTGTGCGAGCGAGACGGCCGTATGCCGGAGCACGGCCCGCCCAACAGCGAGGGGTTCCTGCGGGCACAAAACAACTTCGTCGAGTCCGCCGCCGCGTACGCGCTCACCAGCTACCTGCTCCAGCTGAAGGACAGGTGAGACGGGGATAGTGTGCGAGCGAGACGGCCGTATGCCGGAGCACGGCCCGCCCAACAGCGAGGGGTTCCTGCGGGCACAAAACAACTTCGTCGAGTCCGCCGCCGCGTACGCGCTCACCAGCTACCTGCTCCAGCTGAAGGACAGGTGAGACGGGGATAGTGTGCGAGCGAGACGGCCGTATGCCGGAGCACGGCCCGCCCAACAGCGAGGGGTTCCTGCGGGCACAAAACAACTTCGTCGAGTCCGCCGCCGCGTACGCGCTCACCAGCTACCTGCTCCAGCTGAAGGACAGGTGAGACGGGGATAGTGTGCGAGCGAGACGGCCGTATGCCGGAGCACGGCCCGCCCAACAGCGAGGGGTTCCTGCGGGCACAAAACAACTTCGTCGAGTCCGCCGCCGCGTACGCGCTCACCAGCTACCTGCTCCAGCTGAAGGACAGGTGAGACGGGGATAGTGTGCGAGCGAGACGGCCGTATGCCGGAGCACGGCCCGCCCAACAGCGAGGGGTTCCTGCGGGCACAAAACAACTTCGTCGAGTCCGCCGCCGCGTACGCGCTCACCAGCTACCTGCTCCAGCTGAAGGACAGGTGAGACGGGGATAGTGTGCGAGCGAGACGGCCGTATGCCGGAGCACGGCCCGCCCAACAGCGAGGGGTTCCTGCGGGCACAAAACAACTTCGTCGAGTCCGCCGCCGCGTACGCGCTCACCAGCTACCTGCTCCAGCTGAAGGACAGGTGAGACGGGGATAGTGTGCGAGCGAGACGGCCGTATGCCGGAGCACGGCCCGCCCAACAGCGAGGGGTTCCTGCGGGCACAAAACAACTTCGTCGAGTCCGCCGCCGCGTACGCGCTCACCAGCTACCTGCTCCAGCTGAAGGACAGGTGAGACGGGGATAGTGTGCGAGCGAGACGGCCGTATGCCGGAGCACGGCCCGCCCAACAGCGAGGGGTTCCTGCGGGCACAAAACAACTTCGTCGAGTCCGCCGCCGCGTACGCGCTCACCAGCTACCTGCTCCAGCTGAAGGACAGGTGAGACGGGGATAGTGTGCGAGCGAGACGGCCGTATGCCGGAGCACGGCCCGCCCAACAGCGAGGGGTTCCTGCGGGCACAAAACAACTTCGTCGAGTCCGCCGCCGCGTACGCGCTCACCAGCTACCTGCTCCAGCTGAAGGACAGGTGAGACGGGGATAGTGTGCGAGCGAGACGGCCGTATGCCGGAGCACGGCCCGCCCAACAGCGAGGGGTTCCTGCGGGCACAAAACAACTTCGTCGAGTCCGCCGCCGCGTACGCGCTCACCAGCTACCTGCTCCAGCTGAAGGACAGGTGAGACGGGGATAGTGTGCGAGCGAGACGGCCGTATGCCGGAGCACGGCCCGCCCAACAGCGAGGGGTTCCTGCGGGCACAAAACAACTTCGTCGAGTCCGCCGCCGCGTACGCGCTCACCAGCTACCTGCTCCAGCTGAAGGACAGGTGAGACGGGGATAGTGTGCGAGCGAGACGGCCGTATGCCGGAGCACGGCCCGCCCAACAGCGAGGGGTTCCTGCGGGCACAAAACAACTTCGTCGAGTCCGCCGCCGCGTACGCGCTCACCAGCTACCTGCTCCAGCTGAAGGACAGGTGAGACGGGGATAGTGTGCGAGCGAGACGGCCGTATGCCGGAGCACGGCCCGCCCAACAGCGAGGGGTTCCTGCGGGCACAAAACAACTTCGTCGAGTCCGCCGCCGCGTACGCGCTCACCAGCTACCTGCTCCAGCTGAAGGACAGGTGAGACGGGGATAGTGTGCGAGCGAGACGGCCGTATGCCGGAGCACGGCCCGCCCAACAGCGAGGGGTTCCTGCGGGCGCAGAACAACTTCGTCGAGTCCGCCGCCGCGTACGCGCTCACCAGCTACCTGCTCCAGCTGAAGGACAGGTAAGACGGGGATAGTGTGCGAGCGAGACGGCCGTATGCCGGAGCACGGCCCGCCCAACAGCGAGGGGTTCCTGCGGGCGCAGAACAACTTCGTTGAGTCCGCCGCCGCGTACGCGCTCACCAGCTACCTGCTGCAGCTGAAGGACAGGTGAGACGGGGATAGTGTGCGATCGAGACGGCCGTATGCCGGAGCACGGCCCGCCCAACAGCGAGGGGTTCCTGCGGGCGCAGAACAACTTCGTCGAGTCCGCCGCCGCGTACGCGCTCACCAGCTACCTGCTGCAGCTGAAGGACAGGTGAGACGGGGATAGTGTGCGATCGAGACGGCCGTATGCCGGAGCACGGCCCGCCCAACAGCGAGGGGTTCCTGCGGGCGCAGAACAACTTCGTCGAGTCCGCCGCCGCGTACGCGCTCACCAGCTACCTGCTGCAGCTGAAGGACAGGTGAGACGGGGATAGTGTGCGATCGAGACGGCCGTATGCCGGAGCACGGCCCGCCCAACAGCGAGGGGTTCCTGCGGGCGCAGAACAACTTCGTCGAGTCCGCCGCCGCGTACGCGCTCACCAGCTACCTGCTCCAGCTGAAGGACAGGTGAGACGGGGATAGTGTGCGATCGAGACGGCCGTATGCCGGAGCACGGCCCGCCCAACAGCGAGGGGTTCCTGCGGGCGCAGAACAACTTCGTCGAGTCCGCCGCCGCGTACGCGCTCACCAGCTATCTGCTGCAGCTGAAGGACAGGTGAGAAGGCGATAGTGTGCGAGCGAGACGGCCGTATGCCGGAGCACGGCCCGCCCATCAGCGATTCTTCTGTGTGCCTTATTGTAATTTTTTTCAGTTGTAAGAAACCCTTTCTATGATCATGCTAAACATACTCTCGATGTCATCGATCACGATCAGTATGACATAGTGAGAATGTAGAAAAGAGATAGTTATGGTAAAGCTTAGCACGTGGGGCTTTGTTTTATCTTTTAAACATAATTTTAAAAAATATAATGTAGTTGCTATAAATGTTCATAAAATTGTGTTATTTGGAACCCAACATACTTATGTGTTCAAAGTTACTTATCCATACTCCCTTTCTTTTTCAGACATAACGGTAACATTTTGCTGGACAGCGCGGGTCATATTATCCACATCGATTTTGGATTCATATTCTCAATATCTCCCAAGAATCTGGGCTTCGAAAGTTCGCCGTTCAAGGTAATTCAAGTAACAAAAAAGAAATTTAGGCAGTGAATCTTGTTCCTGTCCGCTTAATGCCGGTGGTAGGCATCAGGTAGACATTCTGAAAAAATTTGATTCAAATGTACTCAGAAATAAAATATTACTTATTTATTTAAGACTCGTGAATGTCAGATTTTCCATACTCTATCTGTCAAGTTAAGTGGTGGATAGCCTATCCGGCACTTATCAGGAAGTGGTGAAACAGGCCCTAAGCGTTTTCACACTATCTGATAAGATATCAAAGCAATATCGACATTTTCATTCTACTAGACGTTACCCGCAACTTCGTTGCATCGAAATTCGCATTTTATTCCGCATGCCACATTTTGGTGCAATAAAAACTATTCTTTGTCTTTTCCCGGAACTCGGAGTAACATTAATACCAAATTTCGTCACAATCTGTTCACTAGTTTGGGCACACTTTCGCATTTATTAGTATGGACATGGGATGGTACAATATTATGTAAGCTTGATAAATACGTTAAAAAGGGAGGAAAATACATGCATATTTTTTAAATCGACTTTCAAAAACAAAATTATAAGATCCTTTACATAAACCAGGCATAGCTAAGGTTTAGGCAAATTCTAAAAAAAGGCTCTAATAAAGAGTAAGAACTAAGAATTATTATTTATACTTTTTGCCTAATTTTTTAGGAATATTTGACATATCGACGGTGGAAATTTCAAATGTCGTAAGGGACATTTTTTCGTAAGTACACTATATACCATCTGATAGCATTTTTTCTCCTCTATCGATCTGTATATTTAAAATTTTGATATCTCTTCAAATATAGCAGATATAGCATAGTTCACTTTGTCGTAACATACAAAAAAAAATAATTAACAATTATGTCATAAGGGTCATGACCTTGATAATACTATTTTTTGGCGTCGTAAGTCTTTGTAACTGTGAGAGAGATGTGTTGTAACAGCCAATCTAAACTAATATAGCCCCTTACGACATACTTTAAAAGGTATTTTGTTTTCTTACTATTAATCATGAAGTCCTTTACGACACGTTCAGAAAATAAATCTTAAACATCAGCTGATGAACTTTGTCGTAAGTAAAGTAACGACCTAGGCTATAATAATTAATGCAACATGTTACTTACGACAGCCGATAGACACTTGAAATATTCACAAAATTTTTAATTATATATATTTTTTTCATAATTTATAATATAAGTAACATAAAATAAATATTTAAAAAGGGTTTCCACACAAAAAACTAAATTTTTGCCTATTTTTGCTCGGCCCTACTCACACTTGACCGATTTTTTTAAATTTTTCCTGAGATAACACACAATTAACGAAGTGAATTCCTTCCTTCTAAATTTCTATCCTTCATAAATTTCAGCCTTATAGGTCATCTAGAAGTGGGTTAGAATTTTAATCTATAGATTAATCAGTCAGTCGCCAAATTTGTCACGTTTATGTGAAATAGTTTCTGAATTATGAGGGGGTCAAAAGTGACTGCAAATGGTTCGTATAATATTACACACGGTGCTGTTCGCCAGTACTGTTTTACTTGAACTTGGCTTGGCACGCTACCGCTGTCTAGATGTCAAATATTAAATAAAAGAAAAATCTACTCCCTAATAATATAATAAAAGGAAAAGGGAAGGGGAAGGGAAGAGAAGAGGAAAAAAAAATGACGTGAGTTCACAAGAGCATGTTCAATATCCGGATAGTGTAGTAGTTCCTATGAAACCTCTGTACGAAATAAAACTACTAATTTCAACTACAAAATATACAGATTTAAAACGATTGTTATACTCAAACGGTACGATTAAAAAACGGTTTCATGCTGAATACCTTAACCTTCGTCATTTGACTGAATTCCCAGACACGTAGACCCTTATTTTATTCCTATTTAAGCGAACGTCTTCATAATAGTTTAGCTTCAATGTTTAATTTCAGTTCAATCAGTCGAAAATCTAAGATTCATACAAACTTTCATCCCCTATTCTATCTCCGTAGGGGTGGAATTTATCAAAATCCTTTATTTGGGGATGCTTACGTCATAGTAACTTTATGCATCATACATGCAAAGTCTCAGCCCGATCAGTTTAAAATTATTAAAGTTTCATAAAAACTTTCATCCTCTTTTTTATCCCCTCGGGGGTAGAATTGATCAAAATCCTTTCTTAGCGGATTAAGGAGAGCCCTCCTTAATCCGCTAAGAAAGGATTTTGATACAACAAACGTGATTTTTTTTTAATTTTTTTACTCGTAGGTAATCCATTATGGCAACATGTAGGCACTTGAAGTAAACACAAAAATCCTTAATTATGTTCGTTATTTAATAGTAGTAAAATAAATAATTGAAGGGGGCTCTCCTACAAAAAACACTATTTTTTCGCTTTCTAACCGTACGGAATCCTATGTGTCATTCTTGGAATACTCTAAAAATCGGCTAGGTCAGACTCGCACTTGGCCGATTTTTAGAGTGTTTCAAGAACCCAGCTATTACATACCAAATGAATTATAGTTAAATTAGGAAGCTCATGAAAATTTTACCCCAGCCAACTCATATTCTGTAGTTATTTTATAATTAAAATTTAGTATTTCGCAATCTCCTATGATGTAATTTCAATGTAAACAATTATGTTCTTGGAAGTTACTTCATTATCTTGATTATTAAGTATGCTTTACAACATCAAAATGCCAGATGATTCAGACTATTCGGTGGTTACAACAAAATACTTCAAAAAGGGCCACGTGTAAGGGACGTTTGTTCTAAAATTCCCGTGTGTAAGGGACATCATCTCCTAAACTATAGCGTTTTTCTAGGATTACTTGAATTATAGCTGTAAATGATGTAATTCGAAACAAAACTGTCTAGAAATTATTTTAATAGGTTGTAAAATGAAAAAGTTATGCCAGTTTAAAAGTAAGAAAAATGTTTTTTTGCTCTCCTGTAAAGTCGGGGTTTGTCCCTTACGACATTTGAAATTTCCACCGTCGCTATTGTTTAGAATTCGATTAATTTTTTTGTTTGAAAATAATAATAATAATACCATTTAAACATTACAGCTTACATCAGAATTCGTGGAAGTGATGGACGGCGAAGGTTCTGACATGTTCGCGTACTTCAAGATACTGATACTGCGCGGGCTCATCGCCGCGCGAAAACACTGCGATCAGATCGTGCATCTCGTCGATTCTATGAGGATGGGTATGTTTTAACTTTTAATAATACATAGGTACAGTACTCGAAAATTAATAATGCACATGAGTGACCGTGAATAATGACCGTGTTACAAAAGCTACAGGAATATCACGACGAACTTTGACTAATACAATATGTATCTTAAACGCAATGTAATTAGAAAATGCAATATCGTCTACCGTCGCTCGGGAAATACGACCGATGCCGAAAAATTACGAAAATGTCTATGCGCATTATCACTTTTGGAGCACTGTACTTATATCCTAATATTATAAAAAGGTAGTTTGTGAGTTGTAAGAGTTGTTGGGGGTAATCTCTGGTTTTACTAAACCAATGAAAAACAAAGATTTATCTTTTATATAAAATTCTCGTGCCGCAGTGTTAGTTGCTAAACTCCTTCGAAGCCGCTCGATCTATTATGTTGATGTGGGCTTATCATGTAGGCCTGGGAATCGGTCAACATCTATTTTTCATCTTCTAAGGGCCTGTTTTACCACTTCCTGATAAGTGCCGGATAGGCTATTCACCACTTAACTTGACAGATCGAATATGGATAATCTGTCAAAAAAGTTGTGGATAGCCTATCCGGCACTTTATCAGAAAGTGGTGAAACAGGCCCTAAGTAGCGTACACCGTTATTGCGAGGACAATAAACAGATAAAACTCGTAACACCTCTCGTCCATTTTTCAAATTTCTACATCGTATACGGCAAAACAACGCCTGCCGGATCAGCTACTATTCTAAAAAAATTTAGATAATAATGTTATTTTCTAAATTTCCAGGTGGTCAACTCGCTTGTCTCCGTAGCAGTAGCGCAGTGACGTCCTTCCGAGCTCGCTTCCACCACGGCCGGACTGAGGCCCAACTGCACGCGCTAGTCGAGAGACTAGTGCGGGACGCGCTACACAGCCTCTCCACACGACTGTACGACAACTACCAGTACTATACTAACGGCATACTGTAATAGTTTATGTAAAGGGCACCACCACAGACATAGATCAAGATAGATATATCAAGATAGACCCCATCGTGTGGGGTGTCGTTGAATAGGTTTTTTAAAAATATTGCGAGTATTCATAGATCATTTTCCGATTTAGGGATCCGTTTGTGAAATATTAAGTTTTAAAGTGGAAAAAATCGTTAGAGTCCAGTGTCCCCCCCTTCTACCAGCTAAACGGTTGGTTCTGGAAATGTCAAAAAATTCACGGGAGTAGGAAATATGCTGAATTTAAAAGGAAAACTATCACGGCTAAGAAGACTTCATAAATTATTGAGTAATAGTCGATTAACTAAAAAAAAAATGTATTCGGCGAAGTATTAAGGACCTTTTCGCTCAAATTCCTTTGAAAGTAACTGAGATGATGTTTTGATGTGGAACCATTTGTATGAAAAAGAGCGTGTCACTTTTTTCCTACCTACTGTGACGTACCGATGATAAGAAACGTTTCTAGGCATTTTTAAAATTCAGATTGACGATAACGGTGGAGCGCACTGCGCAGACTTTCGAAAGACAAGCATTGCTCGTCGTTTGGGAACGCGATATGGCACGCGAAGTACATACACATGCGGTATCTATCTTGATCTATGTCTGTGGGTACAACTGAGTAGGCTGATTTTAGTACACACGCAAACCGTCGGCGCTAATGGTTCGTAAATCGTAATGTATGAAATTCTAGAAAGCGTTTTGGTGTGTGCTGATACTAAAATCGGCCTTAAACTACCATCTGGTACTTAAACTAATGGGATATTGTAATTTTTTAGTACCACATACATCCTGTAAATGGTAATCAATAAACCTGTGGCTAGTTAGTAGTTTGTTAAAGGCACATTGCCGCAGCATTGTATATGACCATTGACCATACTTATTGTAATAGCAGTCAACAGTGTCTTGAAAATAAGAACTTAAGTACTTCATGGTACCATTAAAATCAAATCTGGTGGTACACCAAAAATATACAAACTTACCTGTACACTGAAAACTATATTCGTAGCCTGTACATCATAAAACCTTTTTATTAGAATTCGACGACGTCGCCTGTTGATCAAAATAGAAAAGTTTGAAATGTGAATCTCGCTATAAAAGTATATATAATCGAATTTATTCAACTCATTTTAGATTGAATGGAATTTCGAGTATTGTTTACGTCAACTTGTTACCCAAACAGTAATTTATGTAATTTTCGTAAATCCCTGAGTAATGTCACAGTATAGCAATATTGAATATCCCTACAGTAACGAAACGCCTTTGATGTCGCACGATGCCGCCACCGGTGTAGGTATCGAGCAGATATGCCAGGGTTGCCACGAAACGGGAAATAAAATAAAAATAAAATATTGTGCTTGTGATGTTATCATTTAATCTGTTTAATCAGCGTGTTATATTTAAATATGTCGTACTGCCAGATATTTACGTGAAACTTTATTTTTAGATGATTTAGTTCTCTATTTAAAAATTAAATTCACCCATCAAGCCCCATAAGCTCACCGGTGAGCGAGACACAATAGAATAACAATAGATTTCCAAGAATCCACGATCGAAGGATTAAAATAATGAAGACGCATTCGAATATACTTATAAAATATCCAATAATTATTAATCACGCAATTGGTAGGTACGGTAGGCCACCCGCCACACATCAGGTGTAACAGAAGCGCTTCAAAACTCGCTCTTACGTTACGTGCGCGGTAAGGGCGGTACAAAGGTCAACATGTTACACTTGATGTGTGACCCTGAGTACCTAGCTAGGTAGGTACTAATTAGTATGTAACAGGGTAATTGACAGATTTTAAATTTATTCTTTATTGTTTCTTTCTAAGTTACACTTCTTACAACGTAAACAATAAAACAGAGATACAAATAAATGCCGCCAAGACCAACACAATATTAGTGTGAACTGTGAGCCGATATTTATGAAAATTTAAATCCTTTTTGTTTTTTGAATCAGATTTACATCCGTACACTTTACACTTATTATATCCCATAGTTTATAAGATAAGTTATTGTTTTACAACACAAAATTCGTAGACAACGCGCCAACGTCACCCCTGCGCGGGCAGGTATACAAACTCCGCGAGTTTGTATACGCGGCGTCACCCCTGCGCGGGCAGGTATACAAACTCCGCGAGTTTGTATACGCGGGTCCGCGCCGCCCGCTTCCCCGCGGGTACCCCTTCGTTGCTCTGCGCAAGTACATTCGTTTCACTACTGTAGGGATATTGCTATACTGTGGTAATGTCAAGTAATTTTCTCAATTACTATTGTTGACGTAGATAAAATATGTTTTCAAACATATAACTTTACATCTGTCCTTGATTGGATAATGTGGTTATAATGTCCATTTTAGCAGTCATGAAAAAGTCATTGCCTTTTTGATCACATCTAAATGATGTAATGAAGTTTTTTTTTATAGAAAATTCTCTGTAATTTAAGCGATTATGCAGCTATTTTTGTTTCATCTGCACTTATTGTGCGAGAGAGAATGAGTTGGAATTACAAGTATAAAATTGTAAATAATTGAAGTCATCTAGTTTTCTTTATTAGTGCCATACGATCGTTATCATTTACAAGATTTTAAAACGTATTCATTAATTTCATTTGCTTCCATGCTCAGATCTTGTCTATAGCGTTTGTTTGCTCAATCATCAAATCATATTTTGACCCGTCCATTGTAGTTATTTTTAAAATTGTAGCGCTTTGTATAAACACGGCAATAGATCCCGAGTTCCGACAAAGTGGGCCGCGGCCGTCGCTGGACTCAGCTTTCCTTGTAAATTCACTGTCTAATTGAGAGCAAAATTTGTAAATATAATATAATTTTCGCAATGATAAGACTGATTGTTTCCGGCGTGGAGTGGTAACGTATGAGGAAATTTAGTTTTAGTGTCTCACTTGGACCCGATCGCACCTATGAAGTCCGTGTTAGTGTTAGGTTTACTCGCTCGGGCTCAATTCTTGGATCTCGAATCTCGAACAGATATGACAAGAATTGGGCTGTCGGTCCGCGAGGAAAAATTATATAATGCGATTGCGAATGTTGTAGTGAAATACATGGTGATCAGTTTGTAAAGACCGATCATCGAACACAGATATCGGTCATGAACCTATCACTATTTGTCTCTTTCGCTCGCACGCTAAAATATCGTACAAGCGAGATAGCTAGATTTTTGTAGGCGAGTAAAAAAGACAAGTAGCGATAATTGTAAACCCAAATTGTTATGTTTTCGGTGACCGAGTCTCATTTTATAAGACGTCTAAAATATAGATGCATTCTGACACCCTTTATAAAATAGATGAAAATTGTTATTAGTTAGGCGATAGATAGTCATTTAATAATTGCTACTGATGCTACAATGGGGGAATCTTGACTTGTAGTGTATACTTGTCGACCGAGATAATTATTGATATTATGATCAATATTCCATTATAATTTTAGTAAATTATATCGAAATGCCAAAAAAATAATATGAAATTATTGTAATGGTAGATAATGTTTATTCATAGTTTGATATGCAATAAAATATTTTCTATGGTGTCAATAATTTAGTTTCTATTTTTATGAAAGTGTTAATATTTTAAGGTAGTTGGAAGATAATTATTATTTTATGAATGAAATATGTTCGTAGGCGTAAATTCAATGTAATTTTTCTCATGCAAAGCGATTATATTTAGTATTTATTATTACGAAATTCGTTAAGGCTTTCGCAAAATGCTCCATTAATTATGATACCCAGAAATTATATTTTTGTTTTTACGCTAAGTTCAGAATATTATTTTAGATATACTTTTTCACTCTCACAGCAAATATTTTGTGGGATTCCTAGGTCCTAGGTCATTTCTATGGTGGGATTGTCTAAAGTATGACTCGGTTTATACGCAATTTTATTTATAACTAGTTGTACGAGAGTTACTTCCCGAAAAGTTAGCTATAGAATTGAAACTGAAAATATATTGTGATGTAATTATTGATATAAATTGTTGCCGTGTCTTGAATGTGTGTCGCGATATAGAATTGAACTTTGACTTATTTAATTTGGCCTATAGTCTCCAATAGGGGCCGCCAAGTTAGATTATTCGAAAATTTGTGTCTAATGTTTATCCATATTTAACTCTATGTAACATTTTGTGGAATATTGTCATCGATATTTTATTATATTATACAGAACGTGTTTTTGTGGTGAAACACAAATTATCTAGTTAAAGTTGTAAATAAATTCGATAATGTCAAGAGTTTTCGATCGACATTATTGACCTGAAGTTGTTTATTGTTTGCGAAAGGCTAGGTCTGTAAAATGAAGGTTATACAGCGGCTATCCTTCTAATATTGTTCGCCAATTTTTGTTTAAATATTGCATGTTCTACTTCTATCTATTGACAAACGAAGGTTGTCGATCACTAATAAAGGGATGGTCGTGCATATGAGTTATACAATGTTTAAATAACTTATACTTTGTATTAAGCTTCTAATTGTCCATATTATCTTCAATATCCGCCAAATGTGTGTGTCTGTGTTCGTATTCGAGTGGTCATCTTATTTTATTCGATATGAAATTAAAAGTTTGTAAATACAATTTCATTGTACGATTATTGAATAGTAATATTATACCTAAAGTCCAAAACGAATGCTTCTGAAAATTATTCATGTTATTTATCAACATGTACAGGTAATTGTAAGTAGGTAACTCTAATGTTTATCCTAATTTTTTTAAATAATATACATAATACATATATCATGATTTTTTCATCGACTATTATTTAAAAATACCTATAAGCATAGCTATAAGGCCCAACACTACCAGACAAATAACGCCATACCTTATATGTAGTGTGTAATGTGTCGAGCTAGCGACCGGTCGTGCTCCGCGTTACACACGCAGCAAAAGTAAGATTTTTGCGAATCGCGCGGCACATTGCCGCTGCACGTGACCATGGCGCTCGTGGCCAACGAGTTGCTGGCATTTATCCAGCACGCCATCGACACTATGGACGAGGTCAGCATCATGCAGATCTGCAAGTCCTCCTTCTCCAGCGAGGAGATTTGCAAGGGCAAGCAGCTGCTGTACGAGACGCTCGGACAGAGCGCGAATATGCCGTCGCGACGAAGAGACGGAACGGAAAGAAGCGTGCAGGACACCATCTCCCTGCTGAAGCAGACGGATCCGGATGAGGTGCCGGCTTTTGTGGCAAAGGAGCTGCACAAGCTGCCGCCCGTCACGCTGGACCACGTCGACGTCGTCAGCCTACTGAAGGACATCAGGATCCTGAAGTAGGAGCTGGCCGGAGTTCAGGGTAGATTGCAGGCATCAGAGTCAACGATCAGTGACTTACGTGTTGAATTATCGCAATTAAAAAGCGGTAATTCAATATGTAGGTCACCTGATGCCGCATACGTCAACACTCGTCGTGGCGCGCAGACGACCACGTTTAGCCCGTCAGCATTATCGGACGCGGACGGGTCAACGAACACCGCCGCTGCCGCTCCCGCCCGCGCTCCCCTCCCGGTTGCGCCGACGCCGAGTCCACAGGCGACTCAGCAAAACTACGCGACTATTGCTGGTCGCCCCGAACCTCCCCCGCGGGCGAAAACTAAAGGGGGGAATGAGAGCCGCAAGGCTCCGAAGAGTCTCGAGACTAAGGAGAGCCGCAAGGCTACGAAGAGCCGCAAGGTGGAGTCTTCTCGGCCTGGCAAGGACGAGAGCAGGAGGTGCGATGAGGAGGGCTTCATACTGGTGGAGAGGAGGAAGAAGCCCGCCGCCCGCAACCATCGCGGCACCGCGCCCAATGTACCTGAGCTGCGTCTGCGGAGCGAGGTCCCCGCGACGCCCCTGTACATCTCGCCTGCACTGGTCCATGGAGGTCGAGGACGTCGTGGACTACATCCAGAAGAAGACGACACTGCGCCTGAGGGTCGAGCGTCTGCAGTCTCGCCACAAGGTTAACTTTAGCTCCTTTGTGGTGAGAGTACCGACGAATCTTTTGTCGACCTTCGAGGAGCCGGAGTTCTGGCCGATGGATGTAGTCTATCGGAGGTTCCGGGGGAGACTCCGGAACGGAGCGAGTCACGTCGCCGGCAAAATGTGACAGTGTTAGTTTTTAAGTATAAAATATGTACGTTAGTTTTAAGGTATTTATTATATAATTACTAGCTGTCCCGGCAAACGTTGCTTTGCCATAATATAAAGTATTTCGCCCACATTATTTTATTGAAGTGACTAATTAAGTATGTCGCCATGGCAACGTCGATCGCTATCTCGTTGCACAAACAATGGTCGCCGTCAGTCTCAGGTTGTAATAATTTACTATTATTTATTCAACAAATGCACTTATCAATATATAAAGTACCGAGTAGCCGATTCTCAGACCTACTGAATATGCATATAAAATTTGGTAAAAATCAGTAAAGCCGTTTCGGAGGAGTTCGTGGACTACACGAGAATTTTATATATAAGATAATATGATATGATATTATACACATATTATATTATATACAAATGTACACATTGATCACTATATTAATATATAACATACTCGTATCATGTTCTTTAAAGAATATCCCAGTTAACTTCTAGCCTTCTAAAGATTTACAATAACAAAAATCTACATAAATAAAAAATAATTTAACAATGATAATAATTAGAATAAAAAAAAAAGGAAAAACAAAAGATCTTAATCAAAAAGGCCACCCCGCAGCGTACCATGCTCAAACGTCCCCATCACACTGGCAGATAATATGTATGTTAGATTTTAAGGTATTTGTTATATGGGCCTCTGATGCCCGAAATAAATGATTTGATTTGATTTTTGATCATATAGATAACATTAAAACATATTATAACGAAATAAAATCAAAAAAATTATAAACTTACTTTTATTCAAGATACAGTCGTATTTCTAGACGAATAAGTTTACTTCTTCCTCTTCTTGCCTTTGGACTTAGATTTGAATTTGAGTCTCATCTTCATTTTCTCTTTGCGCAAACGTTCTTTGACGATCTGCTGTTTGTTCTTGAACTCTTTAGACGCCGCCTCAGATTTCTTCTTTGTTATTCTCTCATTGTGTTTCACCCATCGAGGTCGGAACTCCGAAGCTAGAATAGAAAGTGTTTTTTTTTCAAACGTAAATCATATTGTGCTTTTAGAGTTTAGATGCTATTGATATTTGTTTACAGCTACAGTAATATATATTTTGCAGTCTTATTTTTTTTTACATAGTAGAACACGATGTGGCGATTCGTGAAATGGGGGTTTAGGTGAAATCTCGCGATATATTACTTCTACAAAACTCAAACGGCCTAGGCGTCGAGTTGTTAGGTCGATTTAATATTACACGAAGGTCTAGACTTCAGTGGTACTTACTATCAAATACATAGTATTCATAGGCAGATAGCAGACCTACGTTATAGTCAGATTGTAGCTGATCGCACATTTGTCAGTACCGTACGCGCTTCGCGTCGAACGCAATGCATAGTACACGAAAAGCGGCGCGTACGATGCGGATGAAGGTGCGAGGTTTCACATCATTTCATACAACGAATTCAAAAATGCCGCGCGTTCGGCGGGTGCGTTGATAAATGTGCGATCACCTTAAATGTCAACATAAGCGGGCACCTAGACGAGCAATTTTATTGTCAATATCACGTATTGCGTAATATTATTGACCGTCTATTGATATTAAACATCGCGCGCCTTCAATCTAATTGTCAAATAAACTGTTCAATAAAATTGAAGCGTGATATTGACAGTAGAATTGCTTGTATAGGGGTCGGCTAACGCAGGTCCTCCATTTGCCGAGATCTACGAATAATAAAAACTAAAGAAGAGTACCTAACTGTGTCAAAAAATTTGTTCCGATTCTACAAAATGTGACCCGAACACCATTTTAAAATTTCATTGTAACTGTAGCTGTAAGTTTTCCATGTATCTTAAAATAAGATAAATACATGCAGCATACTTTATGCAAAAAGAGGCCCTTACATGCAAGAATTTTGTGTAATTATAGAAGTGACAATCATTATTGTCAACGACTTTATTTTGTCAATTTGAATGTAGTGTTTCGTAGCTATTGCCATATTATTTTAGTGTGCGAAAACAACCCTGAGAACCACATTCAAAACGATTGAAGTATGGGAGTTACGTTTCCTTAGTTTTTGGAGGACTATACCTATATACTATATGTTATTGGGCTTGTTTGTTTCTATCAGTGTCGATGTATTTATATTGCTATACTCGTACTTAAGGAGTCAACTCCAGTCGTGCGTCGGAGCTGACACACTTTTTTTTATTATTCGTAGCCCCTATTATATATTAAATTGCTCGTATAGGGGCCGGCTAACGTAGGTCCTCCATCTGCCGAGAACAATTGTCCACAACATACGTGTTTTAGGCGCGTTGTCTCTCGGTCCGTCGTCGTCGTGTTCTGCGGCGGGGTTGCGTTTCCGCCACTCGTCGTACCGCCCGCTGCGGTACGTCGCCGACACGCGCCCGCCGCTCTCCGTGCGGATCATCTTCTTGCCGCCGTCCTGAGGAGTAACAGTTTAGTTATTAGTTTATATCCAAATAATGATTTATAAACTTTCATTTAATAAAGAAAGAAGATGTCAAAATCATCATTAAATTAAAGTATGGCAAATGCCTATGAGTGCGATTGTTAGCTAACATTCAAATGAGAATACAACTATAGTCCGCGCGGAACTAATTGGCCACGCCTTTAGGTATGTGAGCGGTGGGACGGAGAGGCGGGGGCGCTTGATTTTGACAGTTCTGGCTGGTTCTGGCTAGTTTAGACAAAAACACAAGAGATTGCAATAACAAGATAAGTCCGCCGATAAAAAGACAATCTAAGGAAATAATATTTAAAGTGCATAGATTAAAAAAAAACGGAAAGCCGATGTCAATAATTTAGAATATAAAACTGATCAATTGTCTTTAATTTATTCTTTTCAATAATTAAATAATATTATTGTTCACGATATCGCAAGATTGGTCGTCACTGTCTAATCAGCAGCAAGCAGCAAGCAACCCGCCCCCTCACCCCTGTCCCTACCTAAGGCGCGGCCAACTAGTTCCGCGCGGACTATAACAAAAATGTTACACTAAGAATAAGCAATACATTGCTTTGTCGTTTGTGAAGCGACTTTTTAACTCCCGACAAAAAAGAGGGGTGTTATAATTTACTTCACACAAGAACAAACCATTGTACAAGTATCAACTGAATACAGTGTGACATTGTGCGAAGTGTAGACATTATTACTTATACGTAGATATATTATTACTTATTTATTATATTCATCATCATGAATAGACATAAGACAAGGTGTAACAAAATTAAGTGATAAATGACAATACTTTAGGGTGTGTATGTGTGCCTTATATAGAGTTCACTGTGAAAGTGGCAGCGCTGAAAGAGCAAATTTTTTTGTCATTTGTATGGGCAAGCGTCCCAGCGTCTCGAGTTTCCCCGTACAAAACATTTTTGTCTTTCAGCTCTGCTACTTTCACAGTGAACTCTCTACAAGGAACACATACACGCCCTAAAGCAGGGGTCGGCAACACGCGGCCCGCGAACGTCTTGCTTGCGGCCCGTAAATGTTTTGTGAATAATTTGTTATGTGTAATTAGTTAAGTAAAACAATGTTTTCTAATACTGCCAGTAGTTATCGCCACTTGAGTACGTAGCTGTTTGTGCCAATTTTAATAAAAACTTATTTCCTTTCAATATGTGTAGGTATATTGAGCTTCTAGGGTTAATACGAGTATGAGGCCTGCGGCCTAAAGGCGGGCCGCAGGCCTCATACAGCCCTTGGCAGGCAAGGGCCACAAGGTTTTGCCACCTTGTGGCCCTTGCCTGCCAAAAGGTTGCCGACCGCTGCCCTAAAGTATCTGTATAGCGAGTCATCCTCACCGGGTCAACGTGCACCATCTTCTTCCGTTTGCGGTCCCAGCGCAGCATGGAGCGGTGCGCGCGCGCGCCGCCGCCGTCGTCCGCGCCTAGCTCGAGCGCCGCGCCCTCAGCGCCCGAGTGGAAGTTCACCGCCATACTGGAAATTGTCAATTGTTCCTTATTTTATCTATATAATGTTTACTAGCTGTCCCGGCAAACGTTGTTTTGCCATATAAAGTATTTCGTCCATATTAATTTTATTGAAGTGACTAAATAAGTATATCACCATGGCAACGTCCATTGCTATCCCGTCGATGCGTCACACAAACAATGGTCGCCGTCAGTCTCGAGTTGTAATAATTTACTATAATTTATTCAACAAAAGCACTTATCAATATAAAAAGTAGATGTTGTCTGATTCTAAACCCTAGCCGATATGCTCGCTAAGATTCACGAAAATCGGTCGAGCCGTTTTAGAGGAGATCAACCACTCACCCCGTGACACGAGATTTTTATATATAGATAAAGAGGATAAGTTTGTTTGCATCTAGTGCATAGGTTCTCAACGTGGGCGATAACGCCCCCTTGTGGGCGTTTGAGACTTTCGGGGGGGGGCAGTAGAAGACCCAGAGAAAATTAGGGGGCAATGAGATGGCGCAGATGGGGCGTGGGTAGATTAAAAAATATAGTCTAAAAAGGCAAAAAATACACGGTAATCGCGTACTAAAGTAAAATAAAAATTAATATTGTTTAATGTTTGTTATTATAGGTATTGTAATCATGTTTATCACGTGTGCACGTATTATATATGCAAAATATTGCTCAATATAACTAAGCATGCGTTTTGATTGCTCCCATCAAAACATTATTCTTTCATTCTTCATTTTAAACTCAGAAATAGGATAGGGGTCATATTCCTCTAGGGGCTCTAGAAAAAAACATATTGTCAAAGTGGGCGGTGAGCAAAATAAGGTTGAGAAACTATGATCTAGTGTATTCTACAGAGTGCAACAAAACTAAGTGATAATACTTTAGGGTGTGTATATGTTTTTTTGTATAGAGTTTACTGTGAATGTAGCAGCGCTGAACGAGCAGGCAAGCGCTCCAGCGTCATGAATTTTTCCAAACAAAAGTTACTCTTTTAGCGCTGCTACTTTCAGAGCGTGCTGTGTATAGGGGACCCATATACACCCTAAAGTATTATCTCTAAGTTTTGTTACATACCTGTATACTATTTATAAACAGGATAAGTTAGATCTGCCATTACTATAAGATTTACAAGATCAAGTTCTAATTATTAAGGTGTCAATAGGGAAAATGCGATATTTTTATTTTTGTGTTGACAAGTTAGCCCGAGCGGAGTATACATATACTAATAAAAATTACTATGTTAAAGCACAAATCAATAGGCGTGATAGGTTTTTCGTAGTGTACCACAAAATGTTCAGATTGTGGGATATACTAGGATCGCTTCGCTCGCCCGGACAATGCAAAACTCACCCAGTCTCAGTATGCTGGTCGCTAGCGAAGTGCGGTATGTAATTTTGATCTCTAACCACTCCCTTCTTCTTCTTAGATGCCTCCTTCGGTGTGCTCTCAACTTCATTAATTTTCAACAAGTCAGCATCCTGAAAATATGATTATTATCTAGATATCATAAAAAAGAAAAAAAAACTGATAACTAATAGACTGATAGATCAAAAGACAGACTTAACCCTCAACTGATGGATATAATTAACTGTTTCATATTTTTTTTCTTATCATGTAGGCATCAACAAACAAAGAAAGGATTTTTCTTTTTATTCCAACCCCAAGATTACACGACGTGTGATGGTGAAAGGTGGTTTTGTATAAATTTATTCCCATTATGTGTGTATTTATATTCATTTTGTTATTTACATTACAAATAAAAGCTATGAATAATATTTACATTGCTTTCCTGTTCTAAATATGGAATAAATATTTTCAACATAACATTATGTTTGTCGTTCAATTTCTTTTACTTTTATATTATGTTAACTTTGAACATACCCTACTACCATAGCATGTACTTATTATTTTATTAAAATCTTATAAAATAATAACTCTTGTGAAAGCTATTTGCTGGTTAAAATATGTTTATTGTTAACTAGATGAAGCCCACAACTCCGTTGCGCCAAAATTCGTTTATCGGGCGGAAACCGTACATTTTTGCGGGATAAAAAGTATCCTATATCCTTTCCCAGGATTCAAAGTATCGCCGTACCAAATTTCATCAAAATCGGTTTAGCGGCTTGGGCGTGAAGAGGTAAAAGACAGACAGACTGACTTTCGTATCTATAAGTACATATTATAAAACAAAGTCGCTTTTTTCCCCTCATGTCCCTTTGTTCCCTTTAATTTATAATATTTTGGTATGGATAACCTAGGGTAGTTTTTGAATAACCCATGGCCCATGATTAAATTAAATTAAATAATGTACTGTCAAAGAAGTTGATTCGGCAAAAATGGACCTGCGTAATTTTGTCGCGTTATGTCAAACCCACTTGACCGAGTACGACTAAGTATGTACTACGAGGGCTGCTATTTATGTATCCGGAATTAAAAAAAGAAACAAACATATATCATTTAATATGGTTTTATTGCTTTTCAAAATATTCGCCGCGATGATCGACACACTTTTGCATACGCTGGAACCAATTTTCATAGCACTTTTTCCATTCTGATTGAGGTATCTCCAAAACGTGCATTTTGAACGCATCAACAGCCTCTTCGCGGCTCGAAAAACGTTGACCACGTAATTTGTTCTTCGCGTATGGAAATAAAAAGAAATCGTTAGGTGCCAAATCAGGGCTGTACGGCGGATGACCAGTCAATTCGATCTTTTGACCCTCCAAAAACTGAGTTGTTTCTGCTGAGGTGTGACAGCTAGCATTGTCGTGATGTAATATGATTCTGCGTTGTCGGTTGTCCTTTCTTATTTCTTCAAAGACTTCTGGTAAACAAATTGTCGTATACCATTCAGAATTAACCGTTTTACGATTCTCTAATGGCACTGTAGCCACATGTCCATTAATTCCAAAAAAACAGGCGACCATTTGATTCAAAGTACTTTTTGCACGAGTAACTTTTGTTGGTTTCGGCTCATCTTGGAACACCCACACCGTTGACTGTTGTTTAGTTTCGGGGTCATATGCATAGATCCAAGATTCATCACCTGTGTAGATATTATAAACGGCTTTTGACGTACCACGGTTGTATTTTTTTATCATTTTTTTGCACCAATCGACACGAGCCCGTTTTTGATCGATTGTCAAGTTGTGCGGAATCCAACGCGAACATATTTTTTTTACAGCCAAATGTTCGTGTAATATCTTATGTATGCTCGTCATACTTATGCCTAAGGACGCCTCTATCTCGCGATATGTAACATGACGATCACGCATTATTAGTTCCCGCACAGCATCTATATTTTGTGGGACAACAACTGTTTTTGGGCGACCTTCTTTATTTTCATCCGTGAGCATAGACCGCCCACGATTAAACTCACTGTACCAGTGATAAACAGTGGTTTTTGATGGTGCTTCATCTCCAAAAGTTGCGGTGAGTTGAATAAAGCACTGTTGTTGATTTAGCCCACGCCGAAAATCGTAGTAAATCATTGCACGAAAATGTTCACGCGTTAAATCCATGGCAAATGAAGACACGCAATTTTCAAAATGACGCCACAATGGAAAAATAATTGACAGTCACATGAAACAAAATGTATTCTTCAACCAAAGAGTTCTATTTTCAAATGTTGTAATTACTTTTTAAATATTGTTCTTGTAAGTGGCCAGTTCCGGATACATAAATAGCAGCCCTCGTAACGTACTAACAATAACTAAACATAGTCATAACCTGACTAAATAACTTAGGTCCGTTATCTGTTTATGAATCAGTTTTTAGTTAAACTTACAGGATGCTGTTTGTTCTCTCTCGTCTTCAGTATGGTCTTGCCGTGGACGCGTCTCTTGTTCTTCATGGCGAGATACATCGGCGAGTCGTTTTTGCCGCCAAGCTCCAATATTGTCTGAAAATTGCATTATTGTCATTAATTTCACTATTGCAATATTTAGATCCAATTTCATCGACTGCTAAAGTTTATGCTCGAATTAGTATCACGTTTCCTCTTTCATTTTTCATATGAATGAAAGAGAAGACATGATTTTAACAAGCTGTTAACACTAACAGACGTTGGTGAAATTGGGCCTTAAAATGACACAGATAGAGAACAAGAGGATATATCAAGGGACTAGATGACGCCCGCAACTCCGTTGCGCCAAATTTCGTTTATCGCGCGGAAACCGTACATTTTTCCGGGATAAAAACTATCATATGTCCTTTACCGGGGCTCAAAGTATCTACACGCCAAATTTCAACAAAATCGGTTCAGCGGTTTGAGCGTGAAGAGGTAACAGACAGACAGACAGACAGACAGACACACTTTCGCATTTATAATATTAGTATGGTTAGATAGATTTATTAAGAGCGGGCTGTGCAATTTTGCTGTGTTTTCTAATAAGTATTACGATCCCGGAAGACGATTGACTCAAATGAAATTGAGATTTATTTAATCACTAGCTGTTGCCCGCGACTTCGTCCGCGTGGACTTCAGTTTATAGCGCGCGGTGTCAACAAAATTGGTGTCAAATTAAAAAGCTTTTTAAAACCCTGGTACCCCTTAAATCAAAATACCCAAAAACAGCTGTGCAGTGTGCACATATTAAATTTTTTAAATTAAGTAAACTTTATTTATACCAAATTTAAAGCTTATTTAGCCCTCCATTACACAACTTTAGCTTTACCCATAAACTATATTTTATCATTGGTAGGTTTAAGGTTACTTCACTGTATAGATAAAGTACTGAGTAGTGAGTTATTTAATAACGTGTAAAACAATCGAAAGAATCAAAAAGCCTCACTCAATATGGTGCCACCTCTTATAGAAAGACTTAAGAGCAAGCGATAGCGAGATGTAGGCGACTCTTAGCGCCATCTGTTATGAATTTTTGGAACTAACTTAATTTGAACAAATTTACGCATTTTCACCCCCTTACAACCCCTTTTTCCAGTTAAAAAGTAGCCTATGTCCTTTCTCAGGCTTTAGACTATCTGTGTACAAAATTTCATTACAATCGGTTCAGTAGTTTTGGCGTGAAAGCGAGACAGACAGACAGACAGACAGACAGAGATACTTTCGCATTTATAATATTAGTATAGATTGTATATTTATCTGATACTTAGCTAACGGAAAACACGATTCACTTATTTTGACTCGATAGTTTTATTTTTCGAAATTATGAATCTTTTTGGGCATTTTAACAAATATCTGTTACACTTATTGAGTTACCATTATTAAATAACTTGCACTACTACAATCACACACTTTATAAAATAATAGCTAAAGGAAATATTAGTATTGTATTTAGTTTTTAAGTAATCATCAAAAAACAGTTTTGGGACTTACGATCTTTACTTTCGTGCTATAATGCGGGAACCGTTGTTACGCGATATTGTTCACTATTAGCTGCAGCCTAAAACACATTGCCCGGGAGCACGATTCATGGAATTATTGTATCATGATTGGAGGATAGCGTTGTGTGTAGGCGGGGCTAGCGTTTTGACAGTAGGCCCTTAAAGAGGCAAAATACTGTTTAATGAAAGTATGTGGAATTGTTTTGTAAGCAGAAACATTTTTCGTCCAACGGCTGCGTTGCTATCTGTGCTTTTATTGACCGATACTATTGCGCCCACGCAACATTTGGTGTGTATCTTACATTACACCTCTATTATGGTTAGTTGCTCAATATTATCAATGCTTGGAAGAAATTGCTGCTTGAAGAAATATGTAGTACTAAGTTTGTATTTCCATTTACATATTATGTATTATCAATAATAATAATAATAATAATATTATTATTATTTATTGTGCACACAAAGAAGAAAAAACAAATATAACAATTATGAACTTATAGTGTACCACAATGGCGGCCTTATTACTAATAACTAATAAGTAATTTCTTCCAGGCAACCACAGGCAAAGGACAGTATGTTATTGATATTTGATGAGTGTGCAATATTACTCAGATAAGGATTTAATTATGTGTAAATGCATTAAATAATTTTCATTCATTCATTATAGTCCGCGCGGAACTAGTTGGCCAACTAGTTCCGCGAGGACTATATCAACTTACCCCTCTCGGCGCGTAATTTTTAATCTGCTCGACCATATTCGCCTGTTCTGTCTCCCCACCCACAGCGAGGAAGGGGTGTGGCGCGACGGGAGGGGGCGTGGTCTTAGCGCGCTTGTTAGCCTCAGCGGAGGCTGCTTCACGCCACCTCACGTATTGCTGCCAGCCTCGCTCGCATACTCGCCGCGCTTCGCCCTGTGTGAACATACCTTTATTATAATAATTTGCAATAAGGGCTCCCACACATAACTGAGTATTCCACCGCATTGCAAATATCTGCGAAAAAAATTCATAATAAAAATGACATTACGATGCGATGCGAATTCACAGTTTTGTGCGGGAGCCCTGAAATATAAGTGCTGTAACTAACCGGGATTCCTTGGCAACGTCGCCGTTGGTATTGTAGTGTTGGCATTGTAACTCACTTGGCTAGGTTTGGTCATATCCACGCAGTGATTTTCAAAGATATGACAAGGTTTTGCTACCTGTCACCAATCGTGGCGCTATGATGTCTTAATGAGTTACACCATAGTCTGTCAAGAAAGTGAAGAAATTAAAAAGTGGCAACATCGTAGTGTCATCCCTTTCAAATCAATCTAAGAAAAAAGGGATGACAATACGATGTTGCCCCTTTTAAATTTCTTTACTTTTTTGACAGACTATAATTAATATTATTTGTTTACATACAAAATAAAGCTAACAATAATACAATTTAAAGATTGATGGTCAAAAACGGAAACGGAACTTAAGTGCGCCATCTTTATGAAACTAGTAGCGCGCTTTGACAGAGTCGGGGCGTGTCGGAGTGGGAGAGATGGAGAGGGAAACGTCCTGGGCAGTCGCAGGAAAGTGAGATCAGTCTCGATTAGGCTTCCAACTAGCCAACACGTTCTGGAACTGTCCCTAGTTTTGTTTAAGTGCTATTTGTGCTGAGTGAAATGATTGAAGTGTGTTGTGAAGTATTTAGTGAAAGTATAAAGTGTTCCTGTGAAGTTTCATTGTGTAAGTGTTTGATGAATGATGGACTATAATAGAGAGATTATAAGGTGGTATTATTTCGTACTATTCTCTCCTCGCCCGTCTTCCCACGCCACTATCTTATACCAGCATTTTACGATGAAGACCTATACTTACTGATAATAGCGTTGTCCCTTTAAAGTTAAAAGCTATAACCCAAATAAAGTGAACTACATAGACCAGATTTTGATATATTGATCCTTGTTAAAAATACACGTATTTTTCAGGGTTTCGTACCCAAAGGGTAAAAACGGGACCCTATTCATGAGACTTCGATGTCTGTCTGTCCGTCTGTCTGTCTCCAGGCTGTATCTCAAGAACCGCTATGGATAGAGTTCTGAAATTTTCACAGATTGTGTATTTTCGGTGCCGCTATAACAACAAATACTAAAATAAAAATAAAAAATAATTAAGGGGGGCTCCCATACAACAAACTTGATTTTTTGGCCTTTTTTGCTCGTAATCAATAATGATAAGAGGTAGGCACTTGAAACTTTCACGAAAGCCTTAAATATAATTGTAATTTAATAATTAATAATAATATTTAAATAAAATGAAAAATTAAGGAGGCAACACAATTTTTGGCCTATTTTTGCTCTATAACGATACGGAACCCTTCGTGCGCGAGTCCGACTCGCACTTGGCCGATTATTCTTTTATAATCACTCAGTACTAACATTTTGAGGAATAGCTTCCGAAAGTTATCCTAAAAAACACTACAATTAATGGACACGACGCGTGGCCCGCGCGTGATGTGAACGCGCGCGCGCCTCCCCCCGCGTTACCCCCGCTCACTCCCCCCGCGCCGCGAGTGACCGTTCTGCAATGGTTTTAAATGGGATGAAATGTGTCAATAAAAAAAACATAACACCCAATTTTTTTTGGTTAAATGGACTCTCCTAATGACCTACCTACTCTCCTAATAACCTAAGCCCTGTAAAAAATTTGGCAGGAAGGTCTAATTGCAACCTGTATAATACTCGGCTTTATTACAAAATTATATGTATAGATTGACATGTAAATTTTTATTGGATAAGTAGTTAGGGCGCAACAAAATCCAGCAAGACTTACAATATCAGAGACGTTCTTCTCCCAGGCCATGACGTCTTGGTGTCGTATCTCGAGCTGCGCGGTCGGGATCGAACCCCACACCCCGCTGGGACACGCGTCACCCGACTCCGATACCTGTGGGATTGGTATTATGATGATTGTATTGACAATAAAATCATTGAACGTTTAATCTAATTTTCACAATCATTATGTTTTAGCGCCCCCATTGATTAAATTTAAAATACATCCAGATGAAATAAATCACCCCCCCGAAGCCTCTACACAACGCCCTATTATTTTTCTGGTGGTCTGGCCCCCTTTAGACCTTTAGCGCCCACAAGGGGGCGTTATCGCCCACTTTGGGAAAGGCTGGTTAACAGTCATGACTCATGTCTATTCAGCAGCTGGAAGTTAATATATTTTGATCAAGGCATAACATTCAAGAGTATGCTTTTCTGTATCAGTGTAAACAATACTAATACGTCTAATATACTCAATGCTATGTTAGGCAGCATCTATGTTATACTTTTCTTGGCGAAACATGGCGGTAGCGGTCATTGACTCCCTGTCAAAAACTTGTCATTTTCTATATAAACCTCGATAGACAATGTTGTCAAGTCAAGTGTTGGCTTTGGTTTTTGACAGGGAGTCAATGACCGCTACCGCCATGTTTCGCCGAGTACAGTATAGTGTGAAACACCTTAAATTAGGACTAATCAATTTCCTCACTCTGCTTACTTGGACTAATTACATAAAAATGATATGATATAATATAGAATATAGATAAATGGCAAGATATTAGTGCTGATACCTGCGAAGGCTTCTTTAACTCAGCACCTAAGAACAGCTGTAAATCCAACAGATGAGCTACGTCCTCTGCCGCCACTAATGAAAACGCGCGCCCAGAGCGGCCCGCACGCGCACTGCGACCTGAAAAACAAATCGTACGGACCCTAGACGTTCAATTTTGTTGCCCAATATTACAAATTGTTCAATACTATTGACGGTTTAGGGTTAATATTGAACATTGGCGCGCCTTTCAATCTTATTGTACCATCATAGAAATTGATTCATAGGCAGTTGACGGACCTACGTAATTTGGTTGGATTATGTAAATTAATTAATGTACAGTGCTCCCAAAGTGATAATGCGCATATAAATTTTCGTCATTGTTCGGCAACGATCGTTTTTCCGAGCGTCGGAAGAAAACCTTTTATTGCGCATGTCTAAACTCTAAATCATATTGTCATGCCATGGCAACGCCAACTGTTTAAGCAACTTGTTGGTGGCGTTGCCATGGCATGACATGATTGGGACATGCGCAATAAAAGGTTTTGTGGCGCATGCGCCAAAAATAGAGACAATTAATATGATATTTACTTCTATTTCTTTCGCACAAGGTGCAAAATGCAAAAGCATTAGTTGGCGCTCTTACTTTACATAGATTCGGATGTTTCCGTGATTACGACAATTTGCGAAGATTTGCATTTTGGGAAATGGGAGTACTGTAACGGCCGTTCCCAATATTCAATCTATCTCTGGTTTGACATACGACCGATCGCAGCTAGCATTGAAATGACATAAAATATATGTCTCTAATGTCTAATGAGAGCTATTCCTATCTCTAGTAGGGCAAAACCAGAGATAGATCAAATATTGGGAACGGCCATAAGTCGTAAGTCGTGATCTGTAGGTTGGGGTTGACACAACTCTACCAAGCTACGTAGATCCGCCATCCACTTATGAATCAACTTTTCTGATAGTACAATAAAATATTGTTCAATATTATTGTAGGTTTAGGGGCTGCCTTAAACACTTATAAAAATTTAATAATTAATGAATAATTTTGTTATATAAACAAAGATATTTTATGAATAAAATAAACAAGAGTATATTTTATTATAAACAGATTTCTTCGTACCAAATGTTGCCCACAATTTAATCCAAGCAGAATTTCGTTTATGATAATATGAGTACCTTTTATTCTCTCCGTTATTAAAACTTAGAGCTAACACACACACCTTCGCAATTTTGATTGATAAATATAACTCAAATATGTCTTACCAACTCTGTGTACAAACAACTTAGGTTTGGCTGGGAAGTTGTAGTTTATGACTGTGTCCAAAGACGGTAGATCTAATCCTCTCGCTGCGACATCAGTAACTAGCAGTACTGAACATCTCTTATTTGTGAACTTTCCCAGAGCTATTTTACGTGCAGACGGATCTAGACCGGAGTATGCGTAAGTTGATGATATACCAGCTTGTTGTAATATCTGAAAAAAAAAAAAAAAAACATTAAAAATCAAGCCAAAAAGAAATGGGCAATTTATATTTTCCAAAATATGATTACGAAGTCATAACTTTAATGTTTTTTCTAATGTAAGTAATTAAATTAATGAGTCTTATATTTACACTTATACATTAGATCAAAAATTAAGGCAAGATTATTTACATGAAAAAACTAATGTGCCACAAAAAGCTTGAGAGGTGTCAAGGGACACTCGGATGGAACGAAGTTAAAGAGTACCACCACCCCACATAGCTATAACCCGTCACAGAGAATAATAGAATTTTAAATTTCCCGCCAGTCATCGCCAATTCAACGCCTTCTAACCCTACTTCGCAGGTACTTGAAATAAGTGTCGGTCAAAAAGTGTCGTTGCAACTTTTTCCGTCTAGCCCCCTTTCGCAACGCGCGATAAGGAACTTCGTTCCAAAATTTAAAAAATTTGATTGATTTTTAGTACATATTTTTAAATTACTAGATGACGTTCTTAACTCTGTTTCGCCAAAATAAGTTTATAACGCGGGAAATATATATTTACAGGATAAGAAGATTCCTACGTTCTTTCCCATCTTTCCAGTCTTGATACTGATACTGTATACTATACCAAATTTTAACAAAATCGGTTAAGGCGGAAGGGGTAACAGACAGACGCACTTTCGCATTAATGATATTAGTATGGATGGAAGAGGTAAATTATATTTTACCAAATGCAAATATTCCACATGATGCCTCGTAGCAGCAAATACGACAGCTTGTGGTGTTTCCTTGGTTAGTACTTTATCCAGCAATATCAACAGTGCGGCTGTTTTCAGTTCTGCTCTTGCTGCTATCCAGCCAAGCCACAATGTTGAAGGTAACTTCCAATCAACATCCAATCTTATCAACACTGGGTCACTCAGCCCAGCTTTGGCAAACTCTACCAGCATTTTTGGCAATGTTGCCGAGAAGAGCAATGTCTGCCGACTTGATGGCAACCTTGCTACTATTTCACGTAATTGCTCCCCAAAACCAAGTTCAAATAATCTGTCAGCTTCATCAAAAATCACAACCTCTGAAAACAAAAAGAAATAATTGTCAGGATTTACAAAATATGTTATTGAATAGCAATGTAAAAAAAAAAAACATTTATAAATTTGTATTATGCTTTTGTCTCATAAGTCCATGTATTTATTGAAAATGTTCATGGAATTTTGTTATTAAGGAGGAGAAAAGTTAATGCAGCTATTTGTTATTTCAGCACATGATTCATGTTTTGTCTTCTGTTGCATAATAATAATCTAGGATGATAATAAAAGCAATTATTATAATAAAATCTTACTTATATTGTCCAACTTGAGGTTCATTTCAATACAGATGTGCAGGAATCGTCCAGGAGTTGCCACAACAATGTCCGGAGTAGTTCCCGACATGACACCAAACTGTTGCTCAATAGACTCTCCACCGAGTATAGCTGCTGATGTGAGGCCAGTAAACTTGCCTAATTCACGAACAAATCGCAATGTCTGAAATTATGTTAAACTTGTTGTTAAAATATAAATTGTAAATATTGTGCACTTGAATATTATAAATGTAAACCCATCAATCCCCAAACTGCAGCCGGCTGCCGCAAAACAATTGAAAATCTATTGTGTCTGCAATACCCACAATGGCACCTCCATTGTTAAAAAAGGCTATTATTAATAGATTACTTTCTTCTGGATGGGTAATGACTTTAGCAATTTCCTTTTTAATTTCTTAATTTATAAAATATAGCACAGGCCATATTTTTAAACTAATACTTTAAGTGTACTTTACCTGTAGAGCCAACTCTCTTGTGGGAGACAGAATAAGTGCTCGCAAGTTGTTGCCATGTTTTATCTTAGCGTCTGCAGAAAGGAGTCTCTCAAGTATTGGTAACACAAAACATGCAGTTTTACCAGATCCTGTTCGTGCCATAGCAACAACATCTTTGTTTTCTAGTGCTATGGGTATTGTCTGAAATATAAAATATAATATAATTTTACTTTACTCAACGCACTTCAATTTGTAAACTTGGTGCTACACTTGAAGTTACTTTTAGTGTAAGTACTCACATACGGTTTTGCTCGATCGAGCAATCACGTAGAGTAAAATACATGGCTCGGGCGTTCGTCCACACATTCAGCATTGCTTGATAGTTTTACTCCAGTTCGAAGGAAATTAGCTACAAATAATTAAAACTAGTGTCAAAAAGTTTGTCAAGCCAGCTCGATTCGAGCCTTCAAACTGGTTCGATGCGAGCCTTTGAGCTGTGAGTTTTGCAGTCCACACGGTGGTTTTTGCTCGATTTCGAGTAAAACTATCGAGCAAAACCGTATGTGAGTACTTAGCATTAGCCTGACTGCTAGTAATGTTTTAAATAACCAGTAACAATGATCATGATTAATTATTTATAAAGAATAGTAAGATTTTACCTTTCTTTGAATAGGTGTTGGTTGCTTGTAGCCTCTTTTAGTTATTCCCTTGAGAACTGGAAAACTAAAACCCATGGATTGAAATCCACCTGAGGCCTTTTTCTTTTTCTTCCCTTGAGTCACATTTTCAGACTCTTCCTTTACAGGTGCCTCGAATCCAGGTAGATCATCAATCACTTTCGGTTTCCCCATACTTATTTATTTACTGGCTATTTATATAAAATAATATTTAAATTTCATAATTATTTTAGTAAAAGTTAAAACACGTGAAAACCAGACCCTTCAATCTTAGCACATTGCAAACGGCAATTGTATACAGATTATTATTATATATTTGTAGACAGATAAGCGTCTTAGAAGAGTTTGACGGCTCACGAATTGACATTTGATGGGACAGCTAGCGCCATCTAGAATTGGTTCGATTAAAACTCCATAGGTGTGTATGTGTGCGTTTATGTTTGTATGTGTGTATTAGGATATTATGGGGATAGGATATCCTTGTCAGATTTTTATGTTTCAATAAACTTGAATTTGTAAAAACTGAGTTTGTTATGTTTAGTTCACATAACAATACCCAATTTTCACAAAAACAAAGTCTTTGAAACATAAAAATCCGACAATATAAAACAAATAAAAACAAAATTTTGACGAATATGATTATTTATTGTTTTTACTTTTTGGTCAATATAAAGTCCCTGCCACCGGTTCGCTGACCCACCCACCGAGAAGAACCGGCGTAAGAAACTCGGTGAGTCTATTTTTTTAAACAAACAATGCTAGAATACATACATCATACACACTCTGTTTAGATTCAATTAAATTCGTAAAATAAAAGTTAAAACATTTTGTTATGCATCACTCAATCAAAACTAATTATTTACATTCAATTGAAATTAAACTGAGCTTACAACGTTACATTCATAACACTATTCAATCAAGTGTTTTAAAATAGTTACAGAAATGTTATAATTATTCATAATAACGGGTTTTTTGTTAATCTGGCTCAATCCATAATTTACTGATAAGATTTAGAAAAATATATATTACGTTATACATGTTTGTACAATTGATAATAAATAGTCTGAAGATTTTTTTTAACAATCTATCTGCAGTTTGCATTTTATCCGTTTAATTTTTTTAATGAAGAATATTATGAATAAACTAATTATTTACATTCAATTGAAATTAAACTGAGTTTACAACTTAAAATTTAGTTTGTTATTATTTTTAGCAATATTCCGCGAAATAAACTTCCACCTTTAAGTAAATGAGTGAGTGTACGCATAGGCATGCGTACAGCACCTCCCTCCTCCTACACTGCCTATGCGTACACTCGCATGCAAGAACTTGCAAACACCACCACCACACAAGCAATAATGTTGGCAAATCCGTGCAAGGCCCCTCACCGCCATGCAGGTTGAAAACCTCGACGCGCGTTTCGCTCCAACACCGGAGCATCCTCAGGATGTGGACTCTACGAACAACGTCCGTCAAGTGCCGCCACCGGCCAAAACACCGCCTTTTATACCCTATCGAGCCCCGCTACTACCCCCACTACCCTCACCAGTACCCCCGAACATATTAATAAGCGGTGACGTAGTCAAGCAAGTTTGGTCATTCAATAAGCGGTGACGTAGTCAAGCAAGTTTGGTCATTCAATAAGCGGTGACGTAGTCAAGCAAGTTTGGTCATTCAATAAGCGGTGACGTAGTCAAGCAAGTTTGGTCATTCAATAAGCGGTGACGTAGTCAAGCAAGTTTGGTCATTCAATAAGCGGTGACGTAGTCAAGCAAGTTTGGTCATTCAATAAGCGGTGACGTAGTCAAGCAAGTTTGGTCATTCAATAAGCGGTGACGTAGTCAAGCAAGTTTGGTCATTCAATAAGCGGTGACGTAGTCAAGCAAGTTTGGTCATTCAATAAGCGGTGACGTAGTCAAGCAAGTTTGGTCATTCAATAAGCGGTGACGTAGTCAAGCAAGTTTGGTCCTTCGCCTTCGCCTTCGCCTTCGCCTTCGCCTTCGCCTTCGCCTTCGCCTTCGCCTTCGCCTTCGCCTTCGCCTTCGCCTTCGCCTTCGCCTTCGCCTTCGCCTTCGCCTTCGCCTTCGCCTTCGCCTTCGCCTTCGCCTTCGCCTTCGCCTTCGCCTTCGCCTTCGCCTTCGCCTTCGCCTTCGCCTTCGCCTTCGCCTTCGCCTTCGCCTTCGCCTTCGCCTTCGCCTTCGCCTTCGCCTTCGCCTTCGCCTTCGCCTTCGCCTTCGCCTTCGCCTTCGCCTTCGCCTTCGCCTTCGCCTTCGCCTTCGCCTTCGCCTTCGCCTTCGCCTTCGCCTTCGCCTTCGCCTTCGCCTTCGCCTTCGCCTTCGCCTTCGCCTTCGCCTTCGCCTTCGCCTTCGCCTTCGCCTTCGCCTTCGCCTTCGCCTTCGCCTTCGCCTTCGCCTTCGCCTTCGCCTTCGCCTTCGCCTTCGCCTTCGCCTTCGCCTTCGCCTTCGCCTTCGCCTTCGCCTTCGCCTTCGCCTTCGCCTTCGCCTTCGCCTTCGCCTTCGCCTTCGCCTTCGCCTTCGCCTTCGCCTTCGCCTTCGCCTTCGCCTTCGCCTTCGCCTTCGCCTTCGCCTTCGCCTTCGCCTTCGCCTTCGCCTTCGCCTTCGCCTTCGCCTTCGCCTTCGCCTTCGCCTTCGCCTTCGCCTTCGCCTTCGCCTTCGCCTTCGCCTTCGCCTTCGCCTTCGCCTTCGCCTTCGCCTTCGCCTTCGCCTTCGCCTTCGCCTTCGCCTTCGCCTTCGCCTTCGCCTTCGCCTTCGCCTTCGCCTTCGCCTTCGCCTTCGCCTTCGCCTTCGCCTTCGCCTTCGCCTTCGCCTTCGCCTTCGCCTTCGCCTTCGCCTTCGCCTTCGCCTTCGCCTTCGCCTTCGCCTTCGCCTTCGCCTTCGCCTTCGCCTTCGCCTTCGCCTTCGCCTTCGCCTTCGCCTTCGCCTTCGCCTTCGCCTTCGCCTTCGCCTTCGCCTTCGCCTTCGCCTTCGCCTTCGCCTTCGCCTTCGCCTTCGCCTTCGCCTTCGCCTTCGCCTTCGCCTTCGCCTTCGCCTTCGCCTTCGCCTTCGCCTTCGCCTTCGCCTTCGCCTTCGCCTTCGCCTTCGCCTTCGCCTTCGCCTTCGCCTTCGCCTTCGCCTTCGCCTTCGCCTTCGCCTTCGCCTTCGCCTTCGCCTTCGCCTTCGCCTTCGCCTTCGCCTTCGCCTTCGCCTTCGCCTTCGCCTTCGCCTTCGCCTTCGCCTTCGCCTTCGCCTTCGCCTTCGCCTTCGCCTTCGCCTTCGCCTTCGCCTTCGCCTTCGCCTTCGCCTTCGCCTTCGCCTTCGCCTTCGCCTTCGCCTTCGCCTTCGCCTTCGCCTTCGCCTTCGCCTTCGCCTTCGCCTTCGCCTTCGCCTTCGCCTTCGCCTTCGCCTTCGCCTTCGCCTTCGCCTTCGCCTTCGCCTTCGCCTTCGCCTTCGCCTTCGCCTTCGCCTTCGCCTTCGCCTTCGCCTTCGCCTTCGCCTTCGCCTTCGCCTTCGCCTTCGCCTTCGCCTTCGCCTTCGCCTTCGCCTTCGCCTTCGCCTTCGCCTTCGCCTTCGCCTTCGCCTTCGCCTTCGCCTTCGCCTTCGCCTTCGCCTTCGCCTTCGCCTTCGCCTTCGCCTTCGCCTTCGCCTTCGCCTTCGCCTTCGCCTTCGCCTTCGCCTTCGCCTTCGCCTTCGCCTTCGCCTTCGCCTTCGCCTTCGCCTTCGCCTTCGCCTTCGCCTTCGCCTTCGCCTTCGCCTTCGCCTTCGCCTTCGCCTTCGCCTTCGCCTTCGCCTTCGCCTTCGCCTTCGCCTTCGCCTTCGCCTTCGCCTTCGCCTTCGCCTTCGCCTTCGCCTTCGCCTTCGCCTTCGCCTTCGCCTTCGCCTTCGCCTTCGCCTTCGCCTTCGCCTTCGCCTTCGCCTTCGCCTTCGCCTTCGCCTTCGCCTTCGCCTTCGCCTTCGCCTTCGCCTTCGCCTTCGCCTTCGCCTTCGCCTTCGCCTTCGCCTTCGCCTTCGCCTTCGCCTTCGCCTTCGCCTTCGCCTTCGCCTTCGCCTTCGCCTTCGCCTTCGCCTTCGCCTTCGCCTTCGCCTTCGCCTTCGCCTTCGCCTTCGCCTTCGCCTTCGCCTTCGCCTTCGCCTTCGCCTTCGCCTTCGCCTTCGCCTTCGCCTTCGCCTTCGCCTTCGCCTTCGCCTTCGCCTTCGCCTTCGCCTTCGCCTTCGCCTTCGCCTTCGCCTTCGCCTTCGCCTTCGCCTTCGCCTTCGCCTTCGCCTTCGCCTTCGCCTTCGCCTTCGCCTTCGCCTTCGCCTTCGCCTTCGCCTTCGCCTTCGCCTTCGCCTTCGCCTTCGCCTTCGCCTTCGCCTTCGCCTTCGCCTTCGCCTTCGCCTTCGCCTTCGCCTTCGCCTTCGCCTTCGCCTTCGCCTTCGCCTTCGCCTTCGCCTTCGCCTTCGCCTTCGCCTTCGCCTTCGCCTTCGCCTTCGCCTTCGCCTTCGCCTTCGCCTTCGCCTTCGCCTTCGCCTTCGCCTTCGCCTTCGCCTTCGCCTTCGCCTTCGCCTTCGCCTTCGCCTTCGCCTTCGCCTTCGCCTTCGCCTTCGCCTTCGCCTTCGCCTTCGCCTTCGCCTTCGCCTTCGCCTTCGCCTTCGCCTTCGCCTTCGCCTTCGCCTTCGCCTTCGCCTTCGCCTTCGCCTTCGCCTTCGCCTTCGCCTTCGCCTTCGCCTTCGCCTTCGCCTTCGCCTTCGCCTTCGCCTTCGCCTTCGCCTTCGCCTTCGCCTTCGCCTTCGCCTTCGCCTTCGCCTTCGCCTTCGCCTTCGCCTTCGCCTTCGCCTTCGCCTTCGCCTTCGCCTTCGCCTTCGCCTTCGCCTTCGCCTTCGCCTTCGCCTTCGCCTTCGCCTTCGCCTTCGCCTTCGCCTTCGCCTTCGCCTTCGCCTTCGCCTTCGCCTTCGCCTTCGCCTTCGCCTTCGCCTTCGCCTTCGCCTTCGCCTTCGCCTTCGCCTTCGCCTTCGCCTTCGCCTTCGCCTTCGCCTTCGCCTTCGCCTTCGCCTTCGCCTTCGCCTTCGCCTTCGCCTTCGCCTTCGCCTTCGCCTTCGCCTTCGCCTTCGCCTTCGCCTTCGCCTTCGCCTTCGCCTTCGCCTTCGCCTTCGCCTTCGCCTTCGCCTTCGCCTTCGCCTTCGCCTTCGCCTTCGCCTTCGCCTTCGCCTTCGCCTTCGCCTTCGCCTTCGCCTTCGCCTTCGCCTTCGCCTTCGCCTTCGCCTTCGCCTTCGCCTTCGCCTTCGCCTTCGCCTTCGCCTTCGCCTTCGCCTTCGCCTTCGCCTTCGCCTTCGCCTTCGCCTTCGCCTTCGCCTTCGCCTTCGCCTTCGCCTTCGCCTTCGCCTTCGCCTTCGCCTTCGCCTTCGCCTTCGCCTTCGCCTTCGCCTTCGCCTTCGCCTTCGCCTTCGCCTTCGCCTTCGCCTTCGCCTTCGCCTTCGCCTTCGCCTTCGCCTTCGCCTTCGCCTTCGCCTTCGCCTTCGCCTTCGCCTTCGCCTTCGCCTTCGCCTTCGCCTTCGCCTTCGCCTTCGCCTTCGCCTTCGCCTTCGCCTTCGCCTTCGCCTTCGCCTTCGCCTTCGCCTTCGCCTTCGCCTTCGCCTTCGCCTTCGCCTTCGCCTTCGCCTTCGCCTTCGCCTTCGCCTTCGCCTTCGCCTTCGCCTTCGCCTTCGCCTTCGCCTTCGCCTTCGCCTTCGCCTTCGCCTTCGCCTTCGCCTTCGCCTTCGCCTTCGCCTTCGCCTTCGCCTTCGCCTTCGCCTTCGCCTTCGCCTTCGCCTTCGCCTTCGCCTTCGCCTTCGCCTTCGCCTTCGCCTTCGCCTTCGCCTTCGCCTTCGCCTTCGCCTTCGCCTTCGCCTTCGCCTTCGCCTTCGCCTTCGCCTTCGCCTTCGCCTTCGCCTTCGCCTTCGCCTTCGCCTTCGCCTTCGCCTTCGCCTTCGCCTTCGCCTTCGCCTTCGCCTTCGCCTTCGCCTTCGCCTTCGCCTTCGCCTTCGCCTTCGCCTTCGCCTTCGCCTTCGCCTTCGCCTTCGCCTTCGCCTTCGCCTTCGCCTTCGCCTTCGCCTTCGCCTTCGCCTTCGCCTTCGCCTTCGCCTTCGCCTTCGCCTTCGCCTTCGCCTTCGCCTTCGCCTTCGCCTTCGCCTTCGCCTTCGCCTTCGCCTTCGCCTTCGCCTTCGCCTTCGCCTTCGCCTTCGCCTTCGCCTTCGCCTTCGCCTTCGCCTTCGCCTTCGCCTTCGCCTTCGCCTTCGCCTTCGCCTTCGCCTTCGCCTTCGCCTTCGCCTTCGCCTTCGCCTTCGCCTTCGCCTTCGCCTTCGCCTTCGCCTTCGCCTTCGCCTTCGCCTTCGCCTTCGCCTTCGCCTTCGCCTTCGCCTTCGCCTTCGCCTTCGCCTTCGCCTTCGCCTTCGCCTTCGCCTTCGCCTTCGCCTTCGCCTTCGCCTTCGCCTTCGCCTTCGCCTTCGCCTTCGCCTTCGCCTTCGCCTTCGCCTTCGCCTTCGCCTTCGCCTTCGCCTTCGCCTTCGCCTTCGCCTTCGCCTTCGCCTTCGCCTTCGCCTTCGCCTTCGCCTTCGCCTTCGCCTTCGCCTTCGCCTTCGCCTTCGCCTTCGCCTTCGCCTTCGCCTTCGCCTTCGCCTTCGCCTTCGCCTTCGCCTTCGCCTTCGCCTTCGCCTTCGCCTTCGCCTTCGCCTTCGCCTTCGCCTTCGCCTTCGCCTTCGCCTTCGCCTTCGCCTTCGCCTTCGCCTTCGCCTTCGCCTTCGCCTTCGCCTTCGCCTTCGCCTTCGCCTTCGCCTTCGCCTTCGCCTTCGCCTTCGCCTTCGCCTTCGCCTTCGCCTTCGCCTTCGCCTTCGCCTTCGCCTTCGCCTTCGCCTTCGCCTTCGCCTTCGCCTTCGCCTTCGCCTTCGCCTTCGCCTTCGCCTTCGCCTTCGCCTTCGCCTTCGCCTTCGCCTTCGCCTTCGCCTTCGCCTTCGCCTTCGCCTTCGCCTTCGCCTTCGCCTTCGCCTTCGCCTTCGCCTTCGCCTTCGCCTTCGCCTTCGCCTTCGCCTTCGCCTTCGCCTTCGCCTTCGCCTTCGCCTTCGCCTTCGCCTTCGCCTTCGCCTTCGCCTTCGCCTTCGCCTTCGCCTTCGCCTTCGCCTTCGCCTTCGCCTTCGCCTTCGCCTTCGCCTTCGCCTTCGCCTTCGCCTTCGCCTTCGCCTTCGCCTTCGCCTTCGCCTTCGCCTTCGCCTTCGCCTTCGCCTTCGCCTTCGCCTTCGCCTTCGCCTTCGCCTTCGCCTTCGCCTTCGCCTTCGCCTTCGCCTTCGCCTTCGCCTTCGCCTTCGCCTTCGCCTTCGCCTTCGCCTTCGCCTTCGCCTTCGCCTTCGCCTTCGCCTTCGCCTTCGCCTTCGCCTTCGCCTTCGCCTTCGCCTTCGCCTTCGCCTTCGCCTTCGCCTTCGCCTTCGCCTTCGCCTTCGCCTTCGCCTTCGCCTTCGCCTTCGCCTTCGCCTTCGCCTTCGCCTTCGCCTTCGCCTTCGCCTTCGCCTTCGCCTTCGCCTTCGCCTTCGCCTTCGCCTTCGCCTTCGCCTTCGCCTTCGCCTTCGCCTTCGCCTTCGCCTTCGCCTTCGCCTTCGCCTTCGCCTTCGCCTTCGCCTTCGCCTTCGCCTTCGCCTTCGCCTTCGCCTTCGCCTTCGCCTTCGCCTTCGCCTTCGCCTTCGCCTTCGCCTTCGCCTTCGCCTTCGCCTTCGCCTTCGCCTTCGCCTTCGCCTTCGCCTTCGCCTTCGCCTTCGCCTTCGCCTTCGCCTTCGCCTTCGCCTTCGCCTTCGCCTTCGCCTTCGCCTTCGCCTTCGCCTTCGCCTTCGCCTTCGCCTTCGCCTTCGCCTTCGCCTTCGCCTTCGCCTTCGCCTTCGCCTTCGCCTTCGCCTTCGCCTTCGCCTTCGCCTTCGCCTTCGCCTTCGCCTTCGCCTTCGCCTTCGCCTTCGCCTTCGCCTTCGCCTTCGCCTTCGCCTTCGCCTTCGCCTTCGCCTTCGCCTTCGCCTTCGCCTTCGCCTTCGCCTTCGCCTTCGCCTTCGCCTTCGCCTTCGCCTTCGCCTTCGCCTTCGCCTTCGCCTTCGCCTTCGCCTTCGCCTTCGCCTTCGCCTTCGCCTTCGCCTTCGCCTTCGCCTTCGCCTTCGCCTTCGCCTTCGCCTTCGCCTTCGCCTTCGCCTTCGCCTTCGCCTTCGCCTTCGCCTTCGCCTTCGCCTTCGCCTTCGCCTTCGCCTTCGCCTTCGCCTTCGCCTTCGCCTTCGCCTTCGCCTTCGCCTTCGCCTTCGCCTTCGCCTTCGCCTTCGCCTTCGCCTTCGCCTTCGCCTTCGCCTTCGCCTTCGCCTTCGCCTTCGCCTTCGCCTTCGCCTTCGCCTTCGCCTTCGCCTTCGCCTTCGCCTTCGCCTTCGCCTTCGCCTTCGCCTTCGCCTTCGCCTTCGCCTTCGCCTTCGCCTTCGCCTTCGCCTTCGCCTTCGCCTTCGCCTTCGCCTTCGCCTTCGCCTTCGCCTTCGCCTTCGCCTTCGCCTTCGCCTTCGCCTTCGCCTTCGCCTTCGCCTTCGCCTTCGCCTTCGCCTTCGCCTTCGCCTTCGCCTTCGCCTTCGCCTTCGCCTTCGCCTTCGCCTTCGCCTTCGCCTTCGCCTTCGCCTTCGCCTTCGCCTTCGCCTTCGCCTTCGCCTTCGCCTTCGCCTTCGCCTTCGCCTTCGCCTTCGCCTTCGCCTTCGCCTTCGCCTTCGCCTTCGCCTTCGCCTTCGCCTTCGCCTTCGCCTTCGCCTTCGCCTTCGCCTTCGCCTTCGCCTTCGCCTTCGCCTTCGCCTTCGCCTTCGCCTTCGCCTTCGCCTTCGCCTTCGCCTTCGCCTTCGCCTTCGCCTTCGCCTTCGCCTTCGCCTTCGCCTTCGCCTTCGCCTTCGCCTTCGCCTTCGCCTTCGCCTTCGCCTTCGCCTTCGCCTTCGCCTTCGCCTTCGCCTTCGCCTTCGCCTTCGCCTTCGCCTTCGCCTTCGCCTTCGCCTTCGCCTTCGCCTTCGCCTTCGCCTTCGCCTTCGCCTTCGCCTTCGCCTTCGCCTTCGCCTTCGCCTTCGCCTTCGCCTTCGCCTTCGCCTTCGCCTTCGCCTTCGCCTTCGCCTTCGCCTTCGCCTTCGCCTTCGCCTTCGCCTTCGCCTTCGCCTTCGCCTTCGCCTTCGCCTTCGCCTTCGCCTTCGCCTTCGCCTTCGCCTTCGCCTTCGCCTTCGCCTTCGCCTTCGCCTTCGCCTTCGCCTTCGCCTTCGCCTTCGCCTTCGCCTTCGCCTTCGCCTTCGCCTTCGCCTTCGCCTTCGCCTTCGCCTTCGCCTTCGCCTTCGCCTTCGCCTTCGCCTTCGCCTTCGCCTTCGCCTTCGCCTTCGCCTTCGCCTTCGCCTTCGCCTTCGCCTTCGCCTTCGCCTTCGCCTTCGCCTTCGCCTTCGCCTTCGCCTTCGCCTTCGCCTTCGCCTTCGCCTTCGCCTTCGCCTTCGCCTTCGCCTTCGCCTTCGCCTTCGCCTTCGCCTTCGCCTTCGCCTTCGCCTTCGCCTTCGCCTTCGCCTTCGCCTTCGCCTTCGCCTTCGCCTTCGCCTTCGCCTTCGCCTTCGCCTTCGCCTTCGCCTTCGCCTTCGCCTTCGCCTTCGCCTTCGCCTTCGCCTTCGCCTTCGCCTTCGCCTTCGCCTTCGCCTTCGCCTTCGCCTTCGCCTTCGCCTTCGCCTTCGCCTTCGCCTTCGCCTTCGCCTTCGCCTTCGCCTTCGCCTTCGCCTTCGCCTTCGCCTTCGCCTTCGCCTTCGCCTTCGCCTTCGCCTTCGCCTTCGCCTTCGCCTTCGCCTTCGCCTTCGCCTTCGCCTTCGCCTTCGCCTTCGCCTTCGCCTTCGCCTTCGCCTTCGCCTTCGCCTTCGCCTTCGCCTTCGCCTTCGCCTTCGCCTTCGCCTTCGCCTTCGCCTTCGCCTTCGCCTTCGCCTTCGCCTTCGCCTTCGCCTTCGCCTTCGCCTTCGCCTTCGCCTTCGCCTTCGCCTTCGCCTTCGCCTTCGCCTTCGCCTTCGCCTTCGCCTTCGCCTTCGCCTTCGCCTTCGCCTTCGCCTTCGCCTTCGCCTTCGCCTTCGCCTTCGCCTTCGCCTTCGCCTTCGCCTTCGCCTTCGCCTTCGCCTTCGCCTTCGCCTTCGCCTTCGCCTTCGCCTTCGCCTTCGCCTTCGCCTTCGCCTTCGCCTTCGCCTTCGCCTTCGCCTTCGCCTTCGCCTTCGCCTTCGCCTTCGCCTTCGCCTTCGCCTTCGCCTTCGCCTTCGCCTTCGCCTTCGCCTTCGCCTTCGCCTTCGCCTTCGCCTTCGCCTTCGCCTTCGCCTTCGCCTTCGCCTTCGCCTTCGCCTTCGCCTTCGCCTTCGCCTTCGCCTTCGCCTTCGCCTTCGCCTTCGCCTTCGCCTTCGCCTTCGCCTTCGCCTTCGCCTTCGCCTTCGCCTTCGCCTTCGCCTTCGCCTTCGCCTTCGCCTTCGCCTTCGCCTTCGCCTTCGCCTTCGCCTTCGCCTTCGCCTTCGCCTTCGCCTTCGCCTTCGCCTTCGCCTTCGCCTTCGCCTTCGCCTTCGCCTTCGCCTTCGCCTTCGCCTTCGCCTTCGCCTTCGCCTTCGCCTTCGCCTTCGCCTTCGCCTTCGCCTTCGCCTTCGCCTTCGCCTTCGCCTTCGCCTTCGCCTTCGCCTTCGCCTTCGCCTTCGCCTTCGCCTTCGCCTTCGCCTTCGCCTTCGCCTTCGCCTTCGCCTTCGCCTTCGCCTTCGCCTTCGCCTTCGCCTTCGCCTTCGCCTTCGCCTTCGCCTTCGCCTTCGCCTTCGCCTTCGCCTTCGCCTTCGCCTTCGCCTTCGCCTTCGCCTTCGCCTTCGCCTTCGCCTTCGCCTTCGCCTTCGCCTTCGCCTTCGCCTTCGCCTTCGCCTTCGCCTTCGCCTTCGCCTTCGCCTTCGCCTTCGCCTTCGCCTTCGCCTTCGCCTTCGCCTTCGCCTTCGCCTTCGCCTTCGCCTTCGCCTTCGCCTTCGCCTTCGCCTTCGCCTTCGCCTTCGCCTTCGCCTTCGCCTTCGCCTTCGCCTTCGCCTTCGCCTTCGCCTTCGCCTTCGCCTTCGCCTTCGCCTTGCGGCGGAGTTGTATCTACACAGGTGGTTGTACGGGCTTCGCGGGCGAAATGGCGATGCTAGCGCAGCAGATCGCTCTACAAATGTCGCTTCTAAACGCGTCTCCAACGAGACTCATATTGAACAGGACGACGGGACAGCTATAATACCCTGATTAGTGAATATTTAAGGTATTATTTATTGCTTCTATAATCATCTTACTAGTGTGTGACATAACAAGTATTTTTTGACTCGAAGCGCATGGTTCAGTTAATATTTATATTTTAAATCGCGCCAATCTGTTTGAAGTGTCTGCTCCGATGGTTGCTGTCGGATTATATGAATAATAAAATATTATAATATGGACAAAATTTAATTTTTAAGTAATCATCAAAAACATTTTTGGGACTTGCGACCTTTACTTTCATGCTGCCTATAATGCGGGAACCGTTGTTACGCGATATTGTTTACTATTAGCTGCAGCTCAAAGTACAATTCATGTGGGCACGATTCATGGAATCATTATAATATCACGATTGGAGTTTAAGCGCTTATTCCATTTCACTAAATTTAGATATCTAAATGATTTAGTGACTAAATTTAGTCAAGTGGAATAACATTTAGAAAGTTACTAAATGTTATTCCACTTGACTAAATTTAGTCACTAAATCATTTAGATATCTAAATTTAGTGAAATGGAATAAGCGCTTAAACTCCAATCGTGATATTATGATGATTCCATGAATCGTGCCCACATGAATTGTACTTTGAGCTGCAGCTAATAGTAAACAATATCGCGTAACAACGGTTCCCGCATTATAGGCAGCATGAAAGTAAAGGTCGCAAGTCCCAAAAATGTTTTTGATGATTACTTAAAAATTAAATTTTGTCCATATTATAATATTTTATTATTCATATAATCCGACAGCAACCATCGGAGCAGACACTTCAAACAGATTGGCGCGATTTAAAATATAAATATTAACTGAACCATGCGCTTCGAGTCAAAAAATACTTGTTATATCACACACTAGTAAGATGATTATAGAAGCAATAAATAATACCTTAAATATTCACTAATCAGGGTATATAGCTGTCCCGTCGTCCTGTTCAATATGAGTCTCGTTGGAGACGCGTTTAGAAGCGACATTTGTAGAGCGATCTGCTGCGCTAGCATCGCCATTTCGCCCGCGAAGCCCGTACAACCACCTGTAGATACAACTCCGCCGCATCAGTTCAGTGGTTTAACGCAGTCTCTAGCAGCGTTCGCGTTGGCACATTATCGTGTATCCTTTTCCCCGGCCATCTTTTCTAAGTCATTTATCAGAGCTAGCGCTTGTTTCTTGACGTTAGCGGCTCCGGCGTACATGTTGAAGTGTAGGGCGACCATGATGTATGTGTCTGTGTCGCCCGGACAGTGCGTCTTCAGGAAGTCTATATGTAGAAGGCCGTGCTTGAACTCCGTGATCTTGTCCTGTTGCTGCCCCAACATGTAGTGGAACTGGCCGAGTAGAAACTCGAATTGGTGATTCTCACGGAGCGCCTGAAATTAATGAAATTGTCTCTTATTAATGTGAAATGTTATTAGAATATAATACATTGGATATGAAAATAAATATCGTCCACATATTGTGTACTAATAGGTAAAATTTTGCCAAAACTAAATTTTGAAACTCATGCGAGTGTCAAATGAATTTACGGTTAATACCACTATTTTAACATCTATTATAAAAGCGTCTAGTTTTACATTTGGGATCGTCGATTGTTGTCTATAGTCTAGTAAGTCTACCCATACTCCATCTAGCGACCACGTGGGACTTTTACTTGACAATGAAAAAGAAAACGTTTTATTGACAAATCGTAATAAATTGAACTTCGATAGCAGCTATGCTAATTCTTCTTCAATGATATTTTGAAAACCTGCAGACTATTACGAAGAAACAGTTATTATTTAATCCATAACATAAATGTAGTAGAATTTGGCAATCTTAAAAGTAAAATATTTTACCCTTAAGCTTCTTAATAAACCGTTCATAGTTCGAAGTAGATTTAAGGAAATATAAATTAAAGGATCGAACATACTTAGTAATTGTTCACAGCAGTATTGTCTTATCTCATTATTACCGTATTATTCGCACTCGAAAGAATTTAAAGTTTTTGAAAGAGCTATCCGACAAACCACTATAGGTACGATTTTATTATAACTAGCGAATACAAGCCAACGGTTTAGTTTTAACAAGAACAGCAATACTACATTAGTGTGATTTAATCTATCGATGACAGGAATCTTGTAGCATTTCTGGATAATACTATGATAAAAACACTTAACTTTGTAGATCGTAAAACTATTATTTTCCAGCTTGATACTACCGTTTCGAGGTAAACCAAAGAGTTGTAGGCTGTAGCTTAAAAATTGTTCATCCAATCGTCTACAATGTGTAGAAATAATATCTAAAATTCAAAAACGTTCCGAAAGAGTTAGATTATAATTATTCTTAAGACCGGGCTGCCAAAAATATCAAAGCACGCTAGCCCCGCCTACACTCCTCGCTATAGCGCTTATTCCATTTCACTAAATTTAGATATCTAAATGATTTAGTGACTAAATTTAGTCAAGTGGAATAACATTTAGAAAGTTACTAAATGTTATTCCACTTAACTAAATTTAGTCACTAAATCATTTAGATATCTAAATTTAGTGAAATGGAATAAGCGCTTAAACTCCAATCGTGATATTATAATGATTCCATGAATCGTGCCCACATGAATTGTACTTTGAGCTGCAGCTAATAGTAAACAATATCGCGTAACAACGGTTCCCGCATTATAGGCAGCATGAAAGTAAAGGTCGCAAGTCCCAAAAATGTTTTTGATGATTACTTAAAAATTAAATTTTGTCCATATTATAATATTTTATTATTCATATAATCCGACAGCAACCATCGGAGCAGACACTTCAAACAGATACCATGCGCTTCGAGTCAAAAAATACTTGTTATGTCACACACTAGTAAGATAAGTATAGAAGCAATAAATAATACCTTAAATATTCACTAATCAGGGTATATAGCTGTCCCGTCGTCCTGTTCAATATGAGTCTCGTTGGAGACGCGTTTAGAAGCGACATTTGTAGAGCGATCTGCTGCGCTAGCATCGCCATTTCGCCCGCGAAGCCCGTACAACCACCTGTAGATACAACTCCGCCGCATCAGTTCAGTTGGTTTAACGCAGTCTCTAGCAGCGTTCGCGTTGGCACATTATCGTGTATCTGTAGCCAGACCGGCTGATTAGATTTCTTCGGCGACGCCTTTTCCCCGGCCAACTTTTCTAAGTCATTTATCAGAGCTAGCGCTTGTTTCTTGACGTTAGCGGCTCCGGCGTACATGTTGAAGTGTAGGGCGACCATGATGTATGTGTCTGTGTCGCCCGGACAGTGCGTCTTCAGGAAGTCTATATGTAGAAGGCCGTGCTTGAACTCCGTGATCTTGTCCTGTTGCTGCCCCAACATGTAGTGGAACTGGCCGAGTAGAAACTCGAATTGGTGATTCTCACGGAGCGCCTGAAATTAATGAAATTGTCTCTTATTAATGTGAAATGTTATTAGAATATAATACATTAGATATGAAAATAAATATCGTCCACATATTGTGTACTAATAGGTAAAATTTTGCAAAAACTAAATTTTGAAACTCATGCGAGTGTCAAATGAATTTACGGTTAATACCACTATTTTAACATCTATTATAAAAGCGTCTAGTTTTACATTTGGGATCGTCGATTGTTGTCTATAGTCTAGTAAGTCTACCCATACTCCATCTAGCGACCACGTGGGACTTTTACTTGACAATGAAAAAGAAAACGTTTTATTGACAAATCGTAATAAATTGAACTTCGATAGCAGCTACGCTAATTCTTCTTCAATGATATTTTGAAAACCTGCAGACTATTACGAAGAAACAGTTATTATTTAATCCATAACATAAATGTAGTAGAATTTGGCAATCTTAAAAGTAAAATATTTTACCCTTAAGCTTCTTAATAAACCGTTCATAGTTCGAAGTAGATTTAAGGAAATATAAATTAAAGGATCGAACATACTTAGTAATTATTCACAGCAGTATTGTCTTATCTCATTATTACCGTATTATTCGCACTCGAAAGAATTTAAAGTTTTTGAAAGAGCTATCCGACAAACCACTATAGGTACGATTTTATTATAACTAGCGAATACAAGCCAACGGTTTAGTTTTAACAAGAACAGCAATACTACATTAGTGTGATTTAATCTATCGATGACAGGAATCTTGTAGCATTTCTGGATAATACTATGATAAAAACACTTAACTTTGTAGATCGTAAAACTATTATTTTCCAGCTTGATACTACCGTTTCGAGGTAAACCAAAGAGTTGTAGGCTGTAGCTTAAAAATTGTTCATCCAATCGTCTACAATGTGTAGAAATAATATCTAAAATTCAAAAACGTTCCGAAAGAGTTAGATTATAATTATTCTTAAGACCGGGCTGCCAAAAATATCAAAGCACGCTAGCCCCGCCTACACTCCTCGCTATAGCGCTTATTCCATTTCACTAAATTTAGATATCTAAATGATTTAGTGACTAAATTTAGTCAAGTGGAATAACATTTAGAAAGTTACTAAATGTTATTCCACTTAACTAAATTTAGTCACTAAATCATTTAGATATCTAAATTTAGTGAAATGGAATAAGCGCTTAAACTCCAATCGTGATATTATAATGATTCCATGAATCGTGCCCACATGAATTGTACTTTGAGCTGCAGCTAATAGTAAACAATATCGCGTAACAACGGTTCCCGCATTATAGGCAGCATGAAAGTAAAGGTCGCAAGTCCCAAAAATGTTTTTGATGATTACTTAAAAATTAAATTTTGTCCATATTATAATATTTTATTATTCATATAATCCGACAGCAACCATCGGAGCAGACACTTCAAACAGATTGGCGCGATTTAAAATATAAATATTAACTGAACCATGCGCTTCGAGTCAAAAAATACTTGTTATGTCACACACTAGTAAGATGATTATAGAAGCAATAAATAATACCTTAAATATTCACTAATCAGGGTATATAGCTGTCCCGTCGTCCTGTTCAATATGAGTCTCGTTGGAGACGCGTTTAGAAGCGACATTTGTAGAGCGATCTGCTGCGCTAGCATCGCCATTTCGCCCGCGAAGCCCGTACAACCACCTGTAGATACAACTCCGCCGCATCAGTTCAGTTGGTTTAACGCAGTCTCTAGCAGCGTTCGCGTTGGCACATTATCGTGTATCTGTAGCCAGACCGGCTGATTAGATTTCTTCGGCGACGCCTTTTCCCCGGCCAACTTTTCTAAGTCATTTATCAGAGCTAGCGCTTGTTTCTTGACGTTAGCGGCTCCGGCGTACATGTTGAAGTGTAGGGCGACCATGATGTATGTGTCTGTGTCGCCCGGACAGTGCGTCTTCAGGAAGTCTATATGTAGAAGGCCGTGCTTGAACTCCGTGATCTTGTCCTGTTGCTGCCCCAACATGTAGTGGAACTGGCCGAGTAGAAACTCGAATTGGTGATTCTCACGGAGCGCCTGAAATTAATGAAATTGTCTCTTATTAATGTGAAATGTTATTAGAATATAATACATTAGATATGAAAATAAATATCGTCCACATATTGTGTACTAATAGGTAAAATTTTGCAAAAACTAAATTTTGAAACTCATGCGAGTGTCAAATGAATTTACGGTTAATACCACTATTTTAACATCTATTATAAAAGCGTCTAGTTTTACATTTGGGATCGTCGATTGTTGTCTGTAGTCTAGTAAGTCTACCCATACTCCATCTAGCGACCACGTGGGACTTTTACTTGACAATGAAAAAGAAAACGTTTTATTGACAAATCGTAATAAATTGAAATTCGATAGCAGCTATGCTAATTCTTCTTCAATGATATTTTGAAAACCTGCAGACTATTATGAAGAAACAGTTATTATTTAATCCATAACATAAATGTAGTAGAATTTGGCAATCTCAAAATTAAATATTTTACCCTTAAGCTTCTTAATAAACCGTTCATAGTTCGAAGTAGATTTAAGGAAATATAAATTAAAGGATCGAACATACTTAGTAATAATTCACAGCAGTATTGTCTTATCTCATTATTACCGTATTATTCGCACTCGTAAGAATTTAAAGTTTTTGAAAGAGCTATCCTACAAACCACTATAGGTACGATTTTATTATAACTAGCGAATACAAGCCAACGGTTTAGTTTTAACAAGAACAGCAATACTACATTAGTGTGACTTAATCTATCGATGACAGGAATCTTGTAGCATTTCTGGATAATACTATGATAAAAACACTTAACTTTGTAGATCGTAAAACTATTATTTTCCAGCTTGATACTACCGTTTCGTGGTAAACCAAAGAGTTGTAGGCTGTAGCTTAAAAATTGTTCGTCCAATCGTCTACAATGACAATGTAGAAATAATATCTAAAATTCAAAAACGTTCCGAAAGAGTTAGATTATAATTATTCTTAAGACCGGGCTGCCAAAAATATCAAAGCACGCTAGCCCCGCCTACACTCCTCGCTATAGCGCTTATTCCATTTCACTAAATTTAGATATCAAAATGATTTAGTGACTAAATTTAGTCAAGTGGAATAACATTTAGAAAGTTACTAAATGTTATTCCACTTGACTAAATTTAGTCACTAAATCATTTAGATATCTAAATTTAGTGAAATGGAATAAGCGCTTAAACTCCAATCGTGATATTATGATGATTCCATGAATCGTGCCCACATGAATTGTACTTTGAGCTGCAGCTAATAGTAAACAATATCGCGTAACAACGGTTCCCGCATTATAGGCAGCATGAAAGTAAAGGTCGCAAGTCCCAAAAATGTTTTTGATGATTACTTAAAAATTAAATTTTGTCCATATTATAATATTTTATTATTCATATAATCCGACAGCAACCATCGGAGCAGACACTTCAAACAGATTGGCGCGATTTAAAATATAAATATTAACTGAACCATGTGCTTCGAGTCAAAAAATACTTGTTATGTCACACACTAGTAAGATGATTATAGAAGCAATAAATAATACCTTAAATATTCACTAATCAGGGTATATAGCTGTCCCGTCGTCCTGTTCAATATGAGTCTCGTTGGAGACGCGTTTAGAAGCGACATTTGTAGAGCGATCTGCTGCGCTAGCATCGCCATTTCGCCCGCGAAGCCCGTACAACCACCTGTAGATACAACTCCGCCGCATCAGTTCAGTGGTTTAACGCAGTCTCTAGCAGCGTTCGCGTTGGCACATTATCGTGTATCCTTTTCCCCGGCCATCTTTTCTAAGTCATTTATCAGAGCTAGCGCTTGTTTCTTGACGTTAGCGGCTCCGGTGTACATGTTGAAGTGTAGGGCGACCATGATGTATGTGTCTGTGTCGCCCGGACAGTGCGTCTTCAGGAAGTCTATATGTAGAAGGCCGTGCTTGAACTCCGTGATCTTGTCCTGTTGCTGCCCCAACATGTAGTGGAACTGGCCGAGTAGAAACTCGAATTGGTGATTCTCACGGAGCGCCTGAAATTAATGAAATTGTCTCTTATTAATGTGAAATGTTATTAGAATATAATACATTAGATATGAAAATAAATATCGTCCACATATTGTGTACTAATAGGTAAAATTTTGCCAAAACTAAATTTTGAAACTCATGCGAGTGTCAAATAAATTTACGGTTAATACCACTATTTTAACATCTATTATAAAAGCGTCTAGTTTTACATTTGGGATCGTCGATTGTTGTCTATAGTCTAGTAAGTCTACCCATACTCCATCTAGCGACCACTTGGGACTTTTACTTGACAATGAAAAAGAAAACGTTTTATTGACAAATCGTAATAAATTGAACTTCGATAGCAGCTATGCTAATTCTTCTTCAATGATATTTTGAAAACCTGCAGACTATTACGAAGAAACAGTTATTATTTAATCCATAACATAAATGTAGTAGAATTTGGCAATCTTTAAAGTAAAATATTTTACCCTTAAGCTTCTTAATAAACCGTTCATAGTTCGAAGTAGATTTAAGGAAATATAAATTAAAGGATCGAACATACTTAGTAATTATTCACAGCAGTATTGTCTTATCTCATTATTACCGTATTATTCGCACTCGTAAGAATTTAAAGTTTTTGAAAGAGCTATCCTACAAACCACTATAGGTACGATTTTATTATAACTAGCGAATACAAGCCAACGGTTTAGTTTTAACAAGAACAGCAATACTACATTAGTGTGATTTAATCTATCGATGACAGGAATCTTGTAGCATTTCTGGATAATACTATGATAAAAACACTTAACTTTGTAGATCGTAAAACTATTATTTTCCAGCTTGATACTACCGTTTCGAGGTAAACCAAAGAGTTGTAGGCTGTAGCTTAAAAATTGTTCATCCAATCGTCTACAATGTGTAGAAATAATATCTAAAATTCAAAAACGTTCCGAAAGAGTTAGATTATAATTATTCTTAAGACCGGGCTGCCAAAAATATCAAAGCACGCTAGCCCCGCCTACACACCTCGCTATAGCGCTTATTCCATTTCACTAAATTTAGATATCTAAATGATTTAGTGACTAAATTTAGTCAAGTGGAATAACATTTAGAAAGTTACTAAATGTTATTCCACTTAACTAAATTTAGTCACTAAATCATTTAGATATCTAAATTTAGTGAAATGGAATAAGCGCTTAAACTCCAATCGTGATATTATAATGATTCCATGAATCGTGCCCACATGAATTGTACTTTGAGCTGCAGCTAATAGTAAACAATATCGCGTAACAACGGTTCCCGCATTATAGGCAGCATGAAAGTAAAGGTCGCAAGTCCCAAAAATGTTTTTGATGATTACTTAAAAATTAAATTTCCTTTAGCCATTATTTTATAAAGTGTGTGATTGTAGTAGTGCAAGTTACTCAATAAGCGTAACATATTCGTTGAAATTAGCTCAGAAATATGCATAATTTCGAAAAATTCTTATAAGTACCTAACTATCAAATCAAAATAAGTGAATCGTGTTTTCCGTTAGGCTAATAACAGATAAATATAAAAATATGATTAAATAAATCTCAATTTCGTTTAAGTCAATCATCTTTCGGGAATCGGGATCGTAATACTTAGGTATTAGAAAACACAAAATTTGGCAGTTCGCTCTTAACCCATTAAGGCGACGCCTTGATAATTTGGCTGTAGCGATGCCGATTTTTCTCAGCAATGACTAAAGCTAAGAAATTGAAGTTCATTGTCAGTATTCATCATGTCTTTGTCTTTGAATTGCCCATAGCATAACACGATTGGACAACTTTTATAGCACAGAATAATCAATCGAAAAGACCTCTGTAAAAAAAGGGATTCCTATTTTTCCAACAGAGGAGAGTGATTTAAGGTTCCAAAATTTGTACATAAATTGGTTCAAGCATGCACTTTAATTTGTGCATAGCTTATATGAAATGTATTTAAAACAAGCAATCTAAAACATATCCAACACGGTTTCTTACTTTAACGCTGCGTCACCTTAAGTCCCGTACGAGCACCGGTGATCGCGACAATAGAATACAATAGCATTTCCGAGAATCCCCGATCGAAGGATTCATGCGTTTAGCGTAAGGAGCATCTCTCTCTTTCAGCTGTGCTTAAACTTGATCTCGTTGTACAATTTGATAATATACGAATTTTGACATGGGTTAGTAATATTAGTTAATCGCTGTAAGTGAAGATTTACACATAGAACATATTGTATGCAGTAGGTATGCTAGTTTGCGGTAACTCTGTTAAGATTCACTAAGTGCAAATGCACGAGCCGCCCTACTGAAAATTAAATTCAAATTATTTATACCGCAGTGTAAACTTAAAGAACGAATTTAAGAACCAGTAGCCAAGACGTTCTCTTTATCACTTCCTTATAGAAAGTCAATTATCAAAAACACAATGTTAACTAAATTTTTAAATTTTTTAACTACTTATCTACTTAATACGTGTAAACCAGCCATAATTGCATGTAAACACACAATTTAGTAGCAAGTTGCAACTAAATTTTAACTTTCTACTTGCATGAATGATTTCTAAGAAAATGCATCACAAAAAAACTAAAATATCTACAGCCGAACAAATAGGTACCTAACCTTCACCTTTTGAAGCCGGCAAAGTCGAATATAATATTTGAGATTATAATTATTTCTTTTTAAAATTTGTGTATCGGCACTGGAGTCTGGAACCTAGCGCTTTACGCATTATCACCGGCTCCCATTTTGAGTGCCAGCGCCGGCAGCCGTTATTTTATATCTCGGCTGCCGGCAGTATACTTACTGCCGGTTCCCATTACTGATATTTTTGGGAGCCGGCGCCGGCAGCGGAGGCACTCCCTTTAATTTAATCTATTTCTTCTAATAATGAGTTTAAATAATCTATTTCAATAAGTTTCATTTAATCTATTTCAATAAGTTTCATTTAAACTATTTCAATAAATTTCATTTAATCTATTTCAATAAACTTCATTTAAACCTTTTCATTAAACTTCATTTAAACCTTTTCATTAAACTTCATTTAAACCTTTTCATTAAACTTCATTTAAACCATTTCATTAAACTTTATTTAAACCATTTCATTTTATTATTAGGTACTTACATGCTTTACTTTAGAATTAATTAGGTACTGTAGAACTAATTCTTTATAAAGTTCTAATAATTTGTATGTATAGAATACCTAATTATAATAATTTACAAACATTTTTTTATAAATTAGACCTAATTTTAAATTATTATATCCTATCTAAATTTTAAAATATTATTATAGCCGGCGACTTTAACATAGATATTTTAAAATCAAATACCACGTTAAATTTGGAATGCATACTCTTAAGTTATAATTTAAAAATTGCTATAAAACAACCGACTCGACTAGCAAGCAAAACCTGTATTGATAATTTTATACATGATTTTAAAAAATAATGTAGATCGGAAGTGAGAGAAATTGGTTTGTCTGATCACACAGCTCAAATAATTACACTACCAGTTAAGAAAATTCCTCAAATAAAATACTGGCGCAAAGAAGTGCGAGATTATTCAACTGAAAATATTTTAAAATTTAAGGCATGTATTAAAGAGCTGTCATTTTCTGAGCTATACAATGTAACAAATGACGCTTCAAAAGCATATCATTCTTTTATCGAAATATTCTTCGCAAACCAAAGTGGATATCACGAGGGATAAAAATTTGCAGTCGTAAAAAAAGAAAAATGTTTTTGAGTCTTAGATATAAACGTAGTCCTGAAAATGTTTCAAAATATAGAAAATACTGTCAGTTATTTAAAAAAATCATTTCATTAACAAAAAGAGAACAAAGTAATTATAAAATTTTAACATCAAAAAATAAATGTAAAACAATATGGGAACTTATCAATGAATCACATTTGAACTTGCCAAATGAGACGATACTAAGAATTAAAAATAATAATAATGAATATGAAATACTGATCCCCAAGAAATTGCAAACGAATTTAATGACTTCTTTATAGACAAAGTAAAACCAATAATAAATGACACTTTAATTTCAAATAATACGTCATGTACATCATATAATAATTCAATGTTTTTAGCTCCATGTATTCCTCAAGATGTTTATAAAATTATAAAATCGCTGAAAAATACGCATAGTGTTGGGTTTGACGGTATTTCAACTAAAATTATTAAAGCTGTTAACGAATACATTTGTCCTCACATTTGCTTTTTAATTAATCAGTGTATAACGACTGGGATTTTTCCTGATCTTAAATTAACGATCATTAAACCGCTTTTTAAAAAGGAAAACCGGGAGTTAAAAGAGTTTTACAGGCCAATAGCACTTGTTTCAGTGTTTTCAAATATTTTGAGAAGTATTTGTATAACCAAATTTATAACTTTTTAGAAAATAATAATATCTTATGTGACGAACAAAAAGGATTTCGAAAAAACAAAAATATTAATCTGGCTATATATGACTTTTTAAAAAACATAATGCGTGAAATTGATAAAAGGACTCCAGTTTGTGCTATTTTTTGCGATATGACACAAGCATTTGACTATGTACATCACAAAATATTGCTTAGGAAACTTGAATCCTACGGAATAAGAGGTAAAGTTTTACAATTGATACGCTCTTACTAACATAACAGACCTCAATGTACAGAAATTTGCCGTATAAATAAGAAACAAAGAATTGAGGTTAAATATAGATCTCCACAGCGAATTATTGAGTTTGGAGTACCTCAAGGGACTGTATTAGGTCCATTTTTTTCATTATTTATATTAATGACTTACCAAAAGCGGTTAACCAACCCACGAGTTTATTTGTAGATGACAGTACAATTACAGTAAACTGCAAAGACATTATTTTGTATGAAAGTGACATTAATAACTCATTACATCTTTAATTGAATGGTTAAATAAAAATAATTTAATAATTAATTAAAATAAAACAAAAATAGTACATTTTAGCCAAAGAAATTCAAATTCACTAAGTATTGATTTACATTATAATAACAAAATAGAAGAAGTAGATACAACACGATTTTTAGGTCTAGAAATAGACAATTAAATTGGAAGAAACATATACAAGAACTAGGTAAAAAAATAAGCAGTTTCGCATACGCGCTAGGTAAGCTATCCTTATCAGTCAACGTTAAAACACTTATTACAGCTTATCATGGTTTAGTTGAGTCAGTCATGAGGTACGGCATAATTTTTTGGGGAAATGCCACAGATAAGAAATTTATATTTAAGATGCAAAAACGTTGTATTAGAGCCATGTTTCAATTAAAAAGTACTGATAGCTGTCAACCAATTTTTAAACAATACCAACTTCTCACATTTCCATCTTTATATATACTTGAGGTTGCATTATTTGTAAAACGTAATTTACATCTCTACCCACGACTGTCACATAATGTAATAAGAAACAGACGCCACGGTGACAAACTGTGTGCATACCTGTAGAAAAGCGATAATGGCAAAGAGTGTTTTCTGCATGGGCTCGAAAATTTACAATAAAATCCCTAAGAGTATTAGTGACACTAATGTAAATATCTTTAAAAAGAAATTGAAAAAATTGTTGCTTACGAAATGCTATTACTCTATAAATGATTTTTTATCTGATGACCACTATAATGTACCTTAGAATTTTAATGAATTGGATTTGACTGATGGATTTGTGACATTAATAATTATTTACTTATTTTTAAATTTTATTGTTTTGATTGTATAGATTTTATATATTTTTAATTTTAATGGATTTGACTGATATATTTGTAATATTATTTATTGACGTACTTTTAAATTTTATTGTTTTGATAGCATGTATATTTTTATTTTTATTTAATGGATTTGACTGATGGAGTTGTGGTATTAATTATTTACTCATTTTTAAATTGTATTGTTTTGATAAATTTTGTAACTAATCAGCACTTAATCAATAAAAATTTGCATGCTTATAGCAGAATATGTGTTCTCTAATATTTTATGCTAAGATCAATTTGTTACCATATTCAAGCAAATAAAATTATGATTATGATTAGGTTCTATTGGAAAAGGAAAACCTAATAGTACAGTCATTGCCTATAAAAAGTAAAACTAGATACAAAAGTACATGACACTTTTCAGTGCTTCGCTTACAGTTATAAAGGTGGTTATTAAAATGTTTAAGTTCTTTAGTTTTGATTATAAAGTCCACCTTTTGTAAACAAGGTGGAAATAAAATTTAATTAAAGGGATTAAATATAATCTGGATTAAATTTAATTTGGATAAATTAAATTTGGATTAAAATTAAATTTGGATTAAAATTAAATTTGGATTAAAATTAAATTTGGATTAAAATTAAATTTGGATTAAAATTAAATTTGGATTAAAATTAAATTTGGATTAAAATTAAATAAACAAAATTTAATGAAATGGTTTAAATGAAGTTTAATGAAATGGTTTCAATAAGTTTAATGCCACTATTAATACAGTAGTATCATACTATAATATTAATTCATGAAGCCCCAAGCGGCCACATCCGGCCGCGATAACAATGAAAAAGCTATTGTGTCTCGTTTTGCCACGATCGATGGGTAATATTAATATAGATGACCTTGATGACATTGTAATTCGTGACGCAAAAAATGATGAACACAAAAATAATGAATCATTATGCGTTTTGCACTATAGAGAGCTAATAGTAGTTCTTTTATAGTTATCTTCACAACGAAACTACAGTAGTTAATTCCACAGTTACTTAGTGGTTCATTCCACAGGTATTTCATAAAAAACGTAACGACTATGTAATGTATTATGAAATTGAAACTTTATAAACTGTTCAGACAACGTTTTAAAAAAAAAACATACCTTTGAGTTTTCTCAGCGGTTCATTTCACAGTCATCCTTTACTCAGTGGTTCATAGTTCATATCGCCCTCATTTCATTGCTTTCGTGGTTCATCCCACTCGCAATCATTGCCTCAGTGGTTCATACCACCCTCGTAATCATTGCTTAGCCTCAGTGGTTCACTCCGCAGCAATTTACTGAAAACAATAATGAACATGTTATTGAATTGACACTTTGGAATTGGCTATAAAAAGATTAACCTGTAAAAACTGATCACACACTATCAATATTATTAAAATAATAAAATAAATGTTTCTTATATCACTTGTTTGGTTATTTTTCCAAGAAAACTAAACTTAATCATGTCCAACAGTACAGTACAGTACTGTTACAGATGTCTTTATTGAATAAATAATAATCATATTTACGCAAATAATTATATACAATATATTTTTCATATACATATTTAGTTACTAAATTTCAATAATACTATTTGTACTTAAATGTTAAGAACTTGTACATAAGCAAAACAATAATTGTAAGTCCCTTTTTTGGCGTTATGAAATCTTGTGTTAAATGTGAATACTACAATGTGGATTACATTGTCGAAGAGTAGCCTTGACCAAGTGAAATGTGTAATGATGTTAAAATGTAATGTAATGTTCACTGTCGAAGAGTTGCCTCGACCAAGCGAAATATGTAATGATGTTAAAATGTAATGTTAAATTCACTGTCGAAGAGTAGCCTCGACCAAGTGAAATGTGTAATGATGTTAAAATGTAATGTAATGTTCACTGTCGAAGAGTAGCCTCGACCAAGTGAAAATGTGTAATGATTAAAATGTAATCTAATGTTCATTGTCGAAGAGTTGCCTCGACCAAGTGAAATGTGTAATGATGTAAAAATGTAATGTTAAATTCACTGTCGAAGAGTTGCCTCGACCAAGTGAAATGTGTAATGATGTAATGTTAAATTCACTGTCGAAGAGTAGCCTCGACCAAGTGAAATATGTAATGATGTAAAAATGTAATGTTAAATTCACTGTCGAAGAGTTTCCTCGACCAAGTGAAATGTGTAATGATGTAATGTTAAATTCACTGTCGAAGAGTAGCCTCGACCAAGTGGAAGGTATTATGTGTGTGGTGCGTGGTTGTTACGTGTACGTGTTCTTTCTACCCGCAACGTATTTATTGAATACCTCTTGTCACAAAGTAATAATGATTAAATCAAATAATTTTATATTACTTGTAAAAAGCTCAGATACATCACTCAATACTCGAGTAAATTAATTATTTTTCGTTTTAATATTTTTTACAATTTACTTACGTAGGTACATCTTCATATTTACTCGAATGTACACAAAAATGTTTCGTATAAAAATGTCACATTAGAAAGACTTTGCATTTATCAAATCTAAAATTATAGAAAACTAAAATATTTCTTAATAATTATCGACTCAATTTAAATAAATACATTTTAAAAGAATAACTACACAAAGAATAATAGATATGACATACTTAAGTTATACCCACCGCGCACTATTGAAAAAAAAGTTTGTGCTGCACTTTAAAACTATTTACCACAAACAAATTACGCAATATCTACTATCAACTTTCAAAACAGCTAATAAATACAATGTAATAATTATCTCTGTATGGCGATTGCACCTTATTAATTCATGATACTTGAAGCTGTTAATTACGTTTGAAAAATATTTTTCAAACTACCCTACATTCTTTTCATATTTATTTTATGTGAATTTTAAAATCGTTATTGTATGCTGTCATTAGATATAACTCGTTTGTATTATTACTTTTCAGATTTTTTGTCTAGGCGCATCGTTACACTGATAAGAAATAAAGATATTAGTTCATAATTTAATAATAAGTGAGCGTACCTGGATTTTTCTTCCTCTTCTGCGATGATAAAAAACTCGATCTGTATTGTAATACATTTATTCTACAATATGGTACACTTTCGGGCAGAGATTCCTCTTACAATTGTTCCTCCTTCAAAATCCACACCATACTGAGCTCCTGGGGTATTTATACCCAATTTTTAACCGTCAACCCCCACTTCAAGTGTGGCGACGGTAGAAGGGATTGCTTTTTTTTTTTTTATATATATATTAGTGACCATGGATACAAGTCCTTCAGCCGTAAAAACAAATAAATTATAAAATTAATTAGAATACATAACATTAGAAACATATAACGTTACAACTTACAAGACATTACATATGTATTTAAATACTTAAATTAAACAAACTTATGACATTTATAAATACGAATGAGACATGAGTCATGACATTTCAAATATAAACTAAAAAAAAACAATTAGGTACATAAATTTAACAAATATAACCTAGAAATTAGAGCTCTAAATTTCTTATTAGGTACTAAATTTTTCCTATAGTATTTACAATATACTTAAAAATAGGGTGAAAGTAAATAGTGTTTCTTAATAGATCTTGACTGAGGCGGGGGACACTTAAAGAGTTCTGTTCAGCTATTTCTTTGATCATGTCAACAAATATAGATCTCTGTATGGCAAAGACTGACACTTAAAAAGCATGTGATCGATGTCTGCGTTTTCTTCAGAGCAATGTGTACAGTTACTATTATTTACTATGTTCATTCTGCTGAGATGTGAGGGAATTAGGCAATGTCCAAAGCGCAAACGATTAATACTAGTCACAAACTTTCTATCCACATAACCAAGCCTACTGTACCATGGTGATATCGGTAAGTCTCTTTGTATTTCCGAATACCATTTTCCTTTAGTTTCTGTTATTTTCTTCCAATATTCTATCCATAAACTTTTTACTGAGCTTTTAATTTGTGGGTAGAAATCCGTGAATGGGACTTTAAAAGTTCCTGATATGTCCACATCATGTTCCCTACGAGTCACTTGGTCAACAATTTCACAGTGGCATATTAGGCAATGAAATTGTTGACCAAGTGACTCGTAGGGAACATGATGTGGACATATCAGGAACTTTTAAAGTCCCATTCACGGATTTCTACCCACAAATTAAAAGCTCAGTAAAAAGTTTATGGATAGAATATTGGAAGAAAATAACAGAAACTAAAGGAAAATGGTATTCGGAAATACAAAGAGACTTACCGATATCACCATGGTACAGTAGGCTTGGTTATGTGGATAGAAAGTTTGTGACTAGTATTAATCGTTTGCGCTTTGGACATTGCCTAATTCCCTCACATCTCAGCAGAATGAACATAGTAAATAATAGTAACTGTACACATTGCTCTGAAGAAAACGCAGACATCGATCACATGCTTTTTAAGTGTCCAGTCTTTGCCATACAGAGATCTATATTTGTTGACATGATCAAAGAAATAGCTGAACAGAACTCTTTAAGTGTCCCCCGCCTCAGTCAAGATCTATTAAGAAACACTATTAACTTTCACCCTATTTATATATATAGATATATAGATACCTGAACATTTGTATGTAGGCGTATTGAGGTAAAATTGTACCAGCGAAGGTAACTGCTATTGTACCCAATGGAATAAGTTTCCCTTCAACTTTCTTAAAAAATCTTTTAATTGAAATCACTTCTGTGTCGCATGCAATGTTTTTGTATATAACTTCATTGGACAGATCCTTAGGCACATATTTTATAACACCAGTAATTTCCGACTGGTGGGCCGGTACAAAGGCTTTCAGTTTATTTTTTGTTAAAAAATGATCCATTTTTAAGAAGTTATTCGCAGGAGCGGGCTTCTTAAAGGTGACACCAACTTTATGAGCGTTAACTCTATGAACTCCTATGATGCCCTTAACATTTTCCGTGAATAATTTGGTCAAAGCAATGGGATTTTTGTTTCCCAATTTTTCATTGTTTATCGATTCTACATACACAACGCAATCGCTACTATAGTTCTCCGGGAATTGCCTTTTATAATTTGTTTTTGTAAACATTCTATAATCCACTGTACAGCTATCGATAGCATCCAATTTTCTTTTCTTAGAAGTATCTGCGGGGGCCGGACCCCCGTCGCTATCTACACTCATCTTATTTTTAAATTATTTAACATTATTGAAAAAGTACTATTTACAACTATATTACAGTAATATTACTGGAAAATTAATTTTTATAAAGCAGAGAAAATTTTGAACACCCGCTCTTTTCGACTTCCCGCCAAAAGTCCAGAAGGGATTGCACATTGTCAGTGTGGCCAGATTTAAATATTTAAAACTACTATCTAATTTAGTAAAGATAATTAAATTATGATAATTTAGTATTCTAAAATCAATGAAATATTATGTTCTACATTACGTAAGTCATAACAAGTTCGAGTTCGACACAAATCACTACTCTCCAACCGTCTTACGGTTTTTCCAAGGTTTTTCGATCAGCAAGAGAATCTGACGCGAGTTTCACAGTTTTTACCCATCCCACAAAAGTGCTCAACGCCGCTAAAGAAGTTTTCACTTCAATAAACAGCAAAAACGTATATGTAAGGTTCAGAGATGACAAGCAAACGCGGACCCCCAGGAGTCCGCGGACCACAGGATGGAAAACACTGATCTAGCTCATCGATCTTATTCGAGGAATTAATTAAAATTATATTTTAAAATTAATTTAAATTATATTTTAAATTTAATTTAAATGGAGAATGCCCAAGGTCGGTACCATTAATTCTCATGCGCTTTGATAAAAATAATACAGTAATTATTTTTAGATTTTTTTACGTAATTATACGCCCAGAATCCAATTTTTAAACCCGGGATTTAAATTAAAGAATAAAAGTTACTAAATTACTCCCTCCACATTCGGTTAGTGATGTAGTGCATTATTAGAAATACATCAAACAATATATTGTAACAATATCGATTCATTCGACTCAAGCAGTAATTGCAATCGTTATTCCAATTTTTATAAATATTACTTGCTTTAATAACTATTTCCGAATGATAATATTATTTATTGATATCATGTATTAGCTTCTCTATATTATATATGTTAAATAATAGTAAATGAAGCTAATCCATTACACTTAATCGATTCTGTGCTGCTATTAAATATAAAATCGATTTTTTTCATAGACTTCGATTTATCGACTGGCATTACTAACTGCCACCGCATTTTTTCTGACATCTGTCATTCCGACATTTGCATATACGCACAGAGTACTTTTTTATATATGGAAATAGAGACCTCTTTCGGTAGCTAAAAGAGGCAATTATTTCTAGACGTTACGCCATCTGAATTTGCTTTATGGCACTACTACCAACTACTACGTACCTACCCAGGGTCATGCACGTAATAGTTTAGATTTCTAATAATTTCAATTAAAGGAGGCATAAAACTAAGAATTATTAATGAAAAGCAATTTTTCCTTTCTCCTTAGGAAAATATGATGCCAAAAGAATAGCTAAATAATAATTCTTAGTTTGAAAATGAAAACACACAGTAAGAAAGTATTTTTTTTTATTTCCTGGGTCTCTTTGAACATTTTTTAAAATATTTCTTAGCTTTTATTTGAAGCCTGTCCTCGTCGTCATAACAGTCCATTTTACCATTTAATATTTTATTTATATCTTTGCAATAATTATATAAGAAAAATCGAGATGTTGTTTATTAAAAAAATTACATTTTTTTCCTTATGTAAATCGCATTCTAAAAAGTCGAAATCAACTAACATTAAAATATAAGTTTTTATTAATTCTTTTATATGTTTTTTTTTCGAAAGACTGTTTAATAATTGTGTTTGATATGTCTTGGATTGCCGACACACAATGTATAATTGATTTACTGGGACTGCAAAGCCACTGACGACCTGCATATTCTCTATATTTAATATACTCTTCACCTTCTAAAGAAATTGTATTACTTTTGCATGTGGTACAATTTTTAAAAACTTTTATTTTCACTTTTCTTATAAAATAACCACAGACATATTGTAATGCCCCCATAATACGGGGGTCACTTTTTGATTTTATGTCTTCTATTACAATATTAGAAATTAACTCTATACTGCAGTTCGTCAAAGCTTTACAGTCATCCGTGACGACGAGGGCATGTAAATTTTTGCCAAAATCTTCTTCACAATTAGACCCAACAGGGGCATGGACACTTGATAAATTGTTTATTAACATGGTGGTAAAAGCGGATCCAAATTGCTGCGGAGTCGGATTTGTATTTCGGCACCCATGGCTTCTTATGGCACCGAAAAAATTTTCGATTGGGTCTTGATTCAAATGTCTCATCCAGATAGATGTTATTTTATGTCTGGTTTCTAAATTTTTTAATAAAATTTCGATTCCGTCAAGTGTCCATGCCCAGTTTATTAATGTAGGTACATTTTCAGGTTTACCAGAAACAATGTTTACAAATTTCATATTTTTTAATTTCATTTTAGCTTCTTGCCACTCCTTGTGATGTTGGGATTTTGGCGTAACAGGTCCGAGGAGAGGTTTTGCGAAGTTTTTTTTATTAAAACTTCCATTTTGCGAATCGAATAAGTTATCAAAAAAGATAAGGAGATCTGCAGTTTCTTTGCACTCCTTAGGCAGAATTCCTTTATCTGAAAAACAAAATTCACAACTTTTAAAAAATTCAAATACTTGTTAACATTATACTTATGTAGACAGGTACAATCTTATTATCATGTTACTATATTAAGTAGGAACAATAATAATAATAATAATATATTAAGTACTTAGTACAGTAATCTAAATAAAATTTTAAGTGTGTCACATTACCTGCAAGGTATCCCATGTTTGTTGCAACAGTTCTGCTAAAAATTTGGCTTGCAAATGGTACGACGTGGTTTTCTGTTAGCTTAGGGATTAACCTGACACCCTTATATCCCGAATTTTCTTTATGTAGCAACAGCAGGTGCTCCCATTTTGCTATATGTTTTCTATTATTTTCATAATATTCCAAATTCTTGGTAAGCAAATTATTTCTAAGACACTTTAATAAGTGTGGAGGGTCATATAGAGGTACAACCTCTTGCTCATTGACCAAAATAATATTTTCTTTTGGTTCCCAACCCTTCTTTAAATGAATGCCACGTGTTTCTTGTAGCAGTAGCTTAATAGCATGCCTGTTGTTGGTACCTTGGCTACCGTTGCTACGACGATTAAGCCAGCTTTTTGTAGTTGGCTAATGATTTCTTTTAATTGTACGGCAATTTGCTGGCCGCTTGTGGCTGCTGCAGCAAAAGTATAGCAAACGGGCTGCTTATAATTTTTTATCAAACCCCGTATCATGAACACCTGAAACAAAATAAAGTAGTTGTTTTTTACCATCACAATTTTTCTTAGCCAACAATTGCAAAGTTTGGAAATAACTTACTACAGCAAAAAATATCCAGTCACCACTAATATTATGGTTAAAACTTTGTTAATATTCTTGTTCACATCATTAATGTTATTAAAGTAATAAAATTAGTGTAAAATTATTGAATAAAATTTGATTAATACAATGGTAGTCTTTTGTATATTATGTGAGTAAAATATTTTTACCTGGGCATGATCTGCATATTCAGACTTTACTGTCATACCATCAGTCACAAACCCAACTGCCATATCCTTTTTTTCATTGTACGACAAATTTGCCTTTAAACTCATTTCGTCAAACAATAAAACGCACAATTTTTGTTCAGGCTTCATTTTGTCAGCAGCACTTTTTAGTTGGCTAAATATTTTGTTATTAATGCCAGGATCTATATTTGCCTGACTTTTTATTAATTTGGATAGGGTTTGTGGTGCTGGTAAAATAAGAATTCTTCTTAAAAACCTGTAAGCTTTTGGTGATAACTTAAATATGGAGAGTGCTAATATTTTTTCTTGCAGCTGAAAACGTCGGCCTTTGTTTTTTGCATTCTCTAAATTGCAGTAATGTTAAGAGCTTTGCTGTGCTAGGCAGTTTTTCCATTGCAGACAAAAGTGCTGGGTTTGATGAAATTTTTTTAGCTGCTTGTAGATTGGCAGCTTGCTTCTTTAATTTATTGCGACATTTGCTCAGCTTTATCCTGATTTTGATCAACCTCTGGCGCAATTTTTGTTCTTCAGGAGTTACTATTGTATGCCTTTTGACACCAACACCACCTTTCTTGATGATGATACCTGCACCATCACCACCCTTATTTTTTACTGGATCTACAAAAACGAGAATAATATGAAATCAATAAATCAACGATTATTATGATCAAATCTATACATATAATAAATCTGTAGAAATGTCAATTCTGTACATTAAAGATATTCAAAAAATAATAAGCGGAGGGTGTCACAATATCGCTATAGAAGCCGAAAAGTTAGTTAGTTTTTTTGTCTGTCTGTCTGTCTGTCTGTCTGTATGTTTGTTCCGGCATCACACGAAAACTACTGATCCGATTTGAATGCGGTTTTCGCAGATATATTTGTCTTCTTCCAACTTAACATCTGATGTATAAAAAAATTTCTCCCCACCCCTTTAAAGGGACGAAAGAGGGGGTCAGATTTTGTGTAAGACTTTTGCTTTAACACGAAAACTACTGATCCGATTTGGATGCGGTTTTCACAGATGTATTTGTCTTCTTCCAAATTAATATCTGGTGTATAAAATTTTTCCCCCCACCCCTCTAAAGGGACGAAAGAGGGGGTCAGGTTTTGTATAAGACTTTTGCTTTAACCCATCAGTCGTGGCAAAACGAGACACAATAGCTTTTTCATTGTTATCGCGGCCGGATGTGGCCGCTTGGGGCTTCATGAATTAACACGAAAACTACTGATCCGATTTGCATACGGTTTTCGCAGATATATTTGCCTCCTTCCAACTCAACATCTGGTGTATAAAAATTACCCCCCCCCCCCCCCCCCCCCCCCACTAAGGGGACCAAAGAGGGGTTTTGTATCAAACTTTTTTCTTTAATGGACTTACTTCATATTATTAACTGTTTTTCCAACTTAACATCTGGTGTATAAAATTTTTCCCCCCACCCCTCTAAGGGGAGAAAAGAGGGGGTAAGATTTTGTGTCAACTGATGAAGTAGAAATACTTTAAATGGCAAAACAATGTTTGCCGGGACAGCTAGTTTAATAATAAGAGTAGAAAATGTAATTTTTACCAATATTTTCTTTCAATGTTGAGTTATTCTCATCCAGTGAATTCATCTGGAGACCTAAAAGTTATTGACTTGTTAGTTCCATGGAATAAGAAATATAATGTTAAATCATAAAAGTATGCATGCAAGATTCTACAAATAATAAAAACTAGGAAACGTAACCTCCATTCTTCAATCGTTTTAAATTTTGTTCCTTTTTGCACACTAAAATATTGCAATATCGCTATGAAACACTACATTCAAATTAACGAATTAAAACTGTTGACAATAATTATTGTCACCTCTATAATAACACAAAATTCTTGCATGTATTTGGGTCTCTTTTTTTGCATAAAGTATGCATGTATTCGGGTCGCATTTTGTAGAATCGGATCAAATTTTTTGACACAGTTAGTAGTTACTCTTCCTTAGCTTTTATTATTCGTAGCTTACATGCCATTTCAAATCTTTCATAACTAAGCATAAAATATTTGTTTTCAAACAACTAATCTTTGATAACTAAGCATTAAATATTTGTTTTCAAACAACTAATAAATTAGAAATCAAATTTGGTTGTAAGTAAGTGGAATTAAAACGAAAGTGTTTTTTAAATACCTGCTGAAGATGTCGAAGTAGACGGTATGGGTGAGGTCACAGTGGTGACAGGTTTAGATGTGGTTGAAGTTGTATTTGTTGGAAGATTTTGTAATTGTCGCATAGGCCTTCTCTCATCAAATGTAAATTGTGGTATAGAAGAAAGTCCTGAAACAAAGCAAATGGAAATATGTGGATATTATAAATGTTTTTATATTTTGATACTTAATATAGCTTGCCAGCACATAATTATTTGAAACTCACTCTTACAAATAAAGTGTCCATATTTTTGTCATCATATAGTTTAAACCTCCAACAAGTTTTATTTGGCCATTGAAAAATAGGCCCTTACAGAGGCCGTAACAGATAGAATAGTACATTCATTATGTCATTACTGTGTTATGCCTTCAGGGATCCTGTCTGAGACTGGGCCTACACATATTGTGTCAATGCCTAGTTCTCCTTTTATTATTGTGGTCACTATTACTAGTAGTAGATACTAAACTTAATATATTATTAACCCTGAGATATTACAATTAAAAACAAAAGTTAAATGAATACATACCCGGCAAATGAAGAGTAGGCACTGCAATGTTACTTAGTCAATTGTAGCGACAACAAAACTTTTCTTCAAAATGTGAGTGACAGACACTGCGATGTTTATATATGTCCTCATTATCTAGCCAATTATATCACCGCCAATTGAAAAAACCCACTGATTAAAACGCTCAATGTCTTTTGCTGGATTCGGGAATAAATGCATTGTTTGATGTGTATCTGTAAAATTAAAAATAAATCATTATTATTATGTATAACACAAATTGTACATCATAAAAAAGATCATTTAAATAAATATTTATGAGCCAGTAAATACCATGTTAGTATACCAACAATCAAATAAAATTAAATAAATAAGTACCAACTTGTCACAAGATAGGATTGCATTCTACTTTTTGGATTTTTGACAAATTTAGTGACCATATTATTATCGCCTCAACTCCAAGAATTCTTTCCAAGAATCCGCGATTCAAGGAATAGTATATTATGTATATGGATGTATGCAAGGTACATTTTGTGAATAAATAGAGGGACAGTTCAGCTTATATACATAATAATAATATGTACATTATAAATCGGCCTTAAGAAACGCAAAGAACATTATTGCAAAGCAGTAATTATATCTTTTGCTTTACCTATTTTAAGCCAGACAAATTTAAGTTTTAGTGTGTAAATAGGTATGTACATTTTAAAGCGTTTTAAACTTAGTATCAGAGTATAATGTTGTAATAGGTACAACGAGTAGGTCTGAACATCCTGCTAAAAGTTTCAAACTATAGAAATAAAGTGAATAAACTGAGAAATTATGAAACAAATAAGTCTGGTCTTTACTTAACTTACCTACTGAATTGGAACACCCAGGAACACAACACTTTTTCCTAGACATCGACATAATGGCTAGAAGGAGTCCTGTCTCAATTTGAGACTCAAACCAAAGTTAAACACTAAACCACGAGTCTCTTTCTCAACACACTGAACCACGAGTCTCTTTCTCAACACACAAAACCACGAGATGACCACGAGTCTCTTTCTCAACACACTGAACCACGAGTTTCTTTCTCAACACACTTATCACAAGAACAACTCTACACAGCCGTTCTATCTGGAGGAGAAACTCTCGACTCGACAGTAAAAATTTGTGATCTCTGCTCGTAATCAGCAACTATACACAGAAATAGTACTGTTTAATCACAGAAACTCCAAAACAACAACAGCAATGGCCGCTGCAATCAGCCGTCAGCCATGTTAATTTGGTGCTGCCAGGTATCTAAAATAATTTTAAACCAAAATGAAATATTAGTATTAACAAACGTCTTTACTTTGTCATAATAACAGAAAAAAACTATATAACAGTTTAATAATTGTATTTTATATTTAAATATACAGCTGAAAAATCTTTTATTAAATTTAATTTGCGATTAAAATAAAATTGTTTGTAAGACTGATTACTACCAAATCTACCAAAATGTTAGAATTCGTGTGAGTCGTCGCACAAATAATGCGACCATGATAAAAAGCCCTTAGCACTATCAATAGTAGAAGGCAGCAAGTTACATTGTATTTAGCATCATTTGAACGCCCTCTGAATTGGTTTTACAGAAGTACTGAATTACAATACTGCTAAATCTAAATGACGGTAACGTGTATCGTATTACTGACTTCTAAAATTGATAGTATAAACTTAACTACAATTGCCGTTTGCAATGTGCTAAGATTGAAGGGTCTGGCCCATAGATAATACAGTATATATACTGAGATAGATTTGACACAGGCAGAAGCATAACAAAGTTTAAGGTCCTCGACTTAAGATGGCGCTTTTACACGATAGCAGCGCCATCTAGTTGAAGGGTACTTAGTATTTCTGGGCGTTACTAGGTGGCGTTTTTGAAAATTAACAGCGACATCTACCGGACGCTTATGAATGTAAGTTTGTTTGGGGCAAATATCCTAAAGAATATTCACCCTACCTAACTGTCGATCTGTCTGTCTGTATTAATGTTCGGAAATAAATTTGTCGGTCAGTAAGTCTGTTGATATTAATTTCCTACGGCTTACGTAAAACTACAAAATACTCCGCTATCGGGATTCGAACCCAATACGTAAGCAATAATAAGGAGGATAGGTATTTAATGCGTGAAGCGCTTAACACTAAATGAATATGAAAGATGAAAGGAAACAAGATGAAATACTTACAGAATGAAATTTATTATGAGGATGAATACACAGTAAATATAAAGCACAGTGAAATCACAAGATATAGAAATAGCATAGAAAACAGTATAGAAAAGCACAAATGATAATATGAGATGAAATTATGAATTATGAGAATACGATCGAACTACGTAAGCAAAATGATCTAAGTAAGAGGGACACAAGCGGTGCGTATGGGAGCCTACAGCGGAGTGGCGTGTGCGCTCGTCGTTTCTCGAAGCTGGCTCGCTCGGCGACCGGTTGTAAGGGAGACGGACACACGCCGCGCGGAAGCGATAAACGTAGCGATTTTGTCGAACACATAATATCGCTACAGTACTCCCCGGCTGAGTCCGTTGACTACGGACGATAGTAGTCTGGAAATCTAACCCTTCGACCGCTTCTGGTGCGTTTTGGCTCCGGAGTCGTCGTGGTCATCGGTGTGGTGTCTTCAGCTGGAGATGACGTTTTCTCTGAAGGTGTTGACCCCTCCGATGTCACGTAGGCCGGTTTGAGGCGATCAATGGTCACGGTCTGCTCTTGTCCCTGAACTTCTATGACGTACGCCTTACTACCTCTTCTTATGACCTTGAAGGGACCAAGGTAAGCTGGTTGCAGCGGCTTGCGTTCCGGACCTTGGCGAAGATAGACATAGGTGGCATCCTTCAAGTTCTTCGGTACGTAAAATGTACGGTTCCCGTGCCATGATGTTGCTTGAGGGCTCAATCTGCTGAGGTGGTTACGTAGACGGTTTACAAATTCCGATAGGTCTTCCACGGTGCTGGGGTTGCTCGTTGAGAAGAATTCTCCCGGCAAGCGAAGTGGTTCACCGTAAACCAGCTCTGCGCATGACGCACGCAGGTCTTCCTTCCAGGCGGTCCGAATGCCCAGAAGCACTATCGGCAAAGTTTCGACCCAGTTCGGCGTAGAGTGGCAAGATATCGCCGATTTCAACTGCCGATGAAGACGCTCGACGAGTCCGTTGGCAGCAGGGTGATAAGCCGTCGTGGTGTGATGAGTAGCTCCTAGGAGATTTGCCAAATTCTTGAATAGGCCACTCTCGAACTGACGTCCCCTGTCAGTCGTGATTCGCTCGGGACATCCGAAACGGGAAACCCAGCCAGCTATGAATGCAGCTGCGCAGGATTCCGCGGTGATGTCACGTAGTGGGTAAGCCTCTGGCCAACGCGTGAACCTGTCGACAATCGTCAGACAGTATCTGAAGTCATTCTTCAGCGGCATGGAAATGATGTCCATGTGAATATGGCGAAAACGTGCTGTCGGTAGCCTAAATTGCTTGAGAGGGGCAGAGGTGTGCCGTCCAACCTTATAAGATTGGCACTCATGGCATTCTTGACACCACTGCCGACAGTCCTTCTTGACCCCAGGCCAAACAAATTTCTGCGTGACAAGACGGACACTAGCCTTGGTTCCTGGGTGGCTCAAGCAGTGTAAGGTCTTGAAGACATGACGACGCTGCGATGGTGTGATGTAGGGCCGAGGAAGTGGAGTTGACGTGTCGCAGTAAACGGTGACATCAGTGCCAGGCACGTTCATCTTCTCCAGACGAAGCGATGGTCCAGTCTTCAGCAAGGTTTGGAGTTCCGGGTCGCTCTCTTGATCTCTCGCCAACGACTTGTAGTCGACAAGAGTCAGCCCAACCTCTTCTATCCGCGAGAGGGTGTCAGCCACGCAGTTCTCCATTCCACCGATGAACCTGATATCAGTGGAAAATTGGCTGATATAGTCGAGGTACCGAAATTGACGAGGAGAACAGTTGTCACGGCGTGTAGTGAAAGCGAAGGTAAGTGGCTTATGGTCCGTGTAAATTGTGAACGTCCTTGCTTCCACCATGTGCCTGAAATGCCGTATGGCCTGATATATTGCCAGGAGTTCGCGGTCATACGGGCTATACTTGGTCTGCACTGGGCTCAACTTCTTGGAGAAGAAAGCGATGGGTTGCCAGCCTTTCTCCGACTTCTGCTGCAGTACAGCTCCTATGGCTTTATCTGAAGCGTCGGTTTGAATAGCCAGCTCGAGTCTTGGGTCTGGATATGACAGGATGGCAGCCTCTGACAAACTCTTCTTGCAGAGTTCAAAAGCTTGCAGTTGATCGGCAGTGAAGGTGATGGGTTGCGAACCTTTGACCTTGGGGCCCGCTAGAAGAGCGTTTAGCGGTGCTTGAAAAGCTCCTGCCTTGGGGATAAAGCGACGGTAAAAATTTACCATCCCCAGGAATCGTCGAAGCTCCTTCACAGTTTTCGGCTGAGGAAAATCTTGAATAGCCTGCACCTTTGTCGCGTGTGGGCTTATGCCTTCGGCAGAAACTGTGTAGCCGAGAAAAGTTACTTTCGACTGCCCAAATACACATTTCGATGTGTTGATAAGGACAGCATAATCCTCGAGCCTCTGGAACAACTGCTTCAGATGCTGTTTGTGCTGCTCCTCAGTCTCGGAGAACACCAGGATATCGTCGATGAAGCCGTAGGTGAAGTCGAGATTCTGGAGAACTTCATCGATGAACCGTTGGAATGTTTGAGCCGCGTTTCTGAGACCGAAGGTCATATACGGGAACTCAAACATTCCGAACGGCGTGGTGATGGCTGTCTTCGGGATGTCCTCTTCACAGACGGGCAGCTGGTTAAAAGCCTTTACCAGGTCGATGGTGCTGAAGACGCGCTTCCCAGCCAGGTGGTAGGCAAAGTCTTGAATGTGCCTAACTGGGTAGCAATCTGGTATGGTGCGGGCATTCAGAGCCCGGTAGTCGCCGCATGGTCTCCATCCATCATCCTTCTTCTTGGCCAAGTGAAGCGGAGAAGACCATGAACTCTGTGAAGGTCGTGCTGTACCATTCTGCACCATCTCCTCAAACTGCTTCTTGGCGATAGCAAGTCGTTCAGGATCCAAACGACGAGGGTGGCTGGATACAGGTGGTCCCGGAGTAGTCCTGATGTGGTGGACGGTATTGTGCTTGATAACTCTGTCTTTACCAGCTGGACGAGTTATATTGGGGAACTCACGAAGCAACTGGTGGTAAGCAGAGTCGTCGTAAACGGTACGTACTGACGCAATGTTGTCGTTGCTAGGTTGATGCGGGGAGGACACAGAAAGAGATGTGAGTCCATCTACCAGTCTCTGGTTACGGCAGTCGACAAGCAAGTTGTAGAAACTTAAAAAGTCGACTCCGATAATAGCTCTAGTGACGTCAGCAATGGTGAACCGCCATTCGAATGCACGACGAAGTCCAAGATCGAGCTTGAGATTGACAAATCCATACGTAGAAATTACTGTACCATTCGCAGCAAACAGCTCGTAGGTTGACTTGGTGTTAGCAGGCGCTCGAACAGCTGATCTTGGGAAGACACACAAGTCAGACCCGGTATCAATGAGGTACTGTACCTTGGACTTCCGATCAGTTATGAAGAGTCGGCCTTGTTGTTGGTAGCAGCCGCTGACGGCCTCTAGTGACTGCTTTTGGCGTTTCCCGAATTGAAAGTGCACGGGGATTTGCATTTTCTAGCCTTAGAGCCAAAAGAAAAATGGTACCAGCAATGAGGATGACCGTCGGGGCGTTCTCGGGATCGTGAGCGATGGCGTGAGTGGCTGCGATGGCGATGCTGTGAACGAGAACGTGGAGAGAATCTGCTATTGTGTGCTAACCTCTCCAAGCGTTTTGTAAGGGCCTCAACCTTTAACTCCAGGGAGCTCGGTGAAGCGGCAGCTGAAGCACTAGCGACCTGTGGTTGTACTATATCGTTGACTCGGTCAGCCAGATCCGCTACCTCCTCTAAATCCTGTTTCCGCTGTGACGCAACAATAGCCTGAACGTGTGGTGGCAGCCTACTAGACCAAAGCGTGAGTAAGACATCGTTGGGAATATCAGGTCCCGCCAAACTTTTTAAATGCCGGAGAAATTGACTGGGCGTCCTATCGCCTAACTCTTCGTGCTGGAGCAAACGCAAGATTTTTTTCTCGCGCGATTGTGAAATTCTTTTTATTAATTCACACTTCAGTTTCTCATATTTATTACTGGCAGGTGGATCTACAATAATATCTTTAACGATTCGGGCATGCTCTTGATCCAGCTGACTTGTAATAAAATTAAATTTAGTAGCATCACTACTTACGCCAGATATCGTGAATTGCGATTCCACCTGCGCAAACCACACTTCAGGTTCCTCAGGCCAAAATGGTGGAATGCGTACGCCCACTCGATAAACTTCGCCCGAGTTAATGTGTCCGCAGGCCATTCCGCCAGCCGCGGTACCTTGTTGGCCCGCCATCTTGTCGCTTGCGCCCGCTTCGTCCTGCATGTCCTTGGGTATTGTCGGAAGGTCACCACTGTAAGTTTGTTTGGGGCAAATATCCTAAAGAATATTCACCCTACCTAACTGTCGATCTGTCTGTCTGTATTAATGTTCGGAAATAAATTTGTCGGTCAGTAAGTCTGTTGATATTAATTTCCTACGGCTTACGTAAAACTACAAAATACTCCGCTATCGGGATTCGAACCCAATATGTAAGCAATAATAAGGAGGATAGGTATTTAATGCGTGAAGCGCTTAACACTAAATGAATATGAAAGATGAAAGGAAACAAGATGAAATACTTACAGAATGAAATTTATTATGAGGATGAATACACAGTAAATATAAAGCACAGTGAAATTACAAGATATAGAAATAGCATAGAAAACAGTATAGAAAAGCACAAATGATAATATGAGATGAAATTATGAATTATGAGAATACGATCGAACTACGTAAGCAAAATGATCTAAGTAAGAGGGACACAAGCGGTGCGTATGGGAGCCTACAGCGGAGTGGCGTGTGCGCTCGTCGTTTCTCGAAGCTGGCTCGCTCGGCGACCGGTTGTAAGGGAGACGGACACACGCCGCGCGGAAGCGATAAACGTAGCGATTTTGTCGAACACATAATATCGCTACATGAATATTGTATTTTAATTTTGGTTCAAATTTATAGGCAATAAAACATTATTTTATTTTGTTCAATTATTTTTATTGACATCAAAATTAAAAAATAACACTGTTGACTGTACACATGCACGACATCAAAGTATACTTTTTACAAAGATGTTTGGAAAGAAAAACTTACTTCACTTACAATTTCATTTAAATATACAAGGTGTAACAAAACATAGTGATAATACCATTGTACTTGAGGCTGTGTATGCATATACATTGTATTACGTGCGGTGTATGTTAAGTTCATACGGCACAATCCTGCACGTTTTTTGCATTATACGTCATAGTGGCGCATACAATATTATAATGACACAACAAATCGTGCAGTACAATCGACGTATGAATGGTTCTATAATAATTATATTATACATTGTACGCGCCTCTGAAACGTGCAGACTGCAGGACAATGCCGTGTGAACCTAACCTTAAATTACAGAGTTAACTGTGAAAAGATCAGCGCTGAAAAAGCAAAACTTTGTGATTTGTATATGGGCAAGCAACCGTGCGCCATGAATTTTTCTGTACGAGGGTGAATAAAAACCTTAACTGCTACTTTCACAGCGAACCCTATATACACACCCTAAAACAGTCACTTGGTTCTGTTACATCATGGTTATAATATGGCCTTAACTAACAAAAAGACCACTTGTGTACCACTTATACGGCAAATCAGTTGGGTATATATTAGCATAGATTAAATCAGAACGAAATAAAATTCAATTTAATTGATGTAATGTAATCAAAGGATAATATTAGTATTTTTAGGGTTCCGTACCCAAAGAATAAAAAATGGGACCCTATTACTGAGACTTCGATGTCAGTCCGTCTGTCTCCAGGTTGTATCTCAAAAACCGCTTTAGCTAGAGTTCTAAAATTTTCACACAATGTGTATTTCTGTTGCCGCTATAACAACAAATACTAAAAACAAAATAAAATTAATATTTAAGGGGCTCCCATGCAAAACAACATAATTTTTGCCTGCTTTCGGTCTATGACGGTACGGAACCCTTCATGCGCGAGTCCGACACGCATACGGCCGATTTTTTTTGTTTAATCAACCCTTTATTAATTAAAAAAAAAATCGGCCGTGTATATTTATTATTTAGCCTCAACTTATTCTGGCGCAGTAGCGGCACGCCGTTCGCTCCACATTATACATAACATTATGCATAGATATTAATTTTTAATTGTACCTTTATTATTAAAAAAAATAGAGTCTACAGATGAATATGATATGGAATGAAAATGGGAATAAAAAGACGATTCGACTCTGTGCCAATATGAGCTGAGCCTTAATCCAAAAAACCATAATTCTATAAGCACCAAACAACAGACATGCAAAATAATAATAATAATTCTAAAAATCCCAGGCTCCCTACATAATAAAAGTGCAGTTTTTGCTATTTTTCTGTCAAAAACTGCACTTTTACAGTGAACTCTATAGAGTAAGATAATGCGACGGCCATACCTTCCTCAGTTTAAGAAAGCTGAAAGTTTACCTGTTTGTAACCTTTACAGAGGTAAGAACGACCAGCAACTATGGAGTTTCGGTCGTGATTACTTAAGGAGGTATCCAGTTCTAAAGGTCTACTTGACCTTCGAGAAATTCGTGGTAAGTAGAGGAATTACGTCTTCCGGTGCTGGACATTTTTTATAGATGCCTCCCACTGCCAGATACCTCCTAAAGTAACCGCGACCGAAACTCCATATTTGCTGGTCGTTTTTACCACTAGTTAAACTTTCAGCTTTCCTAAGCTGAGGAAGGTCTGCTGGCCGTCGCAGGGTCTTGATCCTTTAGTATATTTCCTAAAAATAAAATCACATAATATGCAAATATTTCAGGTGCCATGTTAGTAATATGCAAAATAGGAATATTAATAAAATATTCTAGAAATCTCAAGCCCCTGTAAAAGTGCAACATTAAATGGGTTTATTTTTTATGACAAATACTCTTTTTATTATGTATACCTGAAATTTAAATTTTAACTATGCATAATAAAGTAGAGAGGAATTAAATACAATTACTAAAATGCTCTCTAAGTATTTAAAATATTTTACTTGTTCCTCTGTTTTCTGTGACTTTTATAGTAATATTATGAGCTTGTAGCTTTATTTTGTCAATCTGATCAAAAGAAATAATTTTCCCAATTAAAATTCTATTTACTCCCTTGCACCAGCTATTAACTATTAAATTTAAGGATAAATTAATGATGTAATTGCATAAATCAGACTTATGATTGGTACAAGTAATTAGAGAAAAATCACACCTACAGTTTATACAAAATATGATTTTTTGTTTTAAGTAATTAATTTCCGGAGACTCCCTTAAACATGTAACAATCATATAATAAATTTCATTAAGCAATTGAACAAAATTATTATTTGCATTAAATAAAGACTTTTTCGTATAATCAATCATATAATTGAAAGAATTAGGATTAATTTCTGTTTTAACCAGATCATTATAGCACTGTTTACAACCTTTAAATATAGCACTTTTACATTTTTTATAACATATCCCGCAACATAGTTTTTTGATTCTTCATGCACTATAGAAGTACTGGATACTATTTCATTCATGGCTGTAATCAATGAATCAATTTCACATGCAAAATCAGGATTTTGTGTGTCACATTTCTGTGACAATAAAAAAATCATTAATTGTAATGGTTTGTAATCATCTTTCTCACAATTAGCACTGATTGAATGAGGCGAATTCAAATTATTAAGTAATAATGTTTTGTAGGCATTAACAAATTGTAGACATGTAGGATTGATATTTCGTATTCCATTGCTTCTAATGCAACAAAAGAAGTTCTCAAGAGGGTCTTGATTAAAATTCCTTGTTAAAATATTTCTAACTTTATATTTTTTATGTATATATGACCACATTTCTGAAAATGAATTTATATTATGTACCCAGTTCTGGATCGATGGCACTTTTTCATATTTTTTTGTATATGTACCATCTGGATTTTTCACAATCTTTTCAAAACAAATAGATTTTAATAGTGGTAAAATTTCGTTCCAAAATTTAAAATGTGGAGAATTATTTTTGATACACCCCTTGAGAACTTTAGCCGTATCGTGGTACAAGTGGCCATTAAAATAATCAAATAATTTGTCAAAAACTAACAATATATCTGCAGTGTCTTCACACTCCTTCGGTATAATTTTGTTTTCTGAAACAAGAAAGAAATTGTTACTTAAATAAAAAAAAAACTTTATAGTATTGAAAGACTAAGTTGGCTAATCTTTAAAGCAATCCATTCTAAGGGCAATCGTACACAGGCAAGAAATTATCGCTTTCGCCTACCAATTTGCGTCCTGATACGCGCACGCAAAATAGAGGTCATTTCTCACAAAATACTGATAAATACTCCAAAACAAAATAATGCAAAAATCTGTTCCTGTATTCATACTTCCATAAGATAATATTAACATTAGGGTATAATATATAGATTATAGACGGTCTACAAAAATATTTTTAAGACCCTAAGGCTAAGCCTAAACACCTGTAGTGTACATATCTAAATTTCTTTTATAAAAACCTTTTTTATATTATTTTGTACTCTTTAGTTTATGGTATTTTGACTTGTTTACTTTTTGATAGATTTTGTCATGAGATTATAATAATTCAACTGGAATATCGAGTGTGCTATTTTATCATTTTCTCCTTCGCACCTTCAAAACAAGAAAGTTGAGCAAGCGATTCACCTCGCAACGACGCGAGGACCGTGCTCACTTCATTGGTGACCCCGACGTGATACATTTCAGCTGTCGTATATATACCGACGCGCTCAGAAAACTTCGATAGCGCGATGCAGGAATGTTAGGCGAATTGTGGGTACCGCCACATCACCCCCCCCCCCGAAGACCGGAGGTTGAATCTTGAAGTCTTGTCGCTTGAGTCGCCAGTGCCAGTGAGTTCCAGTGAGTCGGAACTGTTGCAGTGAGTCCCAGTGAGTCGGAACTGTAAGCTGCTGCACGGGATCCAGTGAGTCGGATAGCTGCCGTGCGGGGCCGATGCTACGTGCTGACCAGGAGAGATGTGCTCTGCTTGCTGGTCGGTCGGTGTAGTGAGAAAGCCCGATGATGCCGATGCGGAGTCGCCCAGGCCGCGGTACATTGCGGCTAGTGGACGAGGTACCCGATGAGGCGATGCTGGCTGGCGCGGTGCGGAGGGGCGGGGAGTGATGATGATGAAGGAGGCGTGTTCTGTCGAGGGTCACCAATGTGGGAATAAGCGTGGAGGCCAAAGGAAGATCTTCCGACCGGGCGAGGTGGTATGCTCGGTCAGGCCGAAGCCCACGTGTTACATTTCAGCTGTCGTATATATACCGACGCGCTCAGAAAACTTCGATAGCGCGATGCAGGAATGTCAGGCGAATTGTGGGTACCGCCACATCACTCCCCCCCGAAGACCGGAGGTCGAATCTTTATAAATTTAAAAATAAATACTCTTTATAATAGTAAACCGCTCAGACGTTTCAGCGTTTCGTGGACGAGATGCTGCGGGGACTCGATTTCACGTACGCGTACTTGGATGACTTTTTGGTGTTCTCGAAGGACCAAAAAACTCACGAAGAGCATCTCCGTCAACTTTTTGCTAGGTTACGTGAATATGGCATGGTCATAAACGTTTCCAAGTGTCTTTTTGGAGTTGCGGAGGTAAAATTTTTAGGGAATCAAATCTCGGGCGCAGGAGCTACACCTCTTCCAGAAAAAGCATCAAGCTCCACTTAACGAGTTGCTTACGGGTTCGGTCAAGGGTTCCCATCCAGTGGACATAACAGGCGAAGCATCAAAGGCCTTTGAGGCTTGCAAAGAAGGTCTATGTCAGGCCGCCTTGCTGGCCCATCCCCGGTGCGATGCCAAACTGTCGTTGGTGACGGACGCATCCGACAACGCTATAGGTAGTGTCCTCCAGCAACACGATGGGGATGCCTGGCAACCCCTCGCCTTCTTCTCACACAAGCTAAGTCCAACTCAAAAAAAATACTCACCATATGACCGAGAGCTGCTGGCAATATATGAGAGCGTAAAATACTTTAGGCATATGGTCGAGGGACGTGACTTTGTGGTCTATACAGATCACAAGCCACTGACATTCGCTTTTCGAAACCGGAAAGAAAACTGTTCCCCAAGGCAGTTCAGGCACCTAGATCTGATCGCTCAATTTACCACAGATATCCGGCATATATCCGGAAAGGATAATGTTGTGGCGGATACGCTTTCACGTGTAGAGGAGATTTCTCAGCCTGTGTCCGCTGAAATAATCGCAGCTGCTCAGGTTGAGGACCCCGAACTGAAGCATCTTTTAGATGACGCTACCTCACTACGCTTACAGCGTCTTAAGATTCCGGGTTCGGGTAGCCAGCTCTACTGTGACATTAGCACCGCTACGCCTAGACCTTATGTGCCACAAGAGTTACGCAAAGCTATTTTCAACAGCCTGCATTCTCTTAGTCACCCAGGGGCAAAGGCTTCCATAAGACTAGTTTCCAAGCGATATGTTTGGCCTAGTATTCGGAAGGATTGTCGCGAGTGGGTTCGATCATGTTCGGCTTGTCAGCGATCGAAGATCACTAGGCATGTGTACTCTCCGGTGGGTAACTTTAAACTGCCCTCATCGAGATTTGCTTTTATTCATATTGATCTCGTGGGTCCTTTGCCACTGTGCCAAGGTTTCCGCTATTGTCTCACTGCCGTCGACCGTTTTACGCGATGGCCTGAGGCAATACCGCTTGCTGACATAACTGCAGAAATGGTGGCAAAGGCCCTACTGAGTGGTTGGATCGCTCGATTCGGCTGCCCATCTGATATCGTTACAGATAGAGGTAGGCAGTTCGAATCGGCATTATTTAAGAGCTTATCTACGATCGCTGGCTTTCAACACCGCAGAACCACTGCATACCATCCTGCCTGCAATGGACTGGTGGAGAGATTTCACCGTCAACTCAAAGCCGCAATCATATGCCATGCAAATGACAGTTGGGTGGAATCCCTCCCATTAGTACTGTTAGGCATTCGCGGATCTTTCAAAGAGGATGTTCAGGCTTCAGCAGCCGAACTGGTGTACGGTCAACCGATACGGCTTCCGGGTGAGTTCTTTGACCCTCAGGCTGATGAGACTAGCGATATGACGGAGTACTTGTCAAAACTTCGAAGTATTGTCAGGAAACTCCGCCCATCACCTGCGGCTAGGCACAACAGCAAATTCAAAACTTTTGTTCATAAGGATTTATCTTCCTCAACTCATATTTTCTTGAGGGACTGTACTGGCGGTGGTTTAAAGCCAGCATACTCTGGCCCGCATAAGGTTGTGGAAAGAGGGGACAAAGTTTTCAAAATTTTAGTAAATGGTAAGCAGGTTACCGTATCAATTGACCGGATCAAGCCGGCCTTCATACTGAGTGACCCTACCATCACACCATACTCACAACATAATACTAACACGCGCCAAGACACTCCACACTCACTACTCAACAGTAACACCCATCACCACACTCCTGCGGATAACTGCGACTTACAACCCGCTGATGATAACATCATTAGAACGACGAGGTCAGGCCGTCATGTAAAATTTCCGGACTATTATCGCCCTTGACGGTCTCTGGAGGGGGGTGATGTAGTGTACATATCTAAATTTCTTTTATAAAAACCTTTTTTATATTATTTTGTACTCTTTAGTTTATGGTATTTTGACTTGTTTACTTTTTGATAGATTTTGTCATGAGATTATAATAATTCAACTGGAATATCGAGTGTGCTATTTTATCATTTTCTCCTTCGCACCTTCAAAACAAGAAAGTTGAGCAAGCGATTCACCTCGCAACGACGCGAGGACCGTGCGCACTTCACACCAAATAAAATAAATAAGTCCAAAAAATTATATTTTTTACTTTATAAAAAGGTTCCTAACGTAAATCTTTATAATATGATCCAAAATAAATAAACAAATATTAGAATAATTGCATGCTTGTACAAATATTCTTTTTGATTCTCAAAATAGATTTATTATTATTTATTATTATTATTAATTAGTCACCAAAATATAATGTCTTACACAAAGATTAAAATTACTACACTCTAAATTAGTTTGACGTCATTCAAAATATCTTATTGAACACAGACTACTTTAATGTAGGACTAAAATTTCAATTGCTTTCCTTTAAAAAAAAACGTTTCAGCTATCGTTAGCTTTCTTAGCCTACCAAAACCTACCAGAATAAAACTTGTGACATAAAAATATATTGGTAACACCGAACACGTATTTAGTGACAACATTTAGTCTGTAGTGAATTTTAAAGTCCATATATTTTTATCACAGCCAATAATAGGAAAAATTGTATTTATTTGAATAAATTGGATATGCTATTCATAAATTATATTCATAAGTTAAACCATAAATCATACATTTAAAGTTTCTCAAGTGGGTATTGAACAATTAATTTCCATAGTTATTTGTTATTTTAAGGCAAATGTTGTAACACTTACTTGACAAAAATCTTATAAATGCAGAAACTCGTTGACTGAATACCTGTGCAGCGTATTTGACCTTCATTTTAGGCACCTTTGCAGGATCTACATGGTACTCAGTTAACTTCGTTAAAATCCTAATTTCGTCTTCTCCTGTATCTATTTCTAACAATTTTCTTAAATGTTCCCACTTAGCAATTTTTTCTTTATTGTCTTGTATGCACTTAATATTTTTAGTCATAAAATTATATCTTACACCCTTTAATAAATGTGGCGTATCAAACAAAGGAAATATTTTATTATTTTTTATCTCAAATGCATTTGAATTGAATTCTTCGTTTCTTTTTAGGTATTTTTCCTTTGTTTCCTTTTGTAACAGTTTTATTGCGCTCACATTTGAAGTGGCCTGGTCACATATAGTTGAAATTATAATTACTCCAGCCTCGCTTAACTTTTCTATTGTCATTGTGATTATCGTCTTTAAATCATTTTTTTTTGTTGAGCTTTTGCAGAAATAGAACAATATTGGCTGCTTCGTTTTTGTTTTTATCCCTTTAATCATTATAACGAGTGCATGGTCAGCTATATTTCTTATACTTCCGAGGTCTTCGAATCCTATTATTTCATTTTCATTGAAGTAAAGACCTGGAGCCAAGGCCACTTCATCAAATAAAAGGGTGTATAACCTTTTTTCAATGGGATTTTTTTTCATATCCTGTTTTATATGGCGCATTATTTTTTCATTTATGCCTGGTTTTAGGCGAAAGGTACTAATAAATCTTTGCAGAGTGCGCTTTGATGGAAGAACTATTAATTTACTCAAATAATTGTAGCCCTTCTGACTTTGCTTCCATATTGCTGTTGCCATAATTTTTTCTTCTAATGTAAATTTTCTCCCTTTTGGTTTTTGTTTACTTTTTATCTGCATTTTAATAAATGTTTGAATGCTATCAGGCATAGAATCAATAGTTTTTAAAAATGAATTTTGCTCTGAAAGTTTTTTGGCAGCTAAGATTCTTTTTGATACAAATTTTGACTTTTGAGTCATTTTCACAATTTTCTTATTTAACTTTTCAATCATTTTTAAATTGTGGCTTTCGTTGGTGACACCTGAAAAAAATCACAAATTTTAATATATTATTATACCTAGCAATATCCCTCAAGAAAGTCACAAATGAATTAGGAAAAACTATTTCAATAATTTTTCTTAATTTTTACTAAAGTTATCAAGTACTTAAGTTGTATCATTGTATGGGAATTGGGAGCTACCCTAAAATATAAATTTTACTTCGTTTTTAGTACCTATTTGTTGTAATAATTAGAAGTACACAGTCTGTGCAAATTTCAGAAGTTTAGCTATGGTGGATAACAGCCTGAAGACAGACGGACAGACATCGAAATCTCAGTTATAGGGTCCCGTTTTCTTACCCTTTGGGTACAGAACCCCCAAAAAGTGATCAGATTAATTTGCTATAATTTTACACCAAAGGTTCAATATCAACTCATCTAGTGATTTATAACAAACCTTGCATAGATTTCTTTTTCTGCGAACTTCTAGAAGTAGTCTGTCGAATGGTAGTGGATGTTGCAGATCCAGGGTGAATTGTTGTGTTGTTCGCTGCCACAGTAGCTTTAGGGTTTGCTACTCTTTTAACTGTAACAAAAACAAAAACTTGATTAGTTTACCCAGTAAAACTGTGTAGATTTTATGTTTGGGTACTGTATAAAAATGAAAATTAGTTTTAAATTATTATTGCCAATTTTATGCTGTATTGCTGTTGGTTATATGGGGGCCAATCTTAAATATAAATTTAATTTATTTTTTAGTATTTATTGTTATAGCGGCAATAGAAGTACACAAGCTGTGCAAATTTCAAGTCTAGCTATAGTGGTTTTGCATACAGCCTGGAGACAGATGGACAGACATTGAAGTCTTAGTAATAGGGTTGCCCTTTGGGCAACTCATCTAGTGATTTATTAACAAACCTGGCATAGATTTCTTTTCCTGTGCTAATATAGAAGTAGTCTGTTGAATGGTAGTGGTTGTTTGCAGGTTCATGATGAGGTGTTGTGATATTTGCTTTCACAGTAGCTTGCAAAAGATTTTGTTCACTGTTTGCTTCTTTTTTAACTGCGAGAAAAACAAAATACTATGTTAGCATGTAACACAGTAAAACTGTGCAGATTTTATGTTTATGGGTACTGTATAAAAATGCAAATTAGTAAAATCTAGGATATTAAAAGATTTTAAATTGTTATTGCCAATTTTATGCTGTAATATTATATGAAAAAAATATAAAAAAATTGATAGTGGAAAACTACATTAAGGGTTAATACACAAAATACTTACATTCTAAATGTAATGTTGGAACTGAATTCCTAGTTAGCTGTTTGCTTTCTAAAATGTAATATTTTTCAAAATGTTTATTGCATAACTTGAATGTGTTATAGATGTAGTTATCCCCTTTTTCTCTAATTTCCTCACATAACACTTTCTGGGTTATTATGAGGCTTAGGGAAGTGATGCAGCGGCCCTGAAATTGTTAAGTATTTGTATTATAAATTAAATAAACAAAATTGCTTATTTTAGTACTTAATCCTCAAATTGCCGAGCTAAAGATGATAAAGAATTAAAGCTAAGAACAATTCAGAGAATAACTTGTTAAGTTTTATTTGTAAAATTATATTTTTTAAATTTTTATTCCAAATATCTGGAAAATGAACAGTATTTTCTTGATAAAATGTTTAAATACTGTTATTGTTATTAGTTCCTAGATGACGCCCGCAGTTCCATTGCGCCAAAACTTGTTTATTGCGGGGGAACCATACATTTTTCCGGGATAACAGGTGTCCTATGTCCCAGGTAGTGTCCGACCGAAGGTCTATTTTTGGCCGAAGCCGAAGGTTTATAATCTTAATCTCTCAACTCTCAGTAAGTAATTAATTTTGTTCAATACATAATTATTGTCTACAAGCTAAAATTAATATTAAAATTATTTCGAAACTTCAATATTGAAGGTTTACCTCTATATTGACTGTCTCATTAAATATAATATGATTTAGAGATGGTAATAAAAGTTTGTGATTTTGTGATTTATTTATTAACTAGCTGTTGCCCGATTCATGAATTTTTGGAACCAACTTAATTTGAACAAATTTACGCATTTTCACCCCTTACAACCCCTTTGTCCAGTTAGTAATAGTGTAAAGTAGCATATAATGTCCTTTCTCAGGCTTAAGACTATCTGTGTACAAAATTTCATTACAATCGGTTCAGTAGTTTTGGGGTGAAAGCGAGACACAGACAGACAGAAAGACAGACGGATATACTTTCGCATTTATAATATTAGTATAGATATAGATTATTTGTAAATAAATAAAAATCTTTATTATTTCACAAATAACAATATTAGACCAATCAATCAGTCTTTGTTTTACTCGACTAGACCGAAACCAGACTAATAAATAAGATAAGATAAACAAACTCTAACTTCTTAATAATAATATACTTCTTTGACTTTTATATACTTATTCAGAAAATAAAATACTTAGGTCTGCTTACCTGAGTTATGAATAGGAGTTATCCATAAACATTGGAGTAGACAAAACGACTCGAATTTCTCGTTATTGCAAAAGAACAGTTGAGTATAAGTTCACAAAATACAAACAAGCATATAATCTGAAAAATAAGTTCCTAAAATACAGACATTACGTATATGCAGACCCTTCAATCTTAGCCATGGGGGTGACACATAGTCACAAACTATATAGACCACATAGTACATTGTTGGTAAAAAAAATATTTGTATGGAGCGTGCTGCCATCTTGCAAATAATACAACAAACTTTTTTCCGTTGATACATTTGATTTCTACTAGATGTCACTATATTATAGAAGGAATATAATTTATTTATTTATGACATTTTATTAAATATAAATTGTAAAAAAATCTAAAGTTATTTTTAAATAAGCACATACAGATGCTTAAAATCACAGATTTCTATGACAAAATAAACTATTTTTTACAATGGCAACATGTGGGCAACACCTATGTATTGACAGAAACCGTTGTTGAAAATTTTCACCCTAAGATGAAGGATCTGTGTAAAGTTCACTTTGCCCAATGTTAGGCAAGTCCAAACCGATGTACTATTGAATGATGAGAAGATGAATTTGGTAGACACCACTGTATTCTTAGGTATAACACTTGATAGTAAATTACAGTAGGGTCCTCATATTGTTAATCTTGCAGGTAGGCTCAGTTCTGCGGCATATGCAGTCAGAAAAATCAGAGAAATTTCTGATGATAACACGGCACGATTAGTATATTTTAGTTATTTTCATAGTAGAATGTCATATGGAATCCTTTTATGGGGAAACGCTGCCGACATTAATACCATATTTGTGCTGCAGAAGCGAGCCATACGCTCTATTTATAAAATGTCTTCTTTTGAATCTCTGAGAGATAAATTTAAAGAAATTGGTATTCTAACTGTTGCTTCTCCATACATTTTGGATAATGTAGTAGTTATATGTTAGAAAAAATATAAGTAAATTTAAAGCTAAAAGTGATATTCACTGTAGGAACACCAGAAATAAGCACAAGCTGGATTTGCCGATGATCAGACTTAGTAAAGTTAGTAAATCTTTTAAAGGTCAATGTATACGCCTTTACAACAAAATCCCAGAAAACGTTCAAAATCTTTCGATTAATAAATTTAAAAAAATAGTCAAAGAACGTTTGATGATGAACGTACGATGAATGATTTCATAAACGATGGCACGTCTTGGGAGTAGGATGGCTGCTTGCAAGACTACTTCTACGTTATTATATGACTTACAATTATGTATGGATGTTGACATTGTATAATTTTAAGTTACAATTATTGTAAATTTTATTTTAAAAAGATTAATTTTTCTCTCACTTTTTTGGTAAAAAGTGGGACCCCGTGCGAGTTTCTTACGCCGGTTCTTCTCGCCGGGATAGTTCCCGAACCGGTGGTAGGCACCAGTAGTATCAACGTTCTGAAAGCATTTGTTCCAAATCTATTCGGAAATAAATCAATTTTTTTTATTTATCTATAATCTGTTTAAATATAGATACCATTTATTTAAGATTCTTGTAAATACCCCACGCCCACAGATTAAGAATTAGTTACTATGGTCTCGCCAGACGTAGGTCTATCAACTGTCTAGGATCGGTATACATTAATTTGTGTGTTTTATTCTCAAATCGCGGAATTCTGTCTGTAGCGGTCATGTTGTCATTTTATATACAGTGCTCCAAGGCTTTAAATGAATGTGTCACGACTCACGGGGCGCTGCTGGTAAAGGAGAACTGTCAAACATTTTGTATGATAGGAAGCGTTAGTTCCTTTTCTCGCCACATTCATTTAAAGCCTTGTCGAATTGTACAAACCGTGGTTCACAATGAAGTGACGGATGTTTCTAGGTGATATCGTATTTTCCATACACGATGTAAACACAGTATGAATTATATCACTTCAAACTCATAAATAGTTGGAGATTATCATACGAAAATATAACCAAGACGTTTTACTAAGATACAAGAATTGAATTTTATTCTTAAGTTAACAGAAGTCAGTGCGAGTATTTTTCACTTAGCTCCTAGACTAGTACTAGAAAGGTCAATGACCGCAAGTGCCACCTTAAATTATTCTGACTATAGTAAATAAATGATACGGTTCTGATTAAATTCATATTATGTGTTTTTCTTAGTTCTTTTGTCTATTATTTATGTTTATGTGCCACCTTAAATTATCCTCCTGACTCCAAACATATAAACATCCTGACAAACTGTCCCGTTTTTAATATTATTAGTAAGATAGTATAGCAAGTAGGTACAGTAGTAATTAGCAAACAGCAAGTATAGTAAGTAAAATTATAATTTAAGTACAAAGATTAAAATCCATAACAATTACCCCTAACATGGAGAGAACATTCAAAGTTTAAACATTTTGAAGCTTGACGCACGTGCGTAGTCTCTCCTTGCGCCGCGGTGGAATGGAGCCCTCACACCGCACACGGATGAACTCACGGGAAGATTGCTAATAATAAAAATACAAAAAGTAATGAATATGTAATAGGTATTTTTTGCCATCTGAAAAAATGATAAAAAAATGATTTGGTGTGGGGAAAATAAATAAGATTTGTATAGTCTGGTAACACCAGACAAAGTTGGCACTTTATATCCATCCCTTACGGGTGTACGCCCATGTCAAGTCTATTGATGCTTGGTCTTAGTTTTCACCATATAATAATAATCTGTGATTTTCACTTTTTAAAAGTTTTCGCGTGCGTTTGTTTTGTTGTTGTGGTTTTTGGATTTATGTGCATTCTTTTTGACTTCGGCTTGTTTACTGGTATCTGATAGTTCCTGCTTATTGATTTCGACCCTTGGCTATTTCTTATGGACTCCGATTCCCAATCTATACCGATCGACACTGGCTTCGTTTTATGGACTTGGACGTGCACGTTTTTTTCTGAAGACTTGGCTTGTTTTTGTGGTCAAAACTATGGCGAAGATACCAGAATACCCGAGATTTCACTGTTACTTTGGATGTGACGAAGGAGGTTAGTGAAATAAACCTATATATCCTTAAATATACATATATCCTTAATAGATATTCTTTAGACGTAGGTACAGTGTAAACTCCATGGAACGTCAATCAATAATTTGACTTTGGTTGGTTTAGCTTGTCTATCATACAATGATACCCTTTACATAGCATTACAGCCACTTACAATAGCGACAAAATCACAACGAATGAGTAATAAAAAGTACCTTTTAATTTACTAATATTAATAAAAACTGCGCAGCTGTGTATGTTTTCTGTGGCTTCACTGAGTTCACTATCCTAGCCCGCCATGAACTTGACTTTTGGCATCACACTTTACATAGCATTACAGCCACTATCAATAGCGACAAAATCACAAAGATTGAGTAATAAAAAGTACCTTTTTAATTTACTAATATTAGTAAAAACTGCACAGCTGTGTACGTTTTTTGTGGCTTCACTATCCTAGCTTGCAATGAACTTAACTTTCGGCATCATGCATAGCGAACTTTCTAAGAAATTCATTCTTTTGTTTACAAATTGAGATTGCTTGCATGTGTATACTGTGTTTGAAATACTGTGTGTGATGAAAAAGTATTTAAAAGTTATCATATCAGGTGCTCATAAACTTCCTACCTAAATTACAGTTAGTAAAAGAAAATCACTGTATAATGACAAGAAAGCTTTGATTTTTCTTCTGTCCATTCAACAACAACTCTAATGCCATAGAATGCAAAGTCCCTTCCAGTGATTTTATAGAGTTTACACTGTACATATTTCCCTACATTCTGTTCTGATTCAATCTGATAAAAGTGTAAACAAATTTATAAAATTCGACCAAACTAATTTGCTTTTGTGATTCTTTAAAGTTTAATGTGCTGAATAAGTAAAACTGGTAGCATTACATACACCTATAATTATACTGAGCCTTGTTTATGTTTGGATCACATTTAATCTGAATGGAGTTGATGTCTGTCTTCTGTGAGAACTATTTTTGGAACTGTCCATTAATACTTAATATTATAAATGTGAAAGTGTATCTGTCTGTTACCTCTTCACGCTCAAACCGCTGAACCGATTTTGCTGAAATTTAGCATGTAGACATGAGTCCTGGGACTGGTGTAGTGTCTAGTGTGTTTGTGTACAATACGCAAACACTAACTTCTTAATTATTTATCCTTCGATCGCGGATTCTTGGAAATCTATTGTTATTCTATTGTTGTTGCGGTCGCCGGTATCTTAATGGGGGTTGATAGGTTAAATTATTAATTAAGAAGATTACTAATAAATATAAGATTATTCATCCTTCAATCGGGGATTCTTGGAAATGCTATTGTATTCTATTGTTGTCCCGATCACCGGTGCTCGTATGGGGCTAGAAGGATTAATGAAGATTATTAATAAATTAAATGTTATTAATAATATATTAATATATTATTAAAAACAATTTATTATTAAGAAGTTAGAGTTTGTTTATCTTATCTTATTTATTAGTCTGGTTTCGGTCTAGTCGAGTAAAACAAAGACTGATTGATTGGTCTAATATTGTTATTTGTGAAATAATAAAGATTTTTATTTATTTACAAATAATCTATATCTATACTGATATTATAAATGCGAAAGTATATCCGTCTGTCTTTCTGTCTGTCTGTGTCTCGCTTTCACCCCAAAACTACTGAACCGATTGTAATGAAATTTTGTACACAGATAGTCTTAAGCCTGAGAAAGGACATTATATGCTACTTTACACTATTACTAACTGGACAAAGGGGTTGTAAGGGGTGAAAATGCGTAAATTTGTTCAAATTAAGTTGGTTCCAAAAATTCATGAATCGGGCAACAGCTAGTTAATAAATAAATCACAAACTTTTATTACCATCTCTAAATCATATTATATTTAATGAGACAGTCAATATAGAGGTAAACCTTCAATATTGAAGTTTCGAAATAATTTTAATATTAATTTTAGCTTGTAGACAATAATTATGTATTGAACAAAATTAATTACTTACTGAGAGTTGAGAGATTAAGATTATAAACCTTCGGCTTCGGCCAAAAATAGACCTTCGGTCAGACACTACCTGGGACATAGGACACCTGTTATCCCGGAAAAATGTATGGTTCCCCCGCAATAAACAAGTTTTGGCGCAATGGAACTGCGGGCGTCATCTAGGAACTAATAACAATAACAGTATTTAAACATTTTATCAAGAAAATACTGTTCATTTTCCAGATATTTGGAATAAAAATTTAAAAAATATAATTTTACAAATAAAACTTAACAAGTTATTCTCTGAATTGTTCTTAGCTTTAATTCTTTATCATCTTTAGCTCGGCAATTTGAGGATTAAGTACTAAAATAAGCAATTTTGTTTATTTAATTTATAATACAAATACTTAACAATTTCAGGGCCGCTGCATCACTTCCCTAAGCCTCATAATAACCCAGAAAGTGTTATGTGAGGAAATTAGAGAAAAAGGGGATAACTACATCTATAACACATTCAAGTTATGCAATAAACATTTTGAAAAATATTACATTTTAGAAAGCAAACAGCTAACTAGGAATTCAGTTCCAACATTACATTTAGAATGTAAGTATTTTGTGTATTAACCCTTAATGTAGTTTTCCACTATCAATTTTTTTATATTTTTTTTATATAATATTACAGCATAAAATTGGCAATAACAATTTAAAATCTTTTAATATCCTAGATTTTACTACTTTGCATTTTTATACAGTACCCATAAACATAAAATCTGCACAGTTTTACTGTGTTACATGCTAACATAGTATTTTGTTTTTCTTGCAGTTAAAAAAGAAGCAAACAGTGAACAAAATCTTTTGCAAGCTACTGTGAAAGCAAATATCACAACACCTCATCATGAACCTGCAAACAACCACTACCATTCAACAGACTACTTCTATATTAGCACAGGAAAAGAAATCTATGCCAGGTTTGTTAATAAATCACTAGATGAGTTGCCCAAAGGGCAACCCTATTACTAAGACTTCAATGTCTGTCCATCTGTCTCCAGGCTGTATGCAAAACCACTATAGCTAGACTTGAAATTTGCACAGCTTGTGTACTTCTATTGCCGCTATAACAATAAATACTAAAAAATAAATTAAATTTATATTTAAGATTGGCCCCCATATAACCAACAGCAATACAGCATAAAATTGGCAATAATAATTTAAAACTAATTTTCATTTATATACAGTACCCAAACATAAAATCTACACAGTTTTACTGGGTAAACTAATCAAGTTTTTGTTTTTGTTACAGTTAAAAGAGTAGCAAACCTTAAAGCTACTGTGGCAGCGAACAACACAACAATTCACCCTGGACCTGCAACATCCACTACCATTCGACAGACTACTTCTAGAAGATCGCAGAAAAAGAAATCTATGCAAGGTTTGTTATAAATCACTAGATGAGTTGATATTGAACCTTTGGTGTAAAATTATAGCAAATTAATCTGATCACTTTTTGGGGGTTCTGTACCCAAAGGGTAAGAAAACGGGACCCTATAACTGAGATTTCGATGTCTGTCCGTCTGTCTTCAGGCTGTTATCCACCATAGCTAAACTTCTGAAATTTGCACAGATTGTGTACTTCTAATTATTACAACAAATAGGTACTAAAAACGAAGTAAAATTTATATTTTAGGGTAGCTCCCAATTCCCATACAATGATACAACTTAAGTACTTGATTTTTTGGCCTTTTTGCTCATAATCAATAATGGCAACTTTAGTAAAAATTAAGAAAAATTATTGAAATAGTTTTTCCTAATTCATTTGTGACTTTCTTGAGGGATATTGCTAGGTATAATAATATATTAAAATTTGTGATTTTTTTCAAGTGTCACCAACGAAAGCCACAATTTAAAAATGATTGAAAAGTTAAATAAGAAAATTGTGAAATTGACTCAAAAGTCAAAATGTGTATCAAAAAGAATCTTAGCTGCCAAAAAACTTTCAGAGCAAAATTCATTTTTAAAAACTATTGATTCTATGCCTGATAGCATTCAAACATTTATTAAAATGCAGATAAAAAGTAAACAAAAACCAAAAGGGAGAAAATTTACATTAGAAGAAAAAATTATGGCAACAGCAATATGGAAGCAAAGTCAGAAGGGCTACAATTATTTGAGTAAATTAATAGTTCTTCCATCAAAGCGCACTCTGCAAAGATTTATTAGTACCTTTCGCCTAAAACCAGGCATAAATGAAAAAATAATGCGCCATATAAAACAGGATATGAAAAAAAATCCCATTGAAAAAAGGTTATACACCCTTTTATTTGATGAAGTGGCCTTGGCTCCAGGTCTTTACTTCAATGAAAATGAAATAATAGGATTCGAAGACCTCGGAAGTATAAGAAATATAGCTGACCATGCACTCGTTATAATGATTAAAGGGATAAAAACAAAAACGAAGCAGCCAATATTGTTCCATTTCTGCAAAAGCTCAACAAAAAAAAAATGATTTAAAGACGATAATCACAATGACAATAGAAAAGTTAAGCGAGGCTGGAGTAATTATAATTTCAACTATATGTGACCAGGCCACTTCAAATGTGAGCGCAATAAAACTGTTACAAAAGGAAACAAAGGAAAAATACCTAAAAAGAAACGAAGAATTCAATTCAAATGCATTTGAGATAAAAAATAATAAAATATTTCCTTTGTTTGATACGCCACATTTATTAAAGGGTGTAAGAAATAATTTTATGACTAAAAATATTAAGTGCATACAAGACAATAAAGAAAAAATTGCTAAGTGGGAACATTTAAGAAAATTGTTAGAAATAGATACAGGAGAAGACGAAATTAGGATTTTAACGAAGTTAACTGAGTACCATGTAGATCCTGCAAAGGTGCCTAAAATGAAGGTCAAATACGCTGCACAGGTATTCAGTCAACGAGTTTCTGCATTTATAAGATTTTTGTCAAGTAAGTGTTACAACATTTGCCTTAAAATAACAAATAACTATGGAAATTAATTGTTCAATACCCACTTGAGAAACTTTAAATGTATGATTTATGGTTTAACTTATGAATATAATTTATGAATAGCATATCCAATTTATTCAAATAAATACAATTTTTCCTATTATTGGCTGTGATAAAAATATATGGACTTTAAAATTCACTACAGACTAAATGTTGTCACTAAATACGTGTTCGGTGTTACCAATATATTTTTATGTCACAAGTTTTATTCTGGTAGGTTTTGGTAGGCTAAGAAAGCTAACGATAGCTGAAACGTTTTTTTTTTAAAGGAAAGCAATTGAAATTTTAGTCCTACATTAAAGTAGTCTGTGTTCAATAAGATATTTTGAATGACGTCAAACTAATTTAGAGTGTAGTAATTTTAATCTTTGTGTAAGACATTATATTTTGGTGACTAATTAATAATAATAATAAATAATAATAAATCTATTTTGAGAATCAAAAAGAATATTTGTACAAGCATGCAATTATTCTAATATTTCTTTATTTATTTTGGATCATATTATAAAGATTTACTTTAGGAACCTTTTTATAAAGTAAAAAATATAATTTTTTGGACTTATTTATTTTATTTGGTGTTTAGGCTTAGCCTTAGGGTCTTAAAAATATTTTTGTAGACCGTCTATAATCTATATATTATACCCTAATGTTAATATTATCTTATGGAAGTATGAATACAGGAACAGATTTTTGCATTATTTTGTTTTGGAGTATTTATCAGTATTTTGTGAGAAATGACCTCTATTTTGCGTGCGCGTATCAGGACGCAAATTGGTAGGCGAAAGCGATAATTTCTTGCCTGTGTACGATTGCCCTTAGAATGGATTGCTTTAAAGATTAGCCAACTTAGTCTTTCAATACTATAAAGTTTTTTTTTTATTTAAGTAACAATTTCTTTCTTGTTTCAGAAAACAAAATTATAGCGAAGGAGTGTGAAGACACTGCAGATATATTGTTAGTTTTTGACAAATTATTTGATTCTTTTAATGGCCACTTGTACCACGATACGGCTAAAGTTCTCAAGGGGTGTATCAAAAATAATTCTCCACATTTTAAATTTTGGAACGAAATTTTACCACTATTAAAATCTATTTGTTTTGAAAAGATTGTGAAAAATCCAGATGGTACATATACAAAAAAATATGAAAAAGTGCCATCGATCCAGAACTGGGTACATAATATAAATTCATTTTCAGAAATGTGGTCATATATACATAAAAAATATAAAGTTAGAAATATTTTAACAAGGAATTTTAATCAAGACCCTCGAGAACTTCTTTTGTTGCATTAGAAGCAATGGAATACGAAATATCAATCCTACATGTCTACAATTTGTTAATGCCTACAAAACATTATTACTTAATAATTTGAATTCGCCTCATTCAATCAGTGCTAATTGTGAGAAAGATGATTACAAACCATTACAATCAATGAATTTTTTATTGTCACAGAAATGTGACACACAAAATCCTGATTTTGCATGTGAAATTGATTCATTGATTACAGCCATGAATGAAATAGTATCCAGTACTTCTATAGTGCATGAAGAATCAAAAAACTATGTTGCGGGATATGTTATAAAAAATGTAAAAGTGCTATATTTAAAGGTTGTAAACAGTGCTATAATGATCTGGTTAAAACAGAAATTAATCCTAATTCTTTCAATTATATGATTGATTATACGAAAAAGTCTTTATTTAATGCAAATAATAATTTTGTTCAATTGCTTAATGAAATTTATTATATGATTGTTACATGTTTAAGGGAGTCTCCGGAAATTAATTACTTAAAACAAAAAATCATATTTTGTATAAACTGTAGGTGTGATTTTTCTCTAATTACTTGTACCAATCATAAGTCTGATTTATGCAATTACATCATTAATTTATCCTTAAATTTAATAGTTAATAGCTGGTGCAAGGGAGTAAATAGAATTTTAATTGGGAAAATTATTTCTTTTGATCAGATTGACAAAATAAAGCTACAAGCTCATAATATTACTATAAAAGTCACAGAAAACAGAGGAACAAGTAAAATATTTTAAATACTTAGAGAGCATTTTAGTAATTGTATTTAATTCCTCTCTACTTTATTATGCATAGTTAAAATTTAAATTTCAGGTATACATAATAAAAAGAGTATTTGTCATAAAAAATAAACCCATTTAATGTTGCACTTTTACAGGGGCTTGAGATTTCTAGAATATTTTATTAATATTCCTATTTTGCATATTACTAACATGGCACCTGAAATATTTGCATATTATGTGATTTTATTTTTAGGAAATATACTAAAGGATCAAGACCCTGCGACGGCCAGCAGACCTTCCTCAGCTTAGGAAAGCTGAAAGTTTAACTAGTGGTAAAAACGACCAGCAAATATGGAGTTTCGGTCGCGGTTACTTTAGGAGGTATCTGGCAGTGGGAGGCATCTATAAAAAATGTCCAGCACCGGAAGACGTAATTCCTCTACTTACCACGAATTTCTCGAAGGTCAAGTAGACCTTTAGAACTGGATACCTCCTTAAGTAATCACGACCGAAACTCCATAGTTGCTGGTCGTTCTTACCTCTGTAAAGGTTACAAACAGGTAAACTTTCAGCTTTCTTAAACTGAGGAAGGTATGGCCGTCGCATTATCTTACTCTATAGAGTTCACTGTAAAAGTGCAGTTTTTGACAGAAAAATAGCAAAAACTGCACTTTTATTATGTAGGGAGCCTGGGATTTTTAGAATTATTATTATTATTTTGCATGTCTGTTGTTTGGTGCTTATAGAATTATGGTTTTTTGGATTAAGGCTCAGCTCATATTGGCACAGAGTCGAATCGTCTTTTTATTCCCATTTTCATTCCATATATTCATCTGTAGACCCTATTTTTTTAAATAATAAAGGTACAATTAAAAATTAATATCTATGCATAATGTTATGTATAATGTGGAGCGAACGGCGTGCCGCTACTGCGCCAGAATAAGTTGAGGCTAAATAATAAATATACACGGCCGATTTTTTTTTTTAATTAATAAAGGGTTGATTAAACAAAAAAAATCGGCCGTATGCGTGTCGGACTCGCGCATGAAGGGTTCCGTACCGTCATAGACCGAAAGCAGGCAAAAATTATGTTGTTTTGCATGGGAGCCTCTTAAATATTAATTTTATTTTGTTTTTAGTATTTGTTGTTATAGCGGCAACAGAAATACACATTGTGTGAAAATTTTAGAACTCTAGCTAAAGCGGTTTTTGAGATACAACCTGGAGACAGACGGACTGACATCGAAGTCTCAGTAATAGGGTCCCATTTTTTATTCTTTGGGTACGGAACCCTAAAAATACTAATATTATCCTTTGATTACATTACATCAATTAAATTGAATTTTATTTCGTTCTGATTTAATCTATGCTAATATATACCCAACTGATTTGCCGTATAAGTGGTACACAAGTGGTCTTTTTGTTAGTTAAGGCCATATTATAACCATGATGTAACAGAACCAAGTGACTGTTTTAGGGTGTGTATATAGGGTTCGCTGTGAAAGTAGCAGTTAAGGTTTTTATTCACCCTCGTACAGAAAAATTCATGGCGCACGGTTGCTTGCCCATATACAAATCACAAAGTTTTGCTTTTTCAGCGCTGATCTTTTCACAGTTAACTCTGTAATTTAAGGTTAGGTTCACACGGCATTGTCCTGCAGTCTGCACGTTTCAGAGGCGCGTACAATGTATAATATAATTATTATAGAACCATTCATACGTCGATTGTACTGCACGATTTGTTGTGTCATTATAATATTGTATGCGCCACTATGACGTATAATGCAAAAAACGTGCAGGATTGTGCCGTATGAACTTAACATACACCGCACGTAATACAATGTATATGCATACACAGCCTCAAGTACAATGGTATTATCACTATGTTTTGTTACACCTTGTATATTTAAATGAAATTGTAAGTGAAGTAAGTTTTTCTTTCCAAACATCTTTGTAAAAAGTATACTTTGATGTCGTGCATGTGTACAGTCAACAGTGTTATTTTTTAATTTTGATGTCAATAAAAATAATTGAACAAAATAAAATAATGTTTTATTGCCTATAAATTTGAACCAAAATTAAAATACAATATTCATAAGCGTCCGGTAGATGTCGCTGTTAATTTTCAAAAACGCCACCTAGTAACGCCCAGAAATACTAAGTACCCCTCAACTAGATGGCGCTGCTATCGTGTAAAAGCGCCATCTTAAGTCGAGGACCTTAAACTTTGTTATGCTTCTGCCTGTGTCAAATCTATCTCAGTATATATACTGTATTATCTATGGGCCAGACCCTTCAATCTTAGCACATTGCAAACGGCAATTGTAGTTAAGTTTATACTATCAATTTTAGAAGTCAGTAATACGATACACGTTACCGTCATTTAGATTTAGCAGTATTGTAATTCAGTACTTCTGTAAAACCAATTCAGAGGGCGTTCAAATGATGCTAAATACAATGTAACTTGCTGCCTTCTACTATTGATAGTGCTAAGGGCTTTTTATCATGGTCGCATTATTTGTGCGACGACTCACACGAATTCTAACATTTTGGTAGATTTGGTAGTAATCAGTCTTACAAACAATTTTGTTTTAATCGCAAATTAAATTTAATAAAAGATTTTTCAGCTGTATATTTAAATATAAAATACAATTGTTAAACTGTTATATAGTTTTTTTTCTGTTATTATGACAAAGTAAAGACGTTTGTTAATACTAATATTTCATTTTGGTTTAAAATTATTTTAGATACCTGGCAGCACCAAATTAACATGGCTGACGGCGGACTTTTGGCGGGAAGTCGAAAAGAGCGGGTGTTCAAAATTTTCTCTGCTTTATAAAAATTAATTTTCCAGTAATATTACTGTAAAATAGTTGTAAATAGTACTTTTTCAATAGTGTTAAATAATTTAAAAATAAGATGAGTGTAGATAGCGACGGGGGTCCGGCCCCCGCAGATACTTCTAAGAAAAGAAAATTGGATAATATCGATAGCTGTACAGTGGATTATAGAATGTTTACAAAAACAAATTATAAAAGTCAATTCCCGGAGAACTATAGTAGCGATTGCGTTGTGTATGTAGAATCGATAAACAATGAAAAATTGGGAAACAAAAATCCCATTGCTTTGACCAAATTATTCACAGAAAATGTTAAGGGCATCATAGGAGTTCATAGAGTTAACGCTCATAAAGTTGGTGTCACCTTTAAGAAGCCCGCTCCTGCGAATAACTTCTTAAAAATGGATCATTTTTTAACAAAAAATAAACTGAAAGCCTTTGTACCGGCCCACCAGTCGGAAATTACTGGTGTTATAAAATATGTGCCTAAGGATCTGTCCAATGAAGTTATATACAAAAACATTACATGCGACACAGAAGTAATTTCAATTAAAAGATTTTTTAAGAAAGTTGAAGGGAAACTTACTCCATTGGGTACAATAGCAGTTACCTTCGCTGGTACAATTTTACCTCAATACGCCTACATACAAATGTTCAGGTATCCAGTACATTTATACATACCACCATTATTGCAATGCTTCAAATGCCTCAAGTTCAACCACTCTGCCAAAGTTTGCCGAGGAGAGCAAATGTGCTCCTCATGTGCTGGACGGCACTCATACAAAGAATGTGATGTAGAAGAAATTGTATGCCTCAACTGTAGCGGAAATCATTTGGCCATCTCACGAGACTGTCCAGTGAAACAGAAGAAAATGCAGGAAAAGAAGTCCAAATATCAGAATGTTAACCGTAGCTATGCCACTGTGGTGAGTAGTGTTCCGTTGCTCACTGACCCTAAATCTTTTCCAGCTATTTCTAAACCTATTAATGTAAATACTGTTGGTAACACTAAAACAAATTTCGATATAGAACAAATTTTGAATAATGACATTATAATGAATGCCTTAGTTAAGTCTCTTGTAATCCTCGGTAATAACTTGACTCCAGTCACGAATAAAAGAATTAAAGATATACTATTATCTAATTTAATCACATAATGGATACATATTTAAATATAGCACAATTTAATATACAAAGCTTGCAGAATAAAAGAGCCTTATTAAAAACATTTCTTTTTGATCACAATATAGACATATGTCTGTTAAATGAGACATGGCTTAGGAGTTCAAGTATAATTCCAGATTTTACACCTTATAATTTCATACGTAAAGATTCATTAAATTCACATAATGGAGTAGGTATACTCATTAAACAAAACCTCAAATACAAAATTGTAAATACAACTTTTTACGAAAGTATTCAAAATATTTGTATATCATTAGAAACTACAATAGGAACAATACACATTTTATGTGTGTACTGCCCACCTAATAACAGGTTTGATACAAATAAATTAAAAAAAGTATTACTTGAAACTTCTAAGCCATGTCTCATCATGGGAGACTTTAACGCACACCACATTTTATTCGGATGCCACTCAAACAATAACAGAGGTAACAGTTTGTTTAACATCATAGATGAATTTGACATGTGTATATTGAACGATGGCAGTGTCACAACAGTTCAGGCACCAAATAGAAATCCATCTGCAATTGATTTAACTCTTGTTAGTCCTTATTTAGCTCCTCTTTGCGAATGGCTTGTCCACAGTGATCCAATGGGCAGCTACCACTATCCAACTCAGGTAACTATTAATGTACAGCCCTCAATATATGAAGTTCGTCCTGTGGAAGAAAAATATATTTACAGTAAACCAGATTGGAATAAATATTTTAAGTTATCAGAGACATATTTTTCAGAATTAAATGTAGATAATAATAATTTAGAACCACTTCAGTTATACAATAATTTTGTCAGTATTTTAAGTAATCTAAGATCAGTAACAGTACCAAAACAAAATATAAAGCCAATTTCAAAGCCATTGAGAAAACCAGCTCCTTGGTGGAACCAAAAATGTGAAGATGCAGTTCGAAAGTCCAAGGAAGCTTTAATAAATTATCGATCTTCACCCAGTATTGACAATTTTATTACTTATAAAAAGTTAGATGCTCAAAAGAAAAGAATATTAAGGGAGGAAAGGGTTAAATCATGGCATGACTTGTGTAGTAGTTTTAATAGAATGACACCAGTATCTAGAATATGGGGATACATTAAAAGATTTAGGAGAATAGGTACCTCCCATAATAGGTATTTAAATGATAATTGGGTACCATCCTTTTTGAATAAAATCACAGATCAGTCTCAGATAAATGAAAGTAATTTAAAGACTATTTTTGATCAAGCCGTTGAAGATGAAAGTAATTCATTTCTTAATAAGCCATTTACACTAAGCGAATTGTACATATCTTTAAAAAGTAGAAAAGACACAACACCAGGCTTGGATAGTATACCATATATTTTAATTAAGAAACTACACCCTAATGCCATAGAAATACTTTTAAATATTTATAATAGATTATGGGATAGTTTAGTAATACCAGAGTCATGGAAAACTCAATGTGTCATTCCTATTTTAAAACCAAATAAACCTGCTGGTAATCCAACTTCCTACAGGCCCATTTCCCTATCATCATGTTTAGGTAAGCTCTTTGAAAACATGTTAAAACTAAGATTAGATTACTTTGCTGAATCACAAAACTTTTTACCGGATATTCAATTCGGATTTAGGAAAGGAAAAAGTTGTTCTGGAAGCTTTGTATCATTTATAGAGGATTTAAAAAAGGCAAAACTAAGTCACTGTAGTGCTGTGTGTGTATTTTTAGATGTAAAAGCTGCTTTTGATAGTGTTAACATTGAAGTGTTAATAAAAGTTTTACAAGAACTAGGATTTCCGGTAAAAACTTTAAAATGGATATACAAATTTTTATATGACAGAAAAGTCTATGTCAAATTCAATAATAAATTGCATGGGCCACAAAAGGCCAATAAAGGCACAATGCAAGGTGCTACGACATCACCATCTCTATATAACTTTTATACATCTCAAATACTTAAATTTGTAAATATACTTGGAGTAAAAGTTTTGCAATTTGCTGATGACTTGCTTTTTTACTGTGTAAATAAAAACTTAAATACAGCTATCATTCTTATAAATAGGGCATTAGCTCAATTACAAAATTATTACAAGGATATTTTAAAATTAGAAATTAGTTCAGAAAAAAGTTCGGTGTTAATATTTAGTAAAGATGTACCTGCACAGTCTGTAAATATAACTTATAATAATGACAGAATTCCCGTTGTGAATCAACACAGATTTTTAGGAGTTATTATTGATAATAAACTTAAATTTGATAAACATATAAACTATGTATGCCAGAATGCTATGAGAAGCATAAATGTAATGAGAAGTTTGGCAGGAACATTTTGGGGTTCAGACCCAAAAACTCTTAACATGTTGTACAAAAGCATAGTCAGAAGTCATTTTGATTATAGTTCATTAGCTTATATGAATGCAAATATAACATTACTAAGGAAATTAGATGTTATACAGAATATGGGTTTAAGAATAATAAGTGGTGCCATGCGCACTACCCCTATTGTGTCTATGGAAATAGAAAATTGTATAACTCCATTGTCTCTGCGCCGTTTACAATTGGCTGAGAGATTTTGTCTTAAACAGTTATCCTGTGATAACAATTTTATAGTGAACCAATTGTTGCATCCTGTAGAAATTGTAGGGTCAGCTTCACCAATTATTACATGTAATGATCTCATTTCTGCTTCTTTACCTGAAATACCAACAATTATGTTTTTAACAAAAAAATGTGCTAAAAATATGTATACGAGTAATAAGTGGCCAATTTATCAGTATCCTTATGAGGTTACAATTAACTATTTTACTATTAAGTGTCATTTAAACTCCGTTACAAATAAATTTGACTTTGTACAATTTTTACAGGATAAAAGAGATTTTTACACAATATATACAGATGGTTCCAAAAGTGATGAAGTTAAAGCTGCATACTATGACCCACAAATTAAACTGAGCAAATGTTTTAAAATGCCACAAAGTTGCAGTATTTTCACAGCAGAGGCTTGGGCAATATTAGCTGCTTTGACATATGTTTATACTAATGTAAATAATGTAAATATTTTAATTATTAGTGATTCAAAAAGTGTACTAAATTCTATTTGTAACCAAAGTTTGTGTTATAAACAAAATTATATTATATTTAGAATAAGATATTTTTTTAGAAAATTGATTGAAAAGAATATAGAATTAGTGTGGGTTCCCTCCCACAGTGGCATATTAGGCAATGAAATTGTTGACCAAGTGACTCGTAGGGAACATGATGTGGACATATCAGGAACTTTTAAAGTCCCATTCACGGATTTCTACCCACAAATTAAAAGCTCAGTAAAAAGTTTATGGATAGAATATTGGAAGAAAATAACAGAAACTAAAGGAAAATGGTATTCGGAAATACAAAGAGACTTACCGATATCACCATGGTACAGTAGGCTTGGTTATGTGGATAGAAAGTTTGTGACTAGTATTAATCGTTTGCGCTTTGGACATTGCCTAATTCCCTCACATCTCAGCAGAATGAACATAGTAAATAATAGTAACTGTACACATTGCTCTGAAGAAAACGCAGACATCGATCACATGCTTTTTAAGTGTCCAGTCTTTGCCATACAGAGATCTATATTTGTTGACATGATCAAAGAAATAGCTGAACAGAACTCTTTAAGTGTCCCCCGCCTCAGTCAAGATCTATTAAGAAACACTATTTACTTTCACCCTATTTATAAGTATATTGTAAATACTATAGGAAAAATTTAGTACCTAATAAGAAATTTAGAGCTCTAATTTCTAGGTTATGTTTGTTAAATTTATGTACCTAATTGTTTTTTTTTTTTTAGTTTATATTTGAAATGTCATGACTCATGTCTCATTCGTATTTATAAATGTCATAAGTTTGTTTAATTTAAGTATTTAAATATTTTGTTACTCACTAAATACCTATGTAATGTCTTGTAAGTTGTAACGTTATATGTTTCTAATGTTATGTATTCTAATTAATTTTATAATTTATTTGTTTTTACGGCTGAAGGACTTGTATCCATGGTCACGAATAAATTAAAAAAAAAAAAAAAAAAAATGGCTGACGGCTGATTGCAGCGGCCATTGCTGTTGTTGTTTTGGAGTTTCTGTGATTAAACAGTACTATTTCTGTGTATAGTTGCTGATTACGAGCAGAGATCACAAATTTTTACTGTCGAGTCGAGAGTTTCTCCTCCAGATAGAACGGCTGTGTAGAGTTGTTCTTGTGATAAGTGTGTTGAGAAAGAAACTCGTGGTTCAGTGTGTTGAGAAAGAGACTCGTGGTCATCTCGTGGTTTTGTGTGTTGAGAAAGAGACTCGTGGTTCAGTGTGTTGAGAAAGAGACTCGTGGTCATCTCGTGGTTTTGTGTGTTGAGAAAGAGACTCGTGGTTCAGTGTGTTGAGAAAGAGACTCGTGGTTTAGTGTTTAACTTTAGTTTGAGTATCAAATTGAGACAGGACTCCTTCTAGCCATTATGTCGATGTCTAGGAAAAAGTGTTGTGTTCCTGGGTGTTCCAATTCAGTAGGTAAGTTAAGTAAAGACCAGACTTATTTTTTTCATAATTTCTCAGTTTATTCACTTTATTTCTATAGTTTGAAACTTTTAGCAGGATGTTCAGACCTACTCGTTGTACCTATTACAACATTATACTCTGATACTAAGTTTAAAACGCTTTAAAATGTACATACCTATTTACACACTAAAACTTAAATTTGTCTGGCTTAAAATAGGTAAAGCAAAAGATATAATTACTGCTTTGCAATAATGTTCTTTGCGTTTCTTAAGGCCGATTTATAATGTACATATTATTATTATGTATATAAGCTGAACTGTCCCTCTATTTATTCACAAAATGTACCTTGAATACATCCATATACATAATATACTATTCCTTGAATCGCGGATTCTTGGAAAGAATTCTTGGAGTTGAGGCGATAATATGGTCACTAAATTTGTCAAAAATCCAAAAAGTAGAATGCAATCCTATCTTGTGACAAGTTGGTACTTATTTATTTAATTTTATTTGATTGTTGGTATACTAACATGGTATTTACTGGCTCATAAATATTTATTTAAATGATCTTTTTTATGATGTACAATTTGTGTTATACATAATAATAATGATTTATTTTTAATTTTACAGATACACATCAAACAATGCATTTATTCCCGAATCCAGCAAAAGACATTGAGCGTTTTAATCAGTGGGTTTTTTCAATTGGCGGTGATATAATTGGCTAGATAATGAGGACATATATAAACATCGCAGTGTCTGTCACTCACATTTTGAAGAAAAGTTTTGTTGTCGCTACAATTGACTAAGTAACATTGCAGTGCCTACTCTTCATTTGCCAGGTATGTATTCATTTAACTTTTGTTTTTAATTGTAATATCTCAGGGTTAATAATATATTAAGTTTAGTATCTACTACTAGTAATAGTGACCACAATAGTAAAAGGAGAACTAGACATTGACACAATATGTGTAGGCCCAGTCTCAGACAGGATCCCTGAAGGCATAACACAGTAATGACATAATGAATGTACTATTCTATCTGTTACGGCCTCTGTAAGGGCCTATTTTTCAATGGCCAAATAAAACTTGTTGGAGGTTTAAACTATATGATGACAAAAATATGGACACTTTATTTGTAAGAGTGAGTTTCAAATAATTATGTGCTGGCAAGCTATATTAAGTATCAAAATATAAAAACATTTATAATATCCACATATTTCCATTTGCTTTGTTTCAGGACTTTCTTCTATACCACAATTTACATTCGATGAGAGAAGGCCTATGCGACAATTACAAAATCTTCCAACAAATACAACTTCAACCACATCTAAACCTGTCACCACTGTGACCTCACCCATACCGTCTACTTCGACATCTTCAGCAGGTATTTAAAAAACACTTTTGTTTTAATTCCACTTACTTACAACCAAATTTGATTTCTAATTTATTAGTTGTTTGAAAACAAATATTTTATGCTTAGTTATCAAAGATTAGTTGTTTGAAAACAAATATTTTATGCTTAGTTATGAAAGATTTGAAATGGCATGTAAGCTACGAATAATAAAAGCTAAGGAAGAGTAACTACTAACTGTGTCAAAAAATTTGATCCGATTCTACAAAATGCGACCCGAATACATGCATACTTTATGCAAAAAAAGAGACCCAAATACATGCAAGAATTTTGTGTTATTATAGAGGTGACAATAATTATTGTCAACAGTTTTAATTCGTTAATTTGAATGTAGTGTTTCATAGCGATATTGCAATATTTTAGTGTGCAAAAAGGAACAAAATTTAAAACGATTGAAGAATGGAGGTTACGTTTCCTAGTTTTTATTATTTGTAGAATCTTGCATGCATACTTTTATGATTTAACATTATATTTCTTATTCCATGGAACTAACAAGTCAATAACTTTTAGGTCTCCAGATGAATTCACTGGATGAGAATAACTCAACATTGAAAGAAAATATTGGTAAAAATTACATTTTCTACTCTTATTATTAAACTAGCTGTCCCGGCAAACATTGTTTTGCCATTTAAAGTATTTCTACTTCATCAGTTGACACAAAATCTTACCCCCTCTTTTCTCCCCTTAGAGGGGTGGGGGGAAAAATTTTATACACCAGATGTTAAGTTGGAAAAACAGTTAATAATATGAAGTAAGTCCATTAAAGAAAAAAGTTTGATACAAAACCCCTCTTTGGTCCCCTTAGTGGGGTGGGGGGGGGGGGGGGGGTAATTTTTATACACCAGATGTTGAGTTGGAAGGAGGCAAATATATCTGCGAAAACCGTATGCAAATCGGATCAGTAGTTTTCGTGTTAAAGCAAAAGTCTTACACAAAATCTGACCCCCTCTTTCGTCCCTTTAAAGGGGTGGGGAGAATTTTTTTTATACACCAGATGTTAAGTTGGAAGAAGACAAATATATCTGCGAAAACCGAATTCAAATCGGATCAGTAGTTTTCGTGTGATGCCGGAACAAACATACAGACAGACAGACAGACAGACAAAAAACTAACTAACTTTTCGGCTTCTATAGCGATATTGTGACACCCTCCGCTTATTATTTTTTGAATATCTTTAATGTACAGAATTGACATTTCTACAGATTTATTATATGTATAGATTTGATCATAATAATCGTTGATTTATTGATTTCATATTATTCTCGTTTTTGTAGATCCAGTAAAAAATAAGGGTGGTGATGGTGCAGGTATCATCATCAAGAAAGGTGGTGTTGGTGTCAAAAGGCATACAATAGTAACTCCTGAAGAACAAAAATTGCGCCAGAGGTTGATCAAAATCAGGATAAAGCTGAGCAAATGTCGCAATAAATTAAAGAAGCAAGCTGCCAATCTACAAGCAGCTAAAAAAATTTCATCAAACCCAGCACTTTTGTCTGCAATGGAAAAACTGCCTAGCACAGCAAAGCTCTTAACATTACTGCAATTTAGAGAATGCAAAAAACAAAGGCCGACGTTTTCAGCTGCAAGAAAAAATATTAGCACTCTCCATATTTAAGTTATCACCAAAAGCTTACAGGTTTTTAAGAAGAATTCTTATTTTACCAGCACCACAAACCCTATCCAAATTAATAAAAAGTCAGGCAAATATAGATCCTGGCATTAATAACAAAATATTTAGCCAACTAAAAAGTGCTGCTGACAAAATGAAGCCTGAACAAAAATTGTGCGTTTTATTGTTTGACGAAATGAGTTTAAAGGCAAATTTGTCGTACAATGAAAAAAAGGATATGGCAGTTGGGTTTGTGACTGATGGTATGACAGTAAAGTCTGAATATGCAGATCATGCCCAGGTAAAAATATTTTACTCACATAATATACAAAAGACTACCATTGTATTAATCAAATTTTATTCAATAATTTTACACTAATTTTATTACTTTAATAACATTAATGATGTGAACAAGAATATTAACAAAGTTTTAACCATAATATTAGTGGTGACTGGATATTTTTTGCTGTAGTAAGTTATTTCCAAACTTTGCAATTGTTGGCTAAGAAAAATTGTGATGGTAAAAAACAACTACTTTATTTTGTTTCAGGTGTTCATGATACGGGGTTTGATAAAAAATTATAAGCAGCCCGTTTGCTATACTTTTGCTGCAGCAGCCACAAGCGGCCAGCAAATTGCCGTACAATTAAAAGAAATCATTAGCCAACTACAAAAAGCTGGCTTAATCGTCGTAGCAACGGTAGCCAAGGTACCAACAACAGGCATGCTATTAAGCTACTGCTACAAGAAACACGTGGCATTCATTTAAAGAAGGGTTGGGAACCAAAAGAAAATATTATTTTGGTCAATGAGCAAGAGGTTGTACCTCTATATGACCCTCCACACTTATTAAAGTGTCTTAGAAATAATTTGCTTACCAAGAATTTGGAATATTATGAAAATAATAGAAAACATATAGCAAAATGGGAGCACCTGCTGTTGCTACATAAAGAAAATTCGGGATATAAGGGTGTCAGGTTAATCCCTAAGCTAACAGAAAACCACGTCGTACCATTTGCAAGCCAAATTTTTAGCAGAACTGTTGCAACAAACATGGGATACCTTGCAGGTAATGTGACACACTTAAAATTTTATTTAGATTACTGTACTAAGTACTTAATATATTATTATTATTATTATTGTTCCTACTTAATATAGTAACATGATAATAAGATTGTACCTGTCTACATAAGTATAATGTTAACAAGTATTTGAATTTTTTAAAAGTTGTGAATTTTGTTTTTCAGATAAAGGAATTCTGCCTAAGGAGTGCAAAGAAACTGCAGATCTCCTTATCTTTTTTGATAACTTATTCGATTCGCAAAATGGAAGTTTTAATAAAAAAAACTTCGCAAAACCTCTCCTCGGACCTGTTACGCCAAAATCCCAACATCACAAGGAGTGGCAAGAAGCTAAAATGAAATTAAAAAATATGAAATTTGTAAACATTGTTTCTGGTAAACCTGAAAATGTACCTACATTAATAAACTGGGCATGGACACTTGACGGAATCGAAATTTTATTAAAAAATTTAGAAACCAGACATAAAATAACATCTATCTGGATGAGACATTTGAATCAAGACCCAATCGAAAATTTTTTCGGTGCCATAAGAAGCCATGGGTGCCGAAATACAAATCCGACTCCGCAGCAATTTGGATCCGCTTTTACCACCATGTTAATAAACAATTTATCAAGTGTCCATGCCCCTGTTGGGTCTAATTGTGAAGAAGATTTTGGCAAAAATTTACATGCCCTCGTCGTCACGGATGACTGTAAAGCTTTGACGAACTGCAGTATAGAGTTAATTTCTAATATTGTAATAGAAGACATAAAATCAAAAAGTGACCCCCGTATTATGGGGGCATTACAATATGTCTGTGGTTATTTTATAAGAAAAGTGAAAATAAAAGTTTTTAAAAATTGTACCACATGCAAAAGTAATACAATTTCTTTAGAAGGTGAAGAGTATATTAAATATAGAGAATATGCAGGTCGTCAGTGGCTTTGCAGTCCCAGTAAATCAATTATACATTGTGTGTCGGCAATCCAAGACATATCAAACACAATTATTAAACAGTCTTTCGAAAAAAAACATATAAAAGAATTAATAAAAACTTATATTTTAATGTTAGTTGATTTCGACTTTTTAGAATGCGATTTACATAAGGAAAAAATTGTAATTTTTTTAATAAACATAACATCTCGATTTTTCTTATATAATTATTGCAAAGATATAAATAAAATATTAAATGGTAAAATGGACTGTTATGACGACGAGGACAGGCTTCAAATAAAAGCTAAGAAATATTTTAAAAAATGTTCAAAGAGACCAGGAAATAAAAAAAAATACTTTCTTACTGTGTGTTTTCATTTTCAAACTAAGAATTATTATTTAGCTATTCTTTTGGCATCATATTTTCCTAAGGAGAAAGGAAAAATTGCTTTTCATTAATAATTCTTAGTTTTATGCCTCCTTTAATTGAAATTATTAGAAATCTAAACTATTACGTGCATGACCCTGGGTAGGTACGTAGTAGTTGGTAGTAGTGCCATAAAGCAAATTCAGATGGCGTAACGTCTAGAAATAATTGCCTCTTTTAGCTACCGAAAGAGGTCTCTATTTCCATATATAAAAAAGTACTCTGTGGTGAAAACCTCCACATTGTTTTGACATAATCACATATGACGGATGTCAACTACAACTGACAGAATACAGATGACAATGACAGCCGACAATGACAGCTGTACTTTTTTGCATCAACCTGGTTAAGCAATAAAATTTTTGTTTCTGCCAAAGAATCAATTAATTTGTAGGTAAAGCCTGACCAAAAAAATAGAAAACCTGCCCTGAGGGCGCTAAATGAACTATGAATATGGCAACATCTAGTACAGTGATACACTTGCGAATTGGCTAGTGTACAATTTTTAGCTAGTGTTTAATATAGACTAATTTTAATATAGACTATACAAAACCATAGCATTTATGTATAGTTTTAAAGTATATAGGCAGTTTAAAAAAGTACAACTTAATAATTTCATTATTAAACTTTTATTTAAATTATTCATCAAACTCAGAATCTAAATATTCAACACATTCATATATTATTTCATCTTCATGGTCAGATTGTAGTGGTTCAATGTCAGATATCTCTGACTCATTGCCACTTGTGGATGTTTCACTGTCATTGCCGCCAACATTTATGATAAATTGTTCAATTTCTCCATCAATTACTGGTCCCCTTTGTCTATATTCTTTTTCTATTTTATTTGTATGATCACAACAATTACTCCATGTATCGGCAGTAATATCCTATAAGAATAATTTAAAATCAGTAATGGTAAACAAAATATTTAATTTTATTTTTGTCGAAATATGTGATATTTACCTCAAAACAGTTTTTTACAAGCTGCATGAATGTGATATTGTCTAAGCCAACATTCTTTGTGGCAACCTTCCCTTTTACAATACCCCATATCATCTCAATAGGATTGAGGTCACAATGATAAGGAGGCAGTCTTAATATTTTGTGACCATAATCCTGTACTAAACTATCAATTTCATATATCGGGTCAGGTTTGTTTTGATTGACTATAACCATTAGCATACTTTTGGTGGCATAAGCAGGGTAGGCAATATCATTTGATGTAAGCCATTCTGCAATTTCATGTTTTCTATTATTCATGTTTGGTGGCTTGTTAATTTGGCTAGAATGATATCTAGCATTGTCCATGACTATACAGGTTGGTTCATGTAAATTGGGTATTAATTTATCCAATACCCATTTTTTAAAATTAACTTTATTCATGGCTTCGTGGAAATCTTCTTTTTTTTCTTTGTCATTGTAAATTAATAAAGCATTCGGGACGAACCCAGTCTTGCCGCCACAATGGACAATCACATATCTTTTGCCTTTAGCAACAGATTTAGACACACCAGGCTCATTTTCACTTTGCCAGCATTTTGCATGATTGAGAGAAGTATGAATATAGCTTTCATCGACGTATACAACTGGCATACCGCTCTCCTTTACATCTTTGATTTCTTGTAGATATTTATCCCTCCAAGCTACTATATCATACCGCTCCATAAGAATTGTCTTTTGGTTTCTACATTTTTTAAATTTATAACCTAATTTGTGCAAGAGTAAACGAAGAGACTCTCTGCCACCAACAAAATTTATGGATTCTTTCAGAGCTGCAAGCAACCGCTTCAAACTCGGTACTTCTTTTTGGACGGTATAAAATTCTTGTATTTTATGCCTAATTGCACAGAGATCGAAATCATCCAGACTGATTTTCTTTTTTGTTTTCGGTTTATTTTTCTTTGGTGTAGAAAATACAACTGAAGTCTGACGTATTTTCATTACGGACGATCGGGATACACCTAAAAACAGAACTTTTAAATTAAACTAATCACAAATTAGCCAATTCAAATTGCACACACTATATGAGGTACCTACCAGTCATGTTGACAACAAGGTCCGTGATGTTATTTAGAGGAATAGAGTCCATTCCTTCAGACTTTCTTTCCGACAAGTAATTATTGATATTATAAATAACTTTTCTTAACTGGCTTTTAATAGTTTTCGGCATTATATCGCGTAAATAACCCACTTGTCTAAGAAATATATCACGCACAATCGAGAACACACTTTGACAGATGACAATTATGACATCTCATAAAGATTATTGCCAGTTGAAGAAATTAGTTCCAGTAGTTTTCCGCAATATGGCGAGGTTTTTTATTTTGTTGGTCGGGCTTTACATCTTTGGTAGGTCGAATTCGGTAGAATCTGATGGCAATTTTTGACAGCAAAATATTTTCAAAAAATATCCTTGATCATTGGATAAATTTTTATATTTGCATGTTTCACACACAAAATAAGCCGCTAAAGGAAGGGAGTGCCTCCGCTGCCGGCGCCGGCTCCCAAAAATATCAGTAATGGGAGCCGGCGGTAAGTACACTGCCGGCAGCCGTGATATAAAACAACGGCTGCCGGCGCTGGCACTCAAAATGGGAGCCGGTGATAATGCGTAAAGCGCTAGGTTCCAGTCCCGATACACAAATTTTAAAAAGAAATAATTATAATCTCAATATATATATTCGACTTTACCGACTTCCAAAGATGAAAGTTAGTTAAGTAGGTAGGTACCTATTTGTTCGGCTGTGGATATATTAGTTTTTTGTGATGCATTTTCTTAGCTTAGCTTTACCTTAGCTACCTTTTTTTAAAAAAGTAAGATTTTGCACCACAGCTACAGTTATAAGCCCCGTGGTATACTTCCGAAGGTACTGAACAGAACTTCAGATTCCTTATACATATTAGAGAGTTTCAGCGTTGTTTAAAGAAGCAAAGATATTGTATTATGCTACTATGCAGATCACATTTATCAGCATCATCAATACCACCATGAACCCATCAAGATTCAAGCCCCATACGAGCACCGGTGATCGCGTAAAAATATTTTTGTTAGGGGACATCCTGATTTCTTGGGGGAGGGCGTTCCAAAGGAGGATGGACTGTACAAGGAAGGAGGAGTGGACAATACTCGAATTATGAGAAGAACAATGGAGTCGCAAGATTTTGGATGATCGCAGTTCCTGACTATGGGTATTACTGAAAAATTCAAGGTGGGAAGATAAATATAGAGGAGCGCTGGGAGAGTAAAGGAGAGAGTACAGCATACACAGTGCACGCAGTGAACGACGTTGACGAATTGGCAGCCATTGCAACTTAGATCGGTATTGAGAGACATGATCGAACTTACGAAGATTGAAAATGAACCTGATGCAGTTATTTAGCATACGGTCGAGTTTGTTAAGCAGTTCTTCACGGAGTTCGAAACAACAAACGTCACCATAATCCACCAGTGGAACTATAAGGGCTTGAACCAGCAGAGACTTTATATTAAAAGGTAAAAAGTTTTTTAGTCGATAGAGAGATCGCAAAGAACCTGTAACTTTACCGCAGACGTTAGTAATGTGAGTACGCCAATCGAGACTACTGTCTATATACAGCCCGAGATCTTTCACACTAGAGCTGAAAGGGATGACACTATTACCAAAGACGACGGGTGGGAGGGCTCCAATGTCAACTCGGCTCAACAAGCGCGGACTGCCAATCAAGATGGCTTGACATTTATTGGCGTTTACATGCAGGCCGAAATTTGCAGACCACGCGCTTATAGCCTCTAAGTCCCGGTTCATGTTCCTAATTGCGGCTGGTAACTCTTCAACCTTCTCCTGAATGTAAACCTGCAAATCATCAGCATAAAGGTGATACGCACAATGAAGTATAACCAAGGATATAAAATTAATAAATAATGAAAACAAAAGAGGTGAGAGAATGCCGCCTTGAGGTACACCAGCTTCAAGATCCACCCAGCTAGAAGAGGAATCACCTAATCTTACTCTCTGCTGGCGTCCTCGAAGATAGGAACAAAACCAATTTAAAACTTCTGGTGAGAGTATACGGGAAAGAATTGACAGAAGAATGTCATGGTCGACGTTATTAAATGCGCTGGAAAAATCGATTAACACTAAGACAGTAATTTTTGAGTTCTCCATGCCAGCCCTTACATCATTAGTTACTTTTAACAAAGCAGAGGTGGTACTGTGCCCCGGTCTGAATCCAGATTGAAGTGGAGAGAGGATTTTGTTTTGGAGTACAAACGCGGAGAGCTGCTTTTGAACACATGCTTCTAGAACCTTGGATAAATAGGGAAGAATGGAAATAGGACGAAAATGGGATGGCTGTAAAGGATAAGGGATTTTAGGTAAAGGACGAATATAGGCTTTACCCCATAGTTTAGGAAATGTAGAGGACTCAATTGAAAAGTTAATAATGTGTGTAATGGCTGGCAAGAGTTCGTCAATAATAGGTAGTAACATCTGCCGACAAATGTTATCACAGCCTACGGCTTTAGAGCCAATGCGTTTGATGGTAGTTTTGATCTCACCCGGAGTAATTGGAGAAAAATGGAAAATTTCATCGATAGCAAAAGGTAAACTTCCCAAATAGGCAATGGTTTGACGTTTGGTTTGAGTATCCAATGCAATGCAAGAAGAGAAGTGGATGTTAATATCATTTAAATTTATAGAGCTTTGCAAATCACATTGACTCGATTTGCCAATACCAATCGTGCCAAGGAATTTCCAAATGCTACCAGATGAAGAAGAGTATGATATTATGTTATTTAGAATATGTCGGCGTTTTGCATTGCGTATCACCTGGTTACACCGATTTCTTGCAGCCTTAGTCAATCCAATTGTCTTCAGACCGATGAGACCTAAATTTTCGGAATGCCCGATCCCTGCGTCTCATAAGCAGTTTAATATCCTCCGACATCCACGGTGCTGGTTTATGTTTTAATTTGATTCTCTTAAAAGGTGCGTGGGTGTCGAATAGATCGGTTATTTTACTATTAAAGATCTGGACCTTATTGTCGATAGAGGTCTCTGATATAAGAGGCTCCCAATCGATCTCTGCTGCATCTAACTTTAATCTATCGGTGTCTATACGAGATAAACAACGTCTGTATATAATTTTAGGACGAAATTTTGCAGGTTTTAGTTTATACCGAACAAAGATAAGGTCATGGAGAGAAAAGGAAGGAGCAGGATATTGACCGTGAGAAAGAACTGATAAAGGACTAGAAGTCAGAATTAAGTCCAGCCATGTATCCTCACCGTTGATGTTGTGATGTGTGGCTTGAAGAGGCAAGTTATGTAAACTGCAAGATTCTAGCATATGTTTAAGCTTTTGAGAACGCGACGATAAAATGTCCAATAAATTAGTATTAAAATCTCCCATGATTATGTGATGAGTATAGTCTGTGCCAAGGGATTCTAGAACTAACTCTAAGTGGGAAAAATAGTCAACAGTAGGGGGACAATATACAACTCCTAGGGCCAGCTTAGCTCCCCTAAAGCAGACTTCTAAAAAAATGTATTCAGCATTAGCTGTATATTGAGGAGACGAGGATGCTATTATCTTGTAAGAAAAGTCACTGCGTAGGTAGATAGCAACACCACCGCCACGTCTGTCAACACGATCATTGCGTATTAAGATGAAACCGGGTAAGCTGTATGATGTGGAGGGGAGGTGAGGTTTCAACCAGGATTCCGAGATAAGTACTGCATGGACGTTACAACCAGTAAAAGTTTCCAACATATCGCCAAAATGACTGGGAACACTTTGGGCATTTATATGACATATATTGAGCGTGTTGTTAGTGTTGCCAGTGTTGAAATTTTGTTGTAAGAGATCACCCAGAGCATTATCTACTGAATGGAAGCTATCGTCGTTACTTGAATTATTTAAACTTTCCACGGAAACAAAGGATTCATTATGTGACAGTAACATAAAACAAAATATAAACTAATATAATATATAAAATAATGATATAGGATAATATATAAAAATATAAACTATTAATTCTAATTTATAATAAAAACTTTAGTAATTACTATTTCAACAACACCCGCCAGCTGACTTCGGGTACAATAATAATATATAATTAATGAAAACAAAGAATAAAACGAACCAAACTTAAGCTTTGTAAAGAACTTACACATAACACAATGCAACAATAATAATTATTAAAAAAAAAGGTAATTACAATTATTATTGTGTTATTACCTATACTTCTTGGACTTCTTGGCCAAAAAGAAGAGAAAAAAAAAAGATGTCAAACGTGTCAGTTGTCAGCATGACAATTGACAGTTGACACTTGACAGATCTAATACCACCAACACAGAATTCTTTGGAATAATATTATTTATAAATAGTTTTAAAAATTATAGTGTACCCTTAAAACATTATTGAAATTAAGTTATTACTTATCTAAAAATAAAATGAAAAGTACACACAGTGACACAGGATATTATATACAAAGCAATGAGAAAATATACTAATCTGAGTTAAGACCACAACTTGTTGAATACAATCTATATAACCTACATGTTACATATTTAAGATTTATTAACACTTGAGGTGGTAGGGGTTGATGCTGCTTTTGGGTATTTTAGCAAAAGGGGCTGGAGCTCATCCAAGGAATGTAATTTATGTTGTTTGCCATCAGAGCTTTTAATAACAATGATGCCATCCTGAGTCCAACATGACCTTAAACCAAAGTGCAGTCTAGCCTTTAAGAAAACGCCCTGCCTTGATTTGGTTAAGAACTCTTTCAATGCGTATGGAGTCCCCTTAAGCTTGGCTTTTGCTCTCCAAACAGCGGCTTTAATGTCAGTTGAGATGAACTTGACCAATATGGGTCGTACTCGTTGGGTGTCTGAATTTGATGTGATACCTAATCGGTGACATACCTTGATAGAACTGGCTGAGACGTCCTTCAAATGCAGCTTCTGTTGAAATATGTTAAGAAGTAAAGCTGTACAGTTCTCACCACTTTGCTCTTGAATACCAGAGATGATCAATGATTTCCTGCGGGACCTTGTTTCCATTATATCAAGTGCTTTGGAACATTCAGAGATCTGTGTCCGTAGAAGGCTGAGCATGGAAAAAGTGAGCTCTCTGAATGTACGAAACTCCTCAGCAACCTTAGCCACTGTATCCTTAGCAGTGGCTCCACACTGCAACTGTGCCTGGAGCTCGTCCATCTTCTTTACAACAAGATCCTCCAAATTCTGCTGTGCCTTCATTATATCTGACATTTGTGACATCTTGAAGATTATAAGTATGATTATTTTATTGTGTAAGTTCAGATGTAGATACAGGTGAATCAGCTGGCAGGTACAATATTTTATAATATTTGCTTATTGGTCTAATCTATCTATAAATCTATTGGTAAAAACTAAGTATTTTAATATAAAATCAATACTTTAGTGATTAAAATTTAGCATGAAACCAATAATTTTGTGAATTTAAGTAGCAGAGACTTGTGATTATATATATATATATATATCTCTTGTTGTAAAGAAGATGGACGAGCTCCAGGCACAGTTGCAGTGTGGAGCCACTGCTAAGGATACAGTGGCTAAGGTTGCTGAGGAGTTTCGTACATTCAGAGAGCTCACTTTTTCCATGCTCAGCCTTCTACGGACACAGATCTCTGAATGTTCCAAAGCACTTGATATAATGGAAACAAGGTCCCGCAGGAAATCATTGATCATCTCTGGTATTCAAGAGCAAAGTGGTGAGAACTGTACAGCTTTACTTCTTAACATATTTCAACAGAAGCTGCATTTGAAGGACGTCTCAGCCAGTTCTATCAAGGTATGTCACCGATTAGGTATCACATCAAATTCAGACACCCAACGAGTACGACCCATATTGGTCAAGTTCATCTCAACTGACATTAAAGCCGCTGTTTGGAGAGCAAAAGCCAAGCTTAAGGGGACTCCATACGCATTGAAAGAGTTCTTAACCAAATCAAGGCAGGGCGTTTTCTTAAAGGCTAGACTGCACTTTGGTTTAAGGTCAACCCCTACCACCTCAAGTGTTAATAAATCTTAAATATGTAACATGTAGGTTATATAGATTGTATTCAACAAGTTGTGGTCTTAACTCAGATTAGTATATTTTCTCATTGCTTTGTATATAATATCCTGTGTCACTGTGTGTACTTTTCATTTTATTTTTAGATAAGTAATAACTTAATTTCAATAATGTTTTAAGGGTACACTATAATTTTTAAAACTATTTATAAATAATATTATTCCAAAGAATTCTGTGTTGGTGGTATTAGATCTGTCAAGTGTCAACTGTCAATTGTCATGCTGACAACTGACACGTTTGACATCTTTTTTTTTTCTCTTCTTTTTGGCCAAGAAGTCCAAGAAGTATAGGTAATAACACAATAATAATTGTAATTACCTTTTTTTTTTTAATAATTATTATTGTTGCATTGTGTTATGTGTAAGTTCTTTACAAAGCTTAAGTTTGGTTCGTTTTATTCTTTGTTTTCATTAATTATATATTATTATTGTACCCGAAGTCAGCTGGCGGGTGTTGTTGAAATAGTAATTACTAAAGTTTTTATTATAAATTAGAATTAATAGTTTATATTTTTATATATTATCCTATATCATTATTTTATATATTATATTAGTTTATATTTTGTTTATGTTACTGTCACATAATGAATCCTTTGTTTCCGTGGAAAGTTTAAATAATTCAAGTAACGACGATAGCTTCCATTCAGTAGATAATGCTCTGGGTGATCTCTTACAACAAAATTTCAACACTGGCAACACTAACAACACGCTCAATATATGTCATATAAATGCCCAAAGTGTTCCCAGTCATTTTGGCGATATGTTGGAAACTTTTACTGGTTGTAACGTCCATGCAGTACTTATCTCGGAATCCTGGTTGAAACCTCACCTCCCCTCCACATCATACAGCTTACCCGGTTTCATCTTAATACGCAATGATCGTGTTGACAGACGTGGCGGTGGTGTTGCTATCTACCTACGCAGTGACTTTTCTTACAAGATAATAGCATCCTCGTCTCCTCAATATACAGCTAATGCTGAATACATTTTTTTAGAAGTCTGCTTTAGGGGAGCTAAGCTGGACCTAGGAGTTGTATATTGTCCCCCTACTGTTGAATATTTTTGAAGTTGTCCAATTAAATTGTGACACTACGCAATTTAGTTTGTACGATAGTCGGCCAACTTGAAATTGTATAATATTATGTGCGGTGGCCCTCTATTCTGTGGTATCGTGTCGTGTCGTTATCGTGCAGTGTGCAAACGCCCATTTTCGTGGATATGAACCCCAGCCTTAGACCAGTAGCTTGTTAGCTGCCAAAGCTTTTTACTTTCAGACCATAATATTATTACTAGGGAGTGCCTCCGCTGCCGGCGCCGGTTGCCGAAATGGCTGCCGGCGCCGGTTGCCGAATAGGCTGCCGGCGCCTATTACGGCAAACATCGCTTGTCAAATGACAGATGATCAAAAACATGAGTCTTGAGCTAAAGGACCATGAAAAGTACTAATAATACAGTCATTATGTGAGGATGCATGTTTTAATGGTAGTGATGATGATAATGATTAATGTGATCTGCATAGGTAGTAGACGTAGTATTAAGCATATAAGTTGGTACTTATATGTTTCTTTAAACAAAGCTGAAACTCTCAAACATATTATTGTATGAGGAGTCCGAAGTTCTGTTCAGCACCTTCGGAACCGTGGTATAAACTGTGTTGCAAAATCTTACTTTTTGGTAGCATTTGATCAAAATGCATCACAAAAAACGAAAATATCCACAGGCGAACATATAACTTTCACCTTTGGAAATCGGCTAAAAAGTCGAATATTTGAGGTTATATGTATTTCTTATTAAAATTTGATAACCGGCACTGAAACCTAGAGTTTTACGCATTTTCACCGGCTCCCGTTTTGGGTGTCGGCGCCGGCAGCCGTTGTTTTATATCTCGGCTGCCGGCAGTATACTTACCGCCGGTTCCCATCACTGATATTTTTGGGAGCCGGCGCCGGCAGCGGAGGCACTCCCATTTTAAATATATTTCGCGGGAATGTATTGCAAAATAAATAGAATATGTGCATATAAATTTATGTAGTAACGAGCTTTTGTCCGCGGCTTCGCTCGCGTTAAGAAGTGTTATTAAATATACAAACTTTCATCCCCTATTTTAACCCCTTGGGGTTAGAATTTTTCAAAATCCTTTCTTAGCGGATAGGCACCCGTACGTAGACTACGTAGGCACGTCATAACATCTACCTGCATGCCAAAGAACAATGGCGTCCCGATATGCTATTGGTAGCAAAAATTCCCTAATATTTTAAGGCATCGAAAAATATTAGAAATGTGTCTGTAAATAGCCACAAAAAAAGATCAATATATTTTAGTTTCGTTATGTTCTGACAGCCGGCGATCATTCGCATTCGTTCTTTTTTTTGGTAATACTCTAGGAAAACTTGAAATAATTAGAAACAAGATCGCCGAATATACACTTGTAGGCTACACCGCAGTCGGGAAAAAGGGTAGTTCTTAAGTCTAACCTCAAAATAATTGTTAAAGTTATTAATTATTGTAAAAAACCGTGGCTATTTAGACATAATTCTCAAACGTAATTATGTTTAGAGCATAAGAACAACCAAATCTAACTATAGTTTATTTTGGGACATCAAAAATAAAAGTCGAGTCCAGCTCCTATACAAATTTGGTCATGATTCTTTCAGCCCGATCCGTCCAGTGGTTTGGGCTGTGCGTTGATGTCAGTCAGTCACCTTTGAGTTTTATATAATTCTAGCTGTCCCGGCAAACGTTGCTTTGCCTTTTATAGTATTTCGCCCATATTATTTTATTGAAGTGACTAAATAAGTATGTCACCATGGCAACGTCCACCGCTATCCCGTCGCACAAACAATGGCCGCCGCTCGAGTTGTAATAATTTACTATTATTTATTCAACAAATGCAACTATCAATATAATTATTATTTTTAACAAAAAATTAAAACCGACTTCCAAGGTAAAAACAATTATAATAACATTAATATGAACTAAAAAGTATTAAATAATTTTTCCTATCTAATAGTGCCTTTTTCCGAATTCGGCTAAACCTCAACTATTTCTGTACTCAATCTTCATTATTTTGAAGTCGGTACCAGATAGCTGAATCTTCAGTTCTCTGACAGAATATTTGAAACCTTTGGAACTGGCACCGACTTCAAAATTATGAAGATTGAGTACAGAAATAGTTGAGGTTTAGCCGAATTCGGAAAAAGGCACTATTAGATAGGAAAAAATATTTAATATGAAGTGAGCACGGTCCTCGCGTCGTTGCGAGGTGAATCGCTTGCCCAACTTTCTTGTTTTGAAGGTGCGAAGGAGAAAATGATAAAATAGCACACTCGATATTCCAGTTGAATTATTATAATCTCATGACAAAATCTATCAAAAAGTAAACAAGTCAAAATACCATAAACTAAAGAGTACAAAATAATATAAAAAAGGTTTTTATAAAAGAAATTTAGATATGTACACTACATCAACCCCCTCCAGAGACCGTCAAGGGCGATAATAGTCCGGAAATTTTACATGACGGCCTGACCTCGTCGTTCTAATGATGTTATCATCAGCGGGTTGTAAGTCGCTGTTATCCGCAGGAGTGTAGTGATGGGTGTTACTGTTGAGTAGTAAGTGTGGAGTGTCTTGGCGCGTGTTAGTATTATGTTGTGAGTATGGTGTGATGGTAGGGTCACTCAGTATGAAGGCCGGCTTGATCCGGTCAATTGATACGGTAACCTGCTTACCATTTACTAGAATTTTGAAAACTTTGTCCCCTCTTTCCACAACCTTATGCGGGCCAGAGTATGCTGGCTTTAAACCACCGCCAGTACAGTCCCTCAAGAAAATATGAGTTGAGGAAGATAAATCCTTATGAACAAAAGTTTTGAATTTGCTGTTGTGCCTAGCCGCAGGTGATGGGCGGAGTTTCCTGACAATACTTCGAAGTTTTGACAAGTACTCCGTCATATCGCTAGTCTCATCAGCCTGAGGGTCAAAGAACTCACCCGGAAGCCGTATCGGTTGACCGTACACCAGTTCGGCTGCTGAAGCCTGAACATCCTCTTTGAAAGATCCGCGAATGCCTAACAGTACTAATGGGAGGGATTCCACCCAACTGTCATTTGCATGGCATATGATTGCGGCTTTGAGTTGACGGTGAAATCTCTCCACCAGTCCATTGCAGGCAGGATGGTATGCAGTGGTTCTGCGGTGTTGAAAGCCAGCGATCGTAGATAAGCTCTTAAATAATGCCGATTCGAACTGCCTACCTCTATCTGTAACGATATCAGATGGGCAGCCGAATCGAGCGATCCAACCACTCAGTAGGGCCTTTGCCACCATTTCTGCAGTTATGTCAGCAAGCGGTATTGCCTCAGGCCATCGCGTAAAACGGTCGACGGCAGTGAGACAATAGCGGAAACCTTGGCACAGTGGCAAAGGACCCACGAGATCAATATGAATAAAAGCAAATCTCGATGAGGGCAGTTTAAAGTTACCCACCGGAGAGTACACATGCCTAGTGATCTTCGATCGCTGACAAGCCGAACATGATCGAACCCACTCGCGACAATCCTTCCGAATACTAGGCCAAACATATCGCTTGGAAACTAGTCTTATGGAAGCCTTTGCCCCTGGGTGACTAAGAGAATGCAGGCTGTTGAAAATAGCTTTGCGTAACTCTTGTGGCACATAAGGTCTAGGCGTAGCGGTGCTAATGTCACAGTAGAGCTGGCTACCCGAACCCGGAATCTTAAGACGCTGTAAGCGTAGTGAGGTAGCGTCATCTAAAAGATGCTTCAGTTCGGGGTCCTCAACCTGAGCAGCTGCGATTATTTCAGCGGACACAGGCTGAGAAATCTCCTCTACACGTGAAAGTGTATCCGCCACAACATTATCCTTTCCGGATATATGCCGGATATCTGTGGTAAATTGAACGATCAGATCTAGGTGCCTGAACTGCCTTGGGGAACAGTTTTCTTTCCGGTTTCGAAAGGCGAATATCAGTGGCTTGTGATCTGTACAGACCACAAAGTCACGTCCCTCGACCATATGCCTAAAGTATTTTACGCTCTCATATATTGCCAGCAGCTCTCGGTCATATGGTGAGTATTTTTTTTGAGTTGGACTTAGCTTGTGTGAGAAGAAGGCGAGGGGTTGCCAGGCATCCCCATCGTGTTGCTGGAGGACACTACCTATAGCGTTGTCGGATGCGTCCGTCACCAACGACAGTTTGGCATCGCACCGGGGATGGGCCAGCAAGGCGGCCTGACATAGACCTTCTTTGCAAGCCTCAAAGGCCTTTGATGCTTCGCCTGTTATGTCCACTGGATGGGAACCCTTGACCGAACCCGTAAGCAACTCGTTAAGTGGAGCTTGATGCTGGGCAGCTTTGGGAATGAAGCGCCTGTAAAAGTTTACCATTCCCAAAAACCTGCGTAACTCCCTTACAGTCTTCGGCTTTGGGAATTTTTTAATAGCCTCTACTTTTTCTGGAAGAGGTGTAGCTCCTGCGCCCGAGATTTGATACCCTAAAAATTTTACCTCCGCAACTCCAAAAAGACACTTGGAAACGTTTATGACCATGCCATATTCACGTAACCTAGCAAAAAGTTGACGGAGATGCTCTTCGTGAGTTTTTTGGTCCTTCGAGAACACCAAAAAGTCATCCAAGTACGCGTACGTGAAATCGAGTCCCCGCAGCATCTCGTCCACGAAACGCTGAAACGTCTGAGCGGCGTTACGAAGCCCGAACATCATGTACGGGAATTCGTATAGGCCGAACGGCGTTGTTATAGCGGTCTTCGGAATATCATCTGGGTGGACTGGAATTTGGTTATAGGCTTTAACCAGGTCAATGGTTTAAAATATGGTGCTCCCTGCTAATGTATGGGTGAAATCATGAATGTGCTTGATGGGATAGCGATCGGGAATCGTGCGGGAGTTGAGCATACGGTAATCACCACAGGGACGCCAGCCGTTGTCCTTTTTCTGAGTCAGATGGAGCGGCGATGCCCATGATGACTCTGAAGGGCGACACGTACCTGCCTGTAACATGGCGTCAAACTCAGCTTTCGCAATTTTCCACTTTTCAGGTGCTAACCGTCGCGGTGTACACGATACAGGCTGTCCAGGTGTAGTTCGTATATGATGTACTGTATTGTGTTTCGGAGTGCGGTGTACTCCAGGTGGACGTGTAATGTCGGGGAATTCCTGTAGTATGTGTGTATATGCGGAATCACCAAGACTCACCTTCACCGAAGACACATCACCACAATGACGGGCAGGCGACGCCGGGGCGGAAAGGCTTGTATAGTTATCGATGAGGCATTGATTCCTGCAATCAACAACTAAATTGTAAAAAGATAAAAAATCTACGCCTATCATCGCCCTTGTAACGTCGGCAACTATAAATCGCCAAGAAAATTCACGGCGTAAACCTAGATTTAAATTTAAATTAATAAACCCGTATGTAGGTATCGGTGTCCCATTGGCCGCACACAAAACGTAGGTGGTCTTCTCCAGTCGCCTAGGGATCGCCGATCGGGGGTAGACACAGAGGTCGCTTCCGGTGTCGACCAAGAACTGCCCCTTCGACCTTCGATCGGTGACAAATATGCGACCGGTATTCGGGCAATCCTCGGCCGCCATTGCAGATTGCCCCGTGAGTTTTCCGACTTGTGGTAGTCGCACGGCTTCACACACTTCCGGGCACGGTCTGCGAATTTCTGATGGTACCAGCATAGTGGGAACCTTCGATAGCTAGATTCCGACCTGATTGAAAGGGACCGCTGACGGGTGCGACTGCGACTGCTAGAACGTCTTCTGGGGCGGGACAGTCGTTCCACTTGGCTTGTCAGCTTTTGTACCTGCTCGGTCAGCACGGCAATCTCAGGGTGGGCACTCGAAGACGGTGGTGGAGCAGCTACAGCAGAAGACGACGGCATCCGGAGACCGACCACGTCGTGGATCCTGTCGGCTAGTTCCGCCAACTCAGGGAGACCAGTCTTGGACTGCGAGGCTACGATGGCTTGGGTGCCTGCAGGAAGACTACTGCTCCAGATGCTCCGCAGGAACTCTTCGGGTACTCCCGGGCCAGCAAGATTAAGTAGATGGCGGTAGAACTGCGAAGGCTTTCTGTCGCCGAGCTCCTCATGCATAAGAAGTTGTCTTATTTTCTTTTCCCGCGATGCCGAAAGTCGTTTAACTAGTTCGCTTTTCAATCTTTCGTACTTAGCCGTTGGTGGAGGGTTAGCTATTATATCTTCTACCTCAGCCGCGTACTGCGAGTCCAAGTTGCCGGTGACGTAGTAAAATTTAGTCTCGTCAGATTTTATGCCAGATTGGTGACCTTAACACGACGTGGTAATGATGATGATGATGATGATGATGATGAATATGAATTGCATAGTAGCATATGCTTTCTGTTCTTAAAACAACGTCGAAACTCCCAAACGTGTATCTATAAGGAGTCAGGAGTTCTCTCAGCATCTTCGAAACCATGGTATACCTTGACCAAATATTTGACTTTTTGGTAGCATATTCTTAGTACACTTCACATAAAACCAAAATCACCATATGTTTCCATATAAATTTCGAGGAGTTCCCTCGATTACACATGGATCTCATCATCAGGTCACCACTTTCGAAAATCGGTTCACAAACGGCGGAGTAATCGTTGAACATACAAAAATAAAAAAAATATCCACAGCCGAACATATAACCTCCTCGTTTTTTGGAAGTCGGTTAATAAGTACCCAGTAGCCGATTCTCAGACCTACTGAATATGCATATAAATTTTGGTAAAAATCAGCAAAGGCGTTTCAGAGGAGTTCGGGGACTAACATTGTGACACGAGAATTTTATATATAAGATAAGATATAGATATAGATAGTAGGTATGAAATTATCTAATTAATGTCGATTGTTTTTTTGTAATATGGGCAGGCCTGTCCCACTCTAGGGGGGCACTTCAGTAGGGACTCACAGGCGAGCGGTGACGCGCGCGCACGAGTTTTTACTTGATCGTTGCATGCCTACCTGCGTACTTATTCATTCGCTGTCACAGAATTGATAAATTAATCTGATCACAATGGACAATAAAAAAAGAGGCAAAGAAATATTGCGCAGTGTTTAATTGTCTTAACACGGAATGTGAACCAAATTTAACTTTCTTTAAGCTCCCTAAGGACGATGAGAGGTAATCTGAACTTTTTTAAATTTAATTATTAAGAATAATAATTATTAAGATTAAGAATAAGTAACGGTACTTACCGAATCTAAGTACGCGTAACTAGTTACACGCGAATTTATGACAATTAAATCTACGTAGTACTAAGACATAATATCTTAGATTATTTCGAGTTAAATAAAATGTAGTTAATTAAATATATAAAGATTATAATATTGTTTTTAAAAAGAGACAACCCTAATTTCTTCAAAAAAGGTACGAGTTATGCGATAGAAAGAGAGCGGAGATGTAGGCAAATATAATAATTGTAGGCACCTAGCACTGCGCGGTCGGAATTTGAACTTTATAGTATGGTAGCATGAGTCGTAAATTCTTTAAACGGGTTTCGCCAGTGGGATTTCTGTTGGTACAACTAATATATTATATTCTGTGATATGGGTAACGAACCACCTTAAAGTCGTCTTCTTACGACGTATTATTCTCCATCCCAAACAGAAAAAATAGGTTCAGTGGCTTGGGCGTGAAGACGTAGTTTGGCATTTATAATATTAGTACATGGTACTTTACGGTGTGTCTAGAATGTGAGCCAGATTGCAAAGTAGGTACCTATAGACTATTAGTAACAGCAGGGCAATCGCGCTATTTTTAAACGTTTCAATTCAGGTTCACATCTACTTTGGTTGCGGTTCAGTTACGGTTTGGTTCCGCTGCGTCTGAACAAATTTCGGTATCGTGCTAACGTTTCAACCGTAGCTCAACCTTAGATGGAACTCGAACGAAGCGCAACGTTTGACCTATAGACAGACATTGCAGCGGACCAATCAGCGCTCTTCTAATTTAATTTTGATTGGTTTAAATATGAACAAATTTTTTCCGATGCGTTAATTGGTCAATTGACAAATTGTTTATTTAAACATATGGATGAATATGACACGAGTGAAGTTGTTTTGGTAGTTATGAATGCGAATGATTATTACTTGGAGTTTTTAATTTACGTAATTAAATTTATATTGTTTTACTATATTTTACAAGCGCCATAAGTGTTGAGTAGTGACTAGTGACTTGTGACAAAAGTTTTATGTGGAGGAGAAAACATTTATATAAAGAAGTAATGTCAAAATTCAATTCACTTTTTAACAAACTCAAATAGTCCGTAGTGTTATTTTACAGCTTTGAAGTAAAATATAAGCTTAAATTATAATTTGATTATAGCTTATGTTATATTTTTCCATCGATTTTCGTCAATTTAACATACCAAAATAAGAAACGTTTCAGAAACGTGCGAGTAGAAGTTGCATTGTATCAACTTTTTGTTTTGACAGCGTTTGCGCTTGAGCTGAGGTTCAGTTACGTCTCAACTGGCTGTCAAAACGTTAGCGCGATACCGAATCGTTCCAAAAGTCGATCAACGTCCGAGTTTCATTTGCGGTTCAGTTGAAAAAATTTGGCGCGATTGCCCTGCAGGCCCGTCTCACTTCCATACAAACGGCGCGGAATCGCCGAGATATTTACCTACTATTCTGGAAAACAACCTAATTTCAACCTTTTGCACAGCGTTTAGCGTTCATAGTACAATAACTGTCTGCCGTCTCGCTTCAATCTGCCAGGGCTGTCAAGCGGCGGCGCGGGGCCGGGTACTATTACTTTTGTTTCGCGGATGTGTGCGCTGCGTATGCGACAAGTCGAGCGAGTGCCAGCCTATTGAGACTATTCCGGTGACCGAAATCTTGCGTTTATCATACCTAAACTCGGGAGTGAGACTTCTGTACCGTAAGGTACTATTATGTATTCTGTGGTAATACGTCAGGTAAAGGTCAATGGCCGAATATCTACTAATACGGCGACTGGACTTTAGTAAATAACTACTTAACATTTTCGTTGGCATAATAACATTTGCATTGGAAGAGTTGTTATAATGCATCTGACTATTCATCGATAGCCGCGTACTGACCAAGCGAGCCGTCTCGCGCGGCAGTCGTGCGCGGCAGTTGCTCGGTCGGTCAGGACGTGTTAGTGCGCGGCAAACGTACCGAGGCGCCTTTGAGCATCGACTTAGCCGCGTACTGACCAAGCGAGCCGTCTCGCGCGGTAGTTGTGCGCGGCAGTTGCTCGGTCGGTCAGGACGTGGCTCGCCTGAAGCAAACCGCATGCGTTGCCTCGCCCGAGCGAGCGTGCCGCGGCCCTCGACGGGAGTGTTTTGCCTCGCTTATTCGTTGCGTGTTAGGACTTTGCGTCATGGATAAAGAACAGTGTTTTAAGCTAATACAACTATATTATGGTGATTATAGACGACTTTGGGATGCGCAATGTCCTGATTACACAAATAGGGGACTAAGGGAATATGCATGGAGAAATAAGCCAGGAAATGAACCTTCCAATAGCTGAATTAAAGAAAAAAATTGAGTCTTTACTAGGGTCTTATAGGAGGGAAAAGTCGAGAGAAAAAAAAGACGGGTTGCACTCCGGGAGTGCCGGCAGAAGTGAAAACTTGATTATTAACGTTGTGCATTATTTTTTTAACCCATTTTTTATGAAAATCGATTTAAAAAAAATAATAAAAAAACGATCGTTTTAATTAATTAATCGAAACCCTTACAATCGATTAAAAAATATCGACAATCGAAAAAAAACAGCTGCTGTCAGACAGACTGTCAGACACTTCTCGCGACAGTTGTCTTGCAGGTGGAAACACGGCCTTAATCAGCGCGTCTGCTAAAGAACTCATTTCCCCGACTATACATTTCTGCTAAACAACTCATTTTCCCGACTGTAAATTTCTGCTAAGCACAATTTTCCCCGACTGTACATTTCTGCTAAACAACTCATTTCCCTGACTGAACATTTCTGCTTAGCACAATTTTCCCCGACTGTACATTTCTGCTTAGCACAATTTTCCTCGACTGTACATTTCTGCTAAACAACTCATTTCCCCGACTGTACATTTCTGCTTAGCACAATTTTCCCGATATTTTGCCTTTATTTTGCCCCTATCTTGGTCGAAAACCCCCTAAATCTAGGGGGAAATCCCCTGATCTGGCAACACTGTCAGCTGGCTCGGCCGTACGCCGGCCGCCTCGCGCGGCATGCGCCGCGGCAAATGTCCGAGGCATCCGCGCGAGGCGGCTCACTTGGTCAGTACGCGGCTATTCTTCATTGATGGTTATTGGTTAGATTACACAACATTATAATATTTTCTAGAAATTACTTACCTATTCACTATTGTGATCGGCGATTATCGTTAATTATAAGTCGTTAATGGATTATTATCTGTAAACAGATGATCTAATGTGAAACAATCGCCTATTATATAACCTACCTAGGCAGCTGCAGTAGCCGTCTATTTCAATATTCCTTATACCTAGATGTACGTCTAGTTATAATAATTATTATTATTATGATGACTTGGGCCCTTCCACACGACGTTCTTTTACGCTCGTTTGTATCGATACAAACGCAAGTTGAACGCTCAGAAGGCGAGCAGCAAGCGCATCAGAAACGCGCATCGTCAGCGCGCAAAAAATACGTCGTGTGGAAGGACCCTTATTTTAATGATATTTTAATCTCCACCACGATTGTGAAGCTATAGGTACAGCCCGGATTTATAAATAGGCCGAAAAGGCCGCGCCCTATGGGCGGCCGGCAGCGTCCAGAAAGCCTGAGAGATTTCGTACATGGGGCGGCGGAAATATTATACGAGTAGTGGTCTACTTTCATAAGAAATGTAAATTCGGCACTGAAGCTATATTATATTATGGGCAATCAGCAATAATAATAATCAATAGCAAAATATTATGTCTTTCTTAGATAATCGTATTGTTTCATCATACAGTACCAATTTTGCATTTATAATAATACTAGCTGTCCCGGCAAACGTTGTTTTGCCATTTAAAGTATTTCTACTTCATCAGCATACAAAATCTTACCCCCTCTTTTGTCCCCTAAGAGGGGTGGGGGGAAAAATGTTATACACCAGATGTTAAGTTGGAAAAACAGTTAATAATATAAAATAAGTCCATTAAAGAAAAAAGTTTAATACAAAATCTGACCCCCTCTTTGGTCCCCTTAGAGGGGGGGGGGGGGGGTGATTTTTATACACCAGATGTTGAGTTGGAAGAAGGCAAATGTATGTGCGAAAACCGTATGCAAATCGGATCAGTAGTTTTCGTGTTAAAGCAAAAGTCTTATACAAAATCTGACCCCCTCTTTCGTCCCTTTAGAGGGGTGGGGGGAAAATTTTTTATACACCAGATGTTAAGTTGGAAGAAGGCAAATAAATCTGCGAAAACCGCATTCAAATCGGATCAGTAGTTTTCGTGTGATAGTGGAACAAACATACAGACAGACAGACAGACAGACAGACAGACAGACAGACAGAAAAACTGACCACATTTTTGGCTTGTATAGCGATGTAGTGACACCCTCCGCTTATTATTTTTTGAATATATTTAATGTACAGAATCGTCATTTCTACAGTTTTATTGGGTGTCAAAAGACCGCTTCCGATAACTTCGTGGGGTTATTATAGGGCATGAGATATATCCATTGGTGCAAGTAATTTTCTTTAAATCGCCAGTTTTTAAAATAGTCAAAATTTTCAACACGCAATGTATAATGCTGATGTAAATGCGCGATAGTATCGCTCGTCAGTGGAGCCCCGCCGGCCCCGGGCTGCGCCAGCCCCCCCGCGCCGCCCGCGTCAAGTCCCGCGCGCGCGGCCTGCGCTAGACAAAACAGCTGATCGTGGTGTGCCCTAGGCCCTAGCCCGTAGGTAGTGAATAAACCACCAATATTGTAATGATTATTAAATTACAATTGTTTTCACGATTTCATAAAATGTTAGAATTTATTAATTACAGTTTCTTAGGTTTATTACTCAAAAATACTCAGTTTTTACTTCCGGCCAAAAAGGAAAAGTAATCATAATTCACATCCGAATCAGGTTGTAAAAATACAATACACAGTTACTATGGAAAAAAATACTTGATAACATGTTCACTGACCTGTGATCAGCTGTCTGCTTTTATGAAATGTAGTTCGAGCTGTGCTCCATCTAACTCAATGTAGATTGCAGAGTTTTTCAACACGAAACAAAAGTAAACAGGAGACATTCCAATTCTTATAAAAACACTTTTTACTGCACTGTTTAAACCGCACTATCGTCTATCGACGACGATGTTCACCCTCGTTCCATAAAGGTTTACGAGTATTAAAAGTTCATTCACATTTCATCGCACATTCTTCGGACGTATCACGTGAAAAAATAGTTAAGAATGTCACAAAACAAGCAATAAGACCAGAACATCCGTAAAATTACAAAACTTAAACAAAAACTTCACAGTACACCAGCGCGGCGCGTGCTTACAGCAGACTAAATAAAATTAAAGAAAAAACTTTGTTAAATAATAGGGATGTATCCCTCTGCATATTTTGAGTTATCGATAATTTTTTATCGATAAATCGTTATTAATTGTTTTACATACGAGTAAGTATTGATTACAGTCAAACTAAAAAAAACAAATACCTACTCAATGTTAAGAATAGCGACAATAATAATTAAAAGTTATTTAAAATTAAATAGGTATTATTAAAGTATTTTCATTGCATGCGTAAACGCGTATACGCGCATACGTATAACGCATAACGCGTACCATAGTATAACAATCACTTTATCACGGTAATGTAGGTATCGAAATTATCGAATGCAACTTGACTATGTATTCCGATAAAATTTTCTGAATTTATAACCTCTTAATAGAGTTCATTTTAAAAATGAGATTACATCTACTAAATAATAGTTATATTTTTTATTATTTAATGGTAATTTAAATATCGACTGAAATAAATAGTTTTGAATTTTAAATAGGGTACAACACTTAGATTGTCCTTGAAATGGATTAGCGACACGTGCGTTGTGCTAGGCAGAGCGGCGGCGCTTTGTCGGGTCCGCATGCCGAAAGTCGATACATGTTTTTAAAGACGATTTTCGCATAATTAGACTTTAGTTCCAATTTGCATCTTGAGGTTGCAGGTTGTCCGTTGAGTTATGTTTAATTAATAAGCGTATTACGATCTTTTTAAAACGTATTATTGTGATAACTAAATGTGTAAAATGTTAATTAATTAACTATTATTTCTTATTTGTTTGCGTTAAAAAAATAAGACGTGTCGTGTAAGATATCGTGTAAAAAGAGATGTGTTGTTATTGGTGGTGTTATTGATTGGTGATATGGACTATTTTCAAAATGCATAGAGAGCACATTCAAAAATCAGAATTCAACATTTTTCACGTAAGTAATTAATTGCTAGTTTTTTCATACTGTATCGTCTGTAGTAGATAAAAAGCGATAATTGCAGATCTAGGTACTGTCCATCCACAATCATCGTTCTGCATAACACGGAAAATGTGTTATTATTTTTTTGTTTAAACTTTGTGTTGTGTTAGATTTCGTGTAAGAAACGTGTTGTTGTTGGTGGTATTATTGCTTAGTGCTAAAGAGTACTTACAAAATGCATAGTCTAGAGAAATAAGAACACTTTAAGAACTTAACATTTTACACGTAAGTTTATTACCATAGTTTTACGTACGGAAGTTTTCATGCATCGTCTGTAATTTCGATAGAAAGCCTGACTCCTGAGATCCGCATTCGCATATCACACAAAATCGGTTTTGTTCCTTACGAATAACTTTTTAACTAATCGATAAATAAGTTGTTACTCATGCTCAGAAAGTTACTTACAGTTTTGTACATGAGTTAGAATTAAAGTTTTAACCCATTAAGGCCCATACAAGTACCGGTGATCGAGACAACTCTAGAATACAATAGCATTTCCAAGAATCCGCGATCGAAGGATTAAATTAGCCTAGGTAAGAGATCATAGGTCAAAGTTCTGAGTTACTTGAGAGAGTTGAATGTCATGGTTCTTAATAGGTTGGAAAGAGCATAAGGTTAAAAACTGCCGCGACCGTACAGTATGGTCGTTTACGACCTTATGTTATTAAGCGCGCTACATTTGATATCAATGACTCGCGTCTTTTAGATTATATATCCATGATTATGGATAAAAAAAATAAAAGTAAAAAAAATATTTTAAATATTTTTTGTAAATGGTTTATGGTTTTGTCTGAAGGTTATTTATTATAAAAAATATATTAAAAAAAAAATTTTTAGAAAAAAAAAATTAAAAAAAAATACATTTTTGTAATCAGAAAATGTAGTATAATAATACCCCAAAGTTATCGGAAGTGGTCTTTTTACACCCTGTATGTATAGATTACGTCTTATGAGTATGGAAATTGGATATTGGATTATGAATAGTGTAGGTACGCTTCAATCTACATACCCACGTAAATAACTCTATAAGCAAATGCGTAAGTCATTGTATAATTACTTCTACGAGTCTACACGTGTTTGATGAGTTCATCTCAATTTCCAATAGCGTTTGTGGCATACATTATTGCTTTACGGATATCCTGATTTGAGTAAACATTTGACGATTTTAATACCTCGATCGTGGGAATCGCAGACACAATAACTATTCAATTGTTGTAAAGAGTGCCGCTTGGGAGTTGATGGGTTAAAGGCGATGACAAAAATGTTTAGTCGAAAAGTTTGCTTTATTTTTGTTTATTGTTAGCTTCATGTTATATTATTTTCAAAACTAGGTGCTGCCAGCCACTTTGTTGCGCTAGGATTTATTTAAGCACGCTAACTAATACATGAAAACTATCCTGTGTCTTTTACCGGAACTCAAAGTATCCTCACACCTAATTTCACCCTATTATCGGTTCAGTGGTTCCAGCGTAAAGACAGATGGAATAATAGACCGACAGGCAGACAAACTAAAGTTTCACAATGATTATAAATAATGTTAGTATGGCCGGAATCCACTAAAGTCTAAGCTATGTTTATTGGTACTATTAATACTTACTATAGAGTAAGTATTAATTATTAATAGTAAAAAAGTATAGACTTTTATGTGTACCTAAGTATGTACTGTCGAAGAAATTTATTCATAGGCAGTTGACGGACCTTCGTCATTTGGTTGGATTATGTGAACTTAAGTCGTCACACACACGTGTCGACAAAACGCGACCAAAATATACCACATACTTCTTTCGGCTCAGACAAAAGGCCACAATACAATATTTGCACGTTTTAGCACTTACCTCACTAGTAATACGGCCTATGCCCTTTCTCGAGATTGCACTATTGCGCTACACCTCATAAATTCGAGCCTCTCAGAATAAATTAAACTAGAGGTCCTTGCCCTCAAAGGTCAGAGTTCTATTGTCATCGGGTCACTAGTAATGGCTTCTAAGGGCCGGTTGTTTGATCGCTAGTAAAAAATTACTAAAAGTCTCCGTAACCATTAGTTAGTTGACTGTAGTTAAAACCTTGACCAGTTGTTAAAGTAGAAATACGTTGTTTCAACAGATTTTTGACTTTAGTTAAAAGTAACAATCGTCAAAATATGTGTTGCTACTTGCTATTTGAAAGAACGTGGGGAAACCACACGTCTCTTTTTACCACGCAGTGTTACTGATAGTGACATCTCGCTTGCTCAGACCTTTTTTTCTCTATTCCGCTAGGTATAACATTTATTGTTTTCGGGCACCGACCACATGGTCGGTGTTTTCGGGGTTCATGCCTCGTGGTATTTAATGGTTTATTGCACAGAACACATTAAAAGAGGAGGACTTTTTTTAATGTGTTCTGTGGTTTGTTGTGTGGAACTTATATATTATAATAAATAAGTACTTACATAATATTATTGCAGTAGCATGGTAAATAAAACAAGCAAGTACGTGGTGTTTTCGTCAATTCTATGATTACAGCCATAAGAATGACTTATTTTACATTATAATGACGTTTTTATTTACAGAGAAAGAAGCACTAACCAAAGTAAACAAAAAGACGAGGCATGGTCAATTGACTGATGAGTTCAACAGTAGTAGTGCCAGTAGTACTGTCTATAGAACAAAACAAAAGTTAATATAAGTATAAATTTAATAATGATTCTAGAACTATTTCTTCATCAAAAGAACTTTCCGAGTCATTGAAATGTACATTTAAATCCATTTTTTTTTATAAAAGCACTCTTTTTGGGCAGTAAAATATATTTTCAACTCGACTAGAGTCTAGATATCATCCGCAACAAACAAATAAACTAATGGTCAATGTTAACTACGCAGTCCGAGCGTAGTCAAATTATTTAACAATTTGTCAGAAACTTTAACTAAAGTTAGCTTAACTATCGATTGAAAGACAACATTTTGTAATTTTTAACCAATAGTTAGTTTAACTAACCGATTTTAACTATTAGTAACCTTAACTAGCGATCAAACAACCGGCCCTAAGGGGACACAACTGTACCGTTTACCATAATAATATTATCTAAGAAACGGTACAATACAATAACAATTACATCCATACCAACTATAGGTGATATATATATATATATATATATATATATATATATATATATATATATATATATATATATATATATATATATATATATATATATATATATATATATATATAGAAAGAAAAAAATGTTCTTATTCTTTTATATATATATATATATATAAAAGAATAAGAACAATATATATATATATATATATATATATATATATATATATATATATATTGTTCTTATGCTCTAAACATTCTTCCTTTTGAGATTTAAGTCTAAATAGCCACGATTTTTTATAATAATTAATAACGTTTACAATTATTTTGAGGTTAGACTTATGAACTACTTTTTTCCCGACTGCGGTGTAGCCTACAAGTGTATATTCGGCGATCTCGTTTCTAATTATTTCAATTTTTCCTAGAATATTACCCAAAAAATAGAACGAATGCGAATGATCGCCGGCTGTCAGAACATAACGAAACTAAAATATATTGATCTTTTTTTGTGGCTATTTAAAGACACATTTCTAATGATTTTCGATGCCTTAAAATATAAGGGAATTTTTGCTACTAATGGCATATCGGGACGCCACCAATCGTACACCTGGTACGATTTGGCCACTGTTCTTTATCCAATGATCAAGGATATTTTTTGAAAATCTGCCATCAAAAATTGCCATCAGATTCCGGTAGACCTATAACCTCTTCAAGCTTAAACGATTGAACCGATTTAGATGAAATTTGGATAAAGATACGCTGAGAGACGGGACGGACATTGAAAAGTTTTTTTTTGTAGGAAAAATGCACGGTTCTCACGCGATAAACAAAATCAGCAGAACGGACTTTGCGGACGTCATCTAGTTCGGAATAAATGAACTTTGTAACGTAGGTAGTTTGTAACGGAACAATTTTGAAGATCAAAAATTTGCGATGGTTTTTGTAGGTTGCGAAGTATGGCCGTTGTGGTTACATTATGGACCTCCGTGGTCCAGTGGTTTAGAGTGCGGCTCTTGAGTCTTGACTCGGAAGGTCGTGAGTTCGATTCCCACGTTGGAAACATGTTATTTCCAAGTTTGGTTAGGACAATGCAGGCTGATCACCTGATTGTCTGACAATTAGTAAGATGATCCATGCGTCGGATGGGCATGTAAAAAGTCAGTCCTGCGCCTGATCTCTCGCCAGTCGTGTCGGTCGTCCGTCCCACTGGGTTATGAGAGTAAAAGGAATAAAGAGTGCTCTTGTGTACTGCGCATAGATGTTATGACGTAGGCATCCGCTAAGAAAGGATTTTGATAAAAAATAAACCCCAAGGAGTTAAAATAGGGGAAGAAAGTTTGTATATAATAATACTTTTTAACGCGAGCGAAGCCGCGGGCAAAAGCTCGTGATATTATAATTTCTACCGACTCTACATTTCAATGTTTTACTATCGGGTAAGTGGTTGAAAATAACATCTAGTAATAATCATGATGTTTAGTAACATAATGCTTAATTACTAGATGTTAATTATTTTCAACTACTTACCGGTGCAACAGCTAGTGCTGTTCTGAAAAATTAGCACCCCAACACACCTCAAAATTTGTCAATCAAGTAGAGCTCCATGTAGGCATCGAAGTTTTCTCCAGCATATTGTGGTAGGTACCTTAATGTCAAATGTAATATACTTAAATTCTCGTGACACAATGTTAGTCCACGAACTCCTCCGAAACGGCTTTACTGATTTTTACCAAATTTTATATGCATATTCAGTAGGTCCGAGAATCGGCTACTGGGTACTTTACATATTGATAAGTGCATTTGTTGAATAAATAATAGTAAATTATTACAACTCGAGACTGAGGGCGACCATTGTTTGTGCGACGGGATAGCGATAGACGTTGCTATGGTAACATACTTATTTAGTCACTTCAAAAAAATAGTATGGGTGAAATAGGTACTTTATATTATGGCAAAGCAACGTTTGCCGGGACAGCCAAAGTTTCGTGACAAGTTGTTATTGGAGCTGACTTTTGTGTAAAGATAAAAGTTTCTGCAGTCGGTGACCACGCTTTGACCCTCGTAAAGGACACAAATATTTCCTGTTTTCACAGAATGTAGATTAAAACATTCCTTGCCATTCACCTTGAGTTGTAAAACTGCATACTGTACGTTGACAGAACCTACAGTTAAAGTTTAAGCTAGACAAAAATAGTATTATTATTTAGTTATTATGTTTTGTAGAAACTATTAATGTGTCAGTGAAATGGGGAAAGTGTTTTTTCACATACTCTGTAACATCATAATAATATTTTACGTGTGTTCAAAACAGTCATCACCTTGATGAGTGGCAGTCTTCCACAGTGCGTTTTTCGCGTAACTTTCTGCCGCGCACTGTAAAACTCTGGAACGAACTGTCACCAGCAGTATTTCCGGACCTATACGACCTGCAAACCTTCAAGAAAAGAGCGTATTCCCTCTTAAAAGGCCGGCAACGCACCTGCAGCTCTTCTGATGTTGCAAGTGTCCATGGGCGACGGTAGTTGCTTACCATCAGGTGACCCGTTTGCTCGTTTGCCCCCTTATTTAATAATAATAAAAAAAACAGTTTTTTTTAGGGTGGGTTGCACCAGAGGCGTTGTTATAGCTGTTAAGGTTATCGTCAAATATGGCGTAGACTTTAACTAGTGATTTGACAGTTCATTTGACATTTTGTTTATAGTTAAAGTTAAAGTTATAGTTGAAGTAAGTTGGTGCAACCCACCTTTAGTATCCTAGAAACTTGAAATGTGTGGTAACTCTTCTTGTGACGTCAGCAACCACCTCAAACGTTCATTGTCACTGTTAAGGCCACAGAAAAAGACGTGTGAGATGGCACAGAAGTTTATACAAATTGTGTGTGTCACTATGAGGTTTTGTGTCTCGTCTCATGATTTGCAGTATACTTGGTTAAAGTGTTTAAAATTTTTGTAAATGTAATAATAGGGGCCTTAGGGTTTTTACCACTTCCTGATAAGTGCTGTATAGGCTATCCACCACTTAACTTAACAGATAGAGTATGGAGAATCTGTCAAAAAAGTTCTGGATAACCTATCCGGCACTTATCAGGAAGTGGTGAAACAACCCCTTAAAGAATCAGAAGATTTTAGTTATATTTAATAGCTATTATAGGTACCTAGTATTTACGTCGTATTCTTGTATTTAACTGTTACTACTTACTACCTAAGTAAAAAGTATAAATCTATGCACTAAATATATTTTTAGAAACAAAAAGAAAACCTACAAATTGTTGGTTTCAATTGTAGCATGTTTAAACACAATAAACAATTTAAACAATCGACGCAGTACAAATATTAATTGTTTGACAAAGTAACAGGCGTTTTGTATGGGAAGCTTTACAAAATGTGTTTTCTAATAAGTATAACGGAAGACGTTTGACTTAAGGCTCCATTCCACCGCGGCGCACGCTGTGCACGGCCACGCGCACGCGTGGACGTGCACGGATTTATTTCTTTGACTTGACACAATTCGTGCGTAGCGTATCCGTGGGTTGCAGTGGACACAGTCACATATATTTTCTTACAAAGCGAAGCTTGACGAACGTGCGTAGCCTCTCCGTGCGCAGCGGTGGAATGGAGCCCTTAAAGGCTCCAATCCACCCCTGCGCACGCTGTGCACGGCCACGCACACGCGTGGACGTGCATGGGTTTGTTTCTTTGACTTGACACAATTCGTGGCTAGCGTGTCCGTGGGTTGCAGTGGACACAGTCACATATATTTTCTTACAAAGCGAAGCTTGACGCACGTGCGTAGCCCTTAGGGCTCCGTTCCACTGCGGCGCACGGAGAGGCTACGCACGTGCGTCAAGCTTCGCTTTGTAAGAAAATATATGTGACTGTGTCCACTGCAACCCACGAACACGCTACGCACGAATTGACTCAAGTCAAAGAAATAAATCCGTTAACGTCCACGCGTGCGCGTGGCCGTGCACAGCGTGCGCCGCGGTGGAATGGAGCCTTTAATGAAATTGAGATTTCTTTAATCATTGTATAATATATTTTATCTGATATTGGCCTAACGGAAAACACGATTCACTTATTTGACTCGATAGTTATATTTTTCGAAATTATGAATATTTCTGGGCTTTTCAACAAATATCTGATAAGTACCCCCGCAAACGATCAAATTGTTTGTCAAATTTTACGTGTTTGAACGTGTTCCGCTGTATTTGTCAAACAAGATCTTATGATCTCAAGCCGATTCTAGCTAATTGTTTGACAAACTTGTTTGATGCACGTTTGTTCGTCTGCGCTGCTGTTTGATGAAAACGTAAATTACATCAAACATGTTTGTCAAACAAATTTGATCGTTTGCGGGGTAGGTACTTTACACTTATTCAGTTACTATCATTAAATAACTTGCACTACTACAATCATTTACTTTGTAAAATAATAGCTAAAGGAAATATTAGTATTGTATTTAGTTTTTAAGTAATCATCAAAAACAGTTTTGGGACTTACGACCTTTACTTTCGTGCTATAATGCGGTAACCCTTGTTACGCGATATTCTTCACTTTTAGCTGCGGCACAAAGTACAATTCAATATTCATACGGGCACGATTCATGGAATCATTATAATCATTATAATGTATCACGATTGGAGGATAGCGGGGTGTGTAGGCGGGGCTAGCGTGTTTTGATATTTTTGGCAGCCCGGTCTTAAATTGACTTTGGAAGTGCGTATTGATTTTAATTACAGTAGTAACTCGATTATTCGTCCTTCGATTATCCGGAGTTTGGACTACCATCGGAATATGTATAATAGGGTGGAGCGAAAAAACTTTTTTTTGATATTCGTTTCGGCATACCTGTAAAAAGTTGCTGTTACTGCTCACAAATATACGTACAAAATTTTATTTAAATCATAATAAATTTAGAGGTGCCCCCAGCGTCATTAACTTTAGAGAAATTCGAAAAACTTCGTCAAAAACCACCAACTTCTAATATTGCCAAATTAACGCTGATTTATATGATGTGTATTCCGTTACGTTCGTAACTGTTTAAGCTTGAATATTGCGAAGATAGATGGGGAGATTGAGGCAGAAGACGTGATTTCATTGCACTTTTCAATCGTTGTTCGAACGCCATAAAGTACGCGCTATTAATGTAATTCTGCTTGTGAGAAACAGTGATTCTAAGCACTACCCACAAGAAAATAAACTCTTGTAAGTAATATTTTTAATTTCCTGTCCACTGATTGTTGATAAAATACTATTTGCGATATGATTTATACCTAGTATTTCTCTTTATTACAGTCATATTATGTCGTCAAAACACGAAAAGAGACATGTTGTCCCGTTTTTGGTTTATCGGAGAAGTTACCAGTGTGTCAACTACCAAATCATAATTCTGTTATAAAAAATACTTATTTATTAATTAATAACACATTAATATGAATCAAAGCTTGACAAAACAACTAAAGAGCCGACAGTTCATGATATATCCCAAAGACTGGCTACGGAAATTTTACATATCTGGCGAAAAGCGTCGCTTCCCAAAAAAAGAAGTATATTAATTACTTGATTAAAGAACTGCAATAAAAATGACGATAGGCCGTGTAGATTTAAATGCGTCTGTAAAAAATATGAAGAAAATGAAATTACAAGAAAAAAAATGACTGCGTAACAAAGAGATAATGGGTCCAAACCAGACGTCTTATTCGGGTTCTTTGTATGTTGACTTAACAACCGAAAGAACGAGTTCAAGCAATAATTGTAACTTCTTCTTGTAGCTTTTACAAGCTAATCAATCGCCATAATAAGTAGCTACTCAGCCACCCAAGAAAAAGAGATTCAATTTTCCATCATTAGCTCTCGTATGCGATCGTACCTGAGTCTCTGACAGAGCAGCTGCTATTATAGCTTTATCTGCTTCTTTATCTGTGTTAAAAGATGTTGATTGTTGGTATTATTACATTGATCGTTAAAAATGCGATGAGAAATAATGAAAAACAGATCAGCACACACGATGTAGATCGCAATTGTAAAAGTATACGCAGAAATTATTTTGATGGTAGAAAAGGTGGCTGTGATGGTACAGTTGTGAATATAGTTTTCAAAGAAGATGTTATTCGTTTTATGGAAGAAGTAATTAACAAACTACTAAAGTAGTTTTTTGTTTCAAATGCCTAATTGTGAAATAAAACAACAATTTAATACCAAACAATTTATTTTTTTTCTGATGATCATTCCTTGATATATAAATATCATAAATATTTATTTTTTTCTTGATAAAACCATTGATATCACTAACCAGAACCTGTAGCCAAGACTTTTCTTTATCGTTTCTTTATAGAATCGTCGATCAAAATGTATAGAATTGACATTACACGAGTCGAACGTCAACGTCATATTCGCGAATTTTTAAGTCAATTCTATACATTTTGATCGGCGATTCTATAGAAAAGCGATAAAGAAAAGGTCTTGGCTAAGGGGTCAGTCTTTTATTTAACATATTACAATGAAGTTTTTTTTTACAAGGAACAGCAAATAAAGAAAAATACTATTAAGGGAGATCGCAGACGACAGACTTTTGTGCGATCAAAGTCTGCGGCTTACATACATTCCGCATGGCGCGCGCCATGCGGAATGTATGTAATCCGCAGACTTTGATCGCACAAAAGTCTGTCGTCTGCGATCTCCCTTAACAAAACTAGACCAATGTTTTAAAAAAATTCGTATTTTTAGAGTTTTCAATTGGGTTGGGGCACCTCAAAACATCAAGACAAGTAAACCATATTTTGTATGCAGAATTTACTCATAACAAGGCAACTTTCTATTGCTATTTGCTATGCCATTAAAAAAAATAAAAAAAAAAATTCTTTATACAAAATCGCTCCACCCTAATGTATAATGTATATCTATAGACTATATTATATTTTAACTAGCTGTCCCGGTGAACTTCGTGTCACTTTAAAACCTTCCCTGGATTTCTACGAATATTTTAAGACTAAAATCAGCTCAATCCATTCAGCCGTTTTCGAGTTTTAGCGCGACTAACACATTTGAAAATCCATTTTTAGGGTTCCGTACCCAAAGGGTAAAAACGGGACCCTATTACTGAGACTTCGATGTCTGTCCGTCTGTCTGTCCGTCTGTCTCCAGGCTGTAACCCAAGAACGGTAATAGCTAGAGAGTTGAAATTTTCACAGATTATGTATTTCTGTTGCCGCTATAACAACAATTACTAAAAACAAAATAAATTAAATACTTAAGGGGGGCTCCCATACAACAAACGTGATTTTTCAAACATTTTTTGCTCGGTATCAATGATGACAACAGGTAGGTACTTGAAATTTTCACAAAGGCTTTAATTATATGTGTTCTTTAATAATTAGTAATAATATTTAAATAAAATAAAAATTTAAGGGGGGCTCCCATACAAAAAACACAATTTTTGGCCTATTTTTGCTCTATAACGGTACGGAACCCTTCGTGCGCGAGTCCGACTCGCACTTGGCCGATTATTATATATAAGAAGAAGAAGATAGATAGATAAAGACACTGAAAACATTATTTTTAACAAACAATATAATTAATAATATGTATTATGGACGGCCCACACCGAACTCGCCTTTCTTCATATATATACAATACCCGATTTTTAATGATCCGCTAGCGAGTAGCGACAATTAGACCGGTTGACCAAATTCCTACTGTACGTTAGGATTGTAGGTTTAGTCTGGATATACTAGATATTACTAGCTTAAGATTGCGAATAAAATTCTCATCCGCTGCAATCAAGTAAAAACTTATCGTGCGTGTACGCATTTGAGGACACTAGTCACGTGTCCGATCACGCGATCCTTGAGTGTGTAATTTTTTTGGTCACATCTCACGTGCTCGTGCACGTTTACGAATATTCGTAAATACATATTATTATATGTATATAATAAGTATATAAATATAATATTCAGACGCTGTTTTGATTCAATACTGATTATTATTTATTAGATAGTTTACGTCCGCATAGTGAAGTTACTAATCGGTACCTCAGCCATACAGTTAAAAAAGCGATGTTCTGGCGTGGTACCAGTTACCATGACTAGCTATAGGTAGAAAGAGCGGCTCTATAGCCATCAGAAAAAGTTGTGGATACAGCCAAGTGCCAAACGAAACTTACAAAGACTTGCAGCTAATACATATAAAATCAATAATACGACTGTCATCAAAACCAGTTATTAATTTCAAATGTTTAAACTAAACTCCCACGTGCCCAAAGATACAAAATATTATTACAGTCCTGCGGGGTGATTCACTAAGCGATTCCGCGCGGAATCTTCCCGCTGGCGGAAACTATTTCACTTTCAAGCAAATGACAAGTGAATACTTTCCGATTTTGCTGTCATTTTGACAGTAGTGACATTTCTTTTGTATGAGTGAAATAGTTTCCGCCACGGAATCGAGAAGATCTCACCGCGGATGGGAGTTTGACATCCGACGGCGGGAAATTATCCGAGGATTAGAGTCGATTTTGCGGAATGTTCCCGCCACCTCCGAAACTCGTGAAATCTTTTCACTACGAGATCCGTGTCATGGCGGATATTGTTAGATGAAATTATTTAATGATAAGAATAAAACAAAGCAATTATTAATACTTAGTTAGTCGTGTCTTGTTTAAAATATTAAATAAATGTCGTACTGTATTAATTATGTGTTAAATCTTTAGGAAGTATTCATTGAACAATAAATATTTTTTATTTATAAATGCAGTATATGTATTAATATTCGGTACTTAAAGATTTAGAAATAAGTATAATAATTTTTAAATTTAATATTAACTATTAATCTTTCAATCGGGGATTCTTGGAAATGATATTGTATTCTATTGTTGTCGCGGTCACTGCACCGGTGTCCTTATGGGGCTTGAAGGATTAATACTTAAGTATTATGTTAAACCATTATTGTGCTTTTACAATAATTTTAAATAGTTATTTAAGTATGTATATAATATTATCATTATAATTCCAAGGTCATACTCACCACCGTGGAACTTCCATAGTATATATTGTAATAAAAACTAATATTAAATGAAAAACAAATTTAAAACAAAAAAAACTTAAGTATATAAAATTTTAAGTAAGTAATAAGTTTGTTTTACACATAAATAAAAGGTATTCTCACACAACAAGATTTACCGATATAATATAATAAAGTACTCTGTGATTATCGGAGCTCAACACACTAGTCAACACACGACTTACAAATTTGACAGATTGTCATTGTCACTCGGCAGTCGGCACATAAACAATATTTTTTGTTTTAATTTCACTCAAGCCCCAAGCGGCCGCGGCAATCGGCAGCCGCGCTATTTGTACTTTGTACTGCGCGGTACGCCATTCGCTCAAGACTCAAGCCCCAAGCGGCAGCCGGTTACCGTGCTCTTTTATTCAATTATGTGACATATTTCGCTGACTTACAGACTACTTTTGTATAATTCTTCCATAGGGGATTCTTGGAAATGCTATTGTATACTATTGTTGTCGCGGTCACCTGTGTCCTTATGGGGCTTGACGGGATAAAGAAGTTTCATTAGACGTACGATCTTTGATATATTGGCTACATTCTGAATAAAAAATACTACAATATAGACTATGGGCGATTAGTATCTTTTCGGCTATTGTGCGTTATTTAGTGTGTGTTGCTATAACGTGTACTTTTTCGAAGTTTTTTTACTGGATTTCACGAATGTAAGTTGTAGTGTTTTGTATTAATTTTTTTAATGAGTAGCTTTTTAATATTCAATGTAATACTCAAAATCATTCGTTGATTAAAACGCAGCTGAAATATATTTTTTTGTAAGGTAAGACTAATCTTAATTTTAAAACTTTTGTTCATTAAATTAAGAGGTGCAGGAAAAAAGACAATTATTTTCCTGTCTGATGAAAAACCAAGGCTATATATGCCGTAGCACTTATTGCCAAAAAAAAACTAGTGTCAATTATTCTCTTTGGTTTCGGATTCATTCCGTCGCGGAAGTTTGTGAATCGCTGTAATACTGACAGAATATGAGATCTTTTCACGTGAAAACTTTCCGACGATCGTGAATCGGGCAGCTGGTGTCCCCAAGTGAGTACACCGTCCTTTAATAGGTTTCTGAGACGAAGTTCCGAGACCGGTTATTGCACTTTTGCCGGTAATTGGCACAAAATTATTGCACCCAGACACTCTCGTTAGTCAGTAGACACTCAGAGAAGAAATATCACTAATCACTATAAACTACTATAGAGCTACTATATACAGGTTGTAACAAAACAATGCGAAAATGTTTGAGGGTCTGTACCTAAGTGTCCCGATAATATGCATAAAAGAAGCAGTTTTAAAAAAAAGTTTCTCTATTAACGCTGCTTCTTTCAGAAAAAAACTTGACTTACACATTGCGTCATGACCATAAAGGTAATTAATATACCTATCGAAATTATAGAGAAACAATCCCGAGCTGTCAAGCTTAACCAAAATTTGATTTACATCTGTGTATACAATTATGTTTACGTGTGCGTGTCAGTGATGTACAAACATCTTGTAATTCGACAAAATATCGATCATGGAATAATAATTGTAAGATTGTAAACATAATAAAACGGGATAAAATAAAACTGCATAGATATATAATAAAACTAGCTGTTGCCCGCGACTTCGTCCGCGCTAACATAGTATAATAACAAAGATGGATAGCTTTCCCCTTTTTGTGGTTCCTTATACAAAGGGTAAAAACGGGACCCTATTTAAGCAAACGTCAAACGCAAACGTCAAAAAACTTTCATGTTTCTAACTCAAGAAATGATGGACTTTCATTGAATCTTTCTACCCCAATTTCACCCCCTTGGGGGTAGAATTACCAGAAACGCTTAAATACGTATCCATTCATTTTTAATCAGTAGCACAAAAATAAAGTTTCATGTTTCTAACTCAAGAAATGACGGACTTTCATTCAAACTTTCAACCCCAATTTCAGCCCCTTGGTTGTAGAATTTCCAAAAACGCTTAAATACCTATCCATTCATTTTTAATCAGCAGTCCAAAAATAAACTTTCATGTTCCTAACTTGAGAATTGACGGACTTTCAATTAAACGTTCAACCCCTATTTCACCCCCTTGGGGGTAGAATTTCCAAAAACGCTTAAGCACGTATCCAATCATTTTTAATCAGTAGCCCAAACATAAAATTTCAAGTTTCTAACTTAAGAAATAACGGACTTTCATTCAAACTTTCAACCCCAATTTCACCCCCTTGGGGGTAGAATTTCCAAAAACGCTTAAATACATATCCATTTATTTTTAATCAGTAACCCAAAAATAAAGTTTCATGTTTCTAACTTAAGAAATGACGGACTTTCATTCAAACTTTTAACCCCTATTTCACCCCCTTCGGGGTAAAATTTTCGAAATTCCTTCCTTAGTGGGTGTCTACTTAATAAAACAACCCTACTCACCAAATTTCGTGGCTGTAACTTTAACAGTTTGCGATGATGAATCAGTCAGTCAGTCAGTCAGTCAGTCAGGACTCAGGACATGTAATTTTATAAGTATAGATTGTAATTTTGAAGTAAAATGTGACTTTTCTTCAAAATGCTTGCTGCATAATTACGAGGGCTGCTATTTATGTATCCGGAACTGGCCACTTACAAGAACATTTGAAAATAGAACTCTTTGGTTGAAGAATACATTTTGTTTCATGTGACTGTCAATTATTTTTCCATTGTGGCGTCATTTTGAAAATTGCGTGTCTTCATTTGCCATGGATTTAACGCGTGAACATTTTCGTGCAATGATTTACTACGATTTTCGGCGTGGGCTAAATCAACAACAGTGCTTTATTCAACTCACCGCAACTTTTGGAGATGAAGCACCATCAAAAACCACTGTTTATCACTGGTACAGTGAGTTTAATCGTGGGCGGTCTATGCTCACGGATGAAAATAAAGAAGGTCGCCCAAAAACAGCTGTTGTCCCACAAAATATAGATGCTGTGCGGGAACTAATAATGCGTGATCGTCATGTTACATATCGCGAGATAGAGGCGTCCTTAGGCATAAGTATGACGAGCATACATAAGATATTACACGAACATTTGGCTGTAAAAAAAATATGTTCGCGTTGGATTCCGCACAACTTGACAATCGATCAAAAACGGGCTCGTGTCGATTGGTGCAAAAAAATGATAAAAAAATACAACCGTGGTACGTCAAAAGCCGTTTATAATATCTACACAGGTGATGAATCTTGGATCTATGCATATGACCCCGAAACTAAACAACAGTCAACGGTGTGGGTGTTCCAAGATGAGCCGAAACCAACAAAAGTTACTCGTGCAAAAAGTACTTTGAAGCAAATGGTCGCCTGTTTTTTTTTAATTAATGGACATGTGGCTACAGTGCCATTAGAGAATCGTAAAACGGTTAATTCTGAATGGTATACGACCATTTGTTTACCAGAAGTCTTTGAAGAAATAAGAAAGGACAACCGACAACGCAGAATCATATTACATCACGACAATGCTAGCTGTCACACCTCAGCTGAAACAACTCAGTTTTTGGAGGGTCAAAAGATCGAATTGACTGGTCATCCGCCGTACAGCCCTGATTTGGCACCTAACGATTTCTTTTTATTTCCATACGCGAAGAACAAATTACGTGGTCAACGTTTTTCGAGCCGCGAAGAGGCTGTTGATGCGTTCAAAATGCACGTTTTGGAGATACCTCAATCAGAATGGAAAAAGTGCTATGAAAATTGGTTCCAGCGTATGCAAAAGTGTGTCGATCATCGCGGCGAATATTTTGAAAAGCAATAAAACCATATTAAATGATATATGTTTGTTTCTTTTTTTAATTCCGGATACATAAATAGCAGCCCTCGTAAGTATGCATGAATTTTTCTTCGGAGTCCAGTTTGGACGGTTAATTATTTTAAGCCATGAATTTCTGGTATCCAGGTCAACAGGAAATCTGAAAAATTGGCCAAGTGTAAGTCGGACTCGCGCATGAAGGGTGTACCGGTTTCAACCGGGCATTTTCTAAAACCCGGTACGATACGACACGACGTGTCATGGCACGATTCGACACGACAGGTTACGTCACGTGACATCAGTACACGACACGACACGACTTCACTAGACCCTATTAATTTTCAATTCACTCTCAATGAGCCCTTTTATTTGATGCCCATCTTGCAGAAGTGCTTTCAACTATTCCCCTATCTTGGATGAGCAGCCATATTGGATGTAGAATGACATTACATCTGTGGAAGTTTCAGAAGTCTATTACTATAGTGGTTCTTGTTATACAGCCTGAAGACAGACAGACGGACGGACGGATGGACAGACGGACAGGCAACGAAGTCTTAGTAGTAGAGCGGGCTGCGGGACCCCACTACTACTGGACTTTTTACCCTTTGGGTGCGGAACCTTAAAAACGATAAATAATAATAAACTACGGATGAGTATGTTATCATTTCAACATTTCTAGATGTTCTGTATACTTAACTAAAATATATTTCATATCGATACAACTTATCGATAACTTGATGCAGCCCTAGTGTAAAATAGATGAAAATTGTTTACACAAAATATCCTTAAATTGTGAACCATGGCTAGTCAAGTTATGTTTTCCATATAATGAACCATTTAAAGAAGTGAATTATCAAAACCAATCCCAGTAACTCGTAGGGAATTGGCAAATATAAACTTAAAACTAGGTCCTGTCGATGTAGAATAATTCACCTGTGAAATGAATATTTGTCCGGGTTTTTTCGATTTGTGGATCCAGAATCATTCCACAAACATTTAACCATGTTTCTAGAGCAGTATTTCTAAAAATTATTCATTATTTAACTTAAAATCACAATTTTTCTGAGAGCCCAAATTGACAACGATCGGCCCAGGGTCAGACAGACTGTCAAACAGATGAAAAAAAAGCTATGCAACCTCAAATCACGCTTCTCTTTCTACCACGCAGTGTTACTGATAATGACATCTCGCTTGCTCAGGCCTTTGTTTCTCTATTCCGATAGGTATATTAACTTTATGGTCATGACTGATGAGTCTTAAATAAAATAATAAATAATAAAAACAAAAAGAAAATAATATTTTAAGTCAAATGTTTTTAGAACGTCCTACGTTAATTTTGTTACACTCTGTATAGTAATCGACGATTAATTTTGAGAGATGGTGAAATTGGAGCTTATTCTCTCCGATACAATAAATTGCTCATCAATTAATGCCTGAGAAATTAAGGAAGCCTTATCTGCCCTATAAGCTTTATATTTAAGGCGACGCCTTGATAATTTGGCTGTAGCGATGCCGACTTTTCTCAGCAATGACTAAAGCTAAGAAATTGAAGTTCATTGTCAGTATTCATCATGTCTTTGTCTTTGAATTGCCCATAGCATAACACGATTGGACAACTTTTATAGCACAGAATAATCGATCGAAAAGACCTCTGTAAAAAAAGGGATTCCTATTTTTCCAACAGAGGAGAGTTATTTAAGATTCCAAAATTTGTACATAAATTGGTTCAAGCATGCACTTTAATTTGTGCATAGCTTATATGAAATGTATTTATGGTTTTTAAATTATGCGACAAAAACCATTTTGTCGCTACGCCCTTTCCATTTTTTGCTGTTCCGAACTGTAGTACCGTACTGTAGTTTAATTTAGCGCTAACTTAAATTATAAGGACTTACCCTGTGTCCGAACTTACCCTGATTAACTATATTAATATTAAGTTCATAATATTATTTAATGTATAAATAGTTCATAATATTGGATGTCACTGCAAGTATGCGTCCTGAATGTTTCCTTACGATAAAAATGATTAAGAGATAGGCTTTATCATATTATTATTATAGCCGCTATATCCTTTCCCGTAGTGTACTGTGTATATATATATATATATATATATATATATATATATATATATATATATATATATATATATATATATATATATATATATATATATATATATATATATATATATATGTGTGTGGTGGTTGACCAAAAAGGGACCTGAAGGATTAGAAACGGTTTTTTTAATTTTTTTAATCTATATATATATATATATATATATATATATATATATATATATATATATATATATATATATATATATATATATATATATATATATATATATATATATATATATATATATATATATATATATATATATATATATATATATATATATATATATATATATATATATATGTGTGTGGTGGTTGACCAAAAAGGGACCTGAAGGATTAGAAACGGTTTTTTTAATTTTTTTAATCCGTGGTCTTTTAGCTTTGTTTTGGTCTAACCAGAATATTTTAAGGTGCCGTAGTTATTTTTTATGATTTTTTTGTGAACCGCGCACGATTCGAAATACGAAACTTCAAACGCATTTTACTCAAAATCAAATTATTTACCTTCAGGTCCCTTTTTGGTCAACCACTCATATATATATATATTATTAAAAAGAAAAAACTTGATCAAAAGCGGTCCATTGGTTTGAATGCTACTAAACCACGTACAGATGCACACAAAGAGAGACAAGTTAAACTTTCAGCTACCCCTTTTTCGTTTGGAGGTTAAAAGAGTGATAACCTAATAATAACAGGTAAATTAGGTTTCACATTACCTTAAAATATTCAGTTGAATCTGAAGATTCAAAGCATTGAACTAAACAAGTTTAAAGATAAGCCCTACGTATCACATAGGATACGCGCTAAATCTTAAGCTTAGTCTACTCATATTCAAACTACTAAATCCCACATATACTAAATTAACTTATCGTAACTATCTATCACAATTTGAATTATTATATTTCAAAGTTACAAGAGTAATTAGTCTCCAAAGTCTTAACGAGCTTAAAATTATTGTCTTATAGCAGTTTACCCATCTTATGAAATAATATTGTAAAGATTATTGACTTTTCAGTAACATCAGCTATTAATTAATATTCTTACATGCAATAAAATTTATAATAATTTTAATTTTTACATTTGATTCGCATATATTTTGTTATATTACAACAAATGCGAAAGCATGTTAGTCTGTATTGTTTGCTTATAATTATATAATATTTTGTCAGTCTGTTACCCCTTTACGTCTAGGGAGATCGCAGACGACAGACTTTGTGCGATCAAAGTCTGCGGCTTCCATACAATCTGATGGCGCGCGCCATGCGGAATGTATGTAAGCCTTTGATCGCACAAAGTCTGTCGTCTGCGATCTCCCATAAACAAACAAGCCTTTGGGCTTTGATGATGAAGTGAATGCAGATACTTTGAGTCTCGGCCCTCGGGAAAGGACATTAAGGTCATTTTGTCTAAATATTTACATATCTAAATTCTATTATAAGAATAAAGTCGGTTAAATACTACAAAAAGTTACCTTGACCTAACGATTTTGAACTCTTGTTTATCTGGTTTTTGAATAGACAAAACACTAGTCCTGACCCTACTTTTTCATTAACAAAACGGTCAGTTTCAATAGGGAATATTACGCAAAGGTCGGTGCAGAGAGAGTAAGTAATCCGATATAGTACGGGAGCCCTAGAACAAATTTTTTTGTGATTACTAACAAGCTAATTTTTTGTGAGTAGCTACATTTTGATAAGACGAACAACATTTTTATTTTCGAAAAATCTCGAGTGGTAGCTAACAGAGATAGAAAGGATTTCATACTTTGACTTGAGGTCCTAAAATATGGATTGTTTTATTTGTAGGACAAGGTTACTCTTAAATTATATAACTATTAACCTACCAATATACAAAAAATCAGCTGGTTAGGGTTCCGTTTTAGGGTTCTGTAATCAACAAAACTTGGTTGACTACTGTACCCTAAAACGGAACCCTAACCAGCAGATTTTTTGTATATTGGTAGGTTAATAGTTATATAATTATTTAAGAGTAACCTTGTCCTACAAATAAACGACTCTTTAATGGCTTCTTTTTAGACACCTAAAAAACAGACTGGGGCACTGGCCCTTTGGGTTTGGATGCCAAAAAATTTATCACCCAACTTCATATTAAAATACAAGTTTATACAACATTCCTTTGCATTATTGTTTGAGTTGGAGTAACTATAATATTCATAGTTTTTTGCCTATTAATACTTAAATCATTACATTAAAATATTGTGATATATAGCTATAAGGATTAATAATGTGTTACGTGATTAATACTATCTATCATTTTAATGATAGTATTATCAATATTCCAAGTGGTGCTCACTTGGAATATTGATAATATAATACAGTTGTTGGCCCACTCAATATAACAAAAAAAAAAAACAAACAAACAAAACACAGTTCGAGGATGCAATAAAGAAAAAAACATAACCCACTTTGGCGTATCAAATTTCAAACTGCGTCATTAGGGGTTACTCAGCTAATTAATGCAACAGAATAATAAAAGAGAAATTTCATGTCATCACTCAATTGACGTTTGTTGGTAAACAAGAATTTTCCATCAGCTGAGGTTATTGAACCGGCGCGACTGGTCTCAGGTTCAAATCTTGCTCCATTTAGGCCCATTTGCACTAACCTGGGTTATTCGTTTGTCAAAATATAGTCCCTTCTCTTTCACAAATATGGACATCGATAAGTAGGTAACTAACAACCTAAAAAGTAAAAACTGACTTTTCTTGCATAAATGGATTGGGTACCGGAAGAATGATTTCAAATTAAAATAATCATAATCGGCAAAGTGCGAGTCGGACTCACTCATGAAGGGTTCCGTACAGTTATATTAGAGTAAAAATTGGCCAAAAATTTTGTTTTTTGTATGGGAGCCCCTCTTAATTTGTATTTTATTTCAATATTTTTATTAATTAACTAGCTGTCCCGGCAAACTTTGCTTTGCCATAATATATTTGTCATATTATTTTATTGAAGTGACTAAATAAGTATGTCACCATGGCAACGTCGATCGCTATCCCGTCGCACAAACAATGGTCGCCGTCAGTCTCAGGTTGTAATCATTTACTAATATTTATTCAACAAATGCACTTATCAATATATAAAGTACCCAGTAGCCGATTCTCAGACCTACTGAATATGCATATAAAATTTGGTTAAAATCAGTAAAGCCGTTTCGGAGGAGTTCGCGGACTAACATTGTGACACGAGAATTTTATATATAAGATACAGTACACATCTAATAAAGGATTTAGTGAAAATTTCAAGTGCCTACATGTTACCATTATTGATATCGAGAAAAAAGGCCAAAAAAATCAAGTTTGTTGTATGGGAGCCCCCTTTGAATATTAATTATATTTTGTTTTTTAGTATTTGTTGTTATAGCGGCAACAGATATACATAATCTGTGAAAATTTCATAAGTCTAGCTATAGCGGTTCTTGAGATAGAGCCTGGAGACAGACAGACGGACAGACACCGAGTTCCCGTTTTTACCCTTTGGGTGCGGAACCCTAAAAATGTGCATTCTATGAATAGTTAGATATATTAGCTAGATGATGAATGTAATTTAATTTACAGTCTTGGTCAAATTATAAAGGAAATAATCGGCCAAGTGCGAGTCAGACTCGCGCACGAAGGGTTCCGTACCATTATAGAGCGGACGTATGGAAAAAATTGTGTTTTTGTATGGGAGCCCCCCTTAATTCATGAAGCCCCAAGTGGCCACATCCGGTCGCGATAACAATGAAAAAGCTATTGTGTCTCGTTTTGCCACGACTGATGGGTTAATTATTTATTTTATATTAATTTTAATATTAAATATTAAAGTACACATTTACAATTGTGCATTGTGTGAAAATTTCAAGTGTCTACATGTTGCCAATATTGATTAAGAGCAAAAAAGGCCAAAATAAATCGGCCAAGTGTGAGTCGGACTCGCGCACGAAGGGTTCCGTACCGTTGTAGAGCAAAAATAGGCTAAAGATTGTGTTTTTTGTATGGGAGCCCCCCATAAATTTTTATTTTATTTTATTATTATTCTTAATTATAGAAGTAGACATAATTAAGGCCTTTGTGAAAATATCATGTGCCTACCTGTTGCTATTATTGATATCGAGCAAAAAAGGCCAAAAAAATCATGTTTGTTGTATGGGAGCCCCCTTTAAATATATATTTTTTTTAGTATTTGTTGTTATAGCGGAAACCAATATACACAATCTGTGAAAATTTCAGAATTCTATCTATAGCGGTTCTTGAGATACAGCCTGGAGACAGACAGACGGACAGACAGACGGACAGACAGACGGACAGACAACGAAGTCTCATGAATAGGGTCCCGTTTTTACCCTTTGGGTACGGAACCCTAAAAATGACGTTTGTTGTATGGGAGCCCCCCTTATATATTAATTTTATTTTGTTTTTAGTATTTGTTGTTATAGCGGCAGCAGAAATACAATCTGTGAAAATTTCAGAAGTCTAGCTATAGCTGTTTTTGAGATACAGCCTGGAGACAGACAGACGGACAGACAGACAGACAGACGGACAGACAACGAAGTCTCAGTATTAGGGTTCCGTTTTTACCCTTTGGGTACGGAACCCTAAAAATGAGTAATTGCCCTATGTTGTAAAATGTTAACCACTTCAGCCACTCATGCCTTCAAATACGAGAAGTAAAAGGGAAAGATTATGTTTTATTATTGACTGTTAATCTTAACTCAAACTTGTTAAGTCGGCCTCATCTTTCTCTCGTGTGTAAGACAGGTAGTTTCCATGTACGTCAACGAGGTTAATAAATTCCATAATCTAAATAGTTAATAATGTTTTCGAATTGAGAGAGCTATGGAAAATACTCAAATTAATGAAAAACTTCAGTTACATTAATCTATTTATTCTAAAATAATAAAAAAAAAATATATCCAAAATACAAAGAAAATATTACCCAACTAAATTAAAAAATAATTTAAAGCTTTTAATGGCATTTCCTAAATATAAAATTGCTTATGAAAGTCTACTGCTACCACACTCGGAGACAAATAAATTTAACTGTACGGTACGGGAGCTGAGGTAGCAACGTATGAAAAAAAAGTATTTCAGGGTATGCCAAAATCTTTTCGTTTTCGCTTCGTTATAGAATCGCCGATGAAAATGGGTGTTTAGTGTCACAATTTAATTGGACAACTTCATCGTGTACGCTGCCAGCCGCAGACTTTTAGATTTAGTTGGTAACGGTGTTGCTAGCCTAGACGTGCGTGTTAAAATGCGTAAAAAGCACGCTTTTATTGTGGCACTAATAAAACGAAGGCGAAAAGAAAGGAGAATATTTTGGGTGCATTCAATACTAATTGTGACAGATTAGCATTAGGAAAACATCATTGGTAAATAGATAGTCGCCAGTCGGCCAACTTGAAATTGTGTATGTGCGGTGGTCCTTTTCTATTCTGTGGTATCGTGTCGTGTCGTTATCGTCGCAGTGTGAAAACGCCCAATGTATGGAATTGACATAAGCGCGTTAATATGACGTTGGCGTTCGACTCGTCTTATGTCAATTCCATACATTTTGATCGGCGATTCTATAACAAAGCGATAACGAAAAAGTTTCGGCTAAATGGCCTGGGGGGTGAGCCAAAATCTTTTCGTTTTCGCTTCGTTATAGAATCGCCAATCAAAATGTATGGAATTGACAAAATTTATGGATAAGACGAGTCGAACGTCAACGTCATATTATTAACGAACGCTTATGTCAATTCCATACATTTTCATCGGCGATTCTACAACGAAGCGAAAACGAAAAGATTTTGGCTCACCCCCCTGGTCAGCTGCTTTTGTGATATTATGTCGTCATTCTTGCTCTTCTGGTTACAGTCTGGGCGGTCTGGCTGCCGGCAGTAGTTGCGTTTATTAGTGCGCATCTTTTTGTCCAGTGATAATCCTGGATAGTAGGTATCCTGGATGGATAGTAATTATATGAAGATTTTGACATAAGCCCAACGTTATCATTTATCTGTAAACCTCTTCATTAAATCGAAGTTTTATCATCATTATGTTTCTGAGTGTGGCAGTTAGTAATTTATAATAGGACTTAGGAGGACCATAGATAGATAAATTATAAGTAATAGTTGAAATCTCGACCTAATAAAGTAACATCTTTAAGTACTTCAAAATTTTATTTTCTAATGTATGTTTGTCTATTAAAAAAAGTACGGTACCTATTTAGGACAAACTTTTTACACACAATATTATGTTTGGACACTCTTGAATGCCACTCTTCATACAAAATTAAATATAATACAGTCTACAGAACACAAAGCTTAATCAAATTGAAAAAAATTGAAATATTAATTCGAAATTATCAGAAACAAATTCAGTAATAAAATTTTCTTTTCTCTATCCTCTGATGTACCTACGTATACTTACCAATTGGTTGCAAATAAAGATTTTTGAAAAGAAACGCTTACTGCAAAATATGACTAGATACGTAAAAATATATTAAATATTAAATTAATAATGTTAAAAATGGAGGACTCATTCTATTTCAGCTCTCTGTTTTCCACTTGTTTCTAATCCTTTTTGAAGGATTGTTTATATAAATACTTCCCTTCAAAGTTAAATTTATATTTAACAATCCTATCATCTTTTAATTCCGCTTTTAAACATTGTACAAATTCGCAACAAGCAATGATATTCTACTTATATAGATCTGTTACGTTCATACTATTTTCCGGCTTAAATCTCTTCCGAACAACATTGACAAATTTGACAGATAAGTGAAACAAAAGATAAGAAATGCCATTTACATAAAAGAGACAGACTAAATAAAAGACGATCCAATTGGGTCGTATTTGAAGCTTCACAAAGCGCGGTAGTAACATATTATCTGCTTTGAGTTTCTTTTATAATATATCATTGGCAACAAGGCAATTTCTTTACAGACTCAAAACGCTATAACAAGTTTTTTCTTACGTTTGTAACCATCGATGTAGTTTTAATAATGGTTTCTGTTTAATTATTCTTACCAATGCGATAAGAATATTTAAGAGTTTAATTACTCTATTTTCAAGAAGTAAAATTAAAGACTACTTGTAATACCAACCAACCAGGTACGAAATAATATTATAATATCTAGTATAAGAAGTAAATACTCTTTGCTAACCACCGTACAAATTTCCTTCTGTTTCTCTTTTACCTTAAGACCTAGGTCTTAAGGTAAAACATTATATAATAACAATATTATGGGAAGGTCTATTCAGATCTTTCCCCTACCAGCAGCTCCGAGAAAAGCTTCAGAAGCCGTATCTACAAGAAGTCTGTCCCGTCATATTATTTTTTCTCTTTGTAAGTACACTCGTTAAATTTTGCCTGATATTTACATATTTTGATAGTATTTACAGAAGTAAAAAATGGAAACTTATTTAAAGCTACATATTTACAATGTTAAAACTAGAATTAATAAAAAATCAACTCTACACGTCTATAAAACATTTTGATTAATCTATTATTTCAAAACAACATACAAAAAATCTGAGGCAACCTGTTAAAAGAAAAGCTTATATTATGTGTACAATATAGAGAATATTGTGTACCAAACAATATATATTCTAATCTTTCTCAGCGCAAACATCTCCTTTTATACTCTTTCTTATATTCTTTAAACTAGTTCAGGGGTTCCCAATCTTTTTCAGCCTGCGGCGCACTTACAAGTCAATATTTTGTCACGGCGCCCTACTCTACCTATATACATAAATAGACACCTTTAATAAATTATAGTAATTAGGTTAAGCAGGTAAATATAAACTAATATTTAATCATCTGCCTGCTTTGTATAATAATTCATATTATAATTTAATTTTATAATATTTGTGGTTATGGATAATGAATAATGATGGAGGATCGACTCACGGCGCCCCTCTTGCTTTTCCACGGCGCACCAGGGCGCCGCGGCGCACAGTTGTGGAACCCCTGTACTAGTTAGTAACGTTACAACATCGGCCGTTCGCGTGTTTACATTTCAGCGATTTCAGGTCAAGAACTCATTCTTCTGCATTCGTTCCTTCCGTTTCGTTCGGCGAATGATTTTCACGTACCTGAAATAAAAATAAAAACGAATTAGACACAAAATATAATAACCATACTAAAACATGTTGATCGCGGGTTTGCGGATTATATTTAATAGTAAGAAGCCTTACAAAAAAAAGGTCTTTCAAAAACTTTGGCTCGCTAACTACGCTTGCTCGCGGATATTTTGCCACGGCCCACGAGACGCCTATAGTAGGTTCCTAGTAGCAAATTTGGTAATTTGCTAATCTTACTTATAAAGCTTATTTTTAGTGTTCTTTAAACATAATAATGTATGCGAAAATGTAAAGACGATTGTGGTTACAACAATACTTAACTCTTAGAGTAGAGATAAGTTCAATTTAATTTTAGGTACTCTTAAGTATGTTGCTAACAGAGAGTTTTTTATAAGCATGTATGCAAACTCAACTCATGCCCATCCCATCCCATCTCAAACTTAATTCATGCCCATTGCCTATCCCAAACTCATGTCAAACGAAACAACGTAAATCGAATTTCTTACATGCATTCTCTATGTGAGCTTTCAGTTAAGATGTTTGTCAATATAAATACCTAGGAACTAATAGTAGGTACTGTGAATTTATTTAAAAAGCACGCATTTGCAAAATAATATTTTTTTAACATAGAGCAGTATCAAAAGTAAATAAAACAGAATGGTCAAGAATCACGATTAATATCGAACACCCGTGCTGCGTGCGGATTGTGAAATTATTTATAAACTAGACAACCTTGAAAATTCAAGAAAAAATGATAAATATCTACTATATTTCAAAAATTGTAATGCCTACAAAGAATGGATAGATTTTACAATTTACATAGATTCTACTAATTATATTGACAAGCCCCAGTAGAGCTTAGAGCTCTAATAGGTACTTTTATTTCCATGCTTAAGGAAAACAATAACATTAATTTGAAAGTATAAAAAAATATAATTTATGATTTGTTGGTATAATATTCGATAATTCTACGTTTATTTTTGCCAAGGGCGAATCTTCTGTATGAAACGTGTATCGCGAGAAAGCGGTTTCGACAGTGGCGGACTATTGCATACGTTTCTAGAACAGTATGCACTGCAATGCGTTTGTATGTACCTCTGTCGCTATTCGCTAGTTAGTCTTTGAATATTCGAAATTCAAAACTTTTTTTAAAAAGACATGATAATAATATTAATAATTGATATTACTACAATGTTTTCATGCTAGAGGCAGTATTGGCAAAGACAGTAAAGAAAAGTTTTCTTCGACGTTTGACAACGAGTCTGTCAATATTCTGATATGACGTGTGCAACATGTCGGATTTTGGTCGGATTATTTACTAAATGTGCTAGCAGCGACCTCTGGTCCGACCTTTACGTAATATTCCCTCTTCACTAGTAACAATTTGGTATTTAAATGCCTACAGCGTGTTTAATCCAAAGTATTTAATCCCTTTTGAACTAAATTATACCTAAAATCTTTTAAATCCTACTTTCTTGAATTGAATGGTAATTAGTAATTACTCATTACTGAAGATTACAACTAAAAATAATACAACAATTTCTTGTTCACTTCGAGTGACGAGGGCACAAAAAATGACGTGAACTTTGACATTTAATAGAACAATAGGATACAAAAATATACTGCGCAAAAATCGATAATAGACATAGTAATTCTCGTAAACATATATACTTAATATACCTACCTGCCATAATTTAGGATATTTATGAGGTTGGAAAAATACAGTTAGCACGAGCACATAGGTATAATATCCTTTAAGCCTTAAGGTATGTTCCATAAAGGATATTAATAATGTTATATTATGTTATGTAATATTTTATTAGGCATATTGTTATTGGCTAAGACTACAATGCCTAATAAATTATTAGCCTGATTTTCCAAACAACATCTTTAAAAGTTAACACTAATATTCCCTCGATCACCAATTCCTGTAAATCTTTTGTTGTCGCGGCCCATATGGGCCTTACGGGGCTTGAGGGAATATTGTAAGTTCGAAACTGTATTTGTCTGTCTGTCTGTCTTTCTGTTACCTCATCTCGCCCAAAACACACGCCCGCAACTCCTTTGAGTCGAAAGTCGTTTATCGTTCTTTCAGCCGTTTAAGTGTAAAGAGTTAACAGACAGACACAATTTCGCATTTATAATCTTAGTAGGTAGGTATAGATTTTATAATTCTAAACACAAAGTGAAAGGTATAGGCTGGTATCTTTCAGGAACCCAGCATTTATACTGAGTGGTGCGCGCGGCTGTATTAGCTTACTGGCTCTTCAATAATATAACTAGCTAAAAGCCGAGCTTTGTGAGTTTCTGCGTGGTAATTAAATAAAAATATTTTTAAGGCATATTTTAATAGTAACCAAACCTTGACTGATTAATAATAAATGATAACACATCTACATAATATAAATAAACATTAGTATGTTAAAGCACAATTCACAAATCAATCGGTGTGATAGTTTTTCCGTAAAGTGTACTTACCACAAAAGTGCTTGTGGAATAGACATGGGCTCGCTTCGCTCGCCCTTATTATTCTTCGCTCGCTCGTATTAAAGTTATAAACTATATATATATAAACTATAACTATATATATATATATATTATTCACATACGGTTTTACTCGATAGTTTTACTCCAAATCGAGTATTAATAATTACTGTGTGGACCGCAAAACTCACAGCTCGAAGGCTCGCATCGAGCCAGATTGATGGAATGAAATATATCGATTTAGTATATTTCATTCCATCAATCCGGCTCGTAGTGTGTGTAGACGAAAGCCCGAGCCTAACAACTTTATTCACTATCACAAGTTTTGATACCGACAGAAGAAAATAATTTACAATACAGTAATGTTGCCACTACTGTATTAATGTAAATTGGCCTCAAAAAAAAAACATTTACTTTTTACATTAATGACTTAATAACATTGAGTTATTTTTTAAATATTTTATAGCAAACTCGATCTCCTACAGTTTTCTACTGAATAATAAAAATGTTATAAAGTTTTTACTGCACATAATGGTTTTTACAATCTGTAATAAAAATAAAACCAGGCTTATCTGCTTTATTATAATCAGCTTACAAGCATACGAATATACTATATTAAAAGGCATATTAAAACAAACACTAGAATTGGATATAAATTATATATTTAATATAGTAATTTAACAGTTTACTGTGAATCTTAACAGTTACCCTTGAAAGTTAAACAAATACAATCCAATTGATGATGGATCGAGGCACAAAAATTAATATTTAAAATGATAAACATTTTATTAAATTCTGAGCCTCGTTATTTCGATTATAGTATAGTTCAGTGTTTTTCAACCTGTGGGTCGTAAAGCTTCTGTGGGAGAGTCGCCAAAGATTAAAAGAACTGTTTTGAAAAAAAAATAATGACTGATTTATTACTCGATATTCTGATAGGTATTAGGTTCTTCTCGCCGGGCTAGTTCCCGAACCGGTGGTAACTGGTAGGCATCATGTAGACTTTCAGAAAATATTTGCAAAAATTTATTCTGAATAAAAAATTTTGAGTTTGAGTTTTTGAGTTTGAGATATAATTTGTCGCAAAATAATATATTATTTCGTACCAATGAATATAAAAAAGGTTGAAAAACACTGGTATAGTTAGGAATACTAATCTGATTTCTGAAATTGTATCCTATATTTTGTTATTTTTTCTGTAAAGTTGCATGTTTTAAAAGGATTACATTAAGGGCCAATCCACACGTACCACAACCACATGACATCGCAACGACAAAATGTCGTCGAGCAGTGGTTACGTGTGAATGGTGTCGCTGCAGCTTTTTGTAGTTGCGTTGTGGTACCGACAAAATGCCGACGTCATAGTATAAGGACGTGGTTGCGTTGTCGCCAGTGGTTGCGATATGGTTGCGATGTGGTTACGTACGAAAGTCAATGAAACGGAGGGGGGGAAGAGCGTGGGCCGTGTGCGCGCACTGTCGTTGCATCGACGCAACGTTGTGGTTGCGATGTGGTCGGCCGTGCTTGCGTCTGACAAGTTATCTGACAAGTGGTCGACAACGACTGCAAAATGTGGTACGTGTGAATGGTCCAGTTCATTTACAATACGAAATATACGCCCGACCACGTGGTGTGGTTGTGGTTTTTTTTTTATTAAATAAGGGGGCAAACGAGCAAACGGGTCACCTGATGGTAAGCAACTACCGTCGCCCATGGACACTCGCAACATCAGAAGAGCTGCAGGTGCATTGCCGGCCTTTTCAGAGGGAATACGCTCTTTTCTTGAAGGTTTGCAGGTCGTATAGGTCCGGAAATACTGCTCTGGTGACAGTTCGTTCCAGAGTTTTACAGTGCGCGGTAGAAAGTTACGCGAAAAACGCACTGTGGAAGACTGCCACTCATCAAGGTGATGAGGATGGTATGTTTTTCGCGTGGGACGATGGCGAAAAGTTGTAGGTGGTATGTGGTGTGGTTGTGGTTGTCGTGTGGTTGTGGTACGTGTGGGTTGGCCCTAAAAGTATAATTCTGTAAAATATACTACAAAATTCTCTGAATCTGAAAGCCAAAAAGTCTGTAAATGTATTAAAGTACCACATTATTAAAGTGCTACGTGAATGCTACGAGATCTGCATCTCACTTTAATACTTTTATCCGTCTGTCCGTCCATTTCGTGGCCCAGTGGTTTAGAAGTTGGCTCTTAACTCGCAGTAAAGGGGTTCGATTACCACTACACGTGGAAATGAAAGAAAAATGTTATTGCGAAGTTAAAAGAAGTCATCCATAAAGTATGTCACACCTAAAGGGGGAGGGAGGGGGTCGACGAAGTGTGACATGGACCATGGTGTGACAAGAAGGGGGAGGGGGTCCCAAATTTTGTGACATTACATTTTAAGTTTAATAAATTGAACAGCAAACTTTTAAATATTGAGGTGCTTATAATGTTTAGATGTAAAATTGCAAATTTGTGACGTCACACTCACGGAGTCTCACAAAAGTGACCACGTGTGGCAAGGAGGAGGGAGGGGTCTAAAAATCATGAAAATCGTGTGACGTTTTATGGATTTTCTCTTCATGGATGGTCACTTAGAAGAACGCAGGGCGACCACCTGATTGAGATTGAGAAAATGCGTCAAATGGAAATAAAGGAAATGTGAAAATCATCGCTTGACAGTCGTGTCGGTCCTACTGTGTGTGTGCGCCGATTATGTTGCAATTACAGCAAGTTTCAAAGAAACTTTAAGACTATATCACCTTTCGCGGAAGGTAAAATTATATCCATTTAAGGTAGTTTCATGTAAATACTATGTTTTCGCAGTATAAAGCAATTCGGAGCAAAGTGCAACGGGTAATTGTATGATCAAATACGAGCTCGCTCGGCGTAATGTTGTTTCAGGTAAATTATAGCGGGATGGAAACTGACTTTACATCGTTCCTACTGAAATTATAGTAAATTGCGTTATTACGAGTAGAATAAATAACAGTTGAAGTGAGAGAGAAGTAAGCTCTGTCCTAGGTCTAGCTTCGACGACCTCTGTGGCTCAGTTGGTAGGCTGTTGGTAGCTCAAGCCGGGGATCGCGGGTTTGAATCCCGCCGACGGAACAAAAAGTTTTCAAAAAGTTCCCGGGTCATGGATGTGTATTAAATATGTGTATCATATAATAAGAATCTTAAATATATTATGTATACAGTATAGTATAAAAGTATTAAATATATATTCGTTGTCTGGTACCTGTAACACAAGTCCTTCAGGTACTTAGCACGGGGTCAGACTGACGTGATAAAAAAAAAAAGTTCTTCAATTTCATTCGGGTCAACTTTGTATTGCCTTCCGCTTTTTATGGGGTGGAAAATTGGACTTCCTACTCCTGCTTTTTTTCTGATTTCCTTGCGGGTCCGCTTTAGCATGTCCCTCGGACTCCCTGAGATCATATCAAAGGGTTTCCGTGGTTGGATACCGCTGTCGATCCTGGCGACACAGGAGATACAGTGGTGGGAATGTGCGGTGGGCTAAAGCCCGTGAAAAAAGGAGGAGTAAGCTAAAAACCGCTATGCCTTAATATTATGTGTCTATGAAAGGACAATTTTAAAACTTCATTTTGAATTTATATAACATTTTTTGTTCTGTCCTATGCTTCGGACCATACACGTAGGTATTTTTGTGCAACACTTTCTTCCAAGTTTCGATTGATAAATTACATTTATTTACCTTGCAAAACTAAACGGTCTTTATGAATACTATTAAAATTATATACATAAAAATTCCGCATGTAATAGGAAGTAAACCAATGTTACAAATGTAATTGGTATAAAATATTTACGTGTCAGATGTAGGTCAATGAAACTGTGTGATAACAATGCACTGTGATATCCAAAGGTCGTATCGGATAAATAAATATGTTTGTTTTTAATATCATGATAGCGTCTCATAATAGGTAATAATTATTATGTTTTCTTTGGAAAATGTTCATTTCTAAATTCATATTATGGATTTGACAGATTCGCAAGACGTCTCAACGTCTATTGAAATCTGTCAAATCCATATAAATTTATGCCTCCCCTCGCCTCGTCGCGTTGCGGTCTGAATTGACCCATGTTAAAACTTAAACTTAATTAAGATTCTTAATTCTTACTAATAATATAAAATATGCGACAGTGTCACGTCTTTTCTGTACGTTTTTTTACGCCTAAACGGCTGATCCAATTTAGATGAAATTTGATATTTAGATATTTTGAGAGACGGAAAAGGATAAAGGGTACTTAGTTTTCGTTACGGAAAAATGTACAGTTCCTGTGCGATAAACTAATTCTTTCATTTAAAATGTACATCATCTAGTGACTAGTCCATAATGCACTTACTCCTTTTAACCCAGCCTAAGTTTTGTTTTTATTGTAGCAATCAGTAAGTTATAGGGCTTTTTCTACCACTCAAACATAGGAAATAGAGAAGCCCCAGCCTACATACGGCGGGGAACTGAATGTAAATCTTCAAAATGTAAGTGATGCCTAGATCAGGGGTTCCCAATCTTTTTTAGCCTACGGCGCACTTACAAGTTAATATTTTGTCACGGCGCCCTACTTTACCTATCTATTACAAAAATATACATAAATAAACACATATTTTAATGATTATGTGTATTAATTAGGTTAAGCAAGTATAATAATAAAAAAATATTTAATCATCTGCCAGCTTTGTATAATTAATATTATAATTTTATTTTATAATATTTGTGGTTATGGATAATGATGGAGGATCGACTCACGGCGCCCCTCTTGCCTTTCCGCGGCGCACCAGGGCGCCGCGGCGCACAGTTTGGGAACCTCTGGCCTAGATGATAAGAGTTTGAAACTCCTTCGTGAATTTCCTATTCTTTCCTATAGGAAAGTTACATCCTGTGACCTGTCCATCTTCTAGACTCTAGGCAAAATTAATATTAAAATGAATCGAGATACAGTATAGCAAAATTCTATATAGCGACTAAGTTAAAGCTAACGTTCGTATCACGGAAACAATTATTGACAATAGTGTTTCACAAATTATAGTTTATTTTAGATTTTCATAAAGGTCACCGGTCTATTAGCATGAACCTAGGTTAGAATATAATATTACAATGCTCAAATCATGTTACGCTTCCTAGACAACTCGGCCTATATATTATATACAAATTAGTCACTTGTTTAATTCCGTAGTCTAGACTCTAGACCTTTCCGTACGAACTGAAATCTTAAGCGTTATGCTACGCTACAGAATCAAAGCGAGGGCACGCCACACGTCTACTACTTAATAATTGTACAGAAACAAAATGTTCATACAACATACAATTATTTAGCCACAACGCGACATAATGACTTCTTAGGTTTACGCGGGTACGAGTATTACACATAATATATAAAATTATGTTTAAATCATTTACGAATTTTTAACGTGGAGATGATTCTGCTATGCTGAACGCCACTGGAAAGCAGCAGGGAATAAAAAAAATTCTCCGCGACAAAATCCGTAAGTGATTAAACATAATTATCTAAAGCGACGTTACTGTTAAATTATTAAGTAGCTCAAATCTCAATAATGTCGCTTCTAAGTTCTAACCTACCTTCTACTGTCACACTCAAGAGACATTTTAATGACGATTAAACTTCAATTTAATGAAGAGTTTGACAGATAATGTACGAAGCTATTATGTCAAAATCTTCATTTAATTATAGTTAAGTAATTATAATATTCGTCTTTGACTGCCGCACTCAGAGAGGAACATAAATTACTTAAATGTAGTTAATTCAAATTTTGACATAAGCCCCATACATTATATTCTGCCAAACTCTTCATTAAATTGAAGGTTAATCGTAATTAAATGTCTCTGAATACGGCGGTGAATGCGGTATAGGTACTTACTTTATTTAATGGTTGAATGGTTCGATAGTATAAGTATATAAGGCTAGGCTTTTATTTATTACAAAATTAGTTAACAAGTAAAGCACAGCTCTACCACTCTTTATAAACGTAAAAGTTTGAGATTGTACAAATGGATGGATATCTACGAAAGACCTTAAGTAAGTAACAATAATTGTATATTATTCTACAAAGCAGCTAAGTACGTTTTAAAATAAAAATTATCAAACGAGCAAACACTTTATTATTATTCTACCATTCATAAGAATCACTAGATGACTAGATAAAACGAAAGTCAGTGTTCAACCTAGTGTAAAACATTTTCACCAACTCAACAAAGAAAATTATAATAAGAAAACTCACCAAAGGGTCAAGTAGTGAAGTATTCAAATCCAAACTCGACGAGTTCACGAGCGACTCGAGAAACTGAATATTTTCCGCGAACCAGACGACAAACTGGAACTGTTACTACACTTGCTGTCTTTCCGGGACAGTGCACTCTTCCGCGCACTCATTTTCCTGTCCAGAAACCTGTCGAACACTTGTCTGATGGTGGAATGTTTCCTGTCGAAGGGATTTGGAAACATTTCGAGCGGTCCACTCTGCACAGCGGGTGTTGCAAATGTGCGTGTCACCACTGAGGCAACACGAGTGGGGGCGTTGCGAAACGCGCGGTCAAGTTCACCGGTGTAATCGCGCGGTTAAATATTGCTCATTGTTAATGTGAAATGTACTACTGATGTTCGGTGACTGTATACGGTGCGGGTTTGATACAGGGTTAACAGGTGACGTCCGCAACTCCGTTGCGCCAAAATTCGTTTATCGCGCGAGCACCGTAAATTTTTTCCGAGATATAAAAGTATCCTATGTCCAAAGTATCTACATGATACCAAATTTCATCAAAATCGGTTCAGCAGTTTAAGCGTGAGAAGTAACATACAGACAGACAGATACACTTTCGCATTCATAATATTAGTATGGATATCGTACATATTAGAACTAGAAATAATATTTTGAAATCGAAACCCGCTGACAAGTTTCAACGTTTGGTGCAGTGACTGCATACGAGGGCTGCTATTTATGTATCCGGAATTAAAAAAAGAAACAAACATATATCATTTAATATGGTTTTATTGCTTTTCAAAATATTCGCCGCGATGATCGACACACTTTTGCATACGCTGGAACCAATTTTCATAGCACTTTTTCCATTCTGATTGAGGTATCTCCAAAACGTGCATTTTGAACGCATCAACAGCCTCTTCGCAGGTCGAAAAACGTTGACCACGTAATTTGTTCTTCGCGTATGGAAATAAAAGGAAATCGTTAGGTGCCAAATCAGGGCTGTACGGCGGATGACCAGTCAATTCGATCTTTTGACCCTCCAAAAACTGAGTTGTTTCAGCTGAGGTGTGACAGCTAGCATTGTCGTGATGTAATATGATTCTGCGTTGTCGGTTGTCCTTTCTTATTTCTTCAAAGACTTCTGGTAAACAAATGGTCGTATACCATTCAGAATTAACCGTTTTACGATTCTCTAATGGCACTGTAGCCACATGTCCATTAATTCCAAAAAAAACAGGCGACCATTTGCTTCAAAGTGCTTTTTGCACGAGTAACTTTTGTTGGTTTCGGCTCATCTTGGAACACCCACACCGTTGACTGTTGTTTAGTTTCGGGGTCATATGCATAGATCCAAGATTCATCACCTGTGTAGATATTATAAACGGCTTTTGACGTACCACGGTTGTATTTTTTTATCATTTTTTTGCACCAATCGACACGAGCCCGTTTTTGATCGATTGTCAAGTTGTGCGGAATCCAACGCGAACATATTTTTTTATAGCCAAATGTTCGTGTAATATCTTATGTATGCTCGTCATACTTATGCCTAAGGACGCCTCTATCTCGCGATATGTAACATGACGATCACGCATTATTAGTTCCCGCACAGCATCTATATTTTGTGGGACAACAGCTGTTTTTGGGCGACCTTCTTTATTTTCATCCGTGAGCATAGACCGCCCACAATTAAACTCACTGTACCAGTGATAAACAGTTGTTTTTGATGGTGCTTCATCTCCAAAAGTTGCGGTGAGTTGAATAAAGCACTGTTGTTGATTTAGCCCACGCCGAAAATCGTAGTAAATCATTGCACGAAAATGTTCACGCGTTAAATCCATGGCAAATGAAGACACGCAATGTTCAAAATGACGCCACAATGGAAAAATAATTGACAGTCACATGAAACAAAATGTATTCTTCAACCAAAGAGTTATATTTTCAAATGTTGTAATTACTTTTTAAATATTGTTATTGTAAGTGGCCAGTTCCGGATACATAAATAGCAGCCCTCGTAATATTACAATTCTATCTATTAGAATAAATTCTTTGCGATAGAGCGAGCAAAAATCAAAATAACTATTATGGAAATAAAATATTCTGACACAAATTACAGTTTAAATAAAAAAAAATAAGCTGATAACATTGGCTGATAATATCCATCGCTGTCATTTTATTTAATCCAAATATTTAAAATCAATAAGGAAATGTTATTGTGCAGGTTTTGGTGAATTATTATTTGTTTAATGAGGATGTAGCTGATAAATAATGTGAATTGTATTTTCTTCTTATTTCTTCACCGCCTGTTCTCTGTTTTTCAAGGTATCCGTTTGTTTGATACAGTTTAGCTTGATTATTATAATTATTACAACATTTTCGCGTTCGCTGAGCTTATAATATGAGATATTATCTTATGAGCTGTTGGAAAAAGTTGAGTACACTTAAGTAATAACGAATTTAACAATTTTATTATTTGCCAAAGCAGGAAGAATGTTACCCCAAAATGTTTCCCTATGTGTGTGTAAACACACTAGGCTGAATTACGCCGGCGTAAATTCCGCCGCAAATGTCAAACGCATACAAAATACGGACGGAACGTGACGGAATAGTGTATCGTCCCCCGCGTTCCGTCCGTATATTGTATGAGTTTGAAACGCGGCGTAAACGCGGCGGAATTTACGCCAATAAAATGACATAATAAAATGACAGCGATGGATATTATCAGCCAATGTTATCAGCTTATTTTTTTGATTTAAACTGTAATTTGTGTCAGAATATTTTATTTCCATAATAGTTATTTTGATTTTTGCTCGCTCTATCGCAAAGAATTTATTCTAATAGATAGAATTGTAATATTACGAATTTTATTGCTTTTCAAAATATTCGCCGCGATGATCGACACACTTTTGCATACGCTGGAACCAATTTTCATAGCACTTTTTCCATTCTGATTGAGGTATCTCCAAAACGTGCATTTTGAACGCATCAACAGCCTCTTCGCAGGTCGAAAAACGTTGACCACGTAATTTGTTCTTCGCGTATGGAAATAAAAAGAAATCGTTAGGTGCCAAATCAGGGCTGTACGGCGGATGACCAGTCAATTCGATCTTTTGACCCTCCAAAAACTGAGTTGTTTCAGCTGAGGTGTGACAGCTAGCATTGTCGTGATGTAATATGATTCTGCGTTGTCGGTTGTCCTTTCTTATTTCTTCAAAGACTTCTGGTAAACAAATGGTCGTATACCATTAGTGGGTAGTTCCTCGGAGAGTCTCACATACCCCGGCCGATGTCCCCATTCCGCCGGGGACGCGCAAAGCATTTCCCAGAAAAAAAAGGTAGAAAAGACAACTACAGATATGACTGTGTATAATAATATTATAATACTAGCTGTCCCGGCAAATGTTGTTTTGTCATTTAAAGTATTTCTACTTCATCAGTTGATACAAAATCTTACCCCCTCTTTTGTCCTCTGAAGAGGGTTGGGGGGAAAAATTTTATACACCAGACGTTAAGTTGAAAAACACAGTTAAAAATAAGTCCATTAAAGAAAAAGTTTGATACAAAATCTGACCCCTCTTTGGTCCCCTTAGAGGGTTGAGGGGGGGGGGATTTTTATACACCAGATGTTGAGTTGAAAGAAGACAAATATATCTGCGAAAACCGTATGCAAAACGGATCGGTAGTTTTCGTGTTAAAGAAAAAAGTTTGATACAAAATCTGACCCCCTCTTTTGTCCCCTTAGAGGGGTGGGGGGATAATTTTTTATGCACCAGATGTTAACTTGGAAGAAGACAAAATATATATCTGCGAAAACCGCATTCAAATCGGATCAGTAGTTTTCGTGTGATAGTGGAACAAACATACAGACAGACAGACAGACAAAAAAACTGACCACATTTTTGGCTTCTATAGCGATGTAGTGACGCCCCCCGCTTATTATTTTTTGAATATTTTTAATGTACAGAATTCTCATTTCTACAGTTTTATTATAATATGTATAGATTATACTGCTTAGTAGTTGATTATTATTATACATTTTGCTAGAGCATTTTCGTTGCGATTAGTCGTCAGGTGTATGAGGCGGTAAAGTTTAATGTAATTAGTAATTACTAATTAGCATTAAAAATGTAATTCGCTGCTAGACTATTCTGCGTGGAAAGTCATGCATATTCAGTGTTGGCTAACCCGCCGGTCGAGTTGCGCCAGTGCAGCCTTCGCCAACTTTCAAGGATCAAACTATTAAAATACAGGTTTTTGACTTTTTCACGCTATGCGCCTGATAAATTGTGAGATTATTAATATTACTTATTATACACGTGATGTGATAAAACCACTATCGATGACTATTGTAATTTGTAAGTTTAGTCGACATCGTAGGCTGGGTTTATATGCGGCGGCGTAAACGCGCGGTTTGGCCGCTACACCGCACCGTACGATTTTCTTCAAATTAGCTCCGAAAGTACAGATAAAGTGTAAATCATAAGAAATGTATTTTTTTATCGCAGATAAAGACACAGTTCCTTTGTATAGTCGAATGATACGTCAAACATAATATTTTTAGATAAATACATCCCGAAAACTTAATTCCTGTATCTTCCTAGAACTAGTGTGTAGGGAACTTTACAGATTTTAGAGACTAAGGGCCTGTTTCACCACTTCCTGATAAGTGCCGGATAGGCTATCCATCACTTAACTTGACGGATAGAGTATGGAGAATCTGTCAAAAAAGTTGTGGATATTAGTTAGGGACTAGAGATATCTTCAAGGCCTCGTAATAATTAATAATCAGCTTTGAAGTCACCGAGCTAATCTTTCACAATTTAAGTTCTCCGAAGTCGTTGAACTTCACATAGATAAATGTTAATAAGTAGAGCGTTGGTATCACAAATCACAAGTATTTTAGAATTATTACAAGTGTAAGTTAGTATTGTATTAGCTCTTCGATAAGGATAAAAATTGGCCAAGTGCGAGTCGGGCTCGCTCACGAAGGGTTCCGTACCGTTACAGAGAGAAATCAGAAAGTATGCAAAAAATTGTTTTTTGTATGGGAGCCCCCTTAAATATTTATTTTATTTAAATTTTATTATTAATAATTAAATTACAAATATAATTAAGGATTTTGTGAAAATTTAAAGCGTTAATTAGCTGTTGCCATTATTAATTAAGAGCAAAAAAAGGAAAAAAAATCACGTTTGTTGTATGGGAGCCCCCTTGAATATTAATTTTATTTTGATTTTAGTATTTGTTGTTATAGCGGCACCGAAAATACATAATATGTGAAAATTTCAGAACTCTAGCTATAGCGGTTCTTGAGATACAGCCTGGAGACAGACAGACGGACAGACAGACATCGAAGTCTCATGAATAGGGTCCCGTTTTTACCCTTTGGGTACGGAACCCTAAAAATTATGAAATAAAGATATTATGAGCACTTGACAGCACTTGGGCTACACTATAGGGTACTATTCCCAATACCGATTTTCTGAATTTAACTGTTATTGTATGTGTATGGCCTATAATACAATAAAAGAAACGTGTTGAAAATCGAAGCACAAACTGCGGAGTAATCGATGAACATACATACAAAAACCAAAGCCGAAAATTTAACCTTCTCAATTCTCATTCTTGGGAGTCGGTAATTGTTACCTAGAAACAGTAAACTTTGCCCATAGATTATGGAGATATTCCTTAGTCTATGACTTTGCCTTTGAATTTTCCGTTTGATCCTGAATATGGCTAAGTCCGTCTTAGCTATCTTTGCCTCGCAGACATAATATTATAACAATATGTCTGCGAGGCAAAGATAGCTAAGATAGGTATACACCTATTGTACTACCTTTATAGATTAAGGATTAGTCTAAAGCCGACTTGCGTCAGTTTCGGTTAAAGGTATCTCTATCATTTCGCATATTGAAGACATAGAGTTGACGAAGTGGGTAACTAATCTATATAAAATTCTCGTGTCACAATATTAGTTACCGTGCTCCTCTGAAACGACTTTACTGATTTTTACCAAATTTTATATGCATATTCAGTAGGTCTGAGAATCGGGTACTGGCTACTTTTTATATTGATAAGTGCATTTGTTAGATAAATAATTGTAAATTATTACAACTCGAGACTGACGGCGACCATTGTTTGCGCGACGCGACGGGATAGCGATGACCGTTGCCATGGTGCCATACTTATTTAGTAATATTTAGTCACTTCAATAAAATAATTTGGGCGAAATACTTTATATGGCAAAACAGCGTTTGCCGGGACAGCTAGTATTTTATAAGATAAGAGCAATTACTTACTCATTTTTTCCTTATAAATATGTAATTTGAACAAACGTTGTAATCTTCATCATCAGACTAATATATCTGGCTACATATAAAATTCTTATTTTTTTGATTTCAGATAATTTTTCGGGCCCTTGAGCTTCCATATATGCAAAAAACGACACTTTTCAAATTTTCAGTTACCCAATTTATCCACTCATGTCTTCACTTTGAAAGAGAAGGCGTGATATTTTGACTAACGATTAGAGGTAACCCAATCTGGCGAAGCTGAGGTGAGCCGTGAGCCTAAGAAGGCTTTCAGCCTCAGACATCAAAGTGTACCCTTATCTTTGAACTAAAATTGATGTTTACTTTGAAACGGTAAACAATTTTGCTTAGAAGTCCGATAAAGTTAGCCTATACGGGGTTTATAAAGAAGCGATAATACTTTAGGGTGTGTATGTGTCCCTTGTATAAAGTTCTAAGTAATGTGAATTTTAGCTCCCTTGTGGTGAGACTTGAGAGTGCCGAGGCATCATCGATCTTCGAGGAGGAAGGAGTTCTAGCCGATTGGAGTCGTCTGCAGGAGATTCCGAGGACCGCCTCCGAACACGTCGCGCAGACAAAACGTGTTTAGTTATTATAAATGTATATAAGTTAGTATAAATGTATATTATTGTATGTATATTAGCCTGTTAGGTATTTATAATATAGGCCAAGATGCCTGAATTAAATAATAAATAAATAAATATGTAGAGATCTGTGGTAGAGATACTAGATAGTAGCGCTGAAAAAAATACTTTTGCTTATTATGTTTCTATGAGAAATACTACAACATCAGGAATTTAATCATACCGAAATTAAACCAAAATACTTTAAGCGTTTAGTCTTTTTCACTAGCTTTTAATCTAGCAAACTAAAGGCAGCGAATATCTTGGGGAGAAATTCCCCAAAGGATTATTGCGAGCTCGATACTGCCTGCAACTTTGACAGTGTTCTGAAAAACGTTTAAGGCTGGCCGCATGCACATGTTTTCCGTATTCGATTTCCTAATGTGGAATTACGATTTGGAATTCCGTGAGACTAGGTGTCTAAACACACTATGCCAAATTTCCGCGGCGGAAGTTCGGCTTGATTCCGCCTGCAATGTATTTTAAATTACCGATGACACACCATGCCAAAATTCCGTCGCGTTATATTGTATGCGTTTGACATTGCTGACGTAATCATGCGGAATTTTCACTGCGTAAATTCGGCATAGTGTGTTTAGACACACAAACGTTAGTTTTTTTCACGCTCGAACACGCCGGCTAGCGGCTTGCACAGTTTTTAAACGTGCACTGCAGAATTCGTTCCGTTGGGAAAAAGCGAATGTGTGTGCAAGTTAATGTATTTTCTACTGATTCCATGCATTCGGATTTCCGAATACGGAAAACTAATTCGGAAATCGAATACGGAAAACGTGCGTATGCGGCCAGCCTAAACTTCGCACGTACCGTACATTTCTTTTCTGACTGAAAATATTATCTCTACACCAAAATTTCGCCATACCTAATCAGAGGTTCAAGGTAAAGAGGTAGTTGACAGTCAGATATACTTTCTCATTTAAATTATAAGTATGGACCTGTTACATAATATAAAAAATAAATAAAAAATGTTTTATTAAAAGCTTTTATTTCTGAATATAATTGAATCAAATATTTTCCGAACGTTTTTACTACTGGTGCCTAACACCGGTTCGGGAACTAGCCCGGCGAGAAGAATCGGCGTAAAAGATTCGCACGGGGCCACTTTTTACCAAAAAAGTGGGAAAAATTATTCTTTTCTAAATAAAATTGTAACAGTTTAGAAAAATATCATAGATATAAGATTACTCGTTAACATTATAAATTGAACAAAAATACTGGGTGAAGGAGTAGCCATAACTCATGTGATATCTTGCGTGGCCCCGTTCTTGAGGTCAATGGTTGTCTATCACGCTGATACATATACTATGCTGATACTGTATCAGCGCACAGAGATCACGCTTATCTGACCTCTGTAGTCGATAATTTCGTATGAACACTGTTATATTGGTTTATCGAAGTATTTAATAAGACATAATGTCTTTCGAATTTGGTTTAACGGCTTTGTAATGAGTTTCCTAATGATTGAAAGCCAGTCTACGATTAAATTACATTTCAATAGAAGATATACAACCACCATCAATACTAACAATACGAAAGTGTTCTGTCAGTTAATTAAAGGTATAATTATCGCAAAGACAAAATTTGTTAGTCCCGGATGATCCCGGCGTAGTTTTTCATTTACGGCGTAGTAAGAATTTTTGTAAAGACGAAGTAACGGACTATAATATCTAGTTTACCATAATAATATTTTGAATACCAACGAATAACGAGGCTTGGGAACTATTTACAAATATTTTATATCACTGTTTATTATAATTTACGACCAATTTACAAAACAAGGTAAAATCAAATAACTCCTGCGCAGTATTATAGAGCCGACAAAAAGTGATCACACTATTGACCTACGAGAATCGAAGGACGCGGATAAAATTTCATTGATAAGTTTATCAGTAGCAATATGAAGTTGTAAGTTTTGTGGTCAAGGTATTGGCGAGGACACTCGTTATGGCGCAGCGCAGACGACAGACTATCCGTGACGCACTTTTTATCTGTGGAAATAGAACCTATGCAATTATATGCGGACTTTTTGCGCGTCGTGTGCGTTACTGCATATAATTGCATAGGTTCTATTTCCCACAGACTAAAAAGTGCGTCTCGGATAGTCTGTCGTCTGCGCTGCGCCTATAATATTATACTAGCCTGCTAGTTTATCGTGCGTTAACCGTAATATTTTTACAGTTTAGTGATTTATGCTTGAAAACTGAAAAGACGCACAGACAAATATTAACACATAAATGTTGGTATGCTGCAGTTTGCTGTTAATCCGAGACTTTCCATGTCCTGTCCAACTGCCGCCAGGTGGAGCTCTGTCATGTCTTACTAACTATAGGGTTTTTTCATTATTATTTACTTAAGGCATTGGCCTGGATTAGATAATCAGGGCGAGCGAAGCGACCCCTAGTATATCCCACAACCTGTACATCTTGTGGTACACTTTACGGAAAACTATCACGCCTATTGATTTGTGCTTTAACATAGTAATTTTTATTTATATTATGTACTTCGATGTGTTATCATTGGTCAGTCAAGGCTTAGTTATTTAAATAATTAGTTATTTAATATATATATATATATATATATATATATATATATATATATATATATATATATATATATATATATATATATATATATATATATATATATATATATATATATATATATATATATATATATATATTACTTAACGTAGCACCATATTGTCACATATACAGGATGTATTAAGCGATAATACTTTAGGGTGTAGGTCAATCAGTTCACTGTAAAAGTAGCAACACTGAAAGAGTTACTTTTGACTTCTTATCATGTTTCTATGAAAAAAGAGCTGACATCATGAATTTGACCATCCAAATTCACTTCACTTCATTAAAAAATTGACTTTCAATGCTGCTACTTTCACAGTAAACTCTAATAATAATTTATTTTACTTTTCAATTTGTACTTAATTATTTTGAAGACCTACCTACTTGATTAGCGTTTGACTTAACAAATACTGCATTTCTTTAGAAGTGCATTGCTTTGGAGTACCTTCCAATTTTCAATCCTTTAGTTATTACTTATTAATTATAATAATATAATCAAGGGCACTCATATATATATATCATATATATATATATATATATATATATATATATATATATATATATATATATATATATATATATATATATATATATATATATATATATATATATATATATATATATATATATATATATATATATATATATATATATATATATATATATATATATATATATATATATATATATATATATATATATATATATATATATATATATATATATATATATATATAAATATGCCTTATATTATTTTGTAAATATCTGTGTACCATCATGACCCCGCACTCCGCATTAAACTTCTTTGGTGGTACCTGCCTACGTTACAAGGATAAGGGCTTATAATTTTTGTATTTAAGCTTAATTTGGTTCATTTAATCTTAAAATGTTTGTCCGGAGCAGGTTTATATTAGTAGTAGAAGTCCGGGGGAGGCTTATATTAGTAGGGAAATCATACGAAGTTTACCGGGTAAGTATTTTAGTTTCGACAGGCCATCGCTTACGCTATTATTAATAATATATATACCTAATTACTCATTAGTGTTCACCTGCTTGAACGGCAACTACTATTATAGTACGTGACATTTTTACAAAACCTGCGAGTCTCACAGGGCACAAAGTTAGCTGAAACTTTAAAGATTTATCATAGTTAGCCATAGACTTATAATATTACTACTACTAGCTGTTCCGGCAAACGATTCTTTGGCATATTTTATAAAGTATAACGCCCGTATTATTTTATTGAATTAGTGACTAAATAAGTATGTCACATGGCAACGTCCATCGCAATCCCGTGACCCGCGTCGCATAAACAATGGTCGCTCTTTATAGACAAATAATTTGCAATAAAATAAAATTGCGACTATAATTAAAGATCTAAGCTATCCTATCTCTCAAGTTGGAAAAAAGCACAAATTAAAAAAAAAACATTAAAATCGGTTAAGTAGTTTAGGAATCCATCGCGGACAAACATCGTGACAGGAGATTTATATATATTAGATACTGTCGTAGTTAGCACATACAGTAGCATTGACTCAAAAGTTGCAGCAAATAGAGTGCAGCGTCTTGGGAGTAGACATTTATTTACTCTTTTTCAATTCATTTTAATATCAATAAATAAACTATTGTAGTAATCTATTTCTTTATTACGTGCTACTGCTGACTCTTACTAATTTAAATGTGTTGATTTAAATAATCAATTCTAATAAAAATAGAGATAATAAAATATTGGTTCACTTAAATATTATTGAGGGGAACTGGGAAGCACATAATTATTACCATAATCATGACTTTATACTAGGGTATTTACTCGTATTACTATATCCATGAATGTTATTTATTATTATTATTATTGGCGATGACCGCAAAAATGCATGATTGCTAGCCAGAGAATGGATTAGGTCGGCAAAAACTAAGAAAACAGTTAGATCTATGTCTAATTTTTAGAACAGTAATAGTGCCCAGTTTTGAAGATTTAAAATTGGTTAATGTGAAAATGTTAACCAAATAATAACGAATAGACGACCTCCTCAAAATACCTCAGAAATCAGGAGTACATATTATGTGTATGTTACACGTGCTGTGTAACATGCACATAATATTATGTATTCTAATTTTGCAGGTGCAGGCTCTGGGGACATTCTAATATTTATTTTCGCTACTGGTTAGATCTGTACCAATTTAAATTCAACATCATTACATCTTCGATCCAATTTGGATCCTATCAAAATACAAAATGGTATGTGTTAGTGTGTTGGCTGGACATGACAACCCGACCAAACTATGTAGATCCACTGCCCATTAATGTCTCAGATACTACGAGAGTTGTTTTGCAAGCACAAAACTATTAATAATGAGTCTAAAAATAACTTGACAGACAATATTTCATGTTTACTACATAAAAGTTTTAATTGTGGATAAATTATTTCCGTCTACGGAAATCGTGAGTTCAAGGTAAGAGACAAACATAACGAGATAAGAAGAATTCGTATTGTAATAATTTAAATGTATAATGTTATCATTATATCGAAATAATCATTAAAGTTAAATATGCATATTTTATGGAAGAATCGATTGTAAGAAATTTTACTCTGTAACAAAAATCTAAATAAGCTTTTGCTCAATACAGATTAGATATGGGATCAAAACCCTGGCTTTTAATGAAAGTTAAATCTCTTCATCCCTTTCATACAAGAAAAATAGAATAAAAAAAATATAATATTTGCGTAAATAGGTAAGTCCCCTTTGAATCTCAAGTACTTAAAATGTAAATAAATTCAAGTCATTAGTTTTTGTTTGCGGAATACGAAATAAGTAGCATTAATCCACTCCGCAAATCCGTCGGATATACGTACGATCCGAGCTAAAATTATCACTATCACTGTTTTAAATCATGGCTTGAATTTCATAAAAACAAGAAAAAAAAAAAAAATAAGTATCAGATAGAAAGACAGACATTCTATTGCAATTTATAATATAAATGTGGATATTTAACCCAGAGTTAATTTAACCGATATTTTGTGGGTTGTAGGAAACTATATATTTTTGACACACAACAGCAGTATCTCAGACACTGTATACATAATGCTAACACCACAGAGTAATACTGTGCGTCTGAGTTTCTAATTAATTCATGAAGCCCCAAGCGGCCACATCCGGCCGCGATAACAATGAAAAAGCTATTGTGTCTCGTTTTGCCACGACTGATGGGTTAATATTGGTTCTATAGTGTTCAAATATTAGCCTCATCTGTCAATATGCAAGTAGATATTTGCAAGTGCGCTGCACTGGTTTCTAGTATCGCCTGTTATAATATTATAACAATAGGTATTAGGTATATAATTTTTGTAAGTAGTAAAATAAACTCCACCTACAATTGTGGGCCCCATTTTTGTCTGGGCCAACGTAGACCCCACCAGGGGTTCACCTGGACCACTTTGGGAATTACTGCCGACTGCCCACCAAATCCATACTTCCATACAAATATTATAAATGCGAAAGTGTGTCTGTCTGTCTGTCTGTTACCTCTTCACGCCCAAACCGCTGAACCGATTTTGCTGAAATTTGGTATGAAGATAATTTGAGTCCCGGGAAAGGATAAACTATTATAATTCTAAAAAAATTTGACGACCTCCGTGGCTCAATGGTTAGAGTGTGTGGCAACTCAAGCCGGGGGTCGCGGGTTCGAATCCCGCCGACGGAACAAAAAGTTTTTCAATGTTCCTGGGTCATGGATGTGTATTAAATATGTGTATGATATAATAAAAATCTTAAATATATGTATAGTATAAAAGTATTAAATATATTTCCGTTGTCTGGTACCTGTAACACAAGTCCTTCAGGTACTTAGCACGGGGCCAGACTGACGTGGTGTGAAGCGTCCATAGATATTATTATTATTATTAATGATACATTTTATCCCGGAAAAATATACGGCTCCCGCGCGAGACTCGATATGGGCGCAACGGACTTGCGGGCGTTATTATGTTAAAAAAAGACGGGTTGCACTCCGGGAGTGCCGGCAGAAGTGTAAACTTGATTATTAACGTTGGGCATTATTTTTTTAACCCATTTTTTATGAAAAACGATTTTTTTAATTAATTGAAACCCTTACAATTTTTTTAACCCATTTTTTATGAAAATCGATTTTTAAAAAATCGATTTTTGAAGTGAAAACTTCTTTAGCGGCGTTGAGCACTTTGGGGGATGGGTAAAAACTGTGAAACTCGCGTCAGATTCTCGTGCTGATCGATTCTGAGACTAAATCGATTAATCGAACAATCGATTGTTTTTTTCGATTGTCGATATTTTTTTATCGATTGTAAGGGTTTCGATTAATAAAAAAAATCGATTTTTTAAAAATCGTTTTTCATAAAAAATGGGTTTAAAAAATTGTAAGGGTTTCAATTAATTAAAAAAATCGTTTTTCATAAAAAATGGGTTAAAAAAATAATGCCCAACGTTAATAATCAAGTTTTCACTTCTGCCGGTACTCCCGGAGTGCAACCCGTCTTTTTTTTTTATTAATCGAAACCCTTACATTCGATTATTTTTTTTTAACCCATTTCTTATGAAAATCGATTTTTAAAAAATCGATTTTTTTAATTAATCGAAACCCTTGCAATCGATTATATCGACAATCGAAAAAAAACAATCGATTGTTCAATTAATCGATTTCGATGTTACAACACTACTCTCCAAACCGTCTTACGGTTTTTCGATCAGCACGAGAATCTGACGCGGGTTTCACAGTTTTTACCCATCCCACAAAAGTGCTCAACGCCGCTAAAGAAGTTTTCACTTCAATAATCGGCCAAGTACGAGTCGGACTCGCGCACGAAGGGTTCCGTACCGACTACCGCTACAGAGAAAAAATAGACCAAAAATTGTGTTTTTTGTATGGGAGCCCTTAAATTTTTTTTTATTTAAATATTATTATTACATATTAAATTTAGTACACATATAATTAAGGCCTTTGTCGAAATTTCAAGTGCCTACCTGTCGTCAACATTGATACCGAGCAAAAAATGTTTGAAAAATCACGTTTGTTGTATGGGCGTCCCTTTTATTTTTTATTTTTTGTTTTTAGTATTTGTTATTATAGCGGCAACAGAAATACATAATCTGTGAAAATTTCAACCTCTAGTTATTACCGTTCTTGAGTTACAGCCTGGAGACAGACGGACAGACGGACAGACGGACAGACATCGAAGTCTCAGTAATAGGGTCCCGTTTTTACCCTTTGGGTACAGAACCCTAAAAAACTGATGTCTAAGCACGTGGCAATACCTTGTTAGAGAAAACGCGTTGTAATAAAAATGTTGATTGTTGGTGTTAAGGAAAATCAAAGTGGGAGTGTCGAACAAAGCGGATCCGCCTTGTTATCACATTGACCCCAATTATTTTAATATTTGATACCGAAATAATAGACGCACTTCACTGGAAATATCGTTTTAATATTATCAGTCCTGTTTCTAAGTAGATAAATTCTCTATTACTGTTGCTGGGCAATTTTTGGCTATTGTTGTCAGGCGAGTTACTGTATTTCAGCAATTTGAAGTCATTACTAATTATTGATGTAATATCACATTACGCACCTAGGGCAGGAAAATAAGAAGTGTCTCAGATCACCTGTAACTGTAAACATGGGATCTGAGGCTTTCTTATTTACTTCCCGTGGTGCGTATACTATTTTTCTCATCGACGGAGGCGGAAAACGGCAATATCGGTAAAGGTACAATTCCGTGCATCGCGATCGATCGCGGTCGTGCACGACCTACGACTGTCGTCGGACGCTCGCGACCATAGTCAGCGTATGAAAATGTATGGCACCGCTTCCGAGGCCCGCGACTGACGCGCGCGGCCTACGACTGTCGTAAGCCGCGCGCGATTATTAATTTAAAAAAATCTCAAAATAGGTGGTGTTTTGAACAAAATTGCTAACATAAAATCATAGCTGGCACTAACACACCTGTAACATTTGTTAGTGCCAACTGTATATTTCGACTGCTCCTAGGTTTTTTTTAATAGGGGGCGAACGAGCAAACGGGTCACCTGATGGAAAGCAACCACCGTCGCTCATGGACACTTGCAACATCAGAAGAGCTGCAGGTGCGTGGCCGGCCTTTTAAGAGGCTCTCTTCTTGAAGGTTTGTAGGTTGTATAGGTCCGGAAAATTTACAGATGGCGGCAGTTTGTTTCAGTTTTACTGTGAAAGACTCATTAAGGTGATGAGGATGGTGTATATTCCCGTGGAATAATGGAATGCTGCAGGAGGTGTGATCGCGAATAATTGTACTCCCCGTGATTCAGCAGCTAGAAGATGCAGAGCGAAAACACATCTCAGCGCAATTCCAACGGATGTAGACTCTAGCTTGTTTGAAACACAATGGCTGTCTTCAATAAAGCCCTTCGTTGGTTACTATCCAGAGGGAATAGTTGGTATTTTGTCCTCATTTTTGGCCCCTGCCCAAAGATGAGAACAGTATTCCACGTGAGGCCGAATCTTCACCTTGTAGAGTTTTAGGGGTTGCATCAGACTGAAATACTGTCTCGCTCAACAGAGCGAGCTCAACAACTTAGTATTCTTAACAAAGAATACTAAGCTTATTCAAGGCTAACTTGGCCTTACCCGTTTATCGCCCGAGAACTGAAAATTGACATGAAAAGTATCCCATGTCCTTTCCCGGGATTCAATTAAGTATCCCCATTTTAAATATCAGAAAAATCGATTTAGTGGTTTGGGCGTGAGGAGGTAACAGGTGAATAAACTGATAGATAAACACACCTTTGCAATTACAATAATGTAAGTATGGATATAGATTATACTTGATTTATATTTCATGATCTCTTCTTCCGGCCGGGAAACTTAGGAACTAGTACTAGTAACCTAAGTGATCCTATTCCTATAGTCGTATTCCTCATATTGTCAGAGGGTCGTGACCTCTCCTTTTATAACCTTCCTGCTAATGATGTTACGCCAGCTTCTCCTGTCTTCGTCTATTCGAAGAGCGTCGTAGACGATTGACTCAATAATTATTGTGGTGTGGATTTGATCGGACGTACGTTACGCATTGGACGGCGTCCCCTCGTTTCTTCGCCCCCAATCTTGCCAGTGCCTATTTTTAACCCCCGACCAAAAAGAGGGGTGTTATAAGTTTGACGTGTCTGTCTGTCGGTCTGTCTGTCTGTCTGTCTGTCTGTCTGTCTGTCTGTCTGTCTGTCTGTCTGTCTGTCTGTCTGTCTGTCTGTCTGTGGCATCGTAACATCCAAACGGGTGGACCGATTTTGATCTAGTTTTTTTGTTTGAAAGCTGCCATGACCGAGAGTGTTCTTAGCTATAGTTCATCATCATCAGCCTGCTCATTGCTGAAATATCACGGTTTATCTGGTTCGTGTTAGGACGATTAGCAACTTGCAGTCGTTTGATGGGTTTTATATTTTGCTGGTTCGTGACACTTATGAATATATACACACTATTGGAAAGTTGACCTGGTGCTGCAGCATCACCTGGTAATCAATAGGATACCGAACTCCTCACTAACTTAGAGCAGAGGTTTCGTGTTTGGGCTCATTTTAATTGCGGCAACCAGTGAGACGTAGATAAACAGTAAATATTTGCATGCTGCTGCTGTAGCATCACCTGGATTCTATAGGAGCCAAGCTCCGTATGAACCCAAAGGGGAGGTTTCATGTTTGGGCTCATATTGACGGCCTCATCCAAGAAGACATATTTTATAGATGGTATTCATTGGGATATTATGATCCAGTTGATAGGAATTATTCTGCCACAAGTTTAAAAAGCATAAAATAAAATAAAATTAAGAAATTTAAAAAACCCCCGCCAAAAAACTTTAAAAAGTAATGAAATAATATTTACTGACTTAAGTTTAAATAATTCCTAAGAGTAAAGTAATATTTTAGTTCATAAATGTTGTCAAGGTGTGTCGGGGGACCGCTAATGTACATGTTTGATTTCACATAACATTATAGTTTAAGGGTCAGTTCACAGCGACCCAAATCGGGAGAATCAGCGACTATTATGGCGATAGAAAATGCAAAAGTCGCTGCATGTAGTTTACTTGGCGGTCCCCCGACACACCGTGACAACAGTTATGGACTAAAATATTACTTTACTCTTAGGAATTATTTAAACTTAAGTCAGTAAATATTATTTCATTACTTTTTAAAGTTTTTTGGCGGGGGTTTTTTAAATTTCTTAATTTCAGAATATTTATATCTTACTTATTTTCCGAGATACAGAATCGTAAAACGTCCTATTTGAAGTAAGATCCGTCTTAAAATGCACCAAGCGTACATTGGACGAGGAGAAGGGAGCGCGCGTGGCGCACCATTGTCACTTCGAGCTGCGTAGAAATTGTCGCTTGTATAAAAGTTGTTTGATTATAATAAATATTGGCTACTAAAAGTGTTTTGAGGTCATGGGAAATCTATATTGATATCAGACGTTTTTTTATGGAGGGTTAGAAAAATACGTTTCTAAGTGTTAAAAGTGAGTTTTGTTTAATATTTATATGTTAGGTAAATATTCGTCGTGCTATCATCAATAATAATGTCGTAAAAAGTTGACGTTATAAGTGATGATAGGACGATGTTGGACAAATACTTTAGAGCTTTTATGGGTTATATGTAATTATAGGACGCTTTTTCACGGAATGACTGATGCATTTTGTAAGTCCGTTGTGCAGATGGGACGTTATCACCTGAATCATAGCATAAGATAGGACGTTGTACGTTTAAAAATATTGTCAAATACAAATATATTTTTAAATTTATATATAAAAATGGATAAAATCTGTATTACCTTACAACTTATGGTGTGTGACAAATCAAAATCACAAAATTATCACTTTTGTGCGCATAATATCATTTACCTATAGCAACATAATATTATTTTTAAATATATTTATTTATAAATAAAATGAAGTTTTCTATATTACAATACTATATATGTATACATATATGTAAAATTTAATTTGCTTGTAATACATTTTTTGACATTTCATTTGATGAGAACAATATAACCTCGCAACATTCGCCTTTGCCTCCGAGTGCAGAAGATATAAGCCAGCAACTGGACGATGTTTGGCATGAAATTAACGAAGAGCCTAATCCATCTGCTGACCTCACCGTCAATAGCATTCAACCATCTTTACTTTCTTTAGAAGCGCCTTCTCGTTTCGAAAATTCACCTTTAAAACAGCTGGAAAACTTAGAAATTTCCGACAGTACGTGTACTATGGTTAGTCAAGAATTGTAAGTACAAATTCCTACGCCATTTCCAACTCTCTCTGAACTCTGAATCTGAACTCTGAAGCCTACAGACCACAGACAAATTGACGCCTTCGGCATGTTATGATGGAGGAAAATGCGCCTTTCATGGACTGCTTTCAGAACCAACACATCCATTCTGGCAAAGCTGAACATAAAAACAAGGCTCTGTACCACATGCCTCAAATAAATGTATCTTAGAATACTACAGACACATAGCCAAAAAGGAAGGAGGCAATGATATTAAATTAAGAAATTTAAAAAACCCCCGCCAAAAAACTTTAAAAAGTAATGAAATAATATTTACTGACTTAAGTTTAAATAATTCCTAAGAGTAAAGTAATATTTTAGTTCATAAATGTTGTCAAGGTGTGTCGGGGGACCGCTAATGTACATGTTTGATTTCACATAACATTATAGTTTAAGGGTCAGTTCACAGCGACCCAAATCGGGAGAATCAGCGACTATTATGGCGATAGAAAATGCAAAAGTCGCTGCATGTAGTTTACTTGGCGGTCCCCCGACACACCGTGACAACAGTTATGGACTAAAATATTACTTTACTCTTAGGAATTATTTAAACTTAAGTCAGTAAATATTATTTCATTACTTTTTAAAGTTTTTTGGCGGGGGTTTTTTAAATTTCTTAATTTAATATCATTGCCTCCTTCCTTTTTGGCTATGTGTCTGTAGTATTCTAAGATACATTTATTTGAGGCATGTGGTACAGAGCCTTGTTTTTATGTTCAGCTTTGCCAGAATGGATGTGTTGGTTCTGAAAGCAGTCCATGAAAGGCGCATTTTCCTCCATCATAACATGCCGAAGGCGTCAATTTGTCTGTGGTCTGTAGGCTTCAGAGTTCAGATTCAGAGTTCAGAGAGAGTTGGAAATGGCGTAGGAATTTGTACTTACAATTCTTGACTAACCATAGTACACGTACTGTCGGAAATTTCTAAGTTTTCCAGCTGTTTTAAAGGTGAATTTTCGAAACGAGAAGGCGCTTCTAAAGAAAGTAAAGATGGTTGAATGCTATTGACGGTGAGGTCAGCAGATGGATTAGGCTCTTCGTTAATTTCATGCCAAACATCGTCCAGTTGCTGGCTTATATCTTCTGCACTCGGAGGCAAAGGCGAATGTTGCGAGGTTATATTGTTCTCATCAAATGAAATGTCAAAAAATGTATTACAAGCAAATTAAATTTTACATATATGTATACATATATAGTATTGTAATATAGAAAACTTCATTTTATTTATAAATAAATATATTTAAAAATAATATTATGTTGCTATAGGTAAATGATATTATGCGCACAAAAGTGATAATTTTGTGATTTTGATTTGTCACACACCATAAGTTGTAAGGTAATACAGATTTTATCCATTTTTATATATAAATTTAAAAATATATTTGTATTTGACAATATTTTTAAACGTACAACGTCCTATCTTATGCTATGATTCAGGTGATAACGTCCCATCTGCACAACGGACTTACAAAATGCATCAGTCATTCCGTGAAAAAGCGTCCTATAATTACATATAACCCATAAAAGCTCTAAAGTATTTGTCCAACATCGTCCTATCATCACTTATAACGTCAACTTTTTACGACATTATTATTGATGATAACACGACGAATATTTACCTAACATATAAATATTAAACAAAACTCACTTTTAACACTTAGAAACGTATTTTTCTAACCCTCCATAAAAAAACGTCTGATATCAATTTAGATTTCCCATGACCTCAAAACACTTTTAGTAGCCAATATTTATTATAATCAAACAACTTTTATACAAGCGACAATTTCTACGCAGCTCGAAGTGACAATGGTGCGCCACGCGCGCTCCCTTCTCCTCGTCCAATGTACGCTTGGTGCATTTTAAGACGGATCTTACTTCAAATAGGACGTTTTACGATTCTGTATCTCGGAAAATAAGTAAGATATAAATATTCTGAAAACAAGAGACTGTAGAGCTTCGATTTCCTATTTCATTTATACAATAAAATCATTTTTGTCCTATGATCACATAGAACTCTGTTCTACGCATAGGTCGAAATGCGAAAGTGTATCTGTCTGTCTGTTACCTTTTCATACTCAAATCGCTAAACCGATTTTGCTGATATTCGGTATGGAGGGAAAGGACATAGGATACTTTTCATCCTGGAAAAATGTACGTTTCCCGCGCGTAAACGAATTTTGGCGCAACAGAGTTACGGGCGTCTTCTAGTTCATAATATTTGTATGAATAAAATGTATTAAACAGAGGGAAATAATAAGTAACCTTTTATGTAATCTCTATGTCAATGCCAGTCATCTAACGACCAAGTTCAGGTTACATAACTGAATAATTAACTGGGACTTACCTCGCCTATTACCAAGGTAATTAACAGCTAGTTGTGTCTATAGAGGTCTTATCAATAGGAGTAGTTGCTATCCTAGAAGTCTGGTTACTAATGAATGGAGAAACACTTAAGGCCGTCCCCTGATCAAACGACCTTGACCATACATTTGCCGCGTTGCCGAGATCGCATCAAAACCCTATTTTTTTTAATTTTAAATCTTAGTTCAAAATTGTCCTAAAAAAATTAAAACGGGGAATATGTAGTTTATGATATTGTCGATCTATTGGTGTGTGTTTCAAATAAAAGTAATTTGTAAATACTAAGGAGATGCTGAATTGGTCATACTTTGGAAGCTGATATCATGACTTTAATAAACAAAAATAGAAAATTTAAAACGGGGAAAGGAATGTTGATATACTGAAGATTATTGCTGTATTTTTAACCGACTTCCAAAAAGGAGGAGGTTATAATTATGTTCGTCTGTTTATATATATATATTTTTTTGTATGTTCAACCATTACTTCGCCGTTTATGGACCGATTTTCATGATTCTTTTGTTGTTGTACAGGGTTGAATCCGAGGTTGGTACCATGTTCACAAAAGTGGTAATTTGATGATGGGATCCATGAGGAATCGAGGGGACTCCTTGAAATTTATATGGGAATATATAGTGATTTTGATTTTTTCTGAAGTATTTCAGGCATATACTACCAAAAAGTAAGATTTTGTACCAGGATATATCCTGGTTCTGAAGGTACCCAACAGAACTTTTGAATCCTTATAGATACAAGTTTGAGGATTTTGGCTTTATTTAAACTACTCCAAGCAAAAGCCAATGAATCCTACATTATTTTTGCTGAACATAGGCTAAATTTTATTTTGGAAAAAATAGGGTTTCGTAAGATATTTGGGTTTTTCGGACGCCAGGTGAAAAAATCAACTAGAAAAGTTACTTATTTTGCGTACGCTGCCGAAACTATAAAAGATAGAACCATAAAATGTTCTAAATATTGTAGATCTTATAAATATCTACAAAAAAGTTCGCGACACACTATACTTATCTATGTCGAGTGAGGCACAATAACCATTTTTTTATTTAAAAATCTTGAATTTTTTTGGACAACATTTAAACGCGTTTATTTTACTCATGCTATTAATCATTATCAAAATAAATTATTTCATCACTAAGTAAAGTTTATGTAAATAAAATTTGGTCTTTGAATGATTAAAATTGGACGTTTGGTTTTGAAATTATGGCGAAATTAAAATATTACGATAGTGGGCGTCACCAAGCGGTATGCGCTTGCGGGAGAAAGACAGTCTGTGCAGTGTGCACTGTACACCCTTCGGATAATGATTAATGACTGCGTCCGCGTCGTCAATGTCAGTGTCGGATTCTGTGAATTGACCTGGGAATCATTTTGCTGACCGAGTCTTTCCTGGGTAGGCTTTTTGCAGCCGTAACCGACATCCACGCGGGCGGAGCCGCGGGCGACCGCTAGTAATATGTACAACTCTAAGACAACAAGCTATAATATAGCCTTGTCGTCTCATATTATGTACTTAACTAAAAAGGGTAAAATTATTATTTTTTAACAAAAAATTAAAACCGACTTCCAAGGTAAAAACAAAAGTAATACTTATTCATAATCTAAAAAGAATCAAATAATTCTTATTCCTTATTATAGTGGCGTCTTCAGACTTCGCCTAAACCTCAACTATTTCTGTACTCAATCTTCATGCTTTTGAAGTCGGTACCAGCTTACCTTAGCGTAATTGCTATGTCAAGGATCTCAGAACTTTTCCGGGCTGGTACCACCCCGACTTCAACCGGTTAATCGCGACAAAATGTAAGAATATCTCGTTGGCAAATCATAGGGGTCGTCCATATTGTACGTTATATACTTTGAGGCCATCCCCCGAGCAAACGACCTTGACCATGCATTTGCCGCGTTGCCGAGATCGCACCAAAATCCTATTTTTTATACTTATCTTAGTTCAAAATTGACCTAAAAACAATTTAAACGGGGAATATGTAGTTACTGAAATTGTCGATCTATTGGCGTGTGTTTTAAGTAAAAGTAATTTGTAAATACTAGGGAGATACTGAAAGTATGCTTGAATTTTAATAAATTGGTATTACTTCGGAAGCTGATATCATGAGTATAATAAACAAAAACAGGAAATTAATAACGGTGAAAGGAATGTTCATACTTAAGATTATTGCTGTATTTTTATTTTTATTTTTGTAGCTTTCAAATTATGAGTTCTAAGGCTCTAAAACGGCAAATTACGGCATCTTCGTAGGGGGAGCACCTTAAGAGGGACGCGGACATGTAGTCACGTTGATTGTGCAATGTGCATGCCACAGACAGCTTCGCAATCATGGTGATAATCATGGTGGCGATCATGCTAGTTCATCCTAACCCAACCTATAACAAAACAAAGTGATAACACTAAGTTTAGGGTGTGTGAGTCCCCTGTATTGAGTTCAGTGTAAAAGTAGCACTAACGGAGTAACTTTTTTTAAACTTTTGTATGGTAAAATTCAACACTGGGGCGCTTGCCCACAAAAAAAAGTTTGCTCTTTCAGCGCTGCTACTTTTACGGTGAACTGTATGCAGAGGACTCATACACATTCTAAAGTAGATATTATCGTTTTGTTTAGTTACATCCTATAATAATAATTACGTGTAATGCCCTATGATCAGAAACTCTATCAAGTATGTTATAAGTACCAAGTCCACGGTTTACTGTTTTTCCTGGCACGTGTTTAATTTTTTAAACACGTGCACATTGTTAATTTATATTTATCTGTTTAAGCACTCAATAAGTTAAATAACTCTCTTCAAAGTTTTTAAACCTTAATAAATCTTTGAAGTTTTCGCGAATTAATTTCTTATCCAATGCTTTCATTGTTCAAATACCCCATAAAATTTATTGTACTTAGATCAAAAAGTCAAGGTAACACAATGATTAATGATTTCATTTTTTTATTACTGTTAAACTTCATTTTTGATCGTAAATAAATTAAATTGAGATAACTCATAGCACTATATTCCCAACTAGCAAATTAGTCCTTTAACAAAAAGCCTAAATGACATTTAGTTGTATAGAAATCGTATAGTTGTAATTAATGTTTCCAACATCGTGTAACGAACAATATGTAGTATAAGAGCTAAGTCATTTAATTTAGTCCTGTAATCGTTAACACGACCAAATTATATGACTATCCTATGGATATCGCAGTTGTGACCTTTAAAATACATATTTGATGTTGTATAAAATTAATTTATATGACAATCATAATCTGGTTGTAATGCCGACCATAACACTACTCTTTATCAGTCATAAGATTTCTACATGGCTATCATGTAAAGTCCATATATTTAACTGTTATAAAATACATCTTTAAATATACGTTTCTTACATGATTTTCGACTCTCTTTATACGACTATTATAAAATGTTTATAAGTCTAATATTCATATTTTGAGAACTTATATAACTAACTTAAGTTATGATTTTAAAATACTTTTAGAAGTTACTGTTATAAAACATTTTAGTTATTTAATGATATTTTTATGTTTCTCTTTTACGACGTCGGCCAAGAAAAAATCGGCCAAGTGCGGTTCGGACTCGCGCACGAATGGTTCTATACCGTTATAGAGCAAAAGTTGGCCAAAAATTGTTTTTCTTATGGGAGCACCCTTAAATATTTATTTTATTTTAACTGTATTATTAAAGAATTATTAAAGAACGGTTATAACATAGTGGTTCTTGAGATACAGTTCCTGAAGACAGGCAGATGGACAGACAGAAGGATAGACAGACATCGAAGTCTTAGTAATAGGGCCCCGTTTATACCTTTTTGGTACGGAACCCTAAAATATAGAACTTTCCAATAACTTCAAATCGTTAATTAGTTAAAAATTTTTCGACATCAGAAATAATTATCACCATATTATTATTGAGAATTCAATAAAATGCATGGGTTTCCACTTTGTAACGGTACCCTAAAAATGGCGGATGATAAAATAAATAAATGGTAAGATATGCGACTTGTAGTCATGAGACATCATATAAAAGTCATCATCATTACCTAAAATCGTGTAATTGTAAAAGTACAGGTAATCTTAAATTAAATTAAATTATTTTGCAATTATTCGAAGGGGGCGTTAAATATTTGTTAAAAAACGTATATACAATCGTCGAGAAATTTAATTTCCCTTAGAAAAGTAGATATTGTTACTGACTAACACCAAATACATAGTCAATAGCGTTCATTCAATAATAAATATTGCAGACAAACTTTTACCGCCATGATGGCTACTTTTTCATTGACTTTTTCTTTTATATTACTTCAACAGAACTGTAAAATAATTAGTATCCGCAAAAAGGTAATGCTGATGACTACTTCCCAATGTTTGTACAACGTCTACTGGATCACAATACGACGAAACGGTCATAAAATTAATCACTTTACGACTGCTATACGAATATTTAGCCACTATAACGACCATGACACGATCGCTATACAAATAAAAGTTATATATTTTGCGCCTATTTCTCGTCATACAAAGGTTAATAAGAATGTTATATAACCAAAAAGGCCTGACCTCAAGTTATAACCAAAACGTTGTCTCAAAAATTATATGACCAAATTTTGCTAGTTGGGTTATGATTCTCTACAAAATCATATTGTTTCATATTGATAATCACATTTACAACTTCTTTTGCGCAGAAATTATTTATTTGCACGGGAACCGTATATTTTTCTGATATTAAATCTATCTTATGTCTACGTAACTCAAAGTACCTTTACATCACATAAAAACCGTTTATCGTCTCGCGTGATAGACAGATATATAATATAATTATTAGTATGGATACTATATTTTCTCATTTCATATCAGTCCTATATACAGGTTCCCATGACCCAGGTCATTGACCCCGTGTATGTCTGGGCATGAGGTTCGCCTTGCCGGCGCGGCTGTTTATATGACGAGTCCAAAATGTTGATGTTGTACACTTTTTTTTTGTACAATCTGTACACCCTGTTTTAACATAGTATGCATGAAGGTTTGTTGATACGAGGGACCAATGGAAAATGACAATAAGAATGTGCGAAAAAGAGACAAAAAATATAGCGTAAGGACGTATGTCATGTGTTAACTTTAAGGTGAACGCAGATTTGACCGCACCGCACGCACCGCAGTCGCCGCATTCGCAATTCTTCATATGAAGTTGCGAAGACTGCGGCGCGGGTAGGTATGCGAGCTTGCCTATAACTTCATATAAAGAATGTAGAAGTTGCGAAGACTGCGGCACGGGTAGGTATGCGAGCTTGCCTATAACTTCATATATATATCACGCGGCGACTGCGGTGCGTGCGGTGCGGCCAAATCTGCGTTCACCTTTAAACGAGAATATCTTTCATCTGTTTCTCGGCACCGGCTTCTACTATATCCAGTAGGCCTAACCCTAGGACGCATTTTTTTGAGTTATACATGTTACTTTAAACTCTGAGGAAAGGTCTCCCAGGATTATTATGTAGTTATGCTTCAAGTTTTTAAGTTTACAAGTGACAGGTCTACATGCTTAAAGAGAGATTTTTAGTTATTTTTATATCGCGATTGTGTACATTGTACAAATTTTCAGTTGTTATTAAAACAAGTTTGTTTGTCCACGTGTTTGTACATGAATCCGGTAAATCTGCACAATTTATTTATTTGCTCACTGGCGCCGCAGTAATATTTGAGTTAATTCGCGTCATAATCATACAGATAAGGGAAAACTTAAACGACATATTATACTATTATCACTTCTTAGAAATCTATTTATAATATTATATATTATATTGTATTATAAGTGTCAATATTGATATGTGTTCTACGCAGTCCATTCACAGTATGGAAATTCTTATATTATGCTGAATGAAACATAACAGAATGGTCTGACGTGTTCAGAGAAATAACCGGATAAATATAATGTTTTATTAGTGAACTATAGATGACTCGGCGAATTTTGTATCATTTCCCTCCTAATATAAACCTTTTCCGGATATCCACGAATAATTCAAGACTTAAATTAGCCAAATCGGTTCAGCCCTCCTCGAGTTTAAGCGAGACTAACGAAATTCAAAATTCATTTATTATATTTCATATTATATCATCATATAATTATCAGCCTATACATTCGTCCACTGCTGGACATAGGCCTCTCTCAATGAACGCCAAGATGACCGATCTCCTGCTACTCGCATCCAACATGGACCCGCAACTAAACGGAGATCGTCGTCCCACCTAATTGGAGGTCGACCTCCACCAATCTATATAGTTATATTTTTCTAGATTGAAAGGACATACATAGTAATATAATTTGTAAAACACATGGATGTTCGCAATTACTTACTGATAGACAATCACACACCCGTGACTGCTAAACGTGCCTTTTTAATTGAACGTTTTATGTTAATGGTTATGGAACTACAGCATGTTACATCAAAGTACACACATAATATCCTAGTTAGTAATAATACGCTAAGACCATTTAACAAACTTTGGTTCCAAGATACTTTGAGCCCCGTGAAGGGACATAGTATGTTGCGGGCAACATCTAGTTGAAAATTCTGAAAGTGTGCATGATTCAAGGGCTTCTTAAGGCGACGCCTTGATAATTTGGCTGTAGCGATGCCGATTTTTCTCAGCAATGACTAAAGCTAAGAAATTGAAGTTCATTGTCAGTATTCATCATGTCTTTGTCTTTGAATTGCCCATAGCATAACACGATTGGACAACTTTTATAGCACAGAATAATCAATCGAAAAGACCTCTGTAAAAAAAGGGATTCCTATTTTTCCAACAGAGGAGAGTGATTTAAGGTTCCAAAATTTGTACATAAATTGGTTCAAGCATGCACTTTAATTTGTGCATAGCTTATATGAAATGTATTTATGGTTTTTAAATTATGCGACAAAAACCATTTTGTCGCTTACGCCCTTTCCATTTTTTGCTGTTCCATTGCTTGTTTTCTATGAGAGGCCGGGCCGGCCTCTCATAGAAAACAAGCAATCTAAAACATATCCAACACGGTTTCTTACTTTAACGCTGCGTCACCTTAATGCTGAACTTAGGCTATATAAAATATTCCCTCGATCACCAATTCCTGGAAATCTTTTGTTGTCGCGGCCCATATGGGCCGTAACGGGGCTTGAGGGATTATTATTTATTATTAATAAACTACATAGATAACGTCCGCTACTCTGTTGCGCCGAAAGTCGTTTATCACGCGGGAACCGTACATTTCCCGAGTTCCGAGAGAAAAACTTTTCCATGTCCTTTCTCGGGACTTAAAGTAAAGGTAACAAGACAGACATACTTTCGCATTTATAATATTATTATGGATAATAGCCTTATATACCTCGTGCCTACATCGTGACTGTCGAAAAATTCGTGAATGATTTATTTTCATCCGGTTCTACTGGTAGTTGAGGTTAAGTTAAAAAACTCGAAGGATACTGACCGTTACGTACCCAGAAACATCATACCATCATTACTAATTTAGGAAATGATTGCAAAAAGTAGACACATTAATCAGTAAATAATCAGAGCCTGTAGCCAAAAACTTTTCTTTATCGCTTCTTTGTAGAATAGTCGATCAAAATATTGTATGGAATTGACATTACACGAAACGAACGTCGCAAGCACGTAGAGTACTCACCTTCCTTTGAATTTTTCCAAATCATTTGTAGGTATTTGGCTTCTAATCTGTTCTATGACTCGGATAGGGACGTTGGGATCGATTGCTTATTGCTTTTAATTAATAAAATAAGTTTTATTACATAATATGTTCTAAAAAAAGTTTGACTGAGACTTGACTTAGAACTTTGGTATAATAATAAAAATTATTCCTTAGATTATGTTCTATTTAAATAATGGGTTTATTCGCGTTGGCCGGCACTTTTAAAATTAGCCCAATTTGGACCTTATCTTTTAATAGATTTTGGACCTACGCAGCTTCTTTTTATGGTGTAATTAAAAATATTATTTATCTATACTTATAAAATTACATGTCCTGACTGACTGACTGACTGACTGACTGACTGACTGACTGATTCATCATCGCTGAGCAAAAACTGTTAAAGTTACAGCCACGAAATTTGGTGAGTAGGGTTGTTTTATTAAGCAGACACCCACTAAGGAAGGAATTTCAAAAATTTTACCCCGAAGGGGGTGAAATAGGGGTTGAAAGTTTGAATGAAAGTCCGTCATTTCTTGAGTTAGAAACATGAAACTTTATTTTTGGGTTACTGATTAAAAATGAATGGATACGTATTTAAGCGTTTTTGGAAATTCTACCCCCAAGGGGGTGAAATCGGGGATGAAAGTTTGAATGAAAGTCCGTCATTTCTTGAGTTAGAAACAAGAAACTTTATTTTTGCGTTACTGATTAAAAATGAATGGATACGTATTTAAGCGTTTTTGGAAATTCTACCCCCAAAGGGGTGAAATTGGGGTTGAAAGTTTGAATGAAATTCCGTTATTTCTTAAGTTAGAAACTTGAAATTTTAGGTTCGGGCTACTGATTAAAAATGATTGAATACGTGCTTAAGCGTTTTTGGAAATTCTACCTCCAAGGGGGTGAAATAGGGGTTGAAAGTTTGAATGAAAGTCCGTCATTTCTTGAGTTAGAAACGTGAAACTTTATTTTTGTGCTACTGATTAAAAATGAATGGATACGTATTTAAGCGTTTCTGGTAATTCTACCCCCAAGGGGGTAAAATTGGGGTAGAAAAATTTAATGAAAGTCCATCATTTCTTGAGTTAGAAACATGAAAGTTTTTTGACGTTTGCGTTTGACGTTTGCTTAAATAGGGTCCCGTTTTTACCCTTTGTATAAGGAACCACAAAAAGGGGAAAGCTATCCATCTTTGTTATTATACTATTTTAACGCGTACGAAGTCGCGGGCAACAGCTAGTGTTCTTATATTTTGACAGCAGGTAATTTGAAATCACGTGAGCGGAATCACCTTAATAAATCGGATGTCATATTATATTGTGGTTTTTAGGCAATAATAATTATCAATAAAATTAATTACATAATTACGTACCTGTCTAATAGCAGCTGTTGCTATAAGCTCGTATGTTTAGAGCTTTTCTACACCGAATTACGATAGAACTGCACAGCGCTAGCTACAAATAGGGCTTCACACGAGACGAGAGTAGGCGAGAGTGACAAAAAATCTCGGCTCGGTCTCGTCAATCCTCAAAAAATTGAGTCTCGTTCAAGTCTCGGTCTCGTCTCGTTACCAGTTGTCTCGTCTCGTCTCGCTTAATTGTAAATAATGATCTATTTTTTTTATGAAATAAGGGGGCAAACGACCAAACTGGTCACCTGATGGAAAGCAACTTCCGTCGACCATGGACACTCGCAGCATCAGAAGAGCTGCAAGTGCGTTGCCGGCCTTTTAAGAGGGAATAGGGTAATAGGAAAGGGTAGGGAAGGGAAGGGAATAGGGGAGGGTAGGGAAGGGAATAGGGTAGGGGATTGGGCCTCCGGTAAACTCACTCACTTGGCGAAACACAGTGCAAGCGCTGTTTCACGCCGGTTTTCTGTGAGAACGTAGTCGAGCCGGCCCATTCGTGCCAAAGCATGGTTCTCCCACGTATAAAGAACGTCTATGTAATTAAGAGAGTAAGGAATATTTTATGACTAGAGTATTTATATGATAAAATGCAGTTTGTATGGTTACCAGATTTTATATTTTTTTAAATATATTGTTTTCTAATTAGACCTTTTCTGATTTTTCCGAATAAAAACTTCATTAAAAAAAATTAACGAGACCCAAAACGAGACTCTCGGGTTGCCCTGTATGTGGTCTCGGTATTGCCCATAGTATTTTCTAAAACGTCTCGTCTCGTCTCGTCTCGAAAATGCAAGACGAGAACGAGACGAGACGAGAAAAATCTCGCTCTCGTGTGAAGCCCTAGCTACAAAAGTGATGTAAAAATTGCTTGGTGAATGCTCACCGATTCGGGCAACCTTAGTAGAGGATTTCCCCTACTAAGGTTTCTTTTTAAGTATCACTTTGTCTATTTTACCGTACATAGAAACTCTTTCTGTAGTCAAGCTGTACTTTCAGATTGGCATAAGTGGGCTTTATATAGTCTTCTGCTCATTGGATCAATCAGTGAAAGACCACATCGAGTAGCACAATTGAAATGCATCGCTCCAGGCCACGTGCCTGGAGCGAGGCCACGTGCCTGGAGCGATGAATTTGAAAATATTTATTCATGGAACGAATGGGTCCATTCCAATCACCGACTACATACCAATCGGGATGGGCTGAGCCACTCCAATAGAGTTATGTGAATAACTTAAAAAAACGCAGGCTTTAGTTTTTTAAAATCAAAAGGAAGATTAAAAGTTGATCGATATAATATGGGTTTAAAACACACCCAAGTTTTTAACCCCGCACCAAAAATAGGGGTGTTACGAGTATATGTTAAGTTAAGTTAAGCCTTCTGATTTGTAATGATGCCCTGACCGCTGAAGGCCGTAATTAAAATAATTTATAGGGCACACTCGCCAGTCTAGGTTAAAGTTAACCCTAAATAAAATATAAAGGTGAACCCTCACCGAAAGCATTCACGTGTAATATAACATTATAGATTCTTTGAGCATTCTATAGCAAGTTGACTTCGCTGTCATGTAGCATTGATGTTACAAGTTGTATTAAGATATTACACATTGTATCATTACAAGGTGCGCATTGTAATGTTCGGTTCTCCTCCCTCACTGATGTAATGCTCGACTCTGTAACGTTACATTACATGTGAATGCTCCCGGCGAGGGAGCACCTTTAGGTTAAAGAAAAACCTCGATATTGTAATTTGTAACACTGCAGTTTACGTTTCAAGTTGGCGCAAAAAGAACCTGAACCTGAAACAATTACCTACTATTACAATTATTATATTATAATGTATTAGTAAGTAGTAAGAGTGCTATTTAAAGCCTTTTATTCTGTTATGTTGTTCGAACGGACATGACAGATTGGCAAATCGTTCCTGACTATATTAGTCAATAGCTATATCCTTATTCCTCCCAATTACCTATGATCAAACCCAGCTGCTACCGGTTAAAACCAGTTCGAGCCGAAGCAAGCGCAAAGTACGATTGCTAAATGGCTTTGTCCACACTGTGCCTTTTTCTGTTCGTCAAGGACATGCGTTATAGCGCAGTCAACAGCGAACGTGAGGCATGCCCACGACGCATGCCCTCTGACCGTATCCAAAACTTTCGCTTTGTTATAAAAAATGACAGTTGGCGTAGCGTTCGTTGACGCATTCAATTATTGAAATTAACTAATTAGCTAATTAGCTATGTCCACACTATGCGCTTTCGTCTTCAATTTTCGTCATCTTCTTTCATTCAACGTTCGTTTTCGCGCATTCAATAATTGAATGCGTCAACGAATGCAACGCCAACATTGTCATTTTTGTTTTTTGGATACGGTCAGAGGGCATGCGTCGCGGGCATTCCTCACGTTCGCTGTTGACTGCGCTATAAGTATATAACGCATGCCCTTGACGAACACAAAAAGGCACAGTGTGGACAAAGCTAATGACCTTTGACTGGAGACGGTTATTGTATCGCAAAATTATCACTGTCACGTTCATATACGATACATTATCTAAAGTTATAAATATAAATAATGAAGTTCATGACTCCGTCAAGAATACTGCAATACCTATTATAATTACAATATTTTGGAAGTACCTTTCGTTTGTGAGTGTAATATAAAAGTGTTGTTCAGAAACACTTGTTGCATGGGAATCGAGAAAGCAAGCGGTAACGTCCTTATTGGAAGACGACGTCATTATGTTGTAAGCGCCTAAGTACGTCCGTAGGATGTAGCATTCTCACTTTGACGGATGATTTTTGTTGATTTAATTTCCTATGAGCCAAGAAATAAGTTCTGAACCGCTGTACCATAGCCTATAAAATACAAAAGATAATTATAATATGAAGTAGGCTTATTTATTTCAGAAATAAATGAAAACTTAAAAACAGGTGACCTTAACCATTATCCAACGGGAAGTTGTGACCTAAAACATTTTACGGCAAGGACATGTTGACATTTTTGACCACGAATTAATTGTATATTTCAGGATAAACTTTAATATGTATTTTATACTGAAACCAGTAAAAAATACTTTATGTTTAAATTTAGTTAGTTTAGTTAGTGCTCCAGAAAATATAAAAAAAGACGGGTAGCACTCCGGGAGTGCCGGCAGAAGTGAAAACTAGATTATTAACGTTGTGCATTATTTTTTGACGTGATAACGTCTTATAATTCGATATGGGGTGCGCGCCCGAAAAACATGACAGTTCATGCGGCGTTACCTCGCTGACAGCTCTGAGGCGTTCTATTTACACTCTCAAGTCTCTCAACAACCGTAAGGCCCACCTGGGCCGCGCTCTTTGTTTCGATTATATTACGTATTTCGATGACTTAGAGAATACTTTTGTATGAAGAAGTTTGGTTAGTTATGACCTTTGATACATTGACCACACTCTGAATGAAAAATAAATAAACAATCTGTGAGCTATTAGTATTATTTCGGCTATTCAAAATTGTGCTCTATTTCCTACGTGTCAATGTATGACTTAATATATGAAGAATAAAGTATTCGTTTATTTATTCTGAACAAGTCACTATAATTAGTGACCATTTTTTATGAAACTATAATTAGTTTCGAAAGTTTATAATTGAGAAACTAATATCACATCGGACTAAATACTATATTATGATGGCTTGATAGATAGAAAATTTAACATATATTATAATGTAGTTCACACAAACATAAAATATGGATTGTATGTAAGGATATTACATTAATTTTACAAAGTGGGTAGGCCGGGCGCCATTTTTTTTGCACATTGACCTGCCAACTTTTTTGCATAGATTTTTCCCGGAACTGAGGGGTTAAGGCTATGACGTTGTCACGTTCAACTATCGTCAGTAAACCGACTGTACAGACAACCGATTTTTGTTAACCCATTTTTTATGAAAATCTAATTAAAAAAAAAACGATTCTTTTAATTAATCGAAACCCTTACAATCGATTAAATTTTAACCCATTTTTTATGAAAATCGATTTTTAAAAATTCGTTTTTTTTTAATTAATCGAAACCCTTACAATTTTTTTAACCCATTTTTATGAAAATCGATTTTTAAAAAATCGATTTTTTTTAATTAATCGAAACCCTTACAATTTTTTTAACCCATTTTTATGAAAATCGATTTTTAAAAATCGTTTTTTTTTATTAATCGAAACCCTTACAATCGATTAAATTTTTAACCCATTTTTTATGAAAATCGATTTAAAAAAAAACTATTTTTTAAATTACTTAATCGAAACCCGTACAATCGATTAAAAAATATCGACAATCGAAAAAAAACAATTGATTGTTCGATTAATCGATTTCGATGTTACAACACTACTCTCTTACGGTTTTTCAATCAGCACGAGAATCTGACGCGAGTTTCACAGTTTTTACCCATCCCACAAAAGTGCTCAACGCCGCTAAAGAAGTTTTCACTTCAAAAATTTGAGCACGGTTGTGTGCAGTCTGTTTCTCCTTCGGAGGGAGGCTTTAGCCTGTATAATAGAGATAGAAAGGTAGAGACTTGGGTGATCACCAAAATGTAAGAGTAAAGAGAACCCGATAAAAATGGTTCTTGGTTGTGATGTAGTTTTAGGAACTCCGCGCTACTGGTAGAGTGCGTTGTAGAGTTGGGACTAAAAGTGCCCTAACGTCAAAAGCTTGGTTCTGAATTTAACCTATCAACCCCAAGGACACCGGCGACCGCAATAACAATAGAAAAACAATAGATTTCCAAGAATCCGCGATCGAAGGATTAATAAGTTTTTGGATATTTTATACGTAGGTATATATTTATACGTATCTTAGTAATATTTTACACGACTTTGTTTCAATAGGCCGATAATATATTTACCAATATAACATGATATATATTTACGGATGTACGTCGGTGGCCATGACTTGTACTGTATCACAGTATTTGAACTAGGAAACGAGCAATTATATTGTTTATTATATCTTAATGTTTGGGCCTCACTTCCGTTTGGTTACAGTTCGCGCAAATATCGCCTCACCTTGAAATATCGGTGAAGGAATAATTTTATCTAGTAGATAATGTGATTCTTCACTTGGCTTCGAGTAACTGAATCAGTGGAAAGGAAAAAAAGTATTATATTGTATTTTTTATGTTACATAATGAGCAGACATTAGAAACGGTGTTTCATCGCTTATCGATTTTATTATTTATCTCTAGGACTCTACCTTGTGAATAAATAATAATAAATCGTCTTCATTGAATTATATGCCTGATCACGTCGAAGTTAAGACGAAGAGTGTATAATAATTATAATAAGATTTGCAGCGCCGAAGCCAATACAACTTAGATTAATATAATTTCCGTAACTTATAATATAGGTAGCTATTTGATTATTATATTCTGAAGTTCGATGAATGCAAATTATGAATAAACCCAGAAAAAATTAGGTTATTTGGTAAAATAGTCTGAGGTCTGCAATCAAAATTTTTTTTTATTCTCTGAGACTTACACTCCATTCTTTTGACATTGTTTAGTTACTAAATCTTTTTACATTATCTTGGGAGGTCTTTCTTTACTTGTCACACTGTCACAGTCTATTGTCCAGTGCGATATGACGACTCTTTAAAAAATCTTATCTATTCACCCTATTTCAACTATAATTCCTGTCTAGTAATCTTTATATTTTTGAGCATGAGATAAAAGAAAATATTTTATCTAACATGTTTTATAACTACTTTTACCCGTATTTCATATCGGCAGAATCTTACGGTACCACCTTCCTTTTAGGGATGAAAAGTAGCCTACTTATATTATGTTGTAGCCTAAGTTTAGGTTCTATGATAATATAGAACCTTAACTAAGACCATGCTATTACAAAAGAAAATAAAGATAAAAGGTTTTTACCATGATATAAGTTATTAATACACATATTTGTTTTATTATTGTACTAATTACCTCCTTAAGATTAATTGTAGAAAGTTTCTATTTATTTAATTAATTTCATTATTAATAACTTTATATAATTCAATAAATCATTATATTTATTTTAGGTTATGTCTAGGTAAAGGCACACCCGTGCTCCAAAGATTGTTTTCAGAAACAACCTATCAAAACTGTGCCGTATGTATAGGCTTATAAGTTGAAAGTCCCTTGTATTATAACATATTTATTATAACAATGCAATAAACTTTGACCAGACAGTCACGTGTATGACATAGATACACGCTGTCAATTACATCTTCAGTTTGTTTACATGTTAGTCAAGTGTTCTGGAAACATGATAGTTTTAGAAAAGGTCGTAGTAGGCCTCCCGTAAGCGTCATAAGCTGTCAACGGCTACCGTCAACTGCCGTCGACTGCCGCGAACTGGTGCCGTCGACTGCGTCGACAGCCACCGACGCGTGCCGCCGACACGTGCCGTTCGTCTGTAAGAAGCCTAAGGCGACCACTCCACGTTGAGCCATAGACCATGATGGACAAATATAGTCGATAACAAACATGTAGACTTGCTATAGGTACCAGAATCTGATGGCAAAAAGTGAGAAAATAAATTGACTCTAGCAATACCGGGGTAATAGGAATAAAACATTTTCATCCTTTTTTATTCCTTTAGTGGCTTATTTTATGTGTGAAACATGCAAATATATAAATTTATCCAATATCCAATGATCAAGGATATTTTTTGAAAATCTGGTGTCAAAAATTGCCATCAGATTCTGGTAGACCTATAGCTGTTGCTACTCGACATGTTCGTATATGTATAATTATTATTGGATACATGAGTCAACGTCAACGGCAATTTTTTAACGCAGTTAAAAAATTGCCGTTTTTTGGACAAAAGGAGGCTTGTAGCCCTGTTACTCTATATATTCGTCTACGATTATATTGTTGATTGTGCATGTCATAGACATCTTCGCAATCACCACGGCAATCATGTCCAAGCCACGAGAAAAGTAAAAAGAAATCATTTTGAGATACATGAAAGGCAAGAGTAGAATATTAGCATTATTCTCTATTGTGAATTATTAGGCACTTATTTTTTCCAAGTTTTCATGTCTATTTTGAAAGCAGGCTTTTAATAAGCATAAAACCATTTTGCAAGCACAATTTTGTAGAATTTTGATTTCTCAGTATCTATGATAATTTGAGAGCTATTAACAAAATGGTTTTACTGCATACTTAAGATTTATAAGGACGTAAATGAAAGAAGTGATTAACCAAATCAGTTTAATGTTCATTCACATTATACATCTGACTTCCAAAACTAATGGCTACAAATGACCCCTGCTGACGTCAATCGGTCGGTCGTGGGTCCAGTCCCGACTCAATCTGTGAACAAGAAAATAATTTACATTAATTTATATTCATTTTTATATTCCATTTACATTAAATGATATTCTTTTTGTTTATAGTAGCGGCAACGTTCGCCAAAATAATATAAATTTGATTTATGTTTTGCGTATTTATAGCAAAAACTTTGTTTTAAATATGTAGAGTTTGATTTCGATGTGATGCACGTTTGCTTAATTGAAAATATTTTGACACTCGTTTATAATCACAATATAGCAAAGTTTGTTTATAAACTTTTCAACACTACAATGCTATGATGTATAAAAAGTTTAAAGTAGATAACTAGAGAAAACTCTGTGTCTCTACTTTTTGAAGTTGAAAAAGATCGCTTTTCTTTTCGTATATCGTTTTGATTAGCATTGATTGTACCTATATTAATAACAAAATTCAAGTAATATTTCTTAACGCATTTTCCTTTGTAAAAAATGTTAATATTTCCACTTATGTTCATAATAATTATTATCATGAATGAATAATATTGCTGCTTATTTAATGGAATACACGTTTAATTATTCTTCTGTGTAAACTTATTCATGGTTATAAATTTATACATTAATTTTTTGTGTTATTAAGTTGTTCTCAAAATATTTATCTATTAAAAACAATATTTTGTTTGTGAAGATTCAAGAAAAAATTTTGTGTGCATATTGAAAAATATTTATATTTTGTAAATGAAAATAATATTTACTTAGTCATTAATATTCAAATTTTCTGTATGCTTACAGAGCGGAAACTTTTCCATATTCATTTTCTTTTAAAAAGCCGGTTTTAATCCAATCGCGCGTCTTATGAATATACAATCATTCTAACTCTTACATTAAATTATTGGATAGTAAGAGATACCAACCTTTAACAGAATGGGACTCCGCAATAATTTTGTCACAAGCACAGCACAACACAGTTCGTTCATCTCTTGAGGTTTCTCTGGGCACATTCGATGGACGACGCGGAGGACATTGTTGAAGCGTTGCTGACACTCTTGGTCAGGTTGCTCTTCTTCCTGAAGCTCAGCCTGGCCCCGCCCTTGATAAAGCGGTCCAGGGTCTGCATGAGCGCGGAATGCTTCCTCTCAAACGGGTTAGTATACATTTTGGTTACGTGCGATCAGTGTAAGCGCGAGATAAGTTGTGACTCCCGCCGGCTCGGTCGTGTAGTTATAAGCTGCGCGTGCGCGTCATCCGCCTCTAATGCGTCACAACCTTTGGGTTGCGGTCCTAATGCATCTTGTTTACCGGGTCAGGTGTGACGTTGGGTCGTTAATACCCTGGCCTGATGAGGATGTTGACGGTTTCACAAATTTCTCGTGCGACGTTCTTGAACTCCACGTGATCTGATTTACATGTTATGTTCACCTATCGTCCTTCTAGTTGGCGATTATTTTGTTGGTTACGTCTCTTGGTCTTGATGTAACTTGATTAATCCTTCGATCGCGGATTCTTGAAATCTATTGTTTGCGGTCGAATTCGACAGCTTGGGAATTGATAGGTTAACGAGTTATCTTGTTTATAGTGCTTTTTAAGTGTTTGTTACTTGTAAGGTAGATTTTTCCAATCTGTTTTAATCACGCCTATCTCAGATAGTAAGTGCCGCGACTTGGGAAGAGATAAGCTATTCTTATAAACACCACAATTATGTGAGTACCTACGCCCATGTAAGTTAATTAGACTGTAATTATTAACAAACAGAAAAAAACACAAGTTAAAAATTCCCAAAAAAGTAGGAATATCTTTTATTTAAAGTAATTATGCACATTCTGGAAGCAAGTGCGCTTAGAAACAATACGGCATTTTAAAGTCACCTTAATTTTTCGAAGGTGTCAGTGGTAACCAACAAAACATTACTTTGACGGCAACAAGGACCTTTGATCCTGAGCTGCACAATGCACACAACAATAAAAGCATTTTTGTTTTTTCGAAAATTTCAAAAAATACTAAGATAATAAATATATTTTTATATTGTAATAGTTTAAAAAACAGAAAAACACGCGTTTTTTTTTAAACTAACTAAAAACTAACATTATTGCATTTTCATTGGATCTTAACGCGTAAGTATGCAAAGTTTTAAATTATTAATTAGACTACTGGAGATGGGTAAAAATCGTGCTCAAAGATTCCGTTACATACATACAGCCCAGGCTTTTATTAAAAAGCGTGTTAAATAGCTGTTGGAAACATGGATAATTAATAGCCATTAGGTTAAGGAGGAATGATTTTAAAAACACGCTGCCATTGATGGAACCATCTTTAAATATCATCTCAGCTGTGTCTGCAGTCTTTGCACACGATATCTAATTTAATAATTTTGTAATACACGTGTATGTACACACTATGTGTAGTTGTAGTACCTAGTCACTAGTCAGTTGTATAGTTAGTACCTGAGTCTTAATAATTTATACGAAAATAATAAAAAATAATAATATGACTAGTATTAGTTAAGCTCATTTAGCTTATTGATTTGACTATCAGTTTAATTATATTTTAATGATACATCGCTCATATACAAGTTGTATACATAAAATTTAAGTTTTATAGAAGAACCAATAATTTTAAGTCTGACTGTGTTGACTTTATTCATTAAAATAAAGTCAACACAGTCAGACTTTTTAAACAAATTCTTTTACAAGCAAATTCACTACATTCATTTCAAGACTGCCAAGGTTTTAAATATATTCTCTTTTAAAATGAAAGAAACAACTAGAGACATTGAGATGAAAATATTTTTTTTTAGATAAAAGTTTCATCTTTTTTTGCGTATGTCAATGTGATTGTCTGATCCGTCTACGAATAGAATAAGTGTCTATTGTTCTGACTTTTTTGCTATTTATTAACGACAAAAAAGTTAACGGTTTATTATTAAGTTATAATTCGTTACTTACATAGTATGCTGTAACAATATTTAATTGTTTTGTAATCTCCTTTTATGTCTATTCTTCACGCAAATATAATTAACTTCATTTAAATATAGCATTCAACATTCAAGCTACATAAGGGTTAACAAATTAACTCAGACATTTTGTGTGTAGGTATGATCTACTGCTTGTGTAAATGCACAAAGGACAGAAAAATATTTACAGTAGAACCATCTAAAACATTACATACATAAAAACAATATTTCCTACGTAACAATATGAGTAAGTACCTACTCAAGTTTTGAAAAATTAGTAAGCAACTATTTCAAAGTAAATATTTTTCCATTGGCCCGGATCACTGATCAGTAGGTTACTTTCCAATTCCGCGGGGATTCCTGCAAGGTTTTCGTGCGAGCTGCGTAGTTTTGAAAATCGAACCATATTTTAAAAAGGCAAATAAATAACACGGCAACTGATATCTTTTTTAGGCGACTTTCTATAAAGTCACAAAAAAACTAACTTTGCAGTGATTAAATATCTTAGCAACTATTAAACTATACAAACAACAAAATGCTAGGATAAAAAAAAAACAAAAAACGGCTGCTACTGTAAGGTACCAAATATATCAAGCGGGATCAGTGTAAAACTGGTTTAGGTATTATAAAACCTAAAGTGGCGACTAATTTTTCCGAGGGGATATCAAACATTCTTCACTGACAACTATTGGCTTTCATTATACAACACATTTGGCAGCGATTGTTAGGTAGCTTTAAAACTGAAAATGGGTATTATAGTAATGTATTTGGATATTAGAATATTGTTTGCAGATTCGTAAATTCTTGAAAAAGGCGGCAAATGCGCAGTGCGAGGGCTGCGGAGCATTCATTATTAATGAAAAGACTTAACAGAAGGCCTACTTAACTACGGATACGGAAGTGGGGGGAAAAAACAACCCAGGAAGTCCAAAAGTAGGTTAGGTTAGGTTAGAACTTAGACCAGAACATAGAGGGAGCCGAGCGAGCGCAGCGAGCGTGCTGCGGCAGCAGCCGGCGACCGATATAAAGTAAAGAGGGGGGGAGGGGGGGGGGCTTGGGAGGTGCAGCCCCCCGCCAAAACAAAAACAATCCAGAAAGTCCAAAAGTTGGTTAGGTTAGAACTGTGACTGTGCTGCGGCAGCAGCCGGCGACCGTCACAAAACACGTTGTAGGTTGGGTTAAAGGCGTTAAAAAGTAAGTTACTCAAAGTAAGTAGGTTCATTTAATCCTGAGATTCCCAAGGGGTGCAAGTGCACCACCTGGCACCCCCCTGCCGGCGCGCATGATTAAATCAAAACTAATTAAATTAGTCGATTTTGATTGACTTAGATTAGTTTTACGTTCGATACATAATTTTTTCACTCCCTTTTGTTACACTTAAGATAGTCCAAGTCCACCAAGAATAGTTTTTTTGCATGTCACAATTTGTTTTATTTAGATCCCTAAAAATGTAGCCAAAAGAATTTTTTATGAGATCTTGTTTGTATTTATTTCAGACCTTGGTCAAGTTTATAGACAACCCCATTTTAGAATTTATCAAAGCCTATTTTAACTTTTTTATCCGCCAATAATTTGTCGCCAGAAGAAATTCAATTGCCACAAAAGAAAATCACTGCCAGATAAAATTTAAATAAAACCTCAAAACTCATTAAAAAGCCGCCGCTTTCTAGTTAAAATGCTACCTCAAATTAGTCGCCAAAGTAGTTTATTTACTATCCATTTTTAGTTTTTATAAGTTCCGGAATGGTATCAATTTGTGGCCGCGTTAAATACATGCCTTTTAAAAAATTCCACTGTGTCATGACAACTTTCCATAATGTACATTGTAGGTAATGCGTACACAATATACAGGGTGGCCGCATACGCACGTTTTTGTTTTCCGAATTCGTTTTCCGTATTCGGAAATCCAAATGCAAAGAAATACAATAACTAAATAATTATTATTTATTAATTTAGTGTTCAAAGCTTAGACACTTCAAATTCGCTATCATATTTGGCTTAATACTTTATTACAATGATAACTTAGTAAACGCTTAAAATCAATAAAAATAAAAATCAACAGTAGCAGTAATATTATGTTAGTTCATACATATGCGATGGTTAGTTTTGAATACTTATCTTATATCTTTAAACGAGCAATTCTTGTATATATGTATATATATGTTACCGGCCAAACCCGATTTCAGGACAAACCAGTTTTGCCTAGGCTCAACTAGTTCTTCCCGTACGCGATAGGATTAACTAGTATAGCCTAGTCCAAACTAATTCGTCCTAAGCCCGATAGGATATACCAGTTTAGGCTAGGCCAAACTAGTTGATCCTAATATTAATACGCAGACTCTAGGATAAACTGGTATAGCCTAGTCTAAATATCAAATATAATAGTATATCTAGAAAGTCTGAATAAATAGATAAACTGAATAAAGTACTCCGTAATTGAAAAAATAATGATTTTTATTAAAGTAGTAACTTTTATTTTTTTAGCCTGTTTCACAAGATTTTGTGCTGCAGTTGTTCTAGCTTTGTGAATGTCTGTTTCAGATGAAGAATCTTTTTCTTGGTTACTAACTTAGGCAACGTTGTTATCACTGTCTTCTATCAGGGTAACATTGCGATCATCTTCTATTACCTTCCTTAAATCATCTTCATCCTGAACATTATTTATGATTTACTTGCGGCAAAGAGGAAGTCGAAAGTCCTACTCTGGGTTCTATTACAAAATATAATACCTTGTATTGCGATTGTTTTAAATCCCTGAATGGTAGGCGTGGTTTTTTATGCGTTGGACATATCTCAAGCCTTCTGACAATTTCGTTGAGATTTTGTCCTTCATCCAAGAGCCTATCATATTCTCAATATCTTGATCGGCACGTTCAACAGAGCCCTGGCTTTGACTGTGCCTGGGTTTTCCGAGCACAATTTTGAGTTCTGGCCACTGACTGGCAAGACCAACAGATGAACATGACATGAACAGACCTCACAATTTTTTTTTACTGCTTAGACTAGGCCATACCAGTTTATCGTAGAGTGTGAGTATTGATATTAGGATCAACTAGTTTGGCCTAGCCTAAACTGGTATATATCCTATCGGGCTTAGGACGAATTAGTTTGGACTAGGCTATACTAGTTAATCCTATCGCGTACAGGAAGAACTAGTTGAGCCTAGGCAAAACTGGTTTGTCCTGAAATCTGGTTTGGCCGGTAACATAATATATAATTGGAATCTCGGAATCGGCTCCAACAATTTTCATGAAATTTAGTATATAGGGGTTTCGGGGGCGATAAATCGATCTAGCTAGAAATCATTTTTAGAAAATGTCATTATATTCGTGTTTAATCGAAACAATAATAATTAACTAGCTATATTTTGACCGAGCTATGGCTTTAGTGCTTAATGGTAATTTAAGTTTTCGATAACTAATTGCTAAAACAGAGAGCAATAACAAAGGTCTTGGATTCTGAATAGAATAATCATTTTGGTGATCAGTTAGGGCTAGGGTTAAAGTGATTAATTTTCTGACATGTATATTGTTATTTAGGCTTTCTCAGACCCCAGTTAAGCTTAATCACAAGGTTGTTTATTTTCCTCTTTAAGTTTTAACCCATCAAGCCCCGTACGAGCATCGGTGATTGCGACAACAATAGAATACAATAGCATTTCCAAGAATCCCCGATCGAAGGATTAAATCGGAATATTTCACTGAAAGTGAATAAAATTAAAATAAAACTAAGTTTTTGTAACTAACTTTTTCGGAAAAGGGTTTTCAAATTACAACGCAAAAGGGTTCTTGGGTAAAAGCACTTACGTCACGTAGTCAATATTTTCTAGGAAGTACGTGTCACGTTAAAAACATTTGTCACTGTATATTTTTATGGTACGTCATGAAAAAGGGCGCGGCGGAAAAAATATAAAAGTATTTACGCAGTACATACTACAGGTAGTCAGGTACGTGATCTTATCTATATCTATACATATTATAAAACAAAGTCGCTTTTTTTTCCCTCATGTCCCTTTGTTCCCTTTAATCTTTAAAACTAAGCAACGGATTTTGATGATTCTTTCAGTGTTAGATAGCCCATTTATCGAGGAAGGCTATAGGCTATATTTTGTCACGCTAAGACTAATAGGAGCGAAGAAATAGAGGAAAATGTGGAAAAAACGGGGAAAATTATTTGAAAATGGCTAACTTGAACGCGCTAATCTCAGGAACTACTGGTCCGATTTGAAAAATTCTTTCAGTGTTAGATAGCCCATTTATTGAGGAAGGCTATAGACTATATTTTATCACGCTGAGACTAATAGGAGAATGTGGAAAAAACGGGGGAAATTATTTGAAAGGGCTTATCTCGCGAACTACTGGAGCAATTTTTATGTTATTTGGCACAGATAAGAAGTAGACTACGTGAAGGATTTTAATAATTTTTTCAGTGACTATATATTTTATACCCGTGCGACGCCGGGGCGGGTCGCTAGTTTATTTATATTGCTGGCAAAATATAAATAATATTATGCTGCTTTGGCATATTTTTTGTTTTGCCATCTGTGGTGTAAATATAAGCTTGAGACCTTTTGAGACCACTAATATCATTTCAGACGTTATCGTTGATCTCAGTTAATAAGAAAGGCAGATTCAGGATGCAACGTTATATCGAGGATAAATAATATATTTAGGACGATTCTTAAACTCACAGAGTATGCACACAAAATTTCAATGCAATCGGTCCAGCCGCTCCGTTGTTCTGCTACAATAACAACAACAAACGTCGCGACACGAGAATTTTGTATGTTATATGCGTATTGTACTTTCGAGGAAATTGATTCCTAGGCAGTTGACGGACGTCTACGATAAGTGATTGGCTTATGTCAATTCAATGTTAGCTGTGATCGGTCGGATGGGTTTGAATTGACGCGACCAAATTACTTCGGTCCGCTATCTGCCTAGGAAATAGGAATCAACTTCTCTGGTAGTACTTATCGGTTCTTAACATTAACAAACAAACATTTATTTAAATGCATCAAAAATACGGAAATAATTGTAGCGTATAATAATTGGTCTCGAGTCACATAAAAACATGGGATTTCCAGTGACGTCAGCAATATTATAAATTCGAAATTAACTTAATTGAGATTAAGTATTCGGCTTTAATTTTAAATTATCATAATCTAAATCAAACGAAATATTATGTAACAAGTATTTAACATGACTTTTATTTAACATGACAGTATTTAACATGACGTTTAACGCGGGAGAGCCATGCTTCGGCACGAATGGGCCGGCTCGACCGGAGAAATACCACGTTCTCACAGAAAACCGGCGTGAAACAGCGCTTGCGCTGTGTTTCGCCGAGTGAGTGAGTTTACCGGAGGCCCAATCCCCTACCCTATTCCCTTCCCTACCCTCCCCTATTCCCTTCCCTTCCCATCCCTATCCTCCCCTATTACCCTATTCCCTCTTAAAAGGCCGGCAACGCACCTGCAGCTCTTCTGATGCTGCGAGTGTCCATGGGCGACGGAAGTTGCTTTCCATCAGGTGACTGCTCGTTTGCCCCCTTATTTCTTAAAAAAAAATGTGAAATATGCGAATTTATTATTATTTTCATTAAATAAAGTTAAGAAGAAAAACTTTTATTTATAGAGATAATTTCTCAAGTCTGAAGATAAAACTCAGTTATATTTTATCATTAAGAAATTTATTATTTGAGTTGTTTAGAATACTTTTAAATGGGTAATACGTAGAAGTCATAATTGAAAGTGGAACAATTTTCTTATAAAATCAGATGCAAAATGAGCAATAAATAAGCAAAAAATAATCAAAAATTAATGAATATGCATAAATAATAATTTCTTTGAAGTACCATCGAGGAAATTGATTCCTATGCATTTGAGAGACCAACGTCATTTGGTCGATCATGTCAATTCAATGAATTGTGATCTGTCGGCTGAGTTTGACATAACGCGACCAAACTACGTAGGTCTCCCATCTGCATAGGAATCAACTTCTCTGATAGTACATAAAAAAGTACTCTGATTAAGATTATTTGACTCAGAAAAGATAATTGATTTCTTTGTCTTGGTTTTTATATTTATCGAAGCTTTACAAAAAAAAATAGATTTGTATTATTAATTATTATTATTTTAGGTCAATTGTTTCATCAATCATTTTGTATCCAAGGAAAACGTTTTTAAAAATGTTCTGACAATTTTTCTTATACCTAAACCAATTGACCGTTGGAACATGAACTCTATAAATTATGGCCGGTTTATTCCAATCCAGAGCTGGGTTTCTGCTGGATTACTATAAGAATAATAAGAAGAGACTTGAATTTAAGACATCAATGCTATAGATTTTTTGTGTTATCTAGCTTTCACTATTCACAGTGCCTGTTAAGGTGCTCCCTCACCGGGAGCATTCGCTTGTAATGTAAGTTGTAACGTTATAGAATCGAGCATTGCATCAGTGACGGAGGAGAACCGAACATTACAATGCGCACCCTGTAATATTATTATTATAATATGCAATACTTATCTTGATACAAACTACATGACAGTGAAGTCAACTTGCTACGACGTAATGCTCAAAGTCGAATCTATCTTATATCTTTAAACGAGCAATTCTTGTATATATGTATATATAATATATATAATTGGAATTTCGGAATCGGCTCCAACGATTTACATGAAATTTAGTATATATGGGGGGTTTCGGGGGCGATAAATCGATCTAGCTAGGTATCATTTTCAGAAAATGTCATTTTATTCGTGTTTTATCGAATACCGAGCAAAGCTCGGTCAAATAGCTAGTTTACGCGAATGCTCTTGGTGAGGGAGCACCTTTTTTTTTCTTTATTTAGGGAGCTTAGTCAATATTGACTATGTCGCTCCATTAGAACAACAATTAAATTTAATCTTAAATCAATATTAATCTATTGCGCGTCTTTTAAGTGCTATCTTAACCATCTTATAAATTTCTTTGGCTTTATCTGACAGGGGATAAGCCAGAATGCAGTTGCAAGTTCCAGTATACATAAAATTCTCAATTTTTCTTACAATCTCATATCTAATGTCTTCATTCCGGACACATTCCAATAATAAATGATAAATGTCTTCCACGATTCCACATTCTGAGCAAAGTGGGGATGATACTTTTTTCATCAAATATCCAAATTTATTCAGAGGAATATGTCCGGAACGAATTCTAAACTGGGAGCACCTTTAAATGAATATTTTACAAGTCATATAACATATTTTACGACGTGAAACATGTGAGACCTTATCTAAAACACGATCGCATACAATGTCGCTGGTCTCGTGGTCTTTAACAGGATAATTCGAAAATTCTCAGGACTAATTCAGAAAAGCACGTTGCTTACAATGTGCATAATATATTCATTATGTTAGACGTGAACTACGTTGAGTAGAAAAATTATAGTGATTATAGTGCTCATATATGTGCGCAATCTTACTTCAATACTTATATTATAAAGCTTTTTTTATACTGTTTTTTTTGTATGAACGCGCTAATCTCAGAAACAACTGGTTCGAATTGAAAATATATTTTGTGTTGGATAGTTTAATCGAGGAAAGCTTTAGGTTATAAATCATCACGCTGCGATCAATAAGAGAAGAGAAGAAACAGAGGAAAATGTTGAAAAATGGGGAAAAATATTTGAACGTATCTCTCGATCACTACTGCACCGATTTTTATGATAATAATTGGCACAGGTATAGAGCAGACCACAAGAAAGGACCAGGCTACATTTTGCGTGAAAAATAACTTATTTACGCGAACGGAGCCACGCGGAACGTCTAGTATAATATTATAACAGCCCAAAAACGTACGTACCTACTACCTATCTTAAAGTTCTTGGGTATGTGCGCAGTACAAACGAATTTTCTCTACTCCTCAGATATCAGTTAAGGGTTGCATAAAACGCTTCTTCGCTTTGCACCCAAGTTCTCGACTTATGCTACGTTAATTTTCCGATATAAAGTAATATTATGGGACTATAGGTATTAGAATCATTTAGTTTTATATTTTATGCATTATATGCGACGTACTTTGACGTAGAATTCAAACGTAACGAACGTACCCCAACCAGTGACGACGTAGAGCGGCGTAGCAAAGCGTAGACGCTCGTAAAGCAACGTTGACGTTTTCGATTCGTAAATATTACGTCATTTATCGTTATTAATCCTTCGATCGCGGATTCTTGGAAATGCTATTGTATTATATTGTTGTCGCGATCACCGGTGCTCTTATGGGGCTTGAAGGATTAAATAAAAGCAATACGAAAACTAGCTTACGATTAATCTTCATAATATTGTCATAATCTATATTAAACTGACATACAAATAAAATAAAAAGTTAAAGTACATACTAAGGGAGGCCATTTAATGGTCGTATTAAAATAATTTTGCATGTATAAGGGCCATAAGTAAAAAAACTTTAATAATATATTATTATGTGAACATTACTGTAGACTCTTTTCTGAGGCAAACATGTATTTGTTTGAAACTTTGATAATTTAAATTCTTGTAACAAATATTTCTTTGAAGAACCTATAAAGCAAACTACACTATTCCACAATTTAAATTTTGTTCTTTGAATTCCACTTGCTCATTACGAAGCGCTAAAGATGTAACCCTACATCGATATAATTTTAAATTAAAAGTTATATTTTATGAATATGGTCTACTATATTTTATTTACATTGTGGTAATTAGTTTCAATTATTATTCATCTCCACACTACTCTTCACAACTTTAGTAATTAAGACGTAATAAAATAACGTAGCTGATAAGAATATTCAGTAAAATACTCAGGATTATCTGATCTGTAACATTTACGCTTCCATGGATTCTGTGTTGTTAAATTTTGATTTAATTTGTGTTGTTCAATGAATGAAAAGGAAATTAAATGGATGAGTGAACTCCTAAACACTATATAGTGTCGATTCGTCAACTTTCTAATAAGATATTGATTAATTAGTACAGGAGTCTTAATATATACTAATTTGTATTTATTTTTTATAATTGCTCACTGCTGTGACTTTGTTGCTTCGAAATTCTTTAAAAACGCGGATTTTTTTTCCGAGACAAAACCATAATCTGTCCTTTCCCGGGACTCAAAGTATCTCCATACCAAATTAAATCAAAGGAGGTTGAGCTGCTTAACCATTACAAGGCAACGGACGAATTATTAGTGTAGAAAGGGAAATAGATAAAATACTGTCAAAAATAACTTGATTTTATTAATCCCAGCATTTATGTATGGAGTTTTAAAAATGACCATATTCATAGCTAGGAGCTGATGCATGTTTGATGAAGTAATAAATAAATATTGTTCTGCCCTCTACTGCAGCAGTTACAATCGGCGTTGTCTAGTCCAAGTTAGAATGAGATTGTGCAAAGCAGTTTAAATTAATAAACAAGTGGACTGTAAGTGGATAGTGCAATACGAGAGTCCAATGATTTATACATTACCGGCAATCTGTATAATTCAGGCATTGTATACAATGCCTGGGGCGTCCATTACATACTTTGCCTAGGTAGTCTATACTATTCCTAGGCATTGTATTGAATACCTACCTGCTGTTCTTCTAGCGTAAAATGAAACATGTTTTAAACCGTTACAATATCTTCAGTCAGTACATGGAAAAGGTGGTAATGTGTCCCCTGCACATATATTGGCCCCCCTCAATATTTAATGTTTTAACAACGCTATCCAGTTTAATTTTGGTGGAACGGGATGCTCGCGGCATGCTACTAATTTAGCACCGTACAAATCCAACAGAGGCTGTCAAGTTCGATTGTCATTCGATCAAGTTAAACTTGCGACCTGCGAAACTTTTAAGTGTGTGTGATTTTATTTCGATAGTTGTTGAGAAACAGAAATATTTGGCTTTTGTGTTCAAACATCGGATACATCAAACTATTCTCCTATGGAATTTAAAAGGTAAATATAAAATTATACATTTTATAAATATTTTTGGTACTCTTGCTTAAAAATTAGCAATGATTGTAATTTGGCACCCTCACATTGGTCGTAATGTTGTTCCAATGACAGAGCTGGAGAGCCATGGGTACAGTATCAAATTTTTGACTAATGGGCTATGTAGCCTGTGGAGGCTCCAAAGGTGACTATTACATTTGTGATTTTTGCCGTTAAGTTTCACTTGTGCAATACATTTAATGTGATATCCCTGGGGGCCACATTACCATCACTTGATCTCAAAATACCAAATGTGATTGATTAAGAATAATTAAAACTTTCGATTATCCTGCACGAGTTTTAATTCTTCCCTAATAAGACATGTTTAAACAAATGAATAAGAAGTCCCATAATGTATTTTTTAGGTTTCTGACTCCTATATTTTTTAAATAATGCTTGATAAACAAAGTGGGGGGCCACATTACCACATTCTCCTATATGTATAATTTTATTTTTGTATGTTTAATGATAACTCTGGTGTTTGTGGGGTTCAATTTGATGGATAATAATAATTATTAGAAAATTTAACAATTCGTCACCACCGTATAGCTATTATAATATCATTATGATTTTGATAATTAAAATTTCATAGACTTACGTTAACGTTAAACTATAATTAGCCACATCGACTCAGCGGTTCTGGAGTTTAAGCGATATACATTTCCAGAAAAATCGTGTATAATCCAATGTAGAATGAAGGTGAGTTAAGTTCGTACTTAGGCTATAGATGCTTTAAAACTTCAGAAGCCTTAATATAATCTCTTGATGAAGGCTTCTGAAGTTTTAAAGCATCTATAGCAGTGATAGAATGAATACGAGAAGCATCATTAATTGGCTCACAGATCTATAAGGTGACGTGGATGACATTATCATGTATTTGCGAAAGATCTGTCACTAAAAATGACATCAGCGATAATTCATACTTCGCCCACTACCCCAATCGAGTTAGACTTTAACCTGGAATTCATTTAAGTCCATTTTTTTTGTTTGGAGTTTAAACCTATGTTTAGCCATAATTATCTTCTTTATTTTTTATTTTTTTACAAGAATGATTAGAACGAAAGTTGTTGCAAATTTGATTTTCTACAACTTTGATCCTTATAATTTACTAGCGACCCGCCCCGGCTTCGCACGGGTATAAAATATATAGCCACTGAAAAAATGATATTATACTAATATCTTCGAAAATATTCATTTAAATCATGTGCTGTAAAGGGCCATACTATGGATCTATATTAAATCAACAATGTATTTAAAGTGTTTAATTGAAAAAGGATTAATGCCGTATTTATTAAAATTGCTTAAAAAATTAGCCATTATTTAATTTTGTCGTAAAAAGTTAATGACAAAAAATGGTATTGTGGGATATCCATAAGAGATAGACATATACCATCGGAGAGTTTTTTGTAGACCTTTTCAATGTAAACAATACTTGGTACATTATTTTGATAAATCTCGTAGGGTTCAGCCTGCGTTTGCAATGTAAGCGGAAAAAAATGTAATTATTTACGACAATTTCTAATATGATATTAGAAACCCCAACAATAACAGTATTTTTCCACTATTTAATGAATGTTATTATACTTATAAACCTTCCTCTTGAATCACTCTATCTATTAAAGAAAACCGCATCAAAATCCGTTGCGTAGTTTTAAAGATTAAAGGGAACAAAGGGACATGAGGGAAAAAAGCGACTTTGTTTTATAATATGTAGTGATGATTTATCTTACAGTCAATATTTAAGGAAGAAACTGCAAAAAACAAGTCAAAGTATAATTAATTTGTCTATATGAACTCTATCTCGATTATTATCAAATCATCGCGCAGTGTTTAAAGTGCGGCGGTAGAATATTATAATTATACGACATTTAAAATCTATTCAGCGAACCTCTCCTTAACCGAACAAAACACCTCATTCGGTCGGAAGATCTTCCTTTGTGGCCATCACTCAATATCCCTCATCGGTAACCCCAACTAGAGCACGCCTCCTTCAGCCTTCATCATCGTCACTCTCAGCCTCTTCGCATCCATTTTATTCGAACTTTGTATTCGTAATTAGCGAAACCAACGAAGGTAAAGACCCCAGTGACGTTAGCCGTCTACGACGTTGATTGTTTTGTTTACAACTATTTTTCTATGAACATTGCGTCTGCATTGACCAGTTTAAACTGACCCACTGGGTTTCCCAACTCATTCAATTAGCATGTCTCGTGTATATTTTGATTCGTAGTATTTGTCATTTGTGTACATTGCGTCCACGCGTGGAAAATTTTGTTATATATTATATGCGAATATTATCACCGCGCCAACATTACTGTCAAAGACTTCCTCAAAGTATGACACGACACTATGATTGCAATCTGTTCTATGATATACTTACCTATTATAATTAATTGAATAGTATAATATCGACATATTTATATTTATAATAAAATAAGGGAATAATTTAATTGTGTTTATAGTATTGGGAAAAGGTGGTAATGTGGCCCCTGCATATATATTGGCCCCCTTCAATATTTTAATGTTTTAACAACGCTATTTAATATAATTTTGGTGCAACGGGATGCTCGCGGCATGCTGCTAATTTAGTGCCGTACAAATCCAACAGAGGCTGTCACGTTCGATTGTCATTTGATCGAGTTCAAACTTGCGACCGGCGAAACTTTTAAGTGTGTGTGATTTTGTTTCGATAGTTGTTAAAAATAGAAAGATTTGGCTTTTGGGTTCGAACAACGGATACATCAAACTCTTTTCCTACGGAATAGGTGACCCGTTTGCTCGTTTGCCCCCTTATTTAATTAAAAAAAAAGAAATTAGACATTTAATAAATATTTTTGGAACGTTTGTTTAAATGTTACCAATACTTGTAATTTGGCCCCCTCACATTGGTCGTAATGTGGCCCCGGGGGTCACATTACATGTAAGAGAGTTTCATGACGTGGAAGACATAACCACTATGGAGAAGGCTCTGGTAGGAATGCCGTTTGTCGCCAGAGAGACACTACAATATCCAGCAGTAGCTCTGAAAGTAACGAAGACGCCGTAAATGCCGATTATGACGACTCGTATACAAATATGGTTCCTGAAAACGCGGACGTGCCAAGTATGTTCTGCGACACAATTTGTTCCAATGACAGAGCTGGAAAGCCATAGGTACAGTGTCAAAGTTGTGACTTATGGGCTTATGTAACCTGTGTAGGTTCTGAAGGTGGCTATTACATTTTTGATTTTTGCCGTCAAGTTTCACTTCTGCAATACATTTAATGTGACCCCCTCAGGGGGCCACATTACCATCACTTGATCTCAAGATACCAAATGTGATTAGTCAAGAATAAATAATTTCTTAGATTCCCTACTAAGACATGTTTAAACAAATGAATGAGAAATCCCATAATGTATTTTTTAGGTTTCTGACTCCTGTATTTTTTTAATAAAGCTTGATAAACAAAGTGGGGGGCCAGATTACCACCTTCTCCTATAATAAATACATAAAAATTATAATATTATTAGTAAATGTGAAAATCTGAAATTGTAATAAATAATAAATGAAATAAATAAATTGTAAAATATTCTACTTTGACGTCAAAAAGTGTTGTAACAACCTATTTTGATTTCTCGAATTTATGAAAAAAAAAAAATCATAGAGTTTACTTTAAATTCGAATTAGTCCAGTGAGCCATAATATTTTTTAGGTTATATTATAACATTATGACGTAAAAAATGACTTCTCTCGATTCTTGAATCTTAAATCTATTGATTTGCTTACGTATTAACTCAGGGGCCTAAACTACGAGAAATTTTGAACAATCGCAAGAAAATTTTAAGAACATAAGAGAAAATTCAAACAAAAGTGATTGTACTCGTAGGTGTGACCTGAGAGACACAATATGACGGTTTTGTTATTAGGTCAGTTTGTACTTTGTAGTTTATACTTACTTAGAACTAATATTTCAATGTCAGAAGTTAAAGGAGCTAAAGGCTACTAGCGGCTGAATGGTTCAAATTGAAAGTCATTTACCAAATGAGATGGGATTAAATCTAAAAAGTCTAAACTTAACGAATAATAAATATTCATTTTTAGTCATAGCATAAAATAATTTACCTGCCTGATTTATGAATCCACTAGAATCTAGATGATGCCCGCAACTCCGTGCGGGGAAATTTTTTTCGGAACAAAAAGTACTTATCCTATGTCCTTTCCCGGGACTCAAAGTATCTCCATGCTAAATTACAGAAACATCGGTTCAGCGGTTTGGGCGTGAAGAGGTAACAGACAGACAGACAGACAGAGAGACACACTTTCGTATTTATAATATTAAGTATGGATACTAATTTTATAATTAATGTGTTTGTCTATCTGTATGTTTCCCCAAAATGAAATTTAATATATTAAGGGCCTGTTTCACCACTTCCTGATAAGGCTATCCACCACTTAACTTGACAGATAGAGTATTGAGAATCTGTCAAATAAGCCTATCCGGCACCTTATCAGGAAGTGGTGATAACCAAAAACCGTTAGATAAAAACATACACCAATGTTATAGTGTATACTAAAGATACATAAAGATGAATACTAGTTTCTAATTACCACGAAAATAGATGTTAATCTAATTTAAAACGCGTTTAAACAGGCAGTAGGCGTCGACTTGCCTGACATAATTAATTAGTTGGCTGGATAATTAAACTAGGTGGCTACTTTACAATTCAGTCACATAAGCATGACTTTCGACTTTTAGTACCTACCTGCAGCATCACGTGCATCTTTCTCAAAGTAAACAACTAAACGCGTCAATGTTTTTTATATCAATAACTGGTCCTTATTAACAAACGTCAGATAATTAATGTTGGTCCGATTAAATCCTTAAAAAAATGGGACTTGCGTGATACGTAGAAAAAACCACATGCAGTCTCACAGTTCGTCACCTTTGGTTTACCTCAACTACTACGCACACGCCACACAGTGATTTGCATCATAATAATAATAATAGTTCCCACACCGGTTTCGGTGACGGTGGCCGGTTTTCATTGAAACCAGGCCAGCTATGCAGAATTAATTTTATAGTGCCCAAGTGTGTGCGCAGTACACAAGAGCACTCTCTATTCCTTTACTCTCATAACCCAGTGGGACGGAAGACCGACACGGCTGGCGAGAGATCAGGCGCAGGTCCGGCTTTTTTTACATGCCCATCCGATGCATGGATCATCTTACTTGTCAGACAATCAGGTGATCAGCCTGCATTGTCCTAACCAAACTTGGAAATAACATGTTTCCAACGCGGGAACCGAACCCACGACCTCCGAGTCAAGAGCCGCGCTCTCTACCACTAGACCACGGAGGCGTCATCATAATAATATTTGCATCATAATATTAGTTGAAAATTGTGTTACCTTAATCAATTATTTAAAAACATAAAATATTTTGTAAAGAACTTTAAGCATTTAATAAAGTTCTAAGTTTAGACTCTTATTAAAATAGATGTATAAAAGCCCTGGAGTGTGGTCGGGGCGAATCCCGACGTAGTAACCTTTTAGGAAACATTTAGGAGTCTGTAATAGTTTTCTATCCTAGTTCAAGAGAGGCCCGAATCCTACTAGACAAAATATATATTTTGATTTTATTGTAAGTAGTATTTAAGTATCATAAGTTGTGATTTTATATATTTTGTTTCATGGGGGTGGCATAGTCGGTCACCGACAAAACCCCTTTAATGAATAGATTAGAAAAAAAGACGCTTCTTATTTGATTAGGTAAATACATTTCTCATTTTACCCGTTCATACCTATTTTATTTCTGGTTGCAAAGCAGTGAAAACTATAGTTTGGCTGCAACTTCGATATTATGCTGAAATTCATATGTTGCCTGAAAAACGAATATGTTAAATTCAAAACCTGGTTTATGTTACGAACTCGGTTATAAATTGGCCGTTATAGGCAACGGCTTAGGGGCGGTAGCGTCCTAGGGGGGCGACAACGTCCATAGAGATTAGAGGCCCTATAACAGGTTTCGTACATGGGGCGGCGGAAATAAAATAGTCTCATAAATATAAATTCAGCACTGCTCGGAACTAGAAAATGTTAAACATTTTAGTTTTTATGTAGATGGTCTAGACGTCTAATTGGCTAGCTAATTCAACTAGAAAACAACGAAAAATTACGTCGAGCACATAATTTTTCGCCGTCTTTTAGCACGTACCCGCTATTCCTTCAGCTGAACAAGTATCTTTTTGACTGAATAGGTATACTCCATATATTTTACATCCTATCACAAACCATATAGTTTTAAGTAGGTGATAGTAGGTAATAGTTTTGAGTAGGTGAACCGTCTGATATCATAGTATTTTAGATGATAAGTCCTATAGTATATTAAATAATACTGGTGTCTTATAATAATAAACCCAAGCTATTTCATTATACCATGCCCTCCATACTAATTATAAATTTACTAATCCATACTAACATTATTAAATGTGAAAGTGTGTCTGTCTGTCTGTCTGTTACCTCTTCACGCCCAAACCACTGAGCCGATTTTGCTGAAATTTGGTATAAAGATTCTTTGAGTCCCGGGAAAGGACAGATAATACTTTTTATCCCGAAAAAATGTACGGTTCCCGCAAGATAAGCTAATTTTGGCGCAAACCGCAACGGAGCTGTGGGCGTCATTTAGTCAGAATATAATTTAATATAGTTTAATCCCTCGATCGTGGAAAAACGAGACACAATAGCCTTTCTATTGTTGTCGCGATCACCGGTGCTCGAGCTTGATGGGTTAATATAAATGTCTACTAGTGCCAAGCACTTTCAAATTATTTGAACACATTGATTCACGATCTCTTCCTTACAAAATCTATAAAGATAAGGTAAGTAACTTACTTATACGTGCTTATACGTCATAGATCAGCTGTAGTAAGGTCTAAGACGAAGGTTCGGCTAACCTTCCACACACTCATGCTTCTCCGAACTAGCATTTGTGTGTGTGTGTGTGTGTGTGTGTGTGTGTGTGTAGGTATGTGTGTGCGTGTGTATGTGTGCTCGAGTATTGAGGTTACATCCGTTTGGATTTACCTGAAAACATAAAATACTGGTTAGGTCATAAACAATTTATTGTTAAGTAGTTATTTGGAAAACAGTTTAAGTAAACATTATATTTGAGTATTCATTAGTATTGTCATAGTAATTTGTTATTATTAAACTATACATAAATAGGGGAACTAACTGAAGGTCGATTCTGCTTCTTCTCATCATAATATAGTCTCAATAATTCAAAATGGTATTCTTGTAAATGTCAAACCAACGACAATTGATTGGTACGAACTCATAAAATCAGTTTATGTATGACCTTAAGAAGTTCCATCTCTCATCTTATATATAAAAATGGATTTTCAAATGTGTTAGTCGCGCTAAAACTCGAAAACGGCTGAACGGATTGGGCTGACTTTAGTCTTAAAATATTCGTAGAAGTCCAGGGAAGGTTTTAAAGTGACATAAAGTTCACCGGGACAGCTAGTAATATATAAAGATGGATTTTCAAATGTGTTAGTCGCGCTAAAACTCGAAAACGGTTGAACGGATTGGGCTGATTTTAGTCTTAAAATATTAGTAGACGTCCAGGGAAGGTTTTAAAGTGACACGAAATTCACCGGGACAGCTAGTTTATAAATATTTTAAAGTAAATTGTAAGTCTATGGTCCTATTTTTGGTTTCACCACTTACTGATATATATGCCAGATAGACTAACCACAACTGTATCTGTCAGATAAGTTGTAGATAGCCTATCCGACACTTTTGAGTAAGTAGTGAAACAGGCCGGGCCTTTAGTTTATTACGAAATTTAGGTTTACTATTATTTATACTACAAAATTCACTTATCTATACTAATATTATAAAGAGGTAAACTTTGTTTGTTTGTTTGTTTAATTGTAATGAATAGGCTCAAAAACTACTGGACCGATTTAAAAAATTCTTTCACCATTTGAAAGCTACATTATTTACGAGTAACATAAGCTACTTTTTATTTTAGAAAATATAGGGTTCCCTAAGATATTTGGGTTTTTCTGACACAGGGTGAAAAAAATCAACCAGAAAAGTTACTTATTTTGCGTACGCTGCCTAAACTATAAAAGATAGAACTATACAATGTTCTAAGTAAATGTAGATCTTATAAATATCTACAAAAATGTCCGCGACACCTACACTATACTACACCTATACTACACCGTGTAGGTATAGTACCTATCTATGTCAAGTGAGGCACCACAACCATTTTTTTATTTAAAAATCTTGATTTTTTTGGACTACATTTAAACGCATTTATTTTACTCATGCTGATAATTCTTATCAAAATAAATTATTTCATCACTAAGTACAGTTTGTGTACATAATATTTGATCTTCAAATGATTAAAATTGGATGTTTTGTTTAGAAGTTATGGCGAAATTAAAAATTGCGATTTACGCCCGTTTCGAAGTGTGCGCTACCAAGGCGGGGGTGCACAGTAGCGAAGATTATGACCGGCCCTGCAGCTGGTGAATTGGCTCATATACCAAGAATACCAATGATCCCTACTGATTTGTCTATACCCTTCAAAAGGCTCCAATTTCCTGTAAAAAATTATTTTGCACTAACGATAAATATTATGTAAGTCCCAGGGCCAAACATTCAAATTAGTAGGAATAGATTTATGAAAAGAATGTTTTGCTCTATCACGAGTCGGGGATCCCGACCATCAGTATATTTTGTTACCTGAAAATAACTTAACGTCAATTAATGTTGTTTATAGAAAAGCTCTACAATAATCACGTTATTTATCTAAAACAACGGGTTGCACTCCGGGACTATCGTCAGAGGTGAAAACTTAATATATTAATTACATTTAAATATTCTCATCATTAACAACTTTAACATCCACAGAAAGACAATCTGTGCAGCCTGCGGAAAATAACTGCGTCGTCGATGTTTCTGTGAATTGACCTGGAAATCATTTTGCTGACCGTGTCTTTCCTGGGTAGGCTTTTTGCAGCGGTAACCGACATCCACGCGGGCGGAGCTGAGCCGCGGGCGACCGCTATCTATAGACTATACACTACGACTATAATAAAACTGTAGAAATTAAAAATATATTCAAAAAATAATAAGCGGGGGGTGTCACTACATCGCTATAGAAGCCAAAAATGTAGTTAGTTTTTTGTCTGTCTGTCTGTCTGTATGTTTGTTCCACTATCACACGAAAACTACTGATCCGATTTGAATGCGGTTTTCGCACATATATTTGCCTTCTTCCAACTTAACATCTGGTGTATAAAAAAAAATCCCCCAACACCTCTAAAAGGACGAAAGAGGGGGTCAGATTTTGTATTAAAAGACTTTTGCTTTAACACGAAAACTACTGATCCGATTTGCATACGGTTTTCACAGATATATTTGTCTTCTTCCGACTCAACATTTGGTGACTAAAAATCCCCCCCCCCCCACCCCTCTAAGGGAACCAGAGGGTGATCAGATTTTGTATCAAACTTTTTTTTCAATGGACTTACTTTGACATATAATTAACTGTTTTTCCAACTTAACATCTGGTGTATACAATTTTTCGCCCCACCCCTCTTAGGGGACAAAAGAGGGGGTAAGAATTGGTATCAACTGATGAAGTAGAAATATTTTAAATGGAAAAACAACGTTTGCCGGGACAGCTAGTCAATATATAAAGTACCCAGTAGCCGATTCTCAGACCTACTGAATATGCGTATAAAATTTGGTAAAAATCAGTAAAGCCGTTTCGGAGGAGTCCGTGGACTAACATTGTGACACGAGAATTTTATATATAAGATATTATTATTAATGACAAAGTATGTCTTTCTATACAGATAGAAAGAGTGTAGAAGAGAGTGAAGAGAAAACAGGCCGACGGACAGCCGTCGGTCTGTTTTCTCTTCACTCTTAACTCGCTAAACGGATTTTGATAAAATTTGGTATGAAGATAGTTTGAGTCCCGGAAAAGGAGATATTAGGATACTTTTTATTCCGATACGTTCTTATTTTGTACGTTCCCGCGCTATAAACGAAATTCTTCGCAATGGATTGGCGGTCGTCTAGTAAATAATAATTTAATATGTTCTATCTACGAATAATAAAAATTATAGAAGTGACAATCATTATTGTCAACGACTTTATTTTGTCAATTTGAATGTAGTGTTTCGTAGCTATTGCCATATTATTTTAGTGTGCGAAAAGAACCTTGAGAACCAAATTCAAAACGATTGAAGTATGGGAGTTATGTTTCCTTAGTTTTTATTATTCGTATAGTGTAAATTAGTACAAAAATATGTGAGGATGTTGAAAAGTATTCTAATATACAAAACATTTTGTATTCAAACACGGAAAATACCCTTTGTCTTCGAAGTAGCAAATATTTCATAAAAATTCCGAGGGTCGTTAATAAGATATGTAAAAAGTTTCGGTATGTATTTAGGTGTATGATACAAGGGATACTCTTATGTGATTGGGGTCTTTTTACGCCCCCTTAAGGGCAAAGCCAAAACGAGCGTAATTTATGTGAGTTGTGTTTTTTTTTTTTGAGAATTTCGGTTTGGCAGAATTCTGCTGCATTTAGTTTCATACGTAAGTCCTGTTTGATTCACACGAGCGTAATTTAGCGGCAGAAATTCTGCGACTCACAACTCACAAATTACGCTCGTTTGACTTTACCCTAAAGGTACAATTCCGTGCATCGCGATCGATCGCGGCCGCGCACGACCTACGACTGTCGTCGGCCGCTCGCGACCATAGTCAGCGTATGAAAATGTATGGCACCGCTTCCGAGGCCCGCGACAGACGCGCGCGACCTACGACTGTCGTAAGCCGCGCGCGATCGTGCCTTGATGTCAATACATAATAAACTTCAAGATACGGTCGCGCGTGGCCTACGACAGTCGAAGGCCGCGCGCGACCGTGTCTTGAAGTTAATATGACATATTAACTTCAAGACACGATCGCGCGCGGCTTACGACAACTTCGTAGGCCGCGCGCGTCTGTCGCGGGCCTATGAAACTAACGGTCTTACTACAAAATATTTAAACATCTGTTGAACAGTTGATTAGAGAAAAATTCAGTACAAAATGGTCGCAAAACAACTGTTCAATAGATGTTTCTAGATCTTTTGTGGTAAGACCGTAAAGGTTCTTAATTCTACTCAAAGTACCTCCATACCGAATTTCGTCAAAATCAGCTCAACGGTTTAAGTGTGAAGAGGTAACAGACCGACAGCGGACAGACAGATAGAAAAATACACATTCATATTTATAATATTAGTATGGATACGTTATTTTGAGTAGATATTTCACTGCAGAAGTTTACCGCAATGTAGAATATATCATGTTTTACCCGCTACTTAAAGTATTGTAAAAGTAGTAAATGAAAAGATAACAAGACAGACAATCCAATTAATATTATTATTATAGATTATAGAGTATTTTACAGTGTAGCATTATAACGAGCGCAGCGAAATGAGTCATATAATATTTTAATACCATTGCAAGTACTTAAATCTTCTTGTAAGAGTGTCAATTTTACTTTGGAAAAAAAAAAAATATTAGGAATAAACGTCCTACGTGTTGCCATCGGTACGGGAACTAAGGGTGCGTCCACATTTGTATCATTTGCGCGATCAGATCTCCGATCAGATCTCCGTCGCGTATCATCGAAGCGTGTCAAAATGATACGCGTATCGCTGACTATGACGCCCCGATCGCTATTAACCGCGTATCTGATACTTGTCATATCAAATACACGCATGATCGGCAGAATGATCTAATAGGAGTCCACACTATGATACTCATACTTGATACGGCGCGATGATCGCGACGGAGATCTGATCGGAGACCTGATCGCGCAAATGATACAAATGTGGACGCACCGTAACCCGGCGAAAAGAACCGGTGTAAGAAACTCACACGGTAAAGTAAAATTATTGCTTGCACAGGAGTGCTTTAAGAAAGCTCAGTAAAGCAATAATATATTATAGCATAAGATTAGATGCAGTCGATATCTAAGAAACTGATAAGTTTATGAGAATATCAAAGCCTCAGTCATTTTCATCTCATTCCGTTGTCAAATCCCAGGTGGCTCTCCGTATATTTTACGTGACCTCACGTTCTTTTGGAAATTGATGTTACTCACCCTCTTTTTGAGCCCAAAGGAAAACGGGACCGTACATTTGATAATATGAACCGTAAGTGTATATTCCAATAATATAGTTAAAATAATAAGCCGCAGTATTTCATACTTTTTACATTTTATATGAAGTTCTGTGCCTCTATTCCCCGTACGGACTTTATCAAAATCAATGCAGTATTTTTAGAGTTCAAAAATACGATGAAGCTAAACAGTCCTTTACTAATTTACGTGATACATGTTCTTAAATACTAGAACTCATTAATAATGTTTAATACTTTATTTAATTAACATAATAATTATGTGAATTTAGGCGATAACAATCAAATGTTATGCAACAGTAAATCACTTTTTTGTTTAAGTATTTGAATCATCTCAGTACGCAATTAATAATAATAATTATTATAGTGTCGGATACAAAACGGTTTTATTTTAATTCTTATCTTAAAGAGTTGGCGCTTTTTATTACATACATCGTCTCATCTAGCAATTACAAAAATTTAATTAAGACTCTTAGGGCCTGTTTCACCACTTCCTTTTAAGTGCCGGATATTCTATCCACAACTTCCATCCTATCCGGCACTTATCAGGAAGTGGTGACTGGTGAAACAGGCCCTTACTCGTGTAAACCTAAATGAATACCTAAATAACAACACTAAGGTGTTAAATAATAAATCACAACCTGTTATCCGAGCTAAATGTAGAGTTCCCTCGGGAGAGATAGATTCTGGTTCCCCAATTGTCTTGTAAGGGATAACAATGTCTCAAATCTTTTGGCAACTTGAGCTACGGATTATCGCGTTTAATTTAAGACCCTCTACACGTTGGGCTTGGCTGAGTATGCCAAATGATGGACAATCATTTGGCATACTCGGCCAAGATCACGGCCACAGTTCTGCAGCTATCGATATACCATCGACATTGTATTGTATTGTCGGAATTATCGGAAATTGATGTCTAGGCAGTTGACAGACCAACGTCATTTGGTCGGATCATGTCAATTCAATGTTAATAATTAATTTTTCCTTAGCAGATCGGGGATCGACGTAACGCAACCAAATTACGTCGATCCCCGATCTGCTAAGGAATCAACATCTTTGATAAATAACAAATCTTAGCTACTGTAAATGTAAACGAAGCGTAGGAGCCGTCCTCTCCTAATAATATCACAATTGACTTATTATTAACTTTAGAAAAAAAAACCCTCAGAGTTATTTTTGGTGAACCCTAACGACGAGCCATGAAAATCGCCTATAAATTGTCCAATGTCCATCCTACAACTTATCGGGATTTACAATTTACATCCTATAAAAGCAAACGCGTAATATAATTCCATTTATCAACAATAATATTATCGTATACCAGCATGTATCTTGTCACGTAAGCCAGGAGGAGTCAAGGATTCCAGATAACCTTATTGGTCCAAAATCATTGTTTGTTGATATCACTATTGCGACACAGATTAGGTAAAGGGCAGCGCGACCTTTATGTTTTTTATTTGATCTATTTTTAACACGACCAGACATACTATTGAGGATATAGGCTGGCCGCATACACACGTTTTGCGTATTCAATTTCCCAATGTGGAATTGAGTCTACAATTAAAAATATGGGGGCTACCATACAAAAAACACAATTTTTGGCCTCATTTTGCTCTAAAATGGTACGGAGCCCTTCGTGCGCGAGTCCGACTCGCACTTGGCCGATTATTCTTTACTCGCAAACGCGCTGGCTTGCACTCGAAACGTACGTGTGGAATTCGTCCAATCGGAAAAAGCGAACGTGTGCGTCAGTGAAATTTTTTTGTACTGATTCCATGTATTCGGATTTCAAAATACGGAAAACGTGTGTATGCGGCCAGCCTTATAAAATGGAGACGTAGTTAGTAGTAGGCATTTTCTACAGCCTTTTTGTAATAGGGATTACAAAAAGGCTGTAGAAAATGCCTTCTCCAATCTTTACCGCGGCTATGACATAGGTCATAGACTATCACGTACGTCCATTATACAAGTACGCTGGACTAATGATACCCTTTGAAATGACAGCTATTTTTTGTGCCTATTTGAAGCGGAATCAGCTCCCCCATTATTAGGGTTAGGAACTAAATTTGACGTAAAAATTACGTTTGAAAATTGCCATATTCGCACTGATAGCAGTAGTGAGAGTATTTGGAACTAATACTAGTGATGTACAACTGTCTTTTCTATTATCGATGAAATGTTTCCAGATTCAGATAATGTCGACCATTAGGACAAAAATATTAAATTGAATAATACAAACGCTATATATTTGTATTAAAGATAACAGACTTCCTCTCCGTAATTTAGATAGGCGTAATACATTAACAATGTTTTCATACGTAGATAACTTGAAGTAGCAGTACCTATCTATAATACATTTATTTTTACCAGTTAGCACTAAGTACAAAAAACTAAAAACAAAACTGAAGATCAGCTTCTAACAAAAACTTTGTTGTATTGTATTTTCAACTTTCATTTCTAACATTATCAAAGTAGTGCTAAAGAGTATCGTATTAAAGCTGAACAGAGCTGAATAAGTGTTCTGTGTGATTAGACCCTAACTAATCTATACCATATAATATTATAAAGCGGAAGAGATTGTTTGTTTGAACGCGCTAATCTCAGGAACCGCTGGTCCGATTTGAACAATTATTTCAGTGTTAGCCCATTTTATATATTTTATCACGGTGAGACTAATAGGAGCTAAGAAATAGAGGAAAGTGTGGAAAAAACGGGGGAATGTATAACGTGAAGGATTATATAGGCTATTTTTTGTGGACCAATTTGTCTGTGAAATTATATATTTACGTGGGAGAAGCCGCGCGGAACGTCTAGTAATAGGCGGGTCCATACCAAGCGAGCCGTCTCGAGCGCGGCCCGCCTCGCGCGGCATGCGTCGTACCGCTCGCTTGGTGTGGACGTTGCTCGCCCGAGGCAGGCGCAATGCGCATGCTCACGCTGAGCCGTGCGGTGTCGGTTTTTTGAAATGCTCAAAGGTGCCTCGGTCGTTTGCCTCGCGCAGTGTGGACATGTTTTGGTTTGTGCCGCGGTCAAAAATGAACGATCAGTGTCGACAACTAATAAGTTTATAGGCCGCAAATGTATGGCTTTGGGATGCCAAGGATCCCAATCATACTAAGAGCCGATTCACACCGGATCGGCAGCGGCCGGCAGCGGCCGGCAGCGGCCGGTAGCGGCCGGCAGCGGTCAGCAGAGGCGCGGCGAGCCCTTTTAGAAGTTTTCAAGCGATACTACTCGTAGTAGTTATAAGTATGTAAATAAAGTTTAAAATTATTTCACACTAAAAGTGCTCTTCGCGCCGCGAGCACTTTCCGCCGACGGACGCCCGGCGTCCGTCGGCGGCCCGACGGCCGCCTGCGGCGCCTCGAGCCCTTTTAGAAGTTTTCAAGCGATACTAGTAGTTATAAGTATGTAAATAAAGTTTAAAATTATTTCACACTAAAAGTTCTCTTCGCGCCGCTGCCGGCCGCTGCCGATCCGGTGTGAATCGGCCCTTACAGGGGGATGGGGGAAGATTCTGGAGAAAAATCAGCCGCAAAATGAATACTTATTCCTGTTAAGGATTAAAAAAAAATGGAGTCTTTGTAGGATCATAAAGATGAGATTCTCCTATTTTTGATAGTTGTGTATAGCAAAATAAAAGCATAAGCTGCCACGGCTGTGCGTACGTGCGGTGCCATCATGTCTTTGTGAGCATGGCTCGGGCTGTTCGAGCGAGGTAACCTCGCTGTGTACGCCCGTCCGCCTTAAACCCTCGGCGAGCATGCGTCGCCCGCGGCTCCTCGCTTGCCGCGCGAGGCGGGCCTCGCCCGAGGCGGCTCGCTTGACGTGGACCCGCCTAATAATATAAAAGTTCCCTATTTATTTATGGATCTAGCAAGCCAATTTTTATCTATTTACTTTATCTCATTTGATTTTCGCCATTTTGGCGCTGATTGCAGAAGTGCGAGGGAAATTAACTAATTGGATAATGCGATCCATAAATTAATATAGAACGTTTGAATACATTTTTTTATTGGGGTGGAGTAGGTAAGGTATTTATAAATAATAAAAATATATGTGCGATACTTTAACACTATATTTTATTAGTTACCGTTACACAGTTACGGTCTGTCAAGAAAGAGTAGACGCTGAAATAAATTTTCCAAACATAATCACGATCAAATGGTAGTTTTTGCGCCTTGTATTTTCACAGAGAACGTTTGTAAACTTCAAATAGTAACGGCAAGCGGTAGTAGCAATTTTCGGACGCCAACCAGGCTTTTCAATTTTTTTCAACCATAATTCCAGTCTTCCTTCGTCAGACGGAAACCTGTCAATTATTTTAAGAGTATAATAATATGTATTTATAATAAAAATCGGTTATCGGAGATTTCAATACAATTATTATAGATATCGATAAGTTTTATCGACAGAAAACTCTAGCACTATTGAATTTTATTGTTCATCAAAAATCGGTAAAACAAAGGTAAATATGTGGTGAATACGGTATAATATGATTAGTGCCACATTTTTAAGTGCCTATATTATCAATAAAAGTTTAATATCGTAGAAATTAGCTGTTAAAATCACTTACTTGTGAAATGTAACCCCACATCCCTTTTTGTACTGCGTTTTACATAACATACACTCTTTCATAGTCTTACTATGAACTACCACCACTTATTTATTTATTACTTAATCGCGTAAAACCTTTTAAAACACTTTAAAACACGAAAACAATTCAAACGATTAAGCCATAGACAAATATAATACATATACATGGTTACCAATAGTTGCGTGTGTACGGTAAATTATACGGCTATTGCTGAACCAAAGATTTCCTTTGGTAGGATTGGTCCTTATGGCCCAAGGATGGATTTAAGATGTGGAGCCACCGCGATTTTTGATGTTAGTTTTTTTAAATTTTAGCATCTTCTGCTCTGGAGGAAAATAGTCTCAATCTGTATAGAGGCATTAATTATGGTACTATTCCAAGTTCGGTGGATTCGGTTGGATGACTTAAGAATGCTAAATTCATTTTAGGACTCATATTTGCACGATAAAGATGTTAAACAATGTAAAAATAAGAAGAAGAAGAAGTATTATTTAAACGCGCTAATCTTAATATGAGTCAGTAATTACTGGTCCGATTTGAAAAATTCTTTCAGTGTTAGATAGCCCATTTATCGAGGAAGGCTATAGGCTATATTTTATTACGCTAAGAGAAGAATATCTTATATTCTTGTGAAGAGATTTCGAAGAAATAGAGGAAAATGTGGAAAAAACGGGGGAAATTATTTGAAAGGGCTTATTTTACGAACTACTGGAGTAATTTTTCTGTTATTGGGCACAGATAAAAAGTAGGAACGTGAAGGATCATAGGCTATTTATTGTGGACTAATTTGTCTGTGAAATACCAAATTTACGCGGGCGAAGCCGCGCGAAACGTCTAGTAATATTATAAAGCTGAAGAGTTTGTTTGTTTCAACGCGCTAATCTCAGGAGCTACTTCCGATTTGAAAGAATCTTTCAGTGTTTGATAGCCTATTTATCGAGAAAGGCTTAAGCCTATATTTTATTACGCTAAGACCAATAGGAGCAAAGATACAGAGGAAAATGTGAAAATAAATCTGAAGAGTTTGTTAGTTAGTTTGTTTCTTTGAACGCGCTAATCTCAAGAACTACTGGTCCGATTTGAAAAAATCTTTCAGTGTTTGATAGCCTATTTATCGAGGAAGGCTATAAGCTATATTTTATCACGCTAAGACCAATAAGAGCAAAGATACAGAGGAAAATGTAAAAAAACGGGGAAAATTATTTGAAAGGGCTAATATCTCACAGACTACTGGAGCAATTTTTATGTTATTTGACACGAATATATAGTAGACTACGTGAGACATGGGTTATTTATATGTGAAAAATATACGGTTTCCGTGAAATTTCAGATTTACGCGGACGAAGCCGCGCGGAACGTCTAGTAATATTAATATATTTATTGCTCCATTCATCACCATGTCTCTGGCATGCAGAATAATGCGGCTATCAGCCTCCTTATATTAATTAAGCCCTATCAACAGCGTTTTCGTTAGTTGAAAACAATATATTCTATTTTTTTTTTACTATCTTTTATCTAAATGTTATTATTCCAAAACTGGCATTTAAACATTCGATCCAATCGAAAATGATACCAAACTCCACTATATACCTAAATCCCATGCAGTTATTGACCTCATACCTTGTTAAAATAAAAAACCCCCCCTCCCCCACCTGCATGAAATATTTAGGTGGCTCCACATCGTAAACCCATCTTAGGTATATAATGATCAATTCTACCAAAGGAAATCTTTGGTTCAGCAAAAGCCGTATTCCTCGTTTTTTTGTCTTGTACGCACACGACTACAATAGTTACGTCAAATTTAGTTCTCATCCCTAATTCCGCTTCAAATAGGCACAAAAATCAAGTGGATATCGTCGATCCACCGTACTTGTATAATAGAGATCAGTGTAGACTATAGATAGACTATAGTCTATGTCATAAAGTAGGATTTTATTTGAATTTTTAGACTGTAGTCTATGTCCATAAAGTTAATATACCTATCGGAATAGAGAAACAAAGGCCTGAGCAAGCGAGATGTCACTATCAGTAACACTGCGTGGTAGAAAGAGAAGCGTGATTTGAGGTTGCATAGCTTTTTTTTCATCTGTTTGACAGTCTGTCTGACCCTGGGCCGATCGTTGTCAATTTGGGCTCTCAGAAAAATTGTGATTTTAGGATAAATAATGAATAATTTTTAGAAATAAACCTCTAGAAACATGGTTAAATGTTTGTGGAATGATTCTGGATCCACACATCGAAAAAACCCGGACAAATATTCATTTCACAGGCGAGTTATTCTACATCGACAGGACCTAGTTTTAAGTTTATTTTTGCCAATTCCCTACGAGTTATTGGTATTGGTTTTGATAATTCACTTCTTTAAATGGTTCATTACATGGAAAACATAATTTGACTAGCCATGGTGCACAATCTAAGGATATTTTGTGTAAACAATTTTCATCAATTTTACACTAGGGCTGCATCAAGTTATCGATAAGTTGTATCGATATGAAAATATTTTTTAGTTAAGTATACTAATTATCTAGGAATGTTGAAATGATAACATACTCATCCGTAGTTTATAATTAGTTTAAGTATATTAATATACTATCATACATAATTTGTCGTTTTTAAGGTTCCGCACCCAAAGGCTAAAAAGTCCAGTAATAGTGGGGTTCCGCAGCCCGCTCTACTACTAAGACTTCGTTGCCTGTCCGTCTGTCCATCCGTCCGTCCGTCTGTCTGTCTTCAGGCTGTATAACAAGAACCACTATAGTAATAGACTTCTGAAATTTCCATAGATGTAATGTCATTCTACATCCAATATGGCTGCTCATCCAAGATAGGGGAATAGTTGAAAGCACTTCTGCAAGATGGGCATCAAATAAAAGGGCTCATTGAGAGTGAATTGAAAATTAATAGGGTCTAGTGAAGTCGTGTCGTGTCGTGTACTGATGTCACGTGACGTAACCTGTCGTGTCGAATCGTGTCATGATATGTCGTGTCGTATCGTACCGGGTTTTAGAAAATGCCCGGTTAAAACCGGTCACTACTTACACTTGGCCAATTTTTCAGATTTCCTGCTGACCTGGATACCAGAAATTCATGGCTTAAAATAATTAACCGTCCAAACTGGACTCCGAAGAAAAATTCATGCATGCTTAATTATGCAACAAGCATTTTGAAGAAAAGTCACATTTTACTCCAAAATTACAATTTTTTTATATATCTATGCAGTTTTATTTTATCCCATTTTATTATGTTTACAATCTTACAATTATTATTCCATGATCGATATTTTGTCGAATTACAAGATTTTTGTACATCACTGACACGCACACGTAAACATATACACAGATGTAAATCAAATTTTGGTTAAGCTTGACAGCTCGGGATTGTTTCTCTATTCCGATAGGTATATTACCTTTATGTCTATGTCATAAAGTGGCATTTTATTTGATTTTTTGTTGATCGCGGTTAGCCGCGGTAAAGATCGGAACGGTACCCTCAGTTTATCTCTACAGAGTTTTTATACTTTCGCATATCTACTGTGGCCATGCTAAAGGGGTTGGTTTCGGTGAGAAGTGAAGACGTAAGCTATAATTTGTACGGTATTGAAACGGTACTTTCTGGTGTTTAAAAATGTTAACTAAATCGAAGTCATAAAAAATTCTTGTACACAAACAAAATTTTGTACTACCCTACCACTTGCTAGGGGCTACCTCCGTTGGAATATGTTTGCAAGTTGTATCTAGGTAGGCAGTTCTGGTTTTATGTATAGGTAGTATAATACATATAATATAGGCCATGGGTTATGGGCGGTAGAGTCCTATGGCGTCCTAGGATGGAGGCGGCGGGCGGGCGGCAGAACTAAAGTGGCCTATTATAAAAAATATAAATCCGGTCCTAAAAGTAGGTGAACATTTGTGCTAAAATTAGATAACCTTTTATGTACATACATCATGTTTCGAATAAGTGTATCGCAAAGAAGTTAAGATTTGCGAGACAAGATGATTAAAAACACTTTGTTTTGGTACAGACTAAATAAACAATGAACAACTAAACGTGGGTATTAATTTGATACTAAAATAACCCAGGGTATTTTTGTTTTATTATTTCTTTTGTAAGGTTGTTGTTATAATTACTTCAAACAACTTTTTCATTGGCATTATGAAAAAGTACAACTAATGGTAGATGTAGCATCGAAGAAATTGATTCATAGGCAAACGACGGACCTGCCTATGAATCGATATTTTCTATGAAAACTGCCTGTTTGGTCACGTTATGTCAATTTCATGTTAGTCGTTTTCTGTCGGCTAGGTTTGACAAAATGCGACCACATTACGTAAGTCCGCCACTTGCCTTTAAATCAACTTATCTGATGGTACATGGTTTATTATGTTACATAATAATTATATTTAAAAAAAATCTGCAAAAATGGTAGAGTAGGTAATATTCGATTTTCAGGTCTTTTGGTGGAGCAAAAAGTGGTTCATGGCGCAAGCGCAAGCATACATACACGCTATTGGTAGATATAGTTTAAAATGGTAGATTGCAAATTCGACGGTCCCTACGTATAAAAGGTCATGTCCAAAATAGCAAATTTTTTTATTGCATCATGCATTTCCTTATAATGAGACGCATATTCCTACATTATTATTATTTTCCTATCACAAGTAATTCCAAAGATAAAAAGACGTAAATGAGGACAAGTTGGGCGTTGTATTAGATTTTACTGTTGTATATACGGACATCCATACTTACCGTCTTGTACCGCGTTGGAAATTACGCGCCATTCCGCGTCATGTCGTACATGTCCGTTTCTACCTCTAAGGTAGCGAGTTATTTAAATACTTGTTACCATTTACGTTCAGTTATTATGGGACTTTAGTTCTTTTTCAGTGGGACTCGTGGCACAAATTCAATTAATTTCAAACCAATATGAGCATCTGAGTGTTATAAATAATCAGCAACGTGAAATAATAGTTGCAACGGAGGCTGAGGCTTCTTTTCATGATGAACAACCATCTGGACCTTACCGTTATCGATATAGAGCAAAAAAATCGCGTTTGTTGTACGAGGCCCCACAATAATCATTTATTTTATTTTAATTTTACTATATTTCTTTAAATATCGCCAACAAAAAATTGTAAATTGTGAAAATTTCTACTATTGCGGTTCTTGAGATAAAGCTTGGTGATAGACGGACGACAGATAGAAAGCGAAGTCTGATTTGTATTTATTTAATTATGAATATGAATGTTATTTATTTTATATAAAACAGTATAAAAAACGCTAATAAATTATATAAAATTAATTAAAAACTATTAAGAACACTCCTTGTTCACTTGATAGATGGACTCCCTCTACAACGCGGTATCGCTTGGTTGTAGGGTTGAGAAGGGCTTGAAAAAAATTCCGGAAAAGCTCATATTAAAAATCTAAAGTGACATCGGTGCATGATTAACCTAGAAATTAAAAAGTTTATGGGCTATTTTTTTGCTACAATAGAGTTTGTAAGATAAGCCTTTTCAAATTATTTCCCCCGCTTTTTTCACATTTTCCCCTGTTTCTTTGCTCCTATTAATCATAGCGCTATAATTTATAACGTATAGCCTTCCTCGATAAATGTGTGGATTGACTGCGAGTCTCTAAACACAATCCTTATGCATCGGAATTGACTGCGGGTCTCTGACGATGTTTTATCTAAAAATAAAAGTATAATATGTTGGCTAGTTTGAGGGGATTAACTGCGAGTTAATGACTATTTTAATTTAAAATATATTGATATCTTTTAAATCAACTTGTATGGATTGACTACGAGTCTCCGACAATATTTAAAGATAAAAATTAGCAACTACCGCGCGTTTTCCCGCGCTCTTTGTTCCATAAATAGAACTACAAAATTATTATTATAATATTAATATCTTTGCCGTTTTATAGAAAACAGCTATTTCGAGCTAATAACTAGATTGACTGCGAGTCTCATCAGTTAACAACCTATGCGCGTTCCGCGCGATCTTCTTGTTCTAAATATAGAACTACGATTATAAGTTTCTATGTCTGCCGGTATATAATTATTATTATTAAATAAAACTTGCACCAATGTTGGGACTCGGGATACACCGCGAGTGTATAACGAAACTTACTTAACATTTACGTAACGTGATAGTTACTACCCTCAATAATTTTTGTAACATATTTTATCGACAAATAAGTCGATTATAACGAGCAATTATGCTACCCCAATATTTATTTTTTTAGGTCACCAAGACAAGACAATCGGGGAAATATCACAAGAAGTGACCGATATACGGGTCGATCAGGATACGAATGAACCCGAAGCTTTCCCAATCCTAAACCAGGTGCCAACAGTCGATTCCGAGTACCGGCACCGATAGAACCGGACCAGATCCGGATAGATCCAGGGCTCCTACTGACGGTTGGTGAACCCTCGTTAGATTCGCCAGATTATGGTTTTAAATGATTCCAAAAACGATTATGATAAGCTACTGCTTATAAAACATTTCTGATAATAAGTGTTGCAGATCGATTCCATTTCCATCGATCATTATCATTATCAGACTTATCAACAGTATCTGACTTATCTCGGTATTAATTATTATCAGACTTATCAGATAATATATTATCAGACAAGACAACTTCGTACCGTAACGGAAACCTATAACACTCAAACTCGATAAGTCTTGTCTCAATATCAGACCGAGATTAATATTGTTTCGCTGGATAATTTCAGTATTTGTTCTCAGAGACAAATTAGTACATCCCATCAACCGGGTACCTTTTGGGCTCTGGCAAACCCTTCCCGCTACCCGTTAAAGCGCGGGGGGGGGGGGGGGGGGGGCTGGTTCCGCTAGTACTGTACCGCTACAATAAACCCTCTTCGAGTTCGAAGAGCGTTGGGGCGACTAAACGCTCAACATCGCAGCACGGGCTTTGGCCCACCACACATTCCCACCACTGTATCTCCTGTGTCGCCAGGATCGACAGCGGTATCCAACCACGAAAACCCTTTGATATGATCTCAGGGAGCCCGAGGGACATGCTAAAACTGTCTTGGGACCCGCAACGAAATTAATCAGAAGAAAATAGGAGGAGTAGGAAGATTCCAATTTCCCTCCCCATAAAAACGGGAGACAGCACAAAGTTGCAATGACCGAAAGTCAAAGAACTTAAGGGGGAGCACCACGGAAATAAGGTTAATAATTGTGACCCCTAAGCTAAGCTAAGTTAATATTGGAGTTTATTGTGTTTGACTGTTGCCAATAATAATTGTGACAAAAACGCTTGAAGGCACGGAAGTTCCTAGCGGTGTCCACGAGATCACCGTAGTATGCGACTCCAGATGTACAGAATATGTTGTTTAGCATAGTAGTTCTTTCGTCCTGCCAGAGACTGCACTCCCAGAGAACATGATGAGCGGTTGGTTCAAACATGTTACCTTCGGTCGAGCACTCGCACATGGGTGAAGGCACTAGTTTAAATCCGTAAAGTTTGGCCTTAAAATTTCCATGACCGGTCAGGAATTGAGAAACGCAGTGATCAATATCCATCCAATGTTTGGATAGCCGTTCACGAATATTAGGGAAAAAATTATAAAGATGTCGCCCTTTGGTGGAACTGTCCCATCGCGACTGCCATTCGGAGATTAGGCTTTGCACAGAGTTTCCTAAAGATTCAAACAATCTTGCTATTTTAATTTTATCGCAAGCGCTTAAAAAGAACGGGTTGTCAATGTTTTTGTTATGATAATACATTGTCGCACGACGCTGAATCTCAAGGTCAACGGGTAAAACTCCGGCTAACATAGGCAAGGCTTCGGTGCTTGTGGTCCTGTAAGCTTTGCATAAGAATATAAGAGCAAGACGTTGGCTTTGTAGCAACTTGCGACGAGCCGCGCCGATAGTTGCTCTGTCGGCCCACACGGGGGCCGCGTAGCAAATGCTGCCTAGGTAAGTAGCGGTGTAAATTAATTTTAGGGTTTTGAAAGAGAGGCCCCATGTCGACGTAGATATTTTGGTAAAGGAGTAAAAATTGCGCTTCGCTTTCTCACCAGTTCGAATTATATGTTCTAAAAATGTAAATTTATTTTCCAAGCAAAAACCAAGATAACAGAGCGACTGTTTGCGTTTAACGTTAACATTGTCAAGTTTAATGCTAGGGGAAGATATAAGGGAACCTTTTAAAAGAATTTGGTAAATTTTATGCGCGGCGAATTTCAGGCGATTACGTTTACCCCAGCTCGATATTAAATTAAGACTATCATTGGCTTTAGATTCAATTTTGGAAAGTGAATTTGCTTGAACGATGAGAAAACCGTCATCGGCGTAGCCAACTTGTACGCACAGTGGTGGTAGGGGAAGACTTAATAAATCATCAAATCCGAAATTCCATAGTTTTGGCGAGATAACAGAGCCCTGAGGGCAGCCGCAAGTTAAATCTTTGGCGTGTGTACAATGGCCAAGTCGAAGCTTAGTTTGACCATTAAAAAAGTAAGAACGTATTATGGCATAAATGTTAGAGTAGCAACCTCGATTTTTTAGTTTTAATAATAATATCGGCCACCAAGCATGATCGAACGCGCCGGAGATATCTAATGAAATGGCGACCACGTATTTCGATTCCGAAAGATTTACTATTTTTCTAACTTCCATAGCCGCGTCAACAGTCGATTTCCCGGCGGTGAAACCGAACTGATGACTATGAAATTTAGGGCCACCGGGTAGCAGGCGAAGTACGATGAGACGTTCTAGTAATTTACCTAAGCAAGGCAGTAACGTTATCGGACGGTAAGATTTTGGGTCGTCTGGAGGTTTGTTTCCCGCTTTAGGTATTAATTTTAAGCAACCGGTGCGCCAAATTTTTGGAAATGTACCTTCTGCGCTACATCTGTTGCAAACATGTAGAATCGATGAATTGACCGCTAAGCACGCTTGTTTTATCATAATATTCGATATTTTATCCTCGCCCGCAGATTTTTTTATAGGCAAAAGGTTTACTATTTTACTAAACTCCTCCGAAGTTGGTAAATCTGAGACCGGTGTATGAATGGGGTCTAACATTCTACTTCTAATGTCGCGGTGGTGTTCATCATCCAAGGAGGGCTCGTCGTCTGGGATGAGAACGTTTAGATATTATGCCTTCGCCGTTTCGTCTAAACTACAAGTGTAAGAGTTGTTAATTTTAATATTTGAGAAAAAGCTCGGCTCATTACTACTACTGGGTTTAAGCTCGTGGTATAAAGAGGACCAGGGTCCCTCTTTATCTAATCTATTCGCGGCATTCTTCAACATATTATTTTTTGCTAACGTAACGGCGGCGCGATAGCGTGACCTTCAAATGCGTAGGTTGTTTAAACTAATTATGTAATTATCATCCGAACGATTGAGGCCAGATTTACGAAGATTATTAATTTTGCGCCTGGCCCTTCTAAATTCCCGACGAAGATTAAGAAGTTTACTGTTCCACCATTTACAGTTGTGATCTTTTTTAAGAGGTCTACGACCCAAGGCTACATCGGCACAGTAAACAAATGTGTTTGTCATAATTTCTTCGCAATCGTTGACGTTTGAATCCGGCCGAGTGAAGTCTCCGGCATGAGCGGTAATGAGGGAGCGGAATAAATTCCAATCGCCGTTCTTTACCGCCGGCCGGACCGCACGAGAAAACTCGTACACCAATAAGCGGTGATCACTACATGACGCATCAGGAAGGACACGCCAATGCCTAATCTGGACGTACGCGCTGGATAGCGTGACGTCAATCGACGATTCGCCCGTTGGGCTACTATAGGTAGGTGGTGCATCGGGGGTGTTGTGAATAAGGAGGTTAAACTCCGCAATGAAGTCTTCTACAGCGGTACGTCGGTCGCGGTCAGTGTACCTAAGTAGGCCGTGCCATAAGGGCGAGGATGCATTGACGTCGGCGCCAATGATAATTTTATTACCCGCGAAAGATTGTAATACGCGGCGAAGTTGATGTAAATGGGGGCTTACGGAATCCGCGTACTGGAAGTAGCAGCTTACAACGTATAGTCTAAACTGAGGACACGATACCTCGGCTACCGCACAGTGCGACGTCGAAAGGTTAGTTAAGGCCGTGACTGAAAATCTAGACTGAGGTGTATAAATACCCGCGCGAGCTAGGTTATCAATTTGTACTATCTTCGACCGTAGCGACGCGAGTTGATAGTCCTGTACGAGCACCAAGTCTAAATTGTAATCGGAAACCAACTTTTCTAATTCTATCGTTGCGTGCTTATTATTGTGGAGGTTTAACTGTCCTATATTTAAACTATCCATACCGAGTCGTTAAAATAAGTTGCTCCATTTTAGACATTTTAGACGTAGGACAATCTGGGGAGCCTGTGGGGTGGTCGGTCGGTTTTTTATATCGCAAACAACTACCGCAAACCGGCTTAAAGTCGTCTTTATCTTTGTTTGGGCAGCTATCCGAGCTATGCCCTTCGGCGCAATGTTTACAGCATGGCTTTGTGTCACGACAGAATTTAGCGGTGTGCCCATACTGTTGACAGTTAGCGCAGCGCATGAGTTCGACATCATCTACAAAGCGACACATCGCCCAGTCGATAAAAAGTTTTTCTTTTGTTTCAATGAGGTGTTGACGCACTTTAGGGTCTAGTTCGATACCTATCCATTTTCGGTTATTATATTCTTTGTTTAAAATACGACGTCTTACTATTTTTGTCGAGCTCATGAATTGATCTTGTGTCACATTAATTTCGCCGTTTACGTTTTGGTTGTAAAGAGATAAAAGAAAATTGTCGTCTGTAATGTGTTGAGGAACATCTTTGATAAGGATGCGCGGGCTACGCCCCTTGGGTGTCTCGAGACGGAGACCGGCAGATTTTAGCGCTTCGACTGACTTTAATTTTTTAACTTGCGACTCGCTCGTGAGGCGCAGAAGCACGCCCGAATTCGCTGTTTTCTTAACGCCGTGAAATTGAAAACCGTCGGCCGGGTTTATGACCTTCATCAAAGCCTGCTTGGTCTCAGTTGCCGATTTTAATTCCGCCGATTTTTCTTGCGTGGGGTAGGCTATAACACACGGGAGTGGTTTACGTGTCTCGACGGGGGGAACCGATTTCGCGAGTTTCAGTTTGAGGGCCTCGGAATAAGAGAGCGGAGGCGACGACCTGATTAAGTTTAACGGATAGTAAATCCCGCTCCAAATTCGCGACTTTGGTTTCAAGTGACGAGTTTTTAATGGCAAGAAGAGAAACTATAGTTGTCAGTTTTTGTGTTATGTTCATTATATCAGATTTATTGGCAAAGTTATTGCGCCTCGAGACAGTGTCGTTAGCGAATTCGTTAATTTTTCCCAAGTACGAGGACGCTTCGCGGACTAACTCGCAGTAATTAAACGAATCATTGACTGCGCTGCTAGTGTCTAATAGTGAAATTACCGGGGACTGCGGCTAGTCCCTTATAGGTTGGTGACGTTTTTCTACATCGCAGCAGTAGTGCTGACAGTTATTTTTATATATATTTTATAGATTTTATAGATGTTACTATTATAATTATTGTGGGCTTAATACAGCTATCCCCAACCCGCGGCCCGCGGGCCACATGCGGGCCACCGGGACTTTATATTTCGTAGCCCGCGTGATGTTAAACCAATTTGAAATTCACGCCCACCGGCAAAATATTATGCAGTCAACGTGAAAGTCTTTTTCACTTGTAAATCGTTAATTTTGAAAAACGTTTTTTTTAAACCTAAAGATGTTTGTTGCGGCCCGCGACACCAAGACCAAAAATGTTTGCGGCCCCCATGGAAAAAAAAAATTGGGAACTTCGTTCCAAAAACAAAAACAGGTTGGGTACCACTGGCTTAATATATTATACATCATGACATCAATAAATTATTAGAATTTAAAACTATATCTTCGTGTACCCCCACCGTAGGTACCAAGGTTACCTTATTTCAAAGATTTTCTTTTCCCCAAACAAAGCGGCGGAAAATATTGTATTATATTTTAAATACAATTTTTGAATTATTTCAAAGAAAGCACTTTGTAAGTTTATTTCGAAGTTACATGTTAATTTGGAAAATTATCGTACGGCTTTCAAGCAAATACCCAAAAGTGGATATCTAGCAAAAATAGATTTGAAAGCCTACTTCTTGGTTCCTTTTAACTCACTAGTCGATCGAAAGATTTTAAATTACGGATTAAGAGCCTTAAGTTATGCCACAAAAAATATAAAGAAGGAAACCAGACCAGGCGTGGGCTTTATCACCACTAGACTTACCACGCTTTAACAATATCAGTGTTCTAGGCGACAATTCTTCAGCCTCAGGCGCCCCTTTTTTTGTTTACGTTTTATTGTCAATAGTGCCATGGGTGTATTAAATCCACAACAAATAATATTTAAGTCTTAACGTTTATAATATATACGTTTATAATATATATTATTATAACATAACTAGCTGTCCCGGCAAACGTTGTTTTGCCATATAAAGTATTTCACCCATATTATTATTTTATTGAAGTGACTAAATAAGTATGTCACCATGGCAAAGTCCATAATTGTTAACCCGTCGCAGAAACAGTGGTCACCGTCGGTCTCGAGTTGTACAATTTACTATTATTTATTCAACAAATTAATACACTCATCAATATAAAGATAGAAGAGTAGATGTTGTCCGATTCTCAACCCTAGCCGATATGCTCGCTAAGATTCACGAAAATCGGTCGAGCCGTTTCAGAGGAGTTCAACCACGCACACCGTGACACGAGAATTTTATATATTAGATATATTATATAATAATATATGCCTATTAAAAACGGAATAATATAGAACAGTTAAATCCGTGTACTATTCGTGAGCTAGCTCAACTGAGACAGCGATTAAAATGTTTAATATTAAATAAAATATGCAATGATAAATACGATAACAGAATCATACTTATTCTTGAGTAATAATTGTTAAAATATTCAGCCTGGTGGACCGAGAACACAATATTCTCGACTTTCAATCATATTTATATGCAATAATCACATTATCGACGACCACAGAGCCGGACCCAGTTAAAGCAGTAGACTCTTTAAAATTTATTCTAAAATACTTTACTTCGACTTAGATTTTAGATAAATACTCTCTTCAATCTTATTAGTTATTAGACTTATTACAGAGATCTACGTCCGCTCCATCGGAACTTTAGCCAAACAATTTGACAATGTCTGTAATACGATATCTTCTACAGCCATCACTGTGTACTGTCATTGTTTATGAACAATGTTGACATTATTGGTTGGTGACATTGGCTCAGATGAATGTGTGAAGCGTCTTTCGAAAGAAGCCTTCCGGTAAAAATCCTAGCCCATACCTACTCAGGTAAATTTCGATACCGCTATTTAAACCGTAATTTTTTATTTTGCCGAGTTTTATTAGGCAGAAAGTTTTAAGTCAATGACCAGTATTCAGTAGGTACAGAGTGCAAGAAAAAACAAATAATTTATAAGTGGATCCCGGGTACTATACTGAGTAATATAGTACCCGGGATCCACCCATATTAGTGCGAAATATGGAAACAATTGGTAAAAGCTAACGAGACACGTAAATTTTATCAGGAGGTAAGGACGTTTAAAAAAGGGTACAAACCAACTGCCCAATCTCTCCTTGATAAAGATGGCAACTTAATAAATGACGCAGAAGAAATAAAATCCACGTGGCGTGAGTATTTCGTGCAACTGCTGAACTGCCCCCCTTCACAAGAACCAATCATTTGTGATACCCCAGAAGAGAGTCCTGATACAACAGAAGCCCTGTCTTTTAAGGAAGTGCAGGAGGCCATCATGAGACTAAAAAACAACAAATCTCCTGCAATCGATGGAATACCTGGAGAGATATGGAAATATAGTGGAGGGGCGGTACAGTCGAAGTTGTACGAACTGCTTGTTAAGATATGGGAGAAAGAACGGCAGCCCTTGGAATGGAATACGGGCATCATTTGTCCAATCCATAAGAAAGGCTGCAAAAAGAAGTGCACGAACTACCGGGGGATTACTCTGCTTCCAACCGCTTACAAGATCTTGTCTTATGTGCTTCTTAAAAGGCTGGAACCTTACGCGGAAAAAATCCTTAGTGATTATCAGTGTGGATTCCGCCGAAACCGAAGTACAATTGACCAAATCTTCCTACTGAAGCAGGTGATGGAAAAGAGATGGGAGTACGCCTAAGGGGTCCACTCATTGTTTGTGGACTTCACCAAAGCCTATGACAGCATTGACAGAGATGCCCTGTATTCCATTTTGGATATTTCAATATCCCGGACAAAATAGTCACGATGATTAGAGTTGCGACATCGGAGTGTAGCCTACGCGTAAAGGTTGGAGGTGAGCTGACGGACGACTTCACAGTCGCAACTGGTCTAAAGCAGAGGGATGCCTTGTCGCCTATGCTCTTTAATCTGGTGCTAGAATACGTTCTGAGAAAGGTTTTACACCTAGAACTTGGCGTGGAGCTGGATGGAAGGCATAAGGTGATAGGGTATGCAGATGACTTAGCCCTGTTAGGTGAAACTCGTGGAGAAGTCATAAAGGCCATCACAACTTTGGAGACTGAAGCGAAGAAGGTAGGGATAAAACGGAGTATCTCCACATGAGACGCTACAAAAACACGCGTATACCTTGTGAAGACCTACATGTTGGAGATACAACGTATAGGGGTGTACACAAATTTAAGTACTGTGACTGACACCAACAGCCGAGAGGACGAAATTGATATTCGCGTTAAAAATGCCCTACGATGCAGCGCAGCTCTTCACAAGGTGCTCGTGTCCAAGCTTCTCAGCAAAAATACCAAAATCCGAATCTATAACACGATTATTCGGCCTATACTAATGTATGGCTGTGAGGCTTGGACGCTGACACAAAAGGAGGAGAACAAACTTCTAGTCGCTGAAAGGAAAGTCCTCAGAAAAATCCTGGGCCCAGCCAAAACAAATGACGGCTGTTGGCGAATCCGGAAGAATGCCGAAATTGAAGAACTGGTTGCCCAACCCAATATAATCGGAGAAACAAAGGCTCACCGACTCCGTTGGCTGGGACACGTGGAAAGAATGGGAGAGGATCGCGGGGTAAAAAGAGCGTACAAGGGCCGTCCAACAGGACGTCGTCCTGGTGGACGCCCCAGGTATCGCTGGAGAGATGCTGTTGTGGCTGACCTGCGTGACCTTCAAGTCAGTAACTGGCAGGAGGTAGCGCAGGACAGGGCTCAATGGCGGAAGCTCATTTCGGAGGCCAAGATCCACTTTGGGTCGTTGAGCCAGCGGAGTTAGTTAGTTAGTTTTAGGATAATGCTACAGTACGAGTTATTATTGCTAACGTTTAACGCTCTGCACAGAACAGCCACCTCCCAGTCGGTTAGCCGCTGGATAAAGCAAGTGCTGTATGAGAGCGGCGCGGCGTCGACACGGGGACTGAAACTGGACACGATTAGTAAGACGACAGTCGACAGGCAGGACTAGCGACTCTAATACTTTCGCTATTTTCCTTAGCCATAATTTTCTCGACGAACAAAGTTTTGCTGAATCAGTTATATAATCACCATGATCCCAGTACGTTATCATTTAAATCACAAACCATAGAGGTCTCTTAAGTTTTGTTTCTTCTGACTATTATTATTATTTATGGGCACAATGTTAAATTATTTCTCGAACATAATGATTACTATTCATAATGTATATATATCATATTATATTGTATTTTGTAAAAAATATCTTTCTTTCGTTACTCTGAAAATCTACCTGGTTAATTAATATATCGAAGAATGAAGCGAAGAAATATAATAAATGATCAAACGAACTTACCAAGTGAAGTTCGATCATTATTATATGAGTCGCTTCATTCAACGATATATTAATTAACCAGGTAGATTTTCAGAGTAACGAAAGAAAGATTTTTTACAAATTTTACCTCCCACCCAGTCTGCACTAAACTTTGTTTGCTGCAGTACCCAAAGAAATAAACAAAGGTTTTTTGCATTACCTCTCTCTAAACATAATGAAGCGTGCTGAGACTATCAAGCGGAACGATATTTTTTGTACCCACATACGTCTTTAAAAAAACGCGATTGCCTAGCAAATAAACAAAGGACTACTACCCCAGTAGGGTTAGATTTTTTTTGAAATTAATTATAGTCAGAATTTTTTTTGCACCAGTGTTTAGAGGAGGTCACAAATACTCGACCAACCACGACGTGTGCGTTTGCCGCCATATTGGTTTGAAGGTCCAATCTTTTTTAGCTATATCTCCTTTATTTTTTAGTTTTTTAAGAGAATTATAAGGATCAAATTTGTCGAAAATTTGATTTTCTACAACTTTAGTCCCTATAATTTTTATTATAAAATCAATATTTACGGAAATAACTGCAAAAAACAAGTCAAGGTATAATTTCGAAGTGTTCAACCTGTATCGCGATTATTGTCAAATACAGAAAAAAAAACAGAAATAAACTTGTAGCTCCTTACATTAACCACAATTAAAATAAAGACTTCGCTGTCTGTCCATCTGTCTGTCTCCAGGCTTCAAGAACGGTGATAGGTAGAGACTTGAAATTTTCAGATATTATGTATTTTGTTTCCCTCTATAACAACAAATACTAATAAACATATTATATTTAATATTTGATGGGGCTCCCATATAACAAACAGGATTTTAGTGGCCTTTTTTGCTCTTTATTAAAAAAGCAGCACTAAGACAGTTAAAATATGCATAAAATATTTAATTGTATTTGTACTTTAATAATTAATAATAAAATTAAAATAAAATTAATATTTAGGGGGGCTCCCATACAAAAAGCACAAATTTTTGTCTATCTTTGCCTTATAATGGTATACGGAAGGAGTCCGACTCGCACTTGGACATTTTTTTTAATAATTATTCAGGTGTAGGTTGTGCCGTAATTGTTAAAAGGTCTAATTCATGATCAGAAATATGTATTCAGTTTTATCCAGTCGTTTGGGTCCCGGTACATTTACCATAGGTGTAGGAGCTTAAATATTGCTTTCTAAAAAAATTCATAAGGATCAAATTAGTAGAAAATTTAATGATCTATCATTTACAACTTTGTTTCTACAATTATTTTCGCTAAATTCGATAATAATTGATATAGAAGCGAAATTTTACTTTGACTTGTTTTTTGCATTTATCTCCGTAAATATTGATTTTACAATGAAAATTATAAGAACTCAAAATGTAGAAAATTAAATTTACAACAAATTTACTTCTTATCATTTTCGTAAAAAAATAAAAAATGAAGGAGATATGTCTAAAAAAAGATTTGATCTTCAAACCAATATGGCAGCTAACGCACACGTCGGGGTTGGTCGAGTTTTTGAATTTAAGTTATTCATGACCGCCCCTAAACACAGGTGCAAAAAAATTTCTGACTATAATTAATTTCAGATTGCCATACAAGGCTGAACTAACCCTACTGGGCTATACCTGGTTAATTAATATATCTTTGAATGAAGCGACTCATATAATAATGATCGAACGACACTTGGTAAGTTCGTTTGATCATTTACTATTCCATCAATAAACAGGAAAGATGAGTTTATTTATGAGGTGCGACGTTTTTCCTTTCCCCTCGTAACACATCACCCATGTGTTATTAGAGAGGACGTGATGTGGATCACTCGCCTCAACTTGTTTTTTATGTTATCAAACGTTATGTATATGTATATTAGGAAAGCATAATAATATTACGTTTGAATAAATTTACTGTACAGCTTCAACTCCACGAGGAAAAAAATTGTCTTCGTCATGTTACTAAGTGCATTTAAAATTAAAATAGGTAGGTCAGTGTGATAAAAGTATCTTTATTTTGCAAATTAATTGTTAGGCACTTGGATTCTTAGGAATTTTGTAAAAAGGGGTACTTTTTGTGCACGGTCAAGTTTTGTTAAAAACAAATCGCTTTAGAAAATATATAATATATATTTTTTGGTTTTAGTTACTTTTTATGGTTATTTTATACTGAGTAAAATATAGCGTCGTATGATGAAAATAAGACATACCTAATACCTAATATTATATTATATTTTGTGACAATAGCTAAGTGAGCGAAGGCTGAGGTAGCAAAAACGTCAAACCACGCAAGAATAATAATTTCTCTTTGAGGGTAAAATTTGCCAACTCACGTTTTTCATATTAAAAGTTGTTGCTACAAGTTATAAAACCAATTTAAAAAAAAAACCTTTTCATTTAGATGTGCACTTGAATAAGATCGAGATAATTACAGGTAATTATTGTTATTTATTATCTAGAACTCATCTAGGAATATAATTTTCCGAGCATAATAATTGCGTGTGACGTCGTCGTGAATAAATATGATTTAAGTTAATAAGCTACATAATATTGAATTTATTATGAAATAAACCTATTATGCATAATAATAAGCAGTTGGGTAGTTTGCAAGGTTTTCTCGGAGTGGTACAGAATAAAGATAAAAAATACATGCAGGCGTAGCATGGGCACGATGGAAACGGTTTCTTTCTACGGAAGAATAGACAAAGTGACAGTTAGACAAGACAAAGTGACAGTTAAACAATGGAAATCCCATTGAGATAATATACACTAGGAGAGAGCCTTATATCGGTGTATAAGCGTCAAAAGCGTGTAATGTTATGTCCTACTTACTCGGACATAACAAGGAGTCGGTCTGCATATTTCATGTAATAAAAGTGTTAATAAAGGTTTTTAGTGAACATTTTATGTTAGATATTGTTGAGTTTTGTGGTTACGCTAATTAATAAACCATAAGAATGGCCAAAGAATGCCTCAAACACGTGGATTTAACATTAAATACGTAAGTTTTGAACAACGTTTTTTGGGCTTTTCAATCGGTATTTTTGTAAGCTAAAAAGATAATTTATAAGTTTAATAATCCCTTATCCGTGCTATATAAGGCATTAGTGCTGAAAATGTCACATCAATTAATAATTTGGCTACAAAAATTGCATAGCTCTTTACGTGTGTTTACGGATGCTCATTACTTGAACTATAGTTTATCGATATCATGAACTAAATGACTTTCTTTTCTGTATAATAATGTGCGTCGAAATGATCGACAAATAGAAATATTCAAGAAAATAAACGCACAGTACTTGTATGAAAATAAGCACAAAATGGCCACGCGATGACGGGCTAAGGTTACATCTATATATATATATCCTTAATCTGTGGGAAATCCGCTATTTTGTTGATAAAATCTGTTAGTATGTCGATTCTTTCCCATGTCTACTGTTGTTATGCTAGCCCTGCTGGTAGTTATAGGCGTTATAATGGACATAATAGCTACTTTCTCGTAAGTGTGTTAAATTGCGCTACTTACTACAAGCATACGAAATCATAATTATAAGAAACTAGCGGTTGCCCGCGGCTCCGCCCGCGTGGATGTCGGTTACCGCTGCAAAATGCCTACCCAGAAAAAACACGGTCAGCAAAATGATTCTCAGGTCAATTCACAGAAACATCGACGAAGCAGTCATTTTCCGCAGGCTGCACAGATTGTCTTTCTGTGGATGTTAAAGTTGTTCCAAGTTTGGTTGATCCCAAGTTGAGAATATTTAAACGTACTTATTTTCGTGAGGGATACTCACACACACCGTACTGGCGCCGTTGTAGTACTTACATGATAATATGTACCAGAGAGTTTCCCTGTTTTCCTGCTTTTCTCTTGAAGTTTTTTTCTGATTTTTTTTCTATAAACCTCACGGAGGCTTTGTGCATTCTGGAGTTATAGCGTCAGGAAGGAAAACCCGACTTATTTTTATATATTAGAAGATTAAGGCGGGATTATAGGCCACTGACATTTTAGAATTTGAGACAACCTAGCTCAATAGATGGCGCTCGAAAGGTACATATTTACATATTATCAAGTCGTCGTCGATTTTAATATTTTCAGAAATAATGTGATCACGTGGTAAACTCGACATACAGAGTAATGATTAACAGAGAGGCCATGCACAACCTAATAAACGGAATATTATGTAATTAATTTTGTATTATAATAAAATTCTGCATTATTTTAATATGCTTGTTCTGTACTCACTAATATGAAAAAAAAGTATTTCCTTATAATAATAGGTATATGATATAATTGCTTAATATACAGTGTTTAACAAAATAAAGTATTATTCATATTAAAGGACACATACATGCCCCAAAGTATTAAACCGAAGTACATAGATTTAAAATTTTGTAAAGTAGATTCAAAAGTGCAATAATAATTCATCATCGTCATGTCGCTCACTGTTAGTAGATATGGAGGTTATTTTATGACCTCAGTGAGAAGGGTTCAAATATTTTTTGTTGTTGGTGGTTATTTGCAATACCTTCAATAAATAGGATGTAGACCCATGACGATTAGTTGTACCTGATGCTGCAGCATCACCTGGAATCTATATTTATATATAACAACCTCCACAAGTTCAAAAACGATAATTCTACTTACAATAGAGGTAGGTAACGTTTTTGACCTGCTGGACAAGTTTTTAATAAATAGTAGATTATATTCATTATAGTTATGCAGATCATGTTCATATTTTCTTTGTCTTTTTTAGGAATCTGTTCCCAAAAGAGACCCTTGGTCCGGGAAGTCTTAGCTTTGCTGTCTATCCGTCTGTCTGTCTCCAGGCTGTATATCAAGTAACGCGGTAGCTAGTGAGCTGAAACTTTCTGAAATTATGTATTTTTGTTGTCACCATAACAACAAATAGAAACAAAATAAAATAAATATTTAAGAGGGCTGAAATATTCAAAACAAAAACGCGATTTTTAGGCCTTTTCTGCTCGACATCAATAATGGCAACCGGTAAGTGTTTGAAATATTTAAGAATTCAGAATCATTATATTTAAACTTTAATTATAATCTATACTAATATTAGAATAGTCTGTCTGTCACCTTTTCATCCTTAAACCACTGAACCATTTTTAATAAAATTTGGTGAAGAAAGGACCAAAGATAGTTTTTATCCTGAAAAAAATTACGATTCCCACGCGATGAACGATTTTTTGAAGAATTTACAACGAGATAGCGGCCATCAACTAGTTTATAACAAAATTAACAATAATATAAGATCCAAGTAGGATCTCATACAAAAACAAAATTTTTTTTGCCTTTTTTTGCTCTATAGGTACCCTAACTACGGATAACGGAACCCTTCGCGCGCGAGTCCGACTCGCACTTGGCCAATTTTATTCCTTTATTTAATTAAAAGCATAAAAGTGGCTCTAATGTTAACAATTGTTCAGGCTAATTGTAAGCTATTAAAAAGCCAACATATAACTCTACCAACTATTTTACACTAACTGCCGCAATCACATTGATATTAATTAATGATGAAAACTTCAATGTGGGATGTTGGGCGCTATGTAGCCGTAGGGTCTATCTTGTCAATTGTTGTGTCAAACAGCATTCATATGTCACGAAATAGCTTCCACATGTCACGATATAGCTGTCATATTAGACATAATAATAATATGACAGTTATATAGCAGACAGGCATGACTGACACGACATTTGACACGAAAGACCCTACGGCTATAATAGCATCAAACATCCCTCATTTAATGAAGAATTTGAAAGAATTGCACCAGATTGTCGTGAGTAAGAAAATAATAATTGCATAAAATGTAATTTCTTTGCTCTCTACTTTTAAGTGTCGTCGTGGTTTTTATTCACATAATATTATATTTTTAATTTTTGATAATATCAAACAAGGTTTTAGGGTATTTACTTTCGATCAACATTATTTTTTGTGTAAAGAATGGATATAATGTTCGATAAAATTATAGTTTAACATAATATCATATCATACTAAAATCATGGTGTCACTATGAATATGGATCTATCCGCTTGATAATATTATTTTTAACGATTTCTTGTGCAGATTTACGATTTTACTCCAGTGCTAAGATGTTATATCTTTCCATTGCTATGGATTGGACATGTTCAATAAAATTCTTGTTTAACATACTTATTATCATTTTAAAATGTTTTGACACATCCGTTAAAATCTGTCTCTTTGTTGAGGCACTCTGTACATTATTATCCGACTTAGCTGTAATATTTGCATTTATGACTTTCAAACCTACCAAAAACGTATAAATGATCGTTTGGTGAATGTAAATTATTAAATATATATCAATAAGATACCTAATAAGGTAGTCTCTCACCAAATAATTAGGTTACAAAACAATATTGTAATATTTGTAAATCAAACATATTGCCTATGTTCCGAAATAAAACCCAGTTTACTGACCAGTGATCAAGACGTCATCTTACGACGCTATATTGTACTGGTATTCCACTAGTAAGAAGTGTGACGTATTATAATCACATCACAACAAACACATAATATTCGACAATGCACTGGCAAATATTTCGAAACGAATCAACGGTATGGGACCACGGCGATTCTAGGCCTAAGGAGCTCTAGCCAGTATACTGGGATATATATGTGAACATACTCTAGGTTTTCTATAATAGATAATCAGTCTCTGAAAGACAGATTTGACTGCAATGTCATTCAATTACTATCCATCAAAACGCCTGTGAAATTGTTTTGGCAAATATTTAAAAGCAAATTGCTATTGCAAATCAACAAATCGTTCCAATTTGTGATCAGAGTGATTTATCTTTATTACTGTTACTATTTATCAAAAATGAAGCTGACCCTAACTTTCGAAATCATAATTGAAACATTTTTGTGTAAAAATATTTTTTCCTACATTTACTTTCACTGAATTCTAGACGAAATAAAATTTTGAAAGAATCATTTTTTATTACTCTTTTTTTAATGGTAAATGGATTTAAATCAAAATTCTAAGCTGATTGGGACCTTGGTAAGGAACGTAACAAACCTACAATAAATGTTTAAATGCTTACAATTACTTCTGGTCAAAGTTGTAGTGAAAATAAAAACATGCACTAATCCTCGTTGTATACGGCCTTAAGACATTACGTACTATGCACATTGCACAGTGCTTTTCTCAGTGTTCTATAAGTTTTTAATAGTGAAATCAAGATTTTTAGACCGGGGTTATTATATTAAATATTTTATAAATTTTGTGGAACTTTCTCATTTCAAGCGAGAAGAAAATCAGAAACTTTGACGAAATTCCACGCGCCTTCAATTCTTGTAAAAGTAGAGTACTTGTAAAAGTGTCAGTCAAGGCACCTCCATTTCACTGTCAAGGCGCGTCATTAGTTTTAAATCAAAATGGTAGGGCCTCAAAGTATTGTAGTTCAAGTTCAAGGGCTGAGTCTCGTCGCCACCTGTCAGTAGTATGACGGATAACCTTGTACGTACGCGCCGCGAGTACTAGGGGTTATATCTGTCGCCGTAAGATTATAAACATCGTTAGATTAAAATATATCTCGTGAGATTGTAAACTGTTGAAGGATTGTGAACCGTAACATATTAATCTATCCTAGATACTAATATTATAAATGTGAAAGTATCTCTCTGTCCTCTCCAGTCTCCACACCCAAACTGACAACAAAAATTTTACCAAAATTTTTTATGGAGATATTTTGAGTCGGGACTTTTCCGGGGGAAAGGATATCTAAGTGACCAATTTTGCCGAGGTATGGATATATTTTAAGTCCCGGGAAAGGACAGGTATACTTTTTATCCCGGAAAAATGTACGGTTCCGGAAAAATGAATTTTGGCGCAACGGAGTTGCGGGAACCAACTAGTAGTAGAATAATTCTTCTCCTTTTCTTTAATAATAATTATAATTGATATAAAATATGTGCCGTGTGCAGTGCCGAATTTATATTTTTATGAGGGTAGGCCACTTTATTTCGCTGCCCCATGTAAGAAATCTGCCGGCTCCCTATGGACGCTGCCTATATGGCCTATTTATAAATCTGGGCCTATTGTAGGGAAAATATAAAGAAAAAGAAGACAGGTTACTTTTATTCCACCAGATTCCTGTACGCACAAAAACGGACAAAATCCACTTTAAATATTCTTACGTTCGTATCTTATTGTTCCCGCGACTTAGATCACGCAAAGGTTAAAAGGTCTATCGTCTAGGAATTTATTATGAGCATACTACGGAATTTCACACAAGTAATATATTCAGAGACATGTACATAAAATTGTTTCTATAAAATTACGGTATCTACTTCAAAAATAGTTTTTGGAAAGTAAGATAAACATTTTATCTTTATATTACTGAATAGCCTGCTTAGCTATTTAAGACTTTCTTCCTAGAACTATAATTTAGCGACACTAGATTTTTAGTTACTTACATTATCTACATTCTACAATCTGGACTTAAAATGAGTTTTACGAGAAAATAATGTTAAAATAAGAGACTGAATAATTGGCCATTTTAGAAATTTTTGGGTTCTGTACAAAACGGCTATATAAGCTACATAAAAACGGCTTTAGGCGTTTATGCAGATTGCATAAACGCATAAAGCCGTTTTGTACATAAATTAGACATACAAATGGATGATGTTTAGACAGATATGGACAGACTGATGATGCGATATACATATTATAGATAACTGGATGACGTCCGCAACTTCGTTGCGACAAAAGTCGTTTATCGCACGGGAACTGTAGATTTCTCCGGGATAAAAAGTATCCTATGTCCTTTCCCTGGACTCATAGTAAGTATATCCATACGAAATTTCAGAAAGATCGGTTCAGCGGCTTGGGCGTGGAGAGTAGTAGAACTTTAGAATTTATAATGGTATGGACTTCCCAGTAAAGGGGTCTACGTCCAATTGTCACCGAACCCTAAAATATGAACCAAGACGTCCAAGTTATTGACGTAACCTCAGCAGTCAGCATATCACGGTGAGAGGTGACAAAAGTGATTTTCTAAACGCAATGACGTTACTGACAGGCTTTTAACACGTCAATAGTTTGTTGGTTCAAGATACAGAATTCTAAAAACTGGTACAAAGACGTCACTAATACTGCTATGAGCTGAGCCGGCGGTGACACATGAAACTTGTTTTTAAAACCATTTTAACCCGGCGTCAATGACGTGAAAATAATTACATGGACTATGACGTCGGGTCATTTTGACCCGAACTTTGTAGATATTTTTTAAATGAAAATAAGTAAGCTACCACAATTTTGTTTATTATTTATTTAAAAATGGGACTTTAATTATGCATAAAATTAAAAAAAAAACCCTGTGTTATAAAATAAATATTTTTGTTATTGGCTTTCTTCACGGCAGATGCAAAATCAACCTTGAAAACTTAGCGTGTACTTTAATTGTATATTTTCGTAAAATTTTCTTACCTATGAAGGGAAAAATTTACTGATAAATTTGACGAGGGGTTGTTATAACTTACTAACATGAAAATAAAAAGAATTCAGTCTTCTACTTCCTCATTCAGAGTTATAGAACTACTACAGTTATCACAATATGTAATTATGCCCTTGCATATAAAAATTGGACATACTCTGCATGTGTGAAGTGTTTTTTATCTTTTTTAGATGAACAAACTTCATATATTTTGTAAGTTCCAGCAATTTTTTCACTTTTACCTAGATACGTGGTCCTCAAGTTCAATGCCCAAGGCAGCCTGAGATTCGTCATCGTCAAAGTCTAATTCTTCTAATAACTCTAAAATCCTTTCTGGACTGTTAGTTAATGACTTTCTTCTTCAAAACGTAATAAATAAGGCAAAACAATATTTTAATACTAATAAAACTTAGTCATGAAAATACTACACCGACTATGACGTCGGGTCATATTGACCCATTTTTACTTCGCGGGCGTGCATCTTGCTTCACCCGAGGCATAGCTTTAGCCGTAACAGCTAGGCGGATGTAAGGGGGTTGTATCTCCAGCTATACTAAGGTTGAAAACATTCAATTGGCGCAAGGACAAAATATGACGAAGTAAACACGCCTCGGGTCAATATGACCCGGCGTCATTGTCGCCGGGTTAAAACATTAAAAACATCCAAGTTTTACGTCTTTGATTATGAACAATGTTAGGTGTGGCCATTAGGCTACCAAAACACGTGGTTTTGTAGATACAAAAGTACCGGAAAGTCTTCGTAAATTCTTGGTATTTTATAATGTTTTCGACCACAAAATATGACACTTGCCGCCGTACTCAGAGACATAATATAATATTATGATTTAACCTTCAGTTATGTAATAAAGAGTTTGAAAGATAATATAATATAGGGCATATCTCAAAATGTTGAATTAATGACATTAAAGTAATAATTAATGTTAGACCGCTGGGCAAAGATCACCACAGAATGGGTACCAGAATTGATGATGGACGACGCCGCCGTGGCCGGCCTCGAAAAAGATGGCGCGATGAGCTAGACAAAATATACGAGTCAGGTTTGCCCACGGCTGCGTTGGATCAAGAGAACTGGAAGACTTTGGGGGAGGCCTTTGCCCAGCAGTGGGACAGCATAGGCTCTTTAAAAAAATGTTCCACTCTGAGTGCGGCACTGATATTTTCAAATCCTAATCTACATTGATGAAAGCTGGTTCTTCTTAACATAGCCCTAAAAAATATGCAGAATTTGGGATACTGCTTCTAACATTTTGAAAACCACAAAATATAAGAAGCAATAGAGCTGGGGAAATCTATTTTTATATAATTTATATATTTTTTCATTGAATATAGAATCAAATAACGACTCGTACAATCGAATAAACAAATTCGATCATTTGCGGGGTACTAATCTATACTTATAAAATTACATGTCCTGACTGACTGACTGACTGACTGACTGACTGACTGACTGATTCATCATCGCTGAGCAAAAACTGTTAAAGTTACAGCCACGAAATTTGGTGAGTAGGATTGTTTTATTAAGTAGACACCCACTAAGGAAGGAATTTCGAAAATTTTACCCCGAAGGGGGTGAAATAGAGGTTGTAAGTTTGAATGAAAGTCCGTCATTTCTTGAATTAGAAACATGAAACTTTATTTTTGGGTTACTGATTAAAAATGAATAGATACGTATTTAAGCGTTTTTGGAAATTCTACCCCCAAGGGGGTGAAATAGGGGTTGAAAGTTTTAATGAAAGTCCGTTATTTCTTGAGTTAGAAACATGAAATTTTATGTTTGGGCTACTGATTAAAAATGAATAGATAGGTATTTAAGCGTTTTCGGAAATTTTTCCCCCAAGGGATTGAAATTGGGGTTGAAAGTTTGAATGAGAGTCCGTCATTTCTTGAGTTAGAAACATGAAACTTTATTTTGTGCTACTGATTAAAAATGAGTGGATACGTATTTAAGCGTTTCTGGTAATTCTACCTCCAAGGGGTATAAAGTTAGTTAGTATAAAGTGGTACCTCCAATTGGGGTAGAAAGTTTCAATGAAAGTCCGTCATTTCTTGAGTTAGAAACATGAAAGTTTATTGACGTTTGCGTTTGACGTATGCTTAAATAGGGTCCCGTTTTTACTCTTTGTATAAGGAACCACAAAAAGGGGAAAACTATCCATCTTTGTTATTGTACTATATTGTTAACGCGGACGAAGTCGCGGGCAACAGCTAGTATTGTATAATGTTACTATGGAAACTACTAAAATATCTACATAATTATAGTAACTGTTGTTAAAACAACATAATATAAAATAAACGGTTAGCAATAAAACTCTAAATAAAAAATAAAAAAAAAATTAAATTAAATTAAATGTCTTTATTTTAGGTATCTCAACGACCCATAACATGTAAGAATTACATTAATATTAGCATCACATAATTCACAACTAAAATAACCAATAAGATCATGCAGCATAATAATTATGATAAAATAGACTTAAATTAAATTGATTAGAGGTCATAAATAAAATTCAACTCATTAAATTAAATAGCCACAACGAATCATAATCACCGAATATGTTTTTTGTGTTTATAGGGGAATAACCTTATGGCTGATTGAGATGTTATGTAACTTTATTACATCTCTTATTTATGTATTTTTATATAATTCCCAATTCCCATGGAAACACGTCAATGGTACACCTTATTATCGTCATCATTTAGTTATTTTCAGATCAAAAATTATATTGTTATTATCTAAAACTTTTTGCGCCTTTATCTATACTAATATTATAAAGAGGTAAACTTTGTTTGTTTGTTTGTTTAATTGTAATGAATAGGCTCAAAAACTACTGGACCGATTTAAAAAATTCTTTCACCATTTGAAAGCTACATTATTTACGAGTAACATAGGCTACTTTTTATTTTAGAAAATATAGGGTTCCGTAAGATATTTGGGTTTTTCTGACACAGGGTGAAAAAAATCAACCAGAAAAGTTACTTATTTTGCGTACGCTGCCTAAACTATAAAAGATAGAACTATACAATGTTCTAAGTAAATGTAGACCTTATAAATATCTACAAAAATGTCCGCGACACACTATACCTATCTATGTCAAGTGATGCACCACAACCATTTTTTTATTTAAAAATCTTGATTTTTTTGGACTACATTTAAACGCATTTATTTTACTCATGCTGATAATTCTTATCAAAATAAATTATTTCATCACTAAGTACAGTTTGTGTACATAATATTTGATCTTCAAGTGATTAAAATTGGATGTTTTGTTTAGAAGTTATGGCGAAATTAAAAATTGCGATTTACGCCCGTTTCGAAGTGGGCGCTACCAAGGCGGGGGTGCGCAGTAGCGAAGATTATGACCGGTCCTGCAGCTGGTGAACTAGCTCATATACCAAGAATACCAATGATCCCTACTGATTTGCCTATACCCTTCAAAAGGCTCCAATTTCCTGTAAAATTTCTTTTGCACTAACGATAAATAAATCCCAGGGCCAAACATTCAAATTAGTAGGAATTGATTTACGAAAATAATGTTTTACGCATGGGCAACTTTACGTTACCCTATCACGAGTCGGGGCTCCCGACCATCAGTATAATTTGTTAGGTACCTGAAAATAACTTAACGTCAAATGTTGTTTATAGAGAAGCTCTACAATAATCGCTTTAGTTATCTATCCTAAAACAACGGGTTGCACTCCGGGACTACCATCAGAAGTGAAAACTCATTACTAATTAGTAATTACATAGAGCGGTAACCGACATCCACGCGGGCGGAGCCGCGGGCGACCGCTAGAAGGCTATATTTTATCACGCTAAGACTAATAGGAGCTAAGAAATAGAGGAAAGTGTGGAAAAAACGGGAGTAATTATTTAAAATGGATTATTTGAACGCGCTAATCTCTGGAACTACTGGTCCGATTTGAAAAATTCTTTCAGTGTCAGGGCTATCGCCCATTTATCGAAAAACGCTATAGGCTATATTTTTCACGCTAAGACTAATAGGAGCGAATAAATAGAGGAAAGTGTGGAAAAAACGGGGGAAATTATTTGAAAGGGCTTATTTGAACGCTCTCAGGAACTACTGGTCCGATTTGAAAAGTTCTTTCAGTGTTAGATAGCCTATTTATCGAGGAAGGCTATAGGATATATTCTATTGCGATAAGGCTAATATGAGCGAAGAAATAGAGGATAGTGTGAAAAAAACGGGAGAAATTATTTGAAATGGCTAATTTGAACGTGCTAATCACAGGAACTACTGGTCCAATTTGAAAAATTATTTCAGTCTTAGATAGCCCTTTTTATCGAGAAAGGCTATAGGCTATATTTTATTACGCTAAGACTAATAGGAGCGAAAAAATTGAGGAAAGTGTGGAAAAAACGGGGGAAATTAATTGAAAGGGCTTATTTGAACGTACTGGAGCAATTTGTATGTTTTTTGGCACACATAAAGAATAGACGACGTGAAAGGACATAGGTCTCTTTTTTGCGGAAAAATGTACGGCTTCCGTGACATTCCTAAATTAGGCGGGTGAAGCCGCGCGGAACATCTATCATAATATCATAAAAGTATATTGTCTCACACAAATAACACAATATACTTTTATGATTTGCGCGTTAACTATTCAATAGATATGTACGGGAACAACTATAAACTAAAGTTCACGCGGACGAAGTCGCGGGCAACAGCTAGTCTTATATATAAAATTCTCGTGTCACAATGTTAGTTACCGAACTCCTCCGAAACGGCTTTACTGATTTTTACCAAATTTTATATGCATATTCAGTGGGTCTGAGAATCGGCTACTGGTTTTACTTTTTATATTGATAAGTGCATTTGTTGAATAAATAATAGTAAATTATTACAACTCGCTTGGGAAGGGACAATTGTTTGCTTAGCGATGGACGTTGCCTTGGTGACATACTTATTTAGTCACTTCAATAAAATAATATGGGCGAAATATTTTATATGGCAAAACAACGTTTGCCAGGCCAGCTAGTAAAGACATAAAGGAGTAACCTTTATAGTATCAAACTCCAACCTTTAAAACGTGACACTGTAATTTGTTACGAACAACATCTGCGTAGTTTAATGTATTTACAAACAAAATCACCAACAAAACGTTTCAATAATAAATCTGCGTTCATTATAAAGTATTTTTATGCCATCATTGTTTTCTGCCAAAAAAATCCATAAGACGAACCGTTGTTTTGTTCGTAGTTAGCACTTCACCTTAATCAATAAATGTTACAGACAAACAAACACATTTGACGCTTGCACTCCCACCTGGTTTACATTGACGTGTGCAAATAACCCTAAGGTCAGGTTCTGACGTAGTTCCTTTTGTTACGGCCGTTTATGGCAAAACAATTCTTGTGAGCATCTTGATAATTAGCTAGGGAATAAACAAACGAGAGTATTTTCCATAATGATATAAAAATATGCTCGGCCGAGTGGTGTAATACATTTTTCTCGGAAGCCAATAAACTGTTCTGGATCTTTCTCAAATTCCTGTAATGCCTACAAAAACACGGATTATAAAAGTTAACTTATTTAACATTCGTTCAAGTATTATTGTCTAGGAATTAAATAAAAAACACCTAATTCTGGAACTAATTAATTTAGAGATTGAATACGTTCATTATTCGAGTGTATTTTAATTTAATTAGGTATAATAATGTTGTTTTTTAGTTTTTATTTTCTCACCACAATAACAATATACACTTTCTACGTTCATGATTACACAGTACTCTTAATATATCATTACAATAAAACAAGTTCAGAATTTGTGGGGAGACTCAGTGTCCTGCTTGTATTTTAAGACACCAGGCCTTTTTATTGCTTATGTATTTTGTAGTTTAGTTATAAATAGATTTACTTTTTATTTACATTATTTTCCATGCCCTGCTTTGTCATCAAAACAATAATTGATATCGTGTAATGTTTATTATTATTAAAAGCCTAAGCTCTCCCACTGCTGGGTCTCCCCCCTTTCTCTCTCCTGCGCTACCGCTAGCCAACCGATGGTAGGCCGGATTTATATTTTTTATGATCGTAGGCCACTTTATTTCCGCTGCCCCATGTAAGAAATCTGCCGCCCTCCTAGGACGCCGCCGCCCCTAGGCCGCGGCCTATACGGCCTGTTTATAAATCCAGGGCTGGCTGCTGGTATGGTATTAAATAATGTACTGTTTAAATAAAATATGCAAATCAGTCTATGGCAGAGTCCCCCCCCCCCCCCCCTCCCCTTCAGACCTTCAGCGCCCACGAGGGGGCGTTATCGCCCACTTTGGGAAAGGCTGGTCTAGGGGTTAACAAACCTTGTATCAATATTCATTAATATTTGTTCAACGAGACGGCAATAATTGAATAGGATCTAAGTCATTAAAATTTTAAAATTAGTAAGTACCTACCTATATTGCCTTTATACAAAAGATTCACTGTGGACTCAAAATAACATGTAGCAGCTGCAGACCTGCAAGGATCTTTTGACACTTAAATGACATTGCCACGGGGCTGTGAATGTGAAACTACATGTCAAAATGAAACCTGCTGTATTGAAATACATAAGGTTCAATTATTATCAGTTGATAATGAATTCACAACTGATAATAATTGAAGGACATTGAAAGGATGGAAGGGGAGTCTTTGAGGTATCACTTGATAATGTTGTTGGAGCTAATAAAATATCCTTGCAGGATTGTTGAATAACTAAACTGTAAAATTAGTAATTTTTTTGGGTGATGTTATAGTACGGGAGCCCTAGAACATTTTTGTAGCTATCAAGCAAATTTTTTGTGGGTAGCTTTATTTTGATAAGACGAATAACATTTTTATTTGCGAAAAATCTTGGAAATGGTAGCTAACAGAGATAGAAAGGATTTTATACTTTGACTTGATGGTCTTAAAATATGGAGTGTTTTATGTGTAGGACAATGTCACTCTTAAATTAAATAACTATTAACTTATCAATATACAAAAAATCTGCTGGTTAGGGTTGCGTTTTAGGGTTCAGTAGTTAACCAAGTTTTGTTGATTACAGAACCCTATAACGGAACCCTAACGAGTCAACGAGTCATTCAATAAATAATGCTTCAATCTTATCATATTATAATTATCGATAGGATTGATTTTAATCAATCCTATTGATATCGATTAAATCAATAATAATAATCATCAATAAAATAAAAAAAAATAAGCCACTATTAATATAATTATGTAATATCAATGCTGGCTTTAAATTTCAATTTACCATCAAATTTTTGATGGTAAAAATATGGTGGAAGATAATATCAGACTTTTATAAGCACACATAGAATCTGCCAGTCTAGATGGTACATTACAGCTCATATTATGTGCGTGACATAATATAAGCTGTAATGTACCATCTTTGTACTTTGAGGAAGAAAGGAAGGAAGAGGATAATTTTCTTTAATAACATTAGAACTAGTCTATGGGAAACCCCGTTCCCCAGTAGCTAGGGAATAATGGTCAATATTGATAAGAAATGACCACAAGTCTGTTATCAGGAGCATCCGTATGTTATCAGGGTAGCTCTAGGGGACGGCCCTCCAGCCTGTATAAATACTGATTTCAGCAGTAACCTCTGGCATAATTTAATCAGCATTGCTAATTACTGATTCATTAATTAGATATTTTACTTTCAAAATGAAGTATTATTTGTTATTTACAATTATTGCTGTGTTGAAAACTGTACTCGGTAAGACTGTGTGTATTATTTGCTAGTGTTAACATTCGTCTTAATCTATTTGCAAATATATACTAAACTAAATATTGGATAATTACTTCAAAGTGTTTTGTTAAACTCGTAATTACAGTTGCGAATTGTTTCCAAAAGTGTTTAGTTCGTGAATAATTAGGTAATAAGTCTTAAATTGTAATAAACATCTTATTAAAGTTTTAATTAAAGTGCGGTTTCATACGGAACTCTATCTTTGCAGCGCAAGTGCATGCCCTCTTAAGCTTGAGAAAATATTATGAAAAGATGCCAAATAATAATTTTCACGATTTAATAACATTATGGTTTATCGTGCATTTTTGTGAATAACATACTATTATATAAAATCATCAGCTAATTAATTGTGATATAATATGGCTGCAGGGTATCATATTTAGATCTAATCATATTACGTAATATATCAAGGTAAATAGATATGCCTTGATAATAAAGTTATCACTTATTAAGTGTTAAGCTGTTAACTCCTTTTTCATCAGTTTTACGTTTTTGGTATCGTTGGAAAGAGAAAAAAAAGCCCTACAATTGTAGAAAATGATAAATCCATCAGACTAATACAAAACAACAAAAAACATGCCCAATCATATCTGATAACTCCACTGTGTCAACTTTTCGCGCGAAAAAGTTGAAAACTCCGCCATTTTGTTCGAACGCGCTTCCTAGGACAAGCTGCCCGCACAGTCTTATTGAAAAATAAATAATAAACAAGGTTAATACGTCTGTTTTCGTATAATAGCCACTGAAAAAATGATTAAAATCGATAGCCTATGATCCTTCACGTGGTCTACTTCTTATCTGTGCCAAATAACATAAAAATTGCTCCAGTAGTTCGAGAGATAAGCCCTTTCAAATAATTTCCCCCGCTTTTTCCACATTCTCCTATTAGTCTTAGCGTGCTAAAATATAGCCTATAGCCTTCCTCGATAAATGGGCTATCTAATACTGAAAGAATTATTCAAATCGGAATAGTAGTTCCTGGGATAAGCGCGTTCAAATAAGCCTTTTCGAATAATTTCCCGCGTTTTTTCCACACTTTCCTCTATTTCTTCGCTCCTATTAGTATTAGCGTGATAAAATATAGCCTATAGCCTTCCTCGATAAATGGGCTATCTAACACTGAAAGATTTTTTCAAATCGGACCAGTAGTTCCTGAGATTAGCACGTTCAAACAAACAAACAAACTCTTCCGCTTTCTAATATTAGTATAGATTACGAGGGCTGCTATTTATGTATCCGGAATTAAAAAAAGAAACAAACATATATCATTTATTATGGTTTTATTGCTTTTCAAAATATTCGCCGCGATGATCGACACACTTTTGCATACGCTGGAACCAATTTTCATAGCACTTTTTCCATTCTGATTGAGGTATCTCCAAAACGTGCATTTTGAACGCATCAACAGCCTCTTCGCGGCTCGAAAAACGTTGACCACGTAATTTGTTCTTCGCGTATGGAAATAAAAAGAAATCTTTAGGTGCCAAATCAGGGCTGTACGGCGGATGACCAGTCAATTCGATCTTTTGACCCTCCAAAAACTGAGTTGTTTCAGCTGAGGTGTGACAGCTAGCATTGTCGTGATGTAATATGATTCTGCGTTGTCGGTTGTCCTTTCTTATTTCTTCAAAGACTTCTGGTAAACAAATGGTCGTATACCATTCAGAATTAACCGTTTTACGATTCTCTAATGGCACTGTAGCCACATGTCCATTAGTTAAAAAAAAACAGGCGACCATTTGCTTCAAAGTACTTTTTGCACGAGTAACTTTTGTTGGTTTCGGCTCATCTTGGAACACCCACACCGTTGACTGTTGTTTAGTTTCGGGGTCATATGCATAGATCCAAGATTCATCACCTGTGTAGATATTATAAACGGCTTTTGACGTACCACGGTTGTATTTTTTTATCATTTTTTTGCACCAATCGACACGAGCCCGTTTTTGATCGATTGTCAAGTTGTGCGGAATCCAACGCGAACATATTTTTTTTACAGCCAAATGTTCGTGTAATATCTTATGTATGCTCGTCATACTTATGCCTAAGGACGCCTCTATCTCGCGATAAGTAACATGACGATCACGCATTAATAGTTCCCGCACAGCGTCTATATTTTGTGGGACAACAGCTGTTTTTGGGCGACCTTCTTTATTTTCATCCGTGAGCATAGACCGCCCACGATTAAACTCACTGTACCAGTGATAAACAGTGGTTTTTGATGGTGCTTCATCTCCAAAAGTTGCGGTGAGTTGAATAAAGTACTGTTGTTGATTTAGCCCACGCCGAAAATCGTAGTAAATCATTGCACGAAAATGTTCACGCGTTAAATCCATGGCAAATGAAGACACGCAATTTTCAAAATGACGCCACAATGGAAAAATAATTGACAGTCACATGAAACAAAATGTATTCTTCAACCAAAGAGTTCTATTTTAAAATGTTGTAATTACTTTTTAAATATTGTTCTTGTAAGTGGCCAGTTCCGGATACATAGATAGCAGCCCTCGTAGTATAGATTCTGATGGCTGCAGATTACATTGACGTCATCAAAAGTGCTGGAAAGGAGCCATACTATGTCCAATATTTGAGTCACAACTTTTTCAAAAAGTTTGATACTGTTCAATCCTACAAAACTATAAGACCTGGAAGAAGACGCAGGAAGGTCAGTTGGAGATGCAAAAGTAAATGATATTCGTGCACTCCAGTATAGCCCTACAGGTATTATTTCTTACAAGTTGAGATTTGCTGAACTGTGGTCAGAGCTGCCACAAAGAAAAACCACTGTCAATCCTAAATACTACCATGAATTGGAAAATCTACACGAAAATCGATTACCCATAAAAGATCGCAAGTTCCAGGACTTACAACACATCAAAATATTAGTTCTTCGAAAAGATTACCATGAATTTTATGATAGTCTGCCACATTAGGCTTTGGTTATTCTATACATATTATAAAATACATATTATAAAACAAAGTCGCTTTTTTTCCCTCATGTCCCTTTGTTCCCTTTAATCTTTAAAAATACGCAACGAATTTTGGTCATTCTTTCAATGTCAGATAGCCCATTTATCGAGGAAGGCTATAGGCTATATTTTATCACGCTTAGACTAATAGGAGCGAAGAAATAGAAGAAAATGTGGAAAAAACGGGGAAAATTATTTGAAAGGGCTAACTTGAACGAGCTAATCTCAGGAACTACTGGTCCGATGAAAAATTCTTTCAGTGTTAGATAGCCTATTTATTGTCTTAGGCTATTCTATTTTATCCCGCTAAGACTAATAGGAGAATGTGGAAAAAACGGGGGAAACTATTTGAAAGGGCTTATCTCGCGAACTACTGGAGCAATTTTTATGTTATTTGGCACAGATAAGAAGTAGGCCATGTGAAGGACCATAGGCTATCGATTTTAATCATTTTTCAGTGGCTATATAGTTTATACTCGTGCGACGCCGGGGCAGGTCGCTAGTAATATTATAAGATATTCAGAAAAAAAAAGTTTTTCTGATTTTTTTTCCTAAAATAAATTATAAAAATATTGTTTTTAAGTAGAATTTGTTATACCAAAGTAATTTAATTAGACTGTTGTAAAAAATAAAAGATGATAACTCCGTATCTGGGTTGCTCTCCATGGTATTATTATAAAAATAAATTGTTATAACTCCTTTTTTTATCGATAACTTTATCAAAATACAAGTCAGCATGTTGTTTGTAATTAAAATAATTAATACTAATTATTCCCCGCCAACGGTATTTTCAGTTTTTCATTTTACTGCCTACTGTTAAAATGGGAATGTTTTATTTGTATCCTGAAAATTTGTACTTTTGGAGTTAGCAGGTTAACACTTTTAGACGACGATTTGCTTTGAGAGTAGCAAGCCCGAAACAATATTTGATTCTAATAATACTTTCAGCGAACGAATGCGGAGTCACACCAATAGAAGTATGGGGCGGGTCTTCCTCCAAGCGAACAGAATGGCTGCCGAGTCCTGTGAATCTGGTGGTTATCCAGCACACCGTCACCCCGGAGTGCATGACCGACGAGGAGTGTATCCGAAGCCTGAGGGCCATACGAGCGAACCAGCAGAGCACAGGCTACACTGATATTGGCATATCGTAAGTATTTTTTCGCTTCTCAACGTAAGGTTCACTCTGCATCCTCTATCGGTTGTATCACGGGGAGTGCTCTGAGGAATTGTTCGGAATCATACCTCCTGCAACTTTTCGCCAACGCCCCACGCGAAAAATATACCGTCCTTATCACCTGATGAGTGGTAGCCTTCCACCGTGCGTTTCTCGCATAACTTTCTGCCGCCCACTGTAAAACTCTGGAACGAACTGTCAGTATTTCCAGACCTATACGACCTGCAAACCTTCAAGACGAGAGCGTATTCCCTCTTAAAAGGCTGGAAACGCACCTGCCGCTCTTCTGATGCTGCGAGTGTCCATGGGCGACGGTAGTTGCTTTCCATCATGTGACCCGTTTGCTCATTTATTTATTTCATAAAAAAAAAGGTTAGGTACAGGGGCGTAGCTACTGCCGTATGTGCCGTATCAATTATACGCCCCCTTCGCGTAGTGTATATTATATTCTTTGCCCCCGGGCCACAGGGGCCGTTAACGTTTGTTTGCAAAAAATAATAATCTTTCCATCGAAATAAATACCATAATAAATAATAACCATCGAAGATTTTATGTTATTGATTCTTATTGCATCAGGCAATAAGAATTAATTCTAATATATGAAATTCTCGTGTCATAGTGTGCGTGGTTGAACTCCTCTGAGATGGCTCGACCGATTTTCGCGAATCTTAGCGAGCATATCTTCTAGGGTTGAGAATCGGACAACATGATCTACATTTTATATTGATAAGTGCATTTGATAAATAAATAATAATAAATTATTACAACTTGAGAGTTGAGACTGACGGCGACCATTGTTTGTGCGACAGGATAGCGATGGACGTTGCCATGGTGACATACTTATAGTCAGAGAGCCCTAGAATATATATTTTTTTATTACTATCAAGCTATTTTTTTGTGAGTAGCTATATTTTAAAAATCTTGAAAGTGGTAGTAGCTAACAGAGATAGAAACGATTTCATACTTTGATTTGATGGTCCTAAGTGTTCTGTAATCAACAAAACTTGGTTGACTATAACGGTACCCTAAAACGGAACCCTGACCAGCAGATTTTTTGTATATTGGTAGGTTAATAGTTATATAATTTAAGAGTAACATTGTCCTACAAATAGAACAAACCATAATATTTTAGGGCAATCAAATCAAAGTATGAAATCCTTTCTATCTCTGTTAGCTACCACTTTCAAGATTTTTCGCAGATAAAAATGTTGTTTGTCTTATCAAAAATAAGCTACTCACAAAAAATTAGCTTGATAGTAAAAAAATTGTTCTCGGGCTCCCTATTATTTAATCACTTCAATAAAATAATAAATATGGGCGAAATACTTTATATGGCAAAACAACGTTTGCCAGGACAGCTAGTTTTATAATAATTATTGTATGTACAGGGTGTAACTAAACTAATGGATAATACTTTAGAGTGTGTACGTGTTCCTTGTAGAGAGTTCAGTTTGAAAGTATAGCAGCGCAAAAAAAAAAAATCACTTGTGTATGGGCGTTTTCACACTGCGACGATATAATAACGACACGACACGATACCACAGAATAGATAAGGGGCACCGCACATATACAATTTCAAGTTGGCCGACTATCGTACAAATTAAATTGCGTAGTGTCACAATTTAATTGGACAACTTCATCGTGTACGCTGCCAGCCACAGACTTTTAGATTTGGTAACGGTGTTGCTAGCCTAGCGACGTGCGTGTTAAAATGCGTAAAAAGCACGCTTTTATTGTGGCACTAATAAAACGAAGGCGAAAAGAAAGGAGAATATTTTGGGTGCATTCAATACTACAAATGTGACACTACGCAATTTAGTTTGTACGATAGTCGGCCAACTTGAAATTGTATAATATGTGCGATGGCCCTCTATTCGGTATCGTGTCGTGTCGTTATCGTGCAGTGTGCAAACGCCCTATGTGGTAACTCGCGACACTGCTTTTCAACGCTGCGGGGCGGCTCATACTTTCACACTGAATTCTCTACAAGGAACACGTACACACCCTTAAATATTATCACCTAGTTTTGTTACACCCTGTTTATAGCTGACTAGATGACGCCCGCAACTCTGTTGCGCCAAAACTCGTTTATCGCGCGGGAACCGTACATTTTTCCGGGACAAAAAGTATCCTATGTCCTTTCCCGGGACTCAAAGTATCTCCATGCCAAATTTCAGCAAAATCGGTTCAGCGGTTTGAGCGTGAAGAAGGAAGAGGAGGAACAGACACACTTTCGCATTTATAATATTAGTATGGATGTCGTTTTCAGATTTTTTATTATTTTACAGTTTGCTCTCGCTTAAAATTCGAAGTGCACCAATAAATAAAAAAATGCTTTATTTGGCTTTACTCGAAATTTTATAAAGAGCTTTATTAAATGCAGTATTTTATTGCATGTAAATATAGAATATATTGAAGTTTATGAGAATAATGTAATAAAATTTTCGCCTGCCTCGAATGTGGTCGGCAATATTAAACGTACAATAAGAACCAAATACAATTACATTCTGCCATTATGAATATAAAGTTTGTTAGAAAATATTGAAATGAAAATGGACGATCTCAGAGTGAATGCAAGTTCATGGGATCGATCACCCGAACACAACGCAAGGGTTGTTTATGTTTTTGTACGCCTACGGCTTATTCATATAACAATCGAAACTTTAAGGTCCTAAGGTTCTAAACAACTGCTAATGTTCGGTCGCCAGATTGAAATTCAGTTATTAACTTTGAATTAATATATTCAAAGTTAATAAAATAGGAAATAATTTATATCCAGCTCATATTATATTAATTTGACTATTGAGAAGCTGATATATTTCGATAGAAAAACAGTGATAATGTCTTGCGTACTAAGGCCCGTATTTTTGGTCAGTACTCAAGATGCATCTCGGTCTCAAGACACGGTTCGGGCTCTGTGATTGGTTGGCTGTCAAAATTTGGACCAATCACAGAGCCGAACCGTGTCTTGAGACCGGGTCGCATCTTAAGAACTGACCAAAAATGCGGGCCTAAGATCTCGTAGCTCGTTAAAATATTAAACATTATATGTCTCGTAAATAGAACAGGAGGTTCAATTTTAATGTTTAAAAATTTCAGGTTCCTCATCGGAGGCAATGGTAAAGTGTACGAAGGCTCAGGATGGCGAGTGGGAGCGCACACCGCGGGATACAACAACAGATCCATAGCAATTTCCTTCATGGGAGATTTCAGATGTAAGTTCAAAAACAACTTCTAGCGACTTATCAATGATCTAGGGGACGACTCAAAACTCGAATGTCGCTTAAAGTCTCCCGCAAACGATCAAACATCAAACCGTCAAACACGTCAAAACACGTAGTAAATCCAAATTTTCTTCAAACGCGTCAAACACGTCAAACACGTAGTTTATACGGTGTTTGATCGTTTGCGGGGCACTTAAGACGCAACGACCGTCGCTGGCCGTCACAATCGCGCGTGAGAAATGGCCATCGCTCGAAGTTAAAATTATGAGCTCCAATTTTCATTTGATCTTTTTTAGGCTGTTGGGATCGATATTCGAGATATAGGAATTGTGATCCTTATAATATTATAACCATACTGGAAGTAAAAATTATTATTCCAAATTATATTAAAAAAATTGTCGGATAGTCAACAAAATAAGCTACGTCCAATTCAAACACAACTCGCTGAGAACCAGTATGGGCGTAAGAAACTCTTACGGGTCCGATAGCCGATTATGAAGAATTTTTAACCGACTTCCAAAAAGGGTGTTATATTTTCAGGCTCTGTTGATATTTTCATATACTTTGACATTTCGTAGCAATTTTCACATTTCGTAGTGATTTTGACATTTCGTAGCGATTTCGTCATTTCGTAGCAACTTTGACACTTCGTAGCAAACTTGACACTTCGTAGCGAACTTGACTCTTCGTAGCAAACTTGTAATTTCATAGCAACTTTGACATTTCCTTGCAAGTTATGAGCGTGATAATGACTTATCTTATTTTAAAATGCGCCGAAATGTTTCAACTTAGTAATTAATAATTTTTAAGTTAGAAGAGCCTGAACTTAACTCATTATTAATTTTCTAGATAAACTTCCAACGCCCCGAGCTCTTACAGCGGCCCAGGAGTTCATTGTGTGTGGGATGCACAAGAAGCGCCTGGGCTTCAGCTACAAGCTGGTGGGCCATCAGCAGCTGATCGCCACGCTGAGTCCAGGAGCTGAACTGCAGAGGGTCATCGAAACTTGGCCCCATTGGGTCAGTGACGTCAGAGGCCTGTAGTTATATAATTGACGAAGAAAATCCGGCTGTATACGAAATGACAATAAATAATTATTTATTTAAGTTTACGTTCTTATTAATCTAGATTCTAGTCTGAAATAACATTAAATAATAAGGTGTCAATGCCTAAAAACTATAAAGTGGATTTAAGTCTTAGGGCTTAGGCTGTTCTATATTGTAATCAAGTGGTGAAGCTGGATAAAATGTAGCTGTAAGTATATTATAATATGGTATAAGTCATCGCTCTTTGTGACCTGTCCTTTAGTGTGCTTAGATTTTACGCTCGCATAATAAATCAGTATTAGGTAATTAGTTCAAACAATATTGTAAATTGTACCACAATATGCTATTAGCTAATCGTTATCAAATGATTATTAAATATTGTTACCTAATAAAATGATATTTGGACACTTTCGGATATATTATATTATATCCATCACTTTACTTTTTTTTGGAAACAACATTATTATGGTCCGCTCCACAAAACGAGTCATATTTTAATTATTTTTTTCCGACTCACGTTGTTAGTTCGTGCGTCATAAAGTTTTTATCCCGTTTTTTAAAGAAAAAACTAGACCAATTAGAATTTAGTTAAAAAAAACTGTTGACCAGTATTTTCAAGGCTATAATAGCTGCATAGAGATAGGTATATCGTAATGAATATTATGTAGTCACAAAGGAAAGGGCATAGCAAATAAGTTTCATAGAAACTGGTGTCGCCAAACTCACACTGTAACATTTTACGCACACAAAAAAATAACCAATCACAAAGAGATTTCTTTTTTAAATACAATGTCGTAAAAACAACCGTAACCCTTTTAAATAAGGAAGAATTTAAATTTAGCAATACCGGCTCTGACTACCGAGTTAAGTTATTCAACGCTAGATGGCGCTTGACAGTTAAATACGATAAGACTTGAAGTTGTACGCAATTTTACACCTTACGTCAACTATTGTAAGGTTTAAATTCGTACTCGCGCACAAGAGTGAATCTTTTTAGTTACCTAGTAGGTAAACTGTGATTAGTGCCAATTTAAATTGTATAAAAAAATAGTTTCATATTGTCTTCACTAGATGTCACTGAGGCGCTCCTGTGTCGCGCTTTTATTCAATAGATAAAGATTTTTGTTGTGTGAATTATAAATGTGTGAGCTTGGTGTGAGCAGTGAGCATTGAAATTTGAATTGACAACATTTGGAGTGGTTATCATTGATCTCGTATTGTTATTAAAAATATTAATTAACCCTCCAAGATGACCTCCGTCATAGTCCGCGAGTTTATAAGTGGTCGTCGGTGGTAGTAACCATACCACCCCACGCGTCGAATTACTGCGTTTATTCTACGTATCTTATTACAATTTGTTAAGACTTAAGAGTCATACCCCAAGGCCCAAATATCAGGTAGATAAATTAAAACAATACATTTAAAAAAATCTAAGTGAACACAACCCTATGCGTGCTAGGTAATTTAACAATTTACGCTTCAACTCCCAAGCGGCCACATGTGGCCGCCAGAACAATGGATTTCCAAGAATCCGCGATCGAAGGATGAGCCCAATCACACCCAGCGGCGCGGCGAGCATATTTTCAGTGTCATAATAATATTATGATATTAGTCTTTAACTTCATTATTGTAATACATAGTAGTACTATCGCTATTCGCTTGAGAAACTTGGAAAGTCTCGCGGCCGCCTGCGCCTTTCTCAAGCGATATTATATTGTATTACATTATTGAAGATAAAGTTTAAAATCATATTATGACACTCAAAATGCTCGCAGCGCGGCATGCCCTGACATTCCGGTTAGTACTTGAATACCTTTGATTATATACTACACTAGATAGAACCTAAGCCGCGCGATTCCGTCGAAAAAAATAGTGCCCAACTGTTGGACACAACGCCGCGATTCGCACATCAGTGCTATTTGTGACATTACTGAATACGCACGTCACGCGCTTGATAAAAGTTGTTAAAAAAGTGATTGAAAATGGCGAATTGCGCCATGAAAGTGTGCAGAAATTACAGGGGACGGTTAAAAACGAATAAAAAAGTCACCTATCATCGTTAAGTAATCCTGAAGTAATTTATTTCACAGCAAAATATTTATTGTTTTAAGTAATTTTTCACAATTCTTACTTGACTTTTTTTTGCCAGTGTTGTCAGTTTTTTAATGAAAATTTTCCACCATAATATTATGAGTATTGGTTGCATCGATCTATATAGATTTTACTTGATTTAATTTTTATTTTTCACAACTCTTACTTGATTTTTTTGCCAGTGTTGTCAGTTTTTTATTAAAAATTTCCCACCATAATATGAGTAGTGGTTGGATCGATATGGTTAAAAATATATAATTGTGCTAACTTGGTTTAGTTTTTATTTGTCACAACTCTTAGTTGACTTTTTTGCCAGTGTTGTCAGTTTTTTAATGAAAATTTTCCACCATAACCTCTCGTCTGTCAAGACGACGCCCGAAATGGTCGTCGTAGATCACTCGTAATACGACCTAAAATAAATAAACAAGGCAAGAGTACAGAATATCTATTTATCTTTATGTGCTAATTATGTTGTATTAGCATGAAAGAGTAACAAACATACATATTATATTTACAATTATAATATTCGAATCAAATCGTACACACGAACATTCATTAATAACAATCCCGAATGATTTATCCTATTTATCGGGAGGTATGTTAATAGGTGGTAACATTTTGCACACACACATAGACATATTTAATGACATGACGCGAGTGTAAAACAAAGCGGTCACGCACACAAGCATAGAAGAGCTGGCCTGTTTTTGGCGACGACTTTCTTAGGCGACGCTCTATCAAGTGTAGTATATAATCAAAGTTGAATACGATGTTTACGCACGCGCCGCGCGGCGCGCGGCGACGCCGTTGCCTCTGCGGCGCCGACCGCCGTGTATAAACAGCCTATAATAATAATTGGTGTTGTTATGTACATAATTATTATTATTGTATCCATACCTATGCCTTGTACTATTATCTATTTTGTGCCATGAGACATTGGTGACCTTAACACGACGTGGTAATGATGATGATGACGATGATGATGATGATGAATTTGAATTGCATGGTAGCATATGCTTTCTGTTCTTAAAACAACGCCGAAACTCCCAAATGTGTATCTATAAGGAGTCAGGAGTTCTCTCAGCATCTTCGAAACCATGGTATACCTTGACCCAATATTTGACTTTTTGGTAGCATATTCTTAGTACACTTCACATAAAACCAAAATCACCATATGTTTCTATATAAATTTCGAGGAGTTCCCTCGATTACTCCTGGATCCCATCATCAGGTCACCACTTTTATGAACATGGTACTGAATTGGAGAGAAACCTAATACAATGAAACAAAAATTTCGAAAATCGGTTCACAAACGGCGGAGTAATCGTTGAACATACAAAAATAAAAAAAAAAAATAAAGAAAAAAATATCCACAGCCGAACATATAACCTCCTCGTTTTTTGGAAGTCGGTTAAAAAAGTAATGATTCGTACTGTAGATACAGACGTTGTAGTCGTAGCAGTCTCGCGTATGCGAAAGTTGCCAGCATTAGATGAATTGTGGATCCACATAGGTACACGCAAAAACCATACTTATATTCCATGCCACTCTATTACCAATGCACTCGGTACGTGTTTGAAATGCCCTTAGCACTGAAAAAGTGATAAATTCCCTCTAAAAGTTTAATGCATACTAACTAATGCATACTTACATATTACAGGACCAGAAAGAGCCGAAGTACTGCCAATTTTTCATGCTTTGACAGGATGCGATACCGTATCTTTTTTTTAATGGAAGAGGTAAAAAGAGTGCGTTTGATGCCTGGATTGCGTACCCTGAAGTAACTTGTGGGTTTAAGGCATTGTTGGATGGAAGAATAGAAGATGCGGATAGTTACATCCAGAAACTTGTTTTGACAATGTACGACCGGTAAATATAAAGTAGTTTGATACAGATTCAGCTTACCTATTTCAATATAAGAATTACTGTAATATTTTATTTTTCAGCTCAGGCCCTTGCACTACAGTGAACGAATGCAGAAAGTATCTGTTCACAAAGAAGGACAGACAGTTGGAGAATATTCCTCCAACGGAAGCCGCTCTACACCAACACACACTTCGGGCAATATATCAGGGAGTTCATGTCTGGGGACAAGCCTTAGTGCCTAAGCAAAACCTTCCAAGACCTTCTTCCTGGGGCTGGACCCGCTGGAGGATGGATCTAAGCAGAAATGTACAGTCGGGGAAATGAGTTGTTTAGCAGAAATGTACAGTCGGGGAAAATTTTGCTAAGCAGAAATGTACAGTCGGGGAAATGAGTTGTTTAGCAGAAATGTACAGTCGGGGAAAATTGTGCTAAGCAGAAATGTACAGTCGGGGAAATGAGTTGTTTAGCAGAAATGTACAGTCGGGGAAAATTGTGCTAAGCAGAAATGTACAGACGGGGAAATGAGATGTTTAGCAGAAATGTACAGTCGGGGAAAATTGTGCTAAGCAGAAATGTACAGTCGGGGAAATGAGTTGTTTAGCAGAAATGTACAGTCGGGGAAATGAGTTCTTTAGCAGACGCGCTGATTAAGGCCGTGTTTCCACCTGCAAGACAACTGTCGCGAGAATTGTCTGACAGTCTGTCTGACAGCAGCATTTTTTTTTCGATTGTCGATATTTTTTAATCGATTGTAAGGGTTTCGATTAATTAATTAAAACGATCGTTTTTTTTATTATTTTTTTTTAAATCGATTTTCATAAAAAATGGGTTAAAAAAATAATGCGCAACATTAATTATCAAGTTTTCACTTCTGCCGGCACTCCCGGAGTGCAACCCGACTTTTTTTTAAATTATTTATTTATTATTATTATTATTTTTTTATTTTTTTTAAATCGATTTTCATAAAAATGGGTTTAAAAAAATAATGCACAACGTTAATAATCAAGTTTTCACTTCTGCCGGCACTCCCGGAGTGCAGCCCGTCTTTTTTTAAATTGAGATTTAAGTTAATATTTTTTATTGAGATTAACGTATAAGCACAAAATATTGTCTAAAGTGCCAAAGTTATGAATGAAAGAAACACTGTCTGTCTGTGATTCTTGCTTTCACGCTAAACCACGGGTAAACTGCAGTTTTTCCCAAAGTGGGCGATAACGCCCCCTTGTGGGTGTTGAAGGTCTGGAGGGCGGTGTGGGACCCAGAAAAGATGGGGTTGTTGTGTAGAGGCTTGGGAGTGATTTATATTTTCATCTGGGTGCATTTTAAATTAAAAAAATTGGGGGCGCTAAAACATAATTTGTTGGTTCTAAAAGTAGGCAGTAGACAAAATAAGTTAGGGAACCCCTTCGCTTATAAATACTCTTTTGCTTATGAAATTAAGCCCCTATTCACGATAAAGGGATCGTTACAGTCATTCTACATATTAGTAAATTATCTAGATTTGTACATTAAGAATTAAAATTAATTATAGTTAAGCCGTCAGTCCACCGCAGCGCACGGAGAGACTACGCACGTGCGTCAAGCTTCACTTTGCAAGAAAATATATTATGTGACTGTGTCCACTGCACCCCTCGGACACGCTACGCACGAATTGACGTATTCAAAGTAATAAATTCGTGCGCCGCGTGGCCGTGCACAGCGTGCCCCGCGGTGGAATGACGGCTTTAACCAAAGTTAACATCAATGGACAAAATAATTATTATACTTACCTTCATCTTGTTGATGACAAGTTATGAAACTAGATGGCGCTGTCTCAGGTCTACATCTCGCTATCGCTTGCACGTAATGTAACAATAAAGAGAAATAATTATCGAATACTGTTCAATTTCCAAGAATCCAAATAGCATATTATTATGCTATTATGCAGATCAATTTTTGTAGGCAGTAAACTTATTTAAGTGTCTGCTTCGATTTGGTCATTATTCATTAGTCATTATAGTCAAATAGTCACACAATGATAATAGTAAGTACCTTATAGTGAGTGAGCCCTAGAACAAATATTTTTGTGATTAGTGATTACTAAATACTAACAAGCTGATATTTTTGTGAGTAGCTACATTTTGATAAGACGAACAACATTTTTTATTTTTGAAAAATCTCGAAAGTGGAAAAGAAAACAGAGATAGAAAGGATTTCATACTTTGACTTGATGGTCCTAAAATATGGATTGTTTTATTTGTAGGACAAGGTTACTCTTAAATTATATAGTTCTATTAACCTACTAATATACAAAAAATCAGCTGGTTAGGGTTCTAAAATTGGGCACTTAGACAAAATAAGTTTGGGAACCCCTTCGCTTATAAATACTCTTTTGCTTATAAAATAAAGCCCCCATTCACGATAAAGCGATCGTTACAGTCATTCTATTTGTAAATTATCTAGATTTGTACATTGTGAATTAAGATTAATTAGTTATGTACGTTCAGGAGTATATTATATTAATTCTCAAAAGTCCTAAAATTGAATAAGTTATACTACATATAACTTTGTACACTTAATACAATAATGATTAATTAATATTATAGTGGAGGCAGTGAAAGTTTTCACCTCCGATTTCGTTGAACCTCCATCGATTTTCATGAAAATTGGTAAGTAGGTGGGGGATACCCCTTAGGGTATCCCCCACCTTTGTTTCTTAAAACAAAAGTGACATAGTGCCAACTTGCGCTTTTACCCTGGGGGTGGATGCCAACCCTTCTCAGGGGGTGAATTTTTTTAAATAAAAATAACCCAAGGAAACAATAGACACACAAATTCTAAGCAAAATTTGTAATATAAAGTTTTTTGAATAAATCAATACTTTCGGAATTATGAAAGATCAAAAATCATGTTTTTGCGTGAGAAAAATACTTGTCTTAAAGCTGTTTTTCATAAATAACTAAGAAACTATAGGTTTTTACGAAAAATGTGTAATAACCAAAATTAAAGCCAACAAAAAAACAAACTAATATCTACTCTAAGATGCCTTCCTATAGAATATTCAAAGTGAGCTATAGGTGATTGTATTTATATTTTCTTTCGGCGAGTACCTAAGTCTAAGCATTCAAACTTAAATAACGGTAAACTGATGCATTTTATGACATGTACTTCCTTACAATTTTTTAAAGTGCTCAAAAATACCTTTTTAATAAGCATTGTAAAAAGTTAAAAGCATCAAAATTGAACAAGTTATGATAAAAATAATATGACACTTTCAAATTGTTTTGGAAAAATCGAAAAATAAAACGTTGACCATTTCTACAATAATTCAAATTTATGGTTATCCCCAAAGGTTTTTCTTTATTTTAGCATAAGTAATGACCTCAAAAATTTTTCTTGGTTTAGAATGCTTAGTTTTTAAAAACAGAATGATTTAGTAAAATTGAAATTATTCAAATTTTCGTAAATATCATTTTGTTTAGAACATAACTTCGAAAATATTAAACCTTCGTAAAAAATTATAAAGCAAGAAAATTGTGTCCATTTTCTAAGAAATATTTCGGGTTCTTTTTTATTTTCATAGGATCTAAAATAACCAAGATAAAGACGTTTAAAGCCTAACTTTTACTGCGAGAACCATGAAACCGGGACCCTTTAACCCTTATTTTTTTTTAAACCAAGGGCTTTAAAAAGTATTGTTTAAGTTGATCTTAAAGCTCTTTAAATTATCTTTAAAATGGTCCATAAATGAACCCGATAAATTAAAAATTAACAGAGCTATTGTGATAAAACAAAAATATTTTTTTTGAAAACAATTTGGAAGCAGAGATTTGGGATGCAAATGTTGTAGGAAAACCTGTCAATAGGTACATCTATACTAATATTATAAATGCTAAAGTGTTTTTGTCTATCTGTTACCTCTTAACACCCAAACGGTTCAACCGATTTTTTTGAAATTTAGTTTGAAAATACTTTGTGTCTTGGGAATGGATATGGACATAGGATACTTTTTATCCCGAAAAAATGTACGGTTCCAGCGCGATTGCAGGCGTCATATAGACCATACTAAATATACGTTAATCTTTTCAAGTCTTTCAATATTCAGAAAATAAACAAAACGGTAAATGTCGACTCGACAAGATAAGCTTTTTATAATGATGTGCGTCTATTAAATATTTCAGTCTAGCAGATTCAGCCTTTGCGTTAATTTTTTGCACAGATAATAGTTTGAAATCGTTATTTGAATATTTTGGACTAAATAATATCAATGTTTGAAATATATTAATAAAATGTATCCTAATCTATGAAAAAATATTCGAATTCATTAAAGCTGATAAAAAACTTAAAATAAAAACTTAAAGCTTATTTTTCAGACAGAGGTGACAAAATTTCGCAAAAAAAAAAACTGAATAAGAAATTAATACTAAGTAATTAACCTGAAAAAATTGGGTTCAAAACATAAGCCTATTAAGTTTTTGAACCCAATTTTTACCGTGATTCCGCAATAAAGGGGTACTTTTAGGGGTTTATATTTCAGTCCTATCCAAAAATAATATCATAAATATTAAACAAACTGTTTATGCAATGTAAATATGCGATTTTAAAGTTCAGAAATACGAAAAGTGTTTTTTCACGATTAAAGGGATGGTTGCTATAAGGGTTGAAAAATTAATTAAATAATCATAAAATACCATGAAAAAAACATTAAAAAATTTATTTTATCGAATTAAACCCAATTAGTTAAGCCAGAATGGTTAAATCTGCATTTTTTCTATTTTCAATAAAAGGGGTGGATTTCACCCCTAAAATAAAAAAAAAGCGCAATACGAGCGTATGTCACTTTTAAAGTAGAGGGCTTAATGTACTTAATCCCAAATTTTCATCCAAATCGATGGAGGTTCAACGAAATCGGAGGTTGCACCTGATTTTTGCCTTCATTTACTGTACTATTATGTTTAAAAAAGTCATCGTAACAATTAGTTGTTAAATCTAAATATTAACTATATTATATTTCTAACAATTTATTGTTATTATAATATTATTGTTTTCTTATACTTTTGTAGAATTTAGGCAGATTGTCTTGAATGGTGGGCTTTACATTATGTTTTGTCATCACTCATCAAGTCATCACTCATCATATTCAGAGTAGACAGAATGTCTATTGTGTCATATTGTTAAAAAAATATTGGCGTTCGAAATTCAAAATTAATTATTCCTGTACGATAACTTGGTGTTTTTTTTTCATTGAGTTTAAATTTTTTGCACAAAAGATTGTGTAAAGTGCCAAAAATTTAAAAATATTTTCTTCATAAGAAATGAACTTACACTTTTACTAATCTATATCATCATATTATATATAAAATTTTCGTGTCACAATGTTAGGCCTCGTACTCCTCCGAAGCGGCTTTACTGATTTTAACCTATATGCATATTCAGTGGGCCTGAGAATCGGCTACTGGGTACTTTTAATATTGATAAGTGCATTTGTTTAATAAATAATAGTAAATTAATACAACTCGAGACTGACGGCGACCATTGTTTGCGCGACGCGGGTCACGGGGTAGCGATGGACGTTGCCATGGTGACATACTCTTCAATAAAATAATACGGGCGATATGATATAATATGTCTGTGGGCGATATACTTTATAATTATGGCAAAGAAACTTTTGCCGGGACAGCTAGTGTTATATGAAACAGTTAAAATACTTTAGATCGCTTAAAGATACAAAGAAAATATCAACAAAATGTTATCTCTAGAATCTAGATGTAACTGTTTTCATTTTAATAAAAGCTGAATACGCAGCCATTAGATGTCGACTTATCTTATTGCATATAGCTTTCGCCCACGGCTTCACCCAAGTAATCATTTAATATCCTCATAAATGCAAGCGTGTATGGGTTTTTGAAATAAAGTATATATAAAGTAGGATATGTATTATTCTTGACTTTTAATAATCAAGTGATCGACCTGCATTGTTCAGTGTTCTCAAGATGAAAACAGCATTTTTAGTGGTCCAACGCTGAAATTGAACGTATTGCAGAGTCGAGAAACAAGCTGTTTATAGATAGTTATAGCTTATAGTTTATAAATTACTAGATGACGCCCACAACTCCGCTCAAAATTCAAGATTAAAAGTATCCTTTGTCCTTTCTCGGAACCAAAGTATCTTAGGGCGTGACGAGGTAACAGACAGACAAACTTTCGCATTTATAATATTAGTATGGATAGAACTTGGTCCTCGATTTCCGACTCTAGGCATAGATGCATTCGAATTTATGATTTTATAGTTTTGGATAAGTATAAATAAATAAATAAATAAATAAATAAAATAAAAAATCTGTTTATTTCAGGTAATATAAGCCAAACTTATGATTGTAATCTCATGTGAGATTTTATACATAAGTAAGGAGTTGCTTATGTAATACTTTGAAAGTTATACTTCCTAATTCTAATGTTATTTCTAAGAAAATCGTTGTAATTATTTCAAACATATTCCACACAACATACAAACAAGTTCACAGGTCGAAATTGAATTATGTTGCCATATTGTATGGTAATAACTGAAGTTAAGCCACAATATAAATATATACAGTAGCGTAGCTCAGAAAATTTTGAAATCTAGTTCTTGCAATACAGAGATAAGTTTCTTGCGCGACGTGGAATAGACATTATTCTGTTCACTCAAGCTACCTAAAAATTGTTATATTGTGTGCGTGCGACTAAAACGGGCAGTCTTGTACAGATAATAAATGGTCTACACCAGGGGTTTCCAATCTTTTTCACCCTGCGGCGCAGTTACGCGTCTTAATATTTTGTCACGGCGCCCTACTTTACCTAGTTATTACAAAAATAAACATAAATAAACACCTTTAATGAATATAGTTAGGTTAAGCAGGTAAATAAAAATAAACAAATATTTAAAATCATCTGCCTGATTTGTGTAATTTATATTAAAATTTATTTTTTTATTATTTGTGGTTTTGGATAATGATGGGGGATCGATTGATTCGATTCACGACGCCCCTCTTGCCTTTCCACGGCGCACCAGGGCGCCGCGGCGCACACTTTGGGGACCCCTGGTCTACACGCTACTCCAGCCATTCTTAAAGTGTAGCCTGAGCCCTGGGGCTCTGCAAAGGCCTTGTCGGGGCTGCGTGAGCGATCATATTCCTTAGAAATGTCATCAGGCACCAGCATGGAGACAATTCATTCAAAGGCGAAACATTATTTTTTGGGGGTCCGTCAAAAAATTCACAGTTACTACGAGTAAATATGGTTTTTATAGGTTAGAAATTAAAAAGTTTGAATTAATGGACGTAGAGCCTCGTTGGTGCATAGAAAGTTGTTGGACAAACTAAAAATATTGATAAATAGGCATTAGTCTAATTTTTATGTACTCATGTTCGTAATCTTCGATTTGTAATTGATAAAATGGCGACGATTTGCTAAGCAGCCTAAATTCTATTTTGATGGTCTTATAGCATTAATAGCTGTACTATGTAGGTAATGGATATAGTATTCAGCTTTAAGCGGTTGATGGTCTGTATAAAGGAATAAATTTACTATTATTGCTGTTTATTACTGTCAAAGAGAGAAATTATACAGCTTTAGTCTGTAAAAGGGTGTACAATTACACCATAAAAAGAAGCTGTAGAAGAGAGTTTGGCTACTCCATAATACAGCAATAAGATTTGAGGACCACCATGATACAGCTCTAAGCTGTATTAAGTAAGTGACGGTATGCATAATACAGCTATTGTACAGCTTTAATACTAAAATTCGGATCAAAGCGTTACAGGAAACTTAAAGCTGTACATGACAGTTTCGATACACTGATTTAGAACTTTAAGCGTACTTTGACTTCTTAATACAGACTTAATACAGCTAAAGCTGAATAATTACTCCTAAACCGACATTATAACACTACAATATCTCTTCAACGCTCTTATACAGCTCTAAAACAGCGTTAAGTGCTATATTGGCTGATTTTTAGATGTTCATTACGCTTGGTTGCTGCTTGGGACACAAAAATGTGTGCTTAAAAATCTGCAAAAAAAAGACGGTATCATCATTATACGGACAGAATTATTAATTTCGTGCAGTGGAAAAATATTTGAAAATATTTAAATGAATATTTCTGTACCGTCTATTTAATTAAAACTTCACTTTTGTTAATTCTATAAGACCAAAGTTAACTTTAATTCGTTTAGCATTTCCACTGAAAGGTCTGGCTGGCTGGACATTGTCTGGCTTCCCATTCACCGTTGGATAGTTTTACTTTAAAACGGTTAAATACCTAGACGAATTTTGAAGTAAAACTTAAACAGTAGAGATAATACGTAAGTAATTTTATTGCTTTATTTGTGCCAAATTCCGACGTAAAATGTATAAAAAAAATACGTGTGGCACTCAAGGGCTACCGCGGTAAAGCGATTGCGGCATAGCATTTTTTATTAGTCGCACGCACATAAACACCGTGCCGAAGTCTGGTAACGCCGCACCACTGTGACGGTCGGAGTGGGAGGGGATTAGGATTTTTGCGTTACGGAATTTCTTGATTCGGTCGCCATTTTGTGTTAAGGCAAATTCGTTGGGCTTTTTATTTTGAAGGGTTAAGAAGATTTTATAAACTCCTGTCCTACCAAGTTTAGATTTAACATTTTTATAATATGTATGTTTTATAATTATATTCAAATATTTTCTTTTACACACTCTAGTCTATTAACTCAATAAATATATTTTTAAAGTTCCGCGCGGCTTCGCCCGCGTAAATTAGATATTTCATAGACAAATTAGTCCACAAAAAACCACCACGTGAAGGATCATATGCTAATATGATCCTTCACGTGGTCTACTTCTTATCTGACCCAAATAACAGAAAAATTGCTCTAGTAGTTCGTGAGATAAGCTCTTTTAAATAATTTCCCCTGTTTTTTCCACATTTTCCTCTATTTCTTCACTCTTATTAGTCTTAGCGTGATAAAATATAGCCTATAGCCTTTCTCGATAAATGTAGTATTGTTATAGTAATGTAGTAGTTCCTGAGATTAGCGCGTTCAAATAAGTCCTTTCAAATAATTTCCCCCCGTTTTTCCCATATTTTCCTCTATTTATTTGCTCCTATTAGTCTTAGCGTGATAAAATATAGCCTATAGCCTTCCTCGATAAATGGACTATCTAACACTGAAAGAATTTTTCAAATCGTACCAGTAGTTCCTGAGATTAGCGCGTTCAAACAAACAAACAAGCTAACAAACTCTCCCGCTTTATAATATTAAGTATAGGTTACTCTAATAGTGATTGTAATTAATTGTGACTACTCTCATCATCATCATCATATCAGCCTATATTCGTCCACTGCTGGACATAGGCCTCTCTCAATGAACGCCAAGATGACCGATCTCCTGCTACTCGCATCCAACATGGACCCGCAACTAAACGGAGATCGTCGTCCCACCTAGTTGGAGAATCTAATCCTAATTCCAATCTTTGTCTGTAATAATAATAATATAATAATAATACCTATGGACGCTCCACACCACCTCAATCCGGCCCCGTGCTAAATACCTGAAGGACTTGTATTACGGGCACCAGACAACGGAAATATATTTAGTACTTTTATAATATACATATATTTAAAATTTTTATTATATCGTCGTCTAAAAGTGTTAAGCTGTTAACTCCATTTTCATCAGTTTTAAGTTTTTGGTATCGTTGGAAAGAGAAAACAAAGCCCTACAATTGTAGAAAATGATAAATCCATCAGACTAATACAAAACAACAAAAAACACGCCCAATCATATCTGATAACTCCACTGTGTCAACTTTTCGGGCGTAAAAGTTGCCAACTCCGCCATTTTGTTCGAACGCGCTTGCTAGGACAAGCTGCCCGCACTATCTTATTGAAAAATAAATACAAAACAAGGTTAATACGTCAGTTTTCGTATTATAGCCACTGAAAAAATGATTAAAATCGATAGCCTATGATCCTTCACGTGGTCTACTTCTTATCTGTGCCAAATAACATAAAAATTGCTCCAGTAGTTCGAGAGATAAGCCCTGTCAAATAATTTCCCCCGTTTTTTCCACATTCTCCTATTAGTCTTAGCGTGATAAAATATAGCCTATAGCCTTCCTCGATAAATGGGCTATCTAACACTGAAGGATTTTTTCAAACGGACCAGTAGTTCCTGAGATTAGCGCGTTCAAACAAACAAACTCTTCCGCTTTCTAATATTAGTATAGATTCTGATGGCTGATTACATTGACGTCATCAAAAGTGCTGGAAAGGAGCCATACTATGTCCAATATTTGAGTCACAACTTTTTCAAAAAGTTTGATACTGTTCAATCCTACAAAACTATAAGACCTGGAAGAAGACGCAGGAAGGTCAGTTGGAGATGCAAAAGTAAATGATATTCGTGCACTCCAGTACAGCCCTACCGGTATTATTTCTTACAAATTGAGATTTGCTGAACTGTGGTCAGAGCTGCCATAAAGAAAAACCACTGTCAATCCTAAATACTGCCATGAATTGGAAAATCTACACGAAAATCGATTACCGATTACACGAAAATTATTTGAAAGGGCTAACTTGAACGCGCTAATCTTAGGAACTACTGGTCCGATTTGAAAAATTCTTTCAGTGTTAGATAGCCTATTTATTGTGGAAGGCTATTCTATTTTATCCCGCTAAGGAGAGTGTGGAAAAAACGGGGGAAATTATTTGAAGGCTATTCTATTTCATCCCGCTAAGGAGAATGTGGAAAAAACGGGGGAAATTATTTGAAAGGGCTTATCTCGCGAACTACTGGAGCAATTTTTATGTTATTTGGCACAGATAAGAAGTAGGCCACGTGAAGGGTCATAGGCTATCGATTTTAATCATTTTTTCTGTGGCTATATATTTTATACTCGTGCGACGCCGGGGCGGGTCGCTAGTAATATTATAAGTTAATCAGAAAAAAAATAGTTTTTCTGATTTTTTCTTCCTAAAATAAATTATAAAAATATTGTTTTTAAGTAGAATTTGCTATACTTAAGTAATTTAATTAAACTGTTGTAAAAAATTAAAGATGATAACTCCGTATCTGGGTTGCTCTCCATGGTGTTATTATAAAAATAAATTGTTATAACTCCTTTTTTATCGATAACTTTATCAAATAAAATAAATTAATTAAAAATCAAAAACCCCGACTGCAAAAAATGGTTACTAAAAAGAACGAAACAAGACCTAATTCTGCCGGAGGCATCGAATCCATGTTTTAATTGATACGACTCTTGCTTACGAGTTTCATGCCAGGATAAATAGAAGGTTACATAGAAAAATGTAGAAGAAGAAAGTGGATAATAAAATGCAGTCGGAGGCATGTCGCACCAAGTTTAACATTAATTCACAAATCATAAAATATTATGCCTCCGACTGCATTTTATTATCCACTTTCTTCTTCTAAATTTTTCTATGTAACCTTCTATTTATCCTGGCATGAAACTCGTAAGCAAGAGTCGTATCAATTAAAACATGGATTCGATGCCTCCGGCAGAATTAGGTCTTGTTTCGTTCTTTTTAGTTAACATTTTTTGCAGTCGGGTTTTTTGATTTTTAATTAATTTATTTTATTTGCGACTTTTTAGTTGTAGTCATCTAACCATTTCGACAATCAATCTAATAAAAAATTGAAAAACTACCGTGCTGATATAACCATATAACGTAGGTACACTTAGAAAAGTACACCTACAATACGTTATAATAGGTCTGTACATAGGTTTGGTACTGTTTCAATGTATGTTTCTAGTTTTAAGTACCAAATCATTGTTTTTTTTAATACTTTGTCATTGAATTTTCATCTTGTTTCAGTAATGTCAGTTAATCTTTAATTAATATTGGATTTATCCATGCAGGCGGATTTTGGTTTTTTCTTATTTTATTACTAGCGGTCGGCCGCGGCTCCGCCCACGTGGATGTCGGTGAGCTCTGCAAAAAGCATACCCAGGAAAGACTCGGTCAGCAAAATGATTCCCAGGTCAATTCATAGACTCCGACGACGCAGTCATTATACGCAGGCTGCACCCTGCACAGATTGTTATCCTCCCGCACGCGCACTCGACTTGTGACGCCAACTATCGTAATATTTTAATTTCGCCATAATTTCAAAACCAAATGTCCAATTTTATTCATTCATAGACCAAATATTATCTACATAAACTGTACTTAGTAATGGAATAACTTATTTTGATAAGGATTAAAAGAATGAGTAAAATAAACGCGTTTAAATGTAGTCCGAAAAAATTTCAAGATTTTTTAAATAAAAAAATGGTTATTGTGCCTCACTCGACATAGATAGGTATAGTGTGTCGCGGATTTTTTTGTAGATATTTGCAAGTTCTATAATTACTTAGAATTTTATGGTTCTATCTTTTATAGTTTAGGCAGCGTACGTAAAATAAGTAACTTTTCTGGTTGATTTTTTACACCTTGCGTCCGAAGAACCCAAATATCTTACGGAACCTTATTTTTTCCAAAATAAAATTCAGCCTATGTTCAGCAATGTAGAATTCCAATGGTAAAATAATTTTTCAAATCGGTCCAGTAGTTTCCGAGCCCAACAAACAAAAAATCAAATCTTTCCTCTTTGTACTATTAGTGTAGATTTATCGTTCGATTTAATATTAAAACTGCAAGTTATATACATATTTAGAATCAGTGTTTAAAATTCTTTATTTTGATACCCCACTCGATATGCTTGGTAAATTTTTATTTTTATTTACCTCACGATATGGCGTCGAACATCCGCCATTTTGGTTTTTTCTTAATGTCACCTATCTAAGAACACTTGGGCTATTAAGACAAATCTAACGATACCTCAAATGTGAAAATCCGTTTAGCCGTTCTGAAGATACGAGGTAATAAAGAATATTACATACATAGAAGATACGCGCTAAACACATTACCCTCCTGGCAGTCCGGTAAATACAAGTCAGCATGTTGTTTGTAATTAAAATAATTAATACTAATTATTTCCCGCCAACGGTATTTTCAGTTTTTAATTTTACTGCCTACTGTTAAAATGGGAATGTTTTATTTGTATCCTGAAAATTTGTACTTTTGGAGTTAGCAGGTTAACACTTTTAGACGACGATATGATACACATATTTAATACACATCCATGACCCAGGAACTTTGAAAACTTTTTGTTCCGTCGGCGGGATTCGAACCCGCGACCCCCGGCTTGAGCTACCGACGTGCTTATCCACTGAGCCACAGAGCTCGTCAAATTCAAAATTTTATTTGTAAAATTGTTAACAAAATAAAAATGTTTACTTTTTTTTATGATGCACATATCTTATCATTTTACATAAAATTAACCAAGCTTTTAGTGTAAGAAAAACACTGATTTTCTAAAGAAAGTTTTTATTAGATATGCTTTACATGTTGCTTTAATATTTTTTCAATTAGACCGCGATTTTTCTAGAGAGCTGGCAGGTAGCCAACCGCACTGCAGAACTTTATGTATTCCTACTTTTCTTCGATACAAAATGCTAATCGGAATACTATCGGAAACTGTAGTTAACATTACAAGTTCCATAATTTCCTAAAGTTAACCCATTTACGGCCGCTGTACCTAATTGGGTACACATACAAAATTAAGGATAGTTCAAAATTTTGTGGTATCACATCTCAGTTTTCTATTTTATTTTCTATATTTGATTAAAGATAAAGCTTCAACATTTTTAGCAAATTTATACTGGCAACCAATATTTTTAGTCATAAGATAGGTTTGAAACTTACAGTTTTGCGACCTGCAGGAGTAAGCTCATAAATTCTCTCTTTATTTTAATCGTATAATATTCAGCCACTTTATGTGTTTGTTTTTTTATTCAATACATTATTATGTATATAATAAATAACAAGTTAGTGGTAGATTATTGAAATAGACGGAAAAATTGTGATTCAAACACTACTGTACCTAGTTGGGTACAACGGCCGAATCCACTAGCAAAATTTTCCTTTTTTCAGAATTTTTTAATATTGAGTTTGATTAATTTTAACATCTTATATCGTTATGAATACTAAGGGAAAGCTATTTTGTGCTCCTTTTATAAATAAAAATTATCATATACATCCAGAAAACTCATATCACAGCGTAAATGTCCGCTTTCTTACACATTTCTTTGTCCTGAAATTACTGACTTTCTAGACAGAAAAACGCAGGTAAAATAGCAGCTAAAAGATTTGACAGTAGCTAAACCTTGTAAGAGGAATCTATCTTATTAGCAATAATGAAGCAAGTATCAACTAGAATAGATATAATAATACTACAAAATTTGTAACTTGCAAAGTGTTATGGTAACATAAGCTAATATACACACTCCTTCGTAAGTAAGAAATATGACTCCAAAAATCATCCTGTATACTTTTTACTTCTTATACCTATTAGTGGATATCAAGGACAAAAGTTTACTAGCTTCAGCTACAGATACTACCACTAATTATGAGAAAAGACGGAACGCAAATCACTTCTTTGGGTAAAGATGATGATAGATTTTATTTACTTATTCAAATTATGTTTTTTCTTTTGTTATTGTCAATGATTAGCGTTTGCATTTACCACTTACGACTCTTGATGATAGCATGGCTTATATTCTGTTTCGACGAAACATTGTAACATTTTAATTATATCAGAAAATATAATGAAAAACGGAGTTATCCTCCTCGTCAGTCTCTAGTTTACCTGAAGATTGTATCGATTACTACCCCAAAAATGTTTGTAAATACTTTCAAAATGTAAAACATCATACATGAGTTCGTTTTCAGTGCAAAAAATGTAATAAAAAAGTATTTATCAAGAAAGTTAGTTCTAAACCTTATCACACCTAAGTACCCCATAACACGCCGTTGTACTTAACTGAGTACACTAAAGGGGAGGATTTCAATTTTTTTTTTAAATTTTTCTTTTATTTTCCATTTATTCAACATATAAACTGCAGATAAATGCAAGTTTTGTTAAAAAAATACTATTGGTTTCATTTTGGCGGTTAATGGGTTAAGGTAAGGAACAAAAATATTTTTGTAGGTAACTGATAAAATATACAGAAATTATATTGTAACAAAAGCTTTGAAACTTTGTTTATTTATTTAACATTACTTACATACATTTTAACATCAATATCTAAACTGAATATTTGCTTTTATAGAAGAATAGGGTATAAATTGTAATAAAAACATTACAATATTATGTTCAGTGCTTTTAATAATTTAATATTTAGGAGCTTATAATATTTAATTCTGGAATAATAAACATTTTAAGAAATGCATTTGTCATTATTATTTTATGATGCTGGCAACGCACCTGCAACTCCGCTGATGTTGCGAGCATCCATGTTGCTAACTTTTTGCAATTTTCGGAAGAATAATAATTCTCTCAAAACTTTAATTTAAGTGGGTGACTAACCCAAAATTGTCTATTTTATAATTAATTTTTATACTTAAAAAAAAAAATAAGCCCCGAATTGTTTAATTTTTTAAACATAGATACAACATTATATTTCCGAGGATCCGAACTAGCGGAAACACGATATCTTAAAATCACAAAGTGCATCAAATTTTTAGGAATCCTTACTAATATTATAAATGCGAAAGTGTGTCTGTCTGTCTGTCTGTTACCTCTTCACGCCCAAACCGCTGAACCGATTTTGCTGAAATTTGGCATGGAGATACTTTGAGTCTCGGGAAAGGACATAGGATACTTTTTATCCCGGAAAAATGTACGGTCCCGCCGCGATAAACGAGTTTTGGCGCAACGAAGTTGCAGGCGTCATCTAGTTTTTCATATATTCCGATAACCGTGCATTATTACACTTAGGTAATATTTTAACACATTGTATTGAGAAACTGAACTAGCGGATTTTTAAAATGTTGTATATTTATCCAGTTATTAAGAAAAAACTAACTTGGCGATGATTCCGCGTCGTCCTTTTTCACCTGGCATAATATATGAAAGACGGGCGTGAGTTCGAAGAGAGAAGGACGATGATTGATTTTTTGGGTTAGTTGCCCTCTTAATAAAGAGTTTGACGAATAATGCTTGGAGCTTATGTCAAAATCTTCATTAATTAATCACAGTTAATTAATATATTATTTTTGTCTCTTAGTGCGGCAATCATCTACTTCCTTTGAAGTTACATCCTTTGAAGCAAACAACGCCTGATGAAAAAATATTGTCGCCGCTCCGCTTGCGTTGCGCTTCTGAATCATCGAAGGTATATGTAGTTTTAGCCTTACGTTACGTTAGAAAAAATCTCAAATCTGCATTTACTAGACTAATGATAAACAAAAATAATAATATTAAATAATAATGATAAACACGATAAGCGATTTAGTAAAAGAAAAAAAATTGTAGTACGCGTGGCAATTCAAATATTATAATAATCTTCCACACCTATGGATGATTAAATTAAGAAAAACGAATAGCATATTATCAGTCACGACACTAATTTCGCTTTTTGGTCTTTTTGTAATTGCCAGAACGCGTCGTTGCATTTTCATTAGAGCCACAACGCGAATTTCGCGTCGTGACTCGTGGCTGTTTCACTGTGACCATAACGCGTTGTTAGCTATTTTTTTCGCTCACTTAGCGTTTTCGATCTTTGAGCGTAACACAGACAAGCGCCCCGGCGTCATCAATTTGCCCATACAAAAATAAAAATCAGCCAAGTGCGAGTTGGACACGCGTACGAAGGGTTCCGTACCATTATAGAGAAAAAATAGTAAAAAATCGTGTTTTTGTATGGGACCCCCCCTTAATTATTTATTTTATTTATATTTTATTATGAAAGTATAAATACAGGTGAGTATTTTGTGTACATTTCAAGTGCCTACCTGTTGTCATCATTGATACCGAGCAAAAAATGTTTGAAAAATCACGTTTGTTGTATGGGAGCCCCCCTTAAATATTTTATTTATTTTGTTTTTCGTATTTGTTGTTATAGTCGTGTGCGTACAAGACAAAAAAAACGAGGAATATGGCTTTTTCTGAACCAAAAATTTCCTTTGGTAGGATTGATCTTTATATCCCTAAGATGGGTTTACGAAGTGGAGCCACCTGAATATTTCATGCAGGTGGGGGAGGGTTTTTTTTTTAGCTTTAACAAGGTATGAGGTCAATAACTGCGTGGGATTTAGGTATATAGTCGAGTTTGGTATCATTTTCGATTGAATCGAATGTTTAAATGCCAGTTTTGGAATAATATTTAGATAAAAGATAGTAAAAATAAAAGATAAAAAAAATTAGAATATATGATTATCAACCAACGAAAACGCTGTTGACAGGGCTTAATTAATATAAGGAGGCTGATAGCCGCATTATTCTGCATGCCAGAGACATGGTGATGAATGGAGCAATAAACATATTAATATTACTAGACGTTCCGCGCGGCTTCGTCCGCGTAAATCTGAAATTTCACGGAAACCGTATATTTTTCACAAATTAATAACCCATGTCTCACGTAGTCTACATATATTCGTGTCAAATAACATAAAATTGCTCCAGTAGTCTGTGAGATATTACACCTTTCAAATAATTTTCCCCGTTTTTTTACATTTTCCTCTGTATCTTTGCTCTTATTGGTCTTCCTCGATAAATAGGCTATCAAACACTGAAAGATTCTTTCAAATCGGAAGTAGCTCCTAAAATTAGCGCGTTCAAATAAACAAACTCTTCAGCTTTATAATATTACTAGACGTTCCGCGCGGCTTCGCCCGCGTAAATTAGATATTTCACAGACAAATTAGTCCACAATAAATAGCCTATGATCCTTCACGTTCCTACTTTTTAAATGTGCCAAATAACAGAAAAATTACTCCAGTAGTTCGTGAAATACGCCCTTTCAAATAATTTCCTCCGTTTTTTCCACATTTTCCTCTATTTCTTCGCTTATAGTCTTAGCGTAATAAAATATAGCCTATAGCCTTCCTCGATAAATGGGATATCTAACACTGAAACAATTTTTCAAATCGGACCAGTAATTACTGACTCATACTAAGATTAGCGCGTTTAAATAATGATTCTTCTTCTTCTTATTTTTACGTTGTTTAACATCTTTATCGTGCAAATATGAGTCCTAAAATGAATTAAGCATTCTTAATTCATCCGAATATGGTACCGAACTTGGAATAGTACCATAATTAATGCCTCTATACAGATTGAGACTCTTTTTTCCTCCAGAGCAGAAGCTGCTAAAATTAAAAAAAAACTAACATCAAAAACCTCGGTGGCTCCACATCTTAACCCATCAGTCGTGGCAAAACGAGACACAATAGCTTTTTCATTGTTATCGCGGCCAGATGTGGCCGCTTGGGGCTTCATGAATTAAATCTATCATTGGGCCATAAGGACCAATCCTGCCAAAGGAAATCTTTGGTTCAGCAATAGCCGTATAATTGACCGTACACACGCAACTATTATAGCGGCAACAGAAATACATAATCTGTGAAAATTTCAACTCTCTAGCTATTACCGTTCTTGAGTTACAGCCTGGAGACAGACGGACAGACATCGAAGTTTCAGTAATAAGGTCCCATTTTTACCCTTTGGGCACGGAACCCTAAAAAAGGTACTCTTTCAGCGCTGCTTTTACAGTGAACGCTATCCCCTGGAATTATACTCACCCTAAAGTATTGTTTTTGACTTTGTTTTGTAATTTTGTACAATGAGTGCGTGCGAGTTTCTTACGTCTAGTTCCCAAACCGGTGTTCGGCACCGTAGTCCCGACGCTCATTAAGTGTATTTAAGTAAATGTGATTGATACCTATTTGAATAAAAATATATTTTATTTTATTTACTAAAGGACGCCCGCAACTCCGTTGCGCCAAAATTTCTTCTATCCCACTGGAATCGTACATTTTTCCGGGATAAAAAAGTATCCTATGTAGTGATGGGCCGAATGTGGTTTGAACCGAATACGAACTTCGGCCGAACATTCAGTAAAAATGAAAAATTCGGCCGAAGTTCGGCCGAACTTCGGTTCAATTCCGTCGCGCTTTTTCGTGTTGTCTGTTGTGACTTGTTTACGCACTTGCTGCAAATATTGCTAGAAGATGTTATAAAGATCTTTTTAGACCAATATTAAGATATTCCAGTTTTATTGTATGTTCTGACTAGGTTTAAAGAGAGATTTCTAATGGTTAGTTTTATTGTTAAAAAAAGTAGTTTAATTTTTGTTTTTTGATTTTAAAGTAAGAGAGATTTCTAAGACTTGTTGAGAAAGGCAGTAATTTTTTTTTTGATTAAGTAAGAAAGATTTCTAAATTCTAAGGCTGGTTTGGTTAGTAAGAAGCGCGGTTTAATTTTGTGTTTTGTTTGATTAAGTAACAGATTTTTGAGACTTGTAGTTAAAAAGTCCAATTTAAGTTTTTTGTTTATCACGTATGATTACTTTTTCTAATTCAAATAAATTACTGTGAATGAGTATATCAGACTTATTTTATTTCAATGTTACTACAGAATACATATTAAATGTTATTTTCATTAATTTCTATTATGATAGTGCAAGTATATTTAATGCAGAATGTTCGGCATTTTAACCGAAATTCGGCCGAATGACGAAGTTCGGTTCAAGCTGCCGAAGTTCGGTTAAACCGAATGTAAAACGAATTTCGGCCCACCCCTAATCCTATGTCCTTTTCCGGGACTCAAGGTAGGTATTTCCATGCCAAACAGCATAATCGGTACAGCGGTTTGGGTGTGAAGAGGTAACAGACAGACAGAGACACTTTCGCATTTATAATATTAGTATGGACTAGATGACGCCCGCAACTCCGTTGCGCCAAAATTCGTTTATCGCGCGGGAACCGTACATTTTTCGGGATAATAAGTATCCCATGTCCTTTCTCGGGACTCAAAGTATCTCTATACCAAATTTCAGCAAAATCGGTTGAACGGTTTGAGCGTGAAGAGGTAGCAGACAGACAGGCAGACAGACACACTCTCGCATTTATAATATTAGTATGGATTTTACATTTATATACAGTTTTATGTGTCGCTCGTCGTTTTGTTTCGTTTCGGAGTAAAGCAATAAGCAGCTCTTGGGTTAGTTAGTAAGTTTGTTTTTGAAAGCTTTTATCCTGATCTTAGCTGACGAGCTATGAAGAAGCTGGATGCTTTTTAATATAAGTCCAAGATACTAGACATAGTATCTTGCCATAGATTGAAAGCAACTATTACTAGAACATGAATATAATATTTTATATTATTACTAGCTGTCCCGGCAAACGTTGCTTTGCTCATGAACGTAGAAAAAAAGGACGGAGTCTTGTTATATACAAAACTGTGTCTTCACTTTTCTTCAGAGTCGGCCACGCACACGTTCTGACGCCTGTCAAATGGTATGGACTAGCGCAAGAATGTGTGCGTGCGGACCGTGTACATACAGCCAGCTGGCCGACTCTGAACGACACAGTTTTGTGTGTGGTGGGACTCCATCCGCCTTTTTTTATACGTCCATGGCTTTGCTATAATATTTCGCCCATATTATTTTATTCAAATGACTAAATAAGTATGTCGCCATGACAACGTCGGTCGCATAAACCATGGTCGCCGTCAGTCTCAGGTTGTAATAATTTACTATTATTTATTCAACAAATACACTTCTATACTTATTATAAAACAAAGTCACTTTTTTTCCCTCATGTCCCTTTGTTCATTTTAATCTTTAAAACTACGCAACGGATTTTGATGATTCTTTCAGTGTTAGATAGGCCATTTATCGAGGATGGTCATAGGCTATATTTTATCACGTTAAGACTAATAGAAGCGAAGAAATAGAGGAAAATGTGGAAAAAAACGGGGAAAATTATTTGAAAGGGCTAACTTGAACGCGCTAATCTCAGGAACTACTGGTCCGATTTGAAAAAATTCTTTCAGTGTTAGATAGCCCATTTATTGCGGAAGGCTATAGGCCCGCTATCCCCAACCTGCGGCCCGCCGGGACTTTATTTGTGGCCCGCGTGATGTTTTGAAATTCACGCCCACCGACAAAATAACGTGTGACAGTCGTTAAATTTTTTCCACTTTTAAATAGTTAATTTTGAAGAATGTTATTTTTTAACCCAAAAAAAATTTTGTTGCGGCCCGCGAAATTAAGAACAAGACATGTTTGTGGCCCGCATGAAAAAAGGTTGGGGACCACTGCTATAAAAAAAAGGCTATAATATTTTATCACGCTAAGACTAATAGGAGAATGTGGAAAAAAACCTGAGAAATTATTTGAAAGGGCTTATCTCGCGAACTACTGGAGCAATTTTTATGTTATTTGGCACAGATAAGAAGTAGACCACGTGAAGGTCATAGGTTATCGATTTTAATCATTTTTTCAGTGGCTATATATTTTATACCCGTGCGACGCCGGGGCGGGTCGCTAGTATCAATATATAAAGTACCCAGTAGCCGATTCTCAGACCTACTGAATATGCATAAAAAATTTGGTAAAAATCAGTAAAGCCGTTTCGGAGGAGTTCGTGGACTAACATTGTGACACGAGAATTTTATATTATATATACTAGCTGTCCCGGCAAACGTTGCTTTGCCATAATATATTTGCCATAATATTATTTTATTGAAGTGACTAAATAAGTATGTCACCATGGCAACGTCGATCGCTATCCCGTCGCACAAACAATGGTCGCCGTCAGTCTCAGGTTGTAATAATTTACTATTATTTATTCAACAAATGCACTTATCAATATATAAGGTACCGAGTAGCCGATTCTCAGACCTATTGAACATGCATATAAAATTTGGTAAAAATCAGTAAAGCCGTTTCGGAGGAGTTCGTGGACTAACATTGTGACACGAGAATTTTATATATAAGAAGATGTATTTATAATTCAACGATAAATGCCTTGAACGCCTTTGCTTATTCGTATTGAAAATATTAATAGAAATATTAATAATTTTTGTCCATGACGGAAAAAACCTGTTTTTATGAAGAAAAAACTTATGTTTTATAACTTGTTAATACCTGGTTGACATTAGAACACAGCATAAAAAATATCAAACCAGAATTCAAATAATATGATTTATCGATAGTTAATAAAAAATAAATTATTACGCAGATAATAGTCTAATAATAACTGGGAAATTGTAATATTATGATATTACGAGCTTTTACCCGCGGCTTCGCTCGCGTTAAGAAGTATTATTATATACAAACTTTCATCCCCTATTTTAACCCCTTGGGGTTGGAATTTATCAAAATCCTTTCTTAGCGGATGCCTACGTCATAACATCTACCTGCATGCAAAATTTCAGCCCGATCCGTCCAGTGGTTTGGGCTGTGCGTTGATAGATCAACATGTCAGTCAGTCACCTTTGAGTTTTATATAATATATAAGATTAAGTGTATAACAATAATTGTCATTCAAAACTAAACTGTGTTTACTACGAAGGAATATACACATTTCATTGCCAGACTTCGAATTTCAAGGTGCAAGCGACTTTGAGCTATTGGTGATATTGTGTTGGTCATGTGTTGGTTACATAGTCAAGAGCGACGTTATCCGGATACATACAAAAGAAAAAAAAATGAAAAAAACGGCCAAGTGCGAGTTGGACTCGTGCACGAAGGGTTCCATATCAATATAGAGCAAAAATAGGCAAAAACTGTGTTTTTTGTATGGAAATCCCACTTAATTATTTATTTTATCTAAAGTTTATTATTAGTTATTAAAGTAAGTATAAGTAAAATTTAATATAATTATGTACTTAAGTATTTTGTAAACATTTCAGGTACCTGTAGCCATCACTGATATCGAGCAAGAAATTGCAAAAAAATTGCGTTTTTTGTATGGGAGCGCGCCCCTTAAATATTTTATTTCTTTTGTTTTTATGATTTGTTTATATTTATTATTTGTTGTTATAGTGGCAACAGAAATACACAACATGTGAAAATTTGAACTCTCTAGCTATTACCGTTCCTGAGTTACACCCTGGAGACAGACAGACAGACGGATGGACAGACATCGAAGTCTTAGTAATAGGGTCCCGTTTTTACCCTTTGCGTACGGAACCTTAAAAACAGAAATGCAACACTTTTTTTTAATTAAAAGTTGTTAGAAAAAGCATGTACATACCTGTAACTATAAAATTTGAATTTTCACTTCTGATACGTATCCCAAGCGTATTCCTAGCCACATTTCTTATAGTACGAGATACGGATATCGGTCACGAGTGTTGCTACACTGTCCGTGGTGCTAAAGCCTTTTCGAAAACCGAACTGTGTTTTAGATAACACACCCCGACTCTCCATTAGCCACTCCAATCTGTTCTTGATTAAATGTTCCAAGATTTTTCCTAAAGTCGCAGACAAAGCTATAGGTCTATAGCTGGTTGGATCATTGCTGGGTTTACCTGGTTTAAGAATAGGTAAGATAATTTGTGAATGCCATTCCTCCGGAGGCACTTCCGACTGGTAAATATCATTGAGAATCCTGAGACACAGATGTTGTGTGTCTGGTCCGCTGTTGACAATAAAGGAATATGGGATTCCATCTGCACCAGGACCGGTATCTCTTAATGAACCTAGAACCAGACGAAATTCCTCCACAGAAAATGGTGAGTCTAGCCAGTTTGAAGATGATCCTAAAGAAGAAAAAACGCGAAGTTCATCGAAAGATGGAGCCGTCGGGGGAGCCAACTTTCGTGAAATTGCGTCAATCCACTCAGTAGGATCATTGGACTGACAGTAATTGCTTTCTAAAAGTGATCCACGGTATTTCTTGATGTTTTTCCAAACTATTGAGGGTTTAGATGAAGGAGACAAACTTAAACAGAATTGTCGCCATCATTCTCTCTTTTTTCCAGAAAATAATTTTGAAACCTCGGCCGAAATTTTTTTGTAATTTAGAAAATTTGTCATGGTCATGGACCTAGAGTAGAGTCTTTTCGCATACTTGCGACGTCTACAAGCTGATGTACATTCCTCATCCCACCACGGCGGAGACGATCTGCGAGATGCTGTGTTTTTTAATGGAATAGAAGTCTCTGCAGCTTGCAACAAGACATGCTTTAAATTTTGATAGTGAATGTGAGGATTATTTGTGTTTAAGTTTGGAATTAGGTTTGTTTCTGAGTCAGTAGCTATGGCAAAATCTGGCCAATTTGCTTTTTGGATATTGTATTTAAATCTGGGGGGATTAGGGACTATAGTCTGTCTTGTCGAGTATGTTATTATAATACTAATAGGGAAGTGATCGCTATCATAGGAACTTGACAGGACAGACCATGAATACAAAGAAGAAATGGCCGGTGAGCACAACGAGAGATCTACCATACTCCTAGGGTTTTGCAAAGGCGAGACCCTGCGAGTGAGAGATCCATCATTAAGCACCACTAGGTCATTGTCATCTAAGATGTCCATGAATAGGGATGAGTTAGGATCATTAAAATAGGACCCCCAGGATGTATGGTGAACATTAAAGTCACCTAATACAACCCGAGGAAGAGATATAGAGGATAGGATGGATGAGAGTTCGGAAAGGATTGTAGGATTGGGAGAGAGAATATATACAGATATATATACAGTATTTACAATACGGACAGCCACAATATTAAACAAACTACTATGTACAGGCAGAGACATAACTGAATATGTACATTTGCTGGATACCAAAATGGCTACTCCAGCCTTGCCATCAACTCTGTCGTCCCGGAAACATGAGTAGCCAGGAACACGAAAACGCGAACCGGGCTTGAACCATGTCTCCTGGACGGCAATAATCAATGGCTTAAAACTATTAATAATATTACAAATATCCTGTTTTTTGTTCCTAATGCTCCGGCAGTTCCACTGGATCATCGGGAACTGATCCATTATTAAGAACTATATTAAGGAGCTTAGTCAGGTTTGCACGAGATTTGTTCGGTAGCCCAGAGTCACCAAATCGGGAGATTAACTGGATGAGGGTATTGATGAGGGAGTCAATAAAGTTATCGTTCGGTGAAATGTCAGTACTTGAAGGATATGCACACCCATTTGGCAACTGAAAAGTGGGTTCATTTATAATATTTCTGTGAGCCTGGTGGTCATAACCAGGAACCACAGAGGTTGGTGTACGACGGGGAGTATATACAGTTTTCCTGTATGAGGTTGTGACAGGAGATTTGGATTGGGATCTGGATTGCAGGCTAGGATATGCAGGGCTAATAGAGGAGGGAGAGGTTTTGGCAGAGTCGGCAAAGGAGCGTCTCACATGGGGAAATCGAGCCGAAGCTTCCATGTATGGGATACACTCCTGCGACATCACAATCTTTATTTCTTTTTGGCGAGCATGTTCAGGACAGGATCAGCTATTAGCAGGGTGAGATCCTCCACAAAGCAGACAAGTTGGATTTGTAATCTCACAAGTTTCTGCTTCATGTGACTGGCCACATTTGTAACAACGAGGGTTAGAACGGCACTGGGCTTTAACGTGCCTGAAACGACAACATTTATTGCATTGAATGATCGGGAGTAGATAGGTTTCAACAAGTAATGAAGTGAAATAGCAGTAAACACGTGGTGGGAGTTTTTGTCCTGAGAAAGTCAGGACAACAGATCGGGTTGGGGACCATGAGGATTGTTGCTGATCATTGGAATTCTTCCGATTTAGTCTCCGGGCCTTCATAACTTCTCCGTAACCTGATGGGACTCTTAAGTTATTAACCAGTTCCTCCATGGACCACTCCACCGAAACATCACGAACAATACCCATACGAGAAATGCTGAATAATGGGATTGAGACTACATACCCAGCCCTGGTAACAACTGGAAGGTTTAAAAAGGCATTGGCATTTTCTGCAGTGTCAAATTTAATTGATACTCTATTGCGACCAATCTTTTTAATCCCATCCATCTATATATTGGAAACATTATTTTTGTATAAGAACTGTCCAAACTCCATAGGTCTAAGTGGTGTTCCAGATTCAGTCTCTGTCTTTGAGACGTGAACGACGAATGGAGCGACATTTCGAATTCGAAATTAAAATTAAAATTCGATTTCGAAAATAAAAAACTATATATATCCAATGGGATGTATATAGTTTTTTATTTTCGAAATCGGGACAGACATAATTCATTTGAATAGAGGGTGTAGAGTGAGAATTATCGGTTACCCTTTTAGAAGAAGTGTTTGTGCTGTCGGGGTGCTATCGGAATCTCTGCTATACATCTCCTCAGCTTTACTATCATATTACTATTATATCACCATTGATTATATTCTGCAAATGGATTCTAAAATAAGCATATATTATCAGAATGTGCGCGGACTGCGTACAAAAACGGACTGCTTCAAAAGAAATGTATACCTCAATTCATACGATATCATTTCAATTACAGAGACCTGGCTACTAGATGGCATACATGATCAAGAACTTTTTGATAATAGATACATTGTCTGGCGGCGTGACAGAAATTATTCCTCAATCAAACTTTAGGTGGCGGTGTTCTTTTGGCGGTCCGGCGAGACTTCGCCGCGATGGGAAGACCAGAATGGCACACGTCGGCTGAAGACCTCTGGGTTATATTCTCTCCAACAAAGGGGACCATGTTTAAGTCTCACTTTTGTACAATCTACTTATGTAAACAAAACGAGGGCTACAGCGCTGGTGAGCAGTTGGATAATTTCTCAAATAATTTATTTGATGTAGTCAAATCATGCCCTAATGATAACTTCATCGTATTAGGAGATTTTAGCCTCCCGTTTATTGAGTGGCATCCTCAGGGAACTCACTTCACATCAGGTGGTTTATCACTCACTAGGAGCCATATCAATCTCATTGATACCCTTGCTCAATGTAACCTTTCACAGCGCTGTCATGTTCGCAATGATAACAATCGGTTTTTGGATTTAATTTTCTCAAACTGTGAGCTTGCTGTTCATGCCTGTGATGATCCATTGGTTCCTGAGGACATACCCTACCACCGATCCCTTTGTATTGACCTCGTGCATAGCTCAGTTAGTGATTTGGACACAAAAAGAAGAGAGAAATACTTTTATAGAAGAGGTAACTTTGATGCAATTAACAATGCTTTATGCTCAATAAACTGGCAGGAACACCTAAATAATAAACCTTTGAAAGATGCTGTCGATTATTTTTACGAAAAATTATATGATCTTCGACGTTCTCACATACCGCATAAAGTTACTACCGCAAATAGTTATCCCCCGTGGTACAGCCCAGCTCTTAGGAAGGTCTTAAAAGAAAAACATAAATACCACCGCAAATACAAGGTTTATGGCAATAATAGTGATTACCTCTCTTTTTCACTTCTTAGAAGAAGAGCCAAATCGCTTGAGCGCTTGTGTTATGAGCAATATATAAATGAAACTGAAAGTTCCCTTGTCAGTAACCCTAAGGTTTTTTGGTCTTACATCAAAAATAATTCCAAAACCTCTTCAACTTTCCCCTCCTCCATGAACTATGATGGAGAGATAGCTACTTCAGGTGATAAAATTTGTGATCTTTTTGCTTCATACTTCCAAGCTAATTTTCTTAATTCTAATTCTCCTAGTAATAATTTTCATTCTGAGGCACCATCTAATCACAGTTCAATCGGAGATATTCGTGTGGACCCCGAAAATGTACTGACACTTTTAAAATCAGTTAATTTGAATAAGGGCGCCGGACCTGATGACATACCTCCCCTGTATATAGTCAAGTGTGCAACGGGTCTGGTAACTCCCTTGTCAATATTGTTCTCGCGGTCTCTGAGTGAAGGTTGTGTTCCGAATATTTAGAAGTCTGCGTTTATCACGCCGGTGCATAAGGCTGGTGATAAGGCTTCAGTAAAAAACTATAGACCAATATCTAAGCTGTGTATCTTTGCCAAAATCTTTGAACGCATTGTGTATAACGCGATTTACCCAGCACTAAGATATTGGTTTATCTCTAAGCAACATGGCTTTCTAAAGTCTCGGTCCACAACATCAAATCTAATACTTGCTTATGATTAAATATGGATTCTAGCGCTCAAGTAGATGTAATATTCACTGATTTTTCAAAGGCCTTTGATCGAATTGATCACTCCATTCTTCAAAAGCTACTTCTCGCGGGAATCCACGGAAATCTATACCGATGGTTCACTTCATACATCAGCAATAGGTCACAAGCTGTTGCTATCAATGGCTACATGTCAAGATGGTCATTGGTACCATCTGGAGTCCCACAAGGTTCACTTTTGGGACCTTTGTTATTTGCAATTTTCCTAAATGATGTTAATACTTGTTTCCACTATTCAAAGTTTCTACTATATGCAGATGACAAAAAAATAATGAAAAAAGTCAGCTCCACCCTTGACTGTCATCTATTACAAGAAGACCTGAACAGGTTTAGTGATTACTGCATTATGAATAAGCTGGACCTAAATGTATCAAAATGTTATACAGTAACATTCAGCCGTAAATCAAATCTAATAAATTACAGTTATAAGCTGAAAAACAAAGAAATAGTACATAAAAATTCTATGAAAGATCTCGGAATCATAGTGGACTCAAAATTATTATTTGATGATCATGTAAATTATAATATAGTAAATAAAGCCTCTAAATCTCTTGAATTCGTGATCAGATCCAGCACAAATTTCAAATCTATTAAGGCCATCAAAATATTATACTGCTCCTATGTACGAAGTATCCTCGAGTATGGGTTGGAGGTTTGGAATCCTTCCTATAACATTTATAAAAATAGAATAGAGTTAATCCAGCGACGCTTCCTAAAATTTCTTCAATTTAAGTCCCATCTAAACCTTCCTAACTATGAGGCAAGATGTAATAAATTTCATTTCCTACCCTTATATCATCGCAGAGACATTTCCGACTTAGCTTATTTAAGTAAAATTATCAACAACATTATTGATGCTCCAGATCTATTATCTAAATTCAATTTCAATGTCCCCAGTAAATACTTTCGAACTCATGTACCATTCCATGTCCCACCCTGTAAAACATTTTATCGCCGCAACTCATTTGTCTGTAGAGCTAGCGCACGTTTTAACCAATTTTATTTAGATAATAATATTGACGACATTTTTAAAATAAAAACATCTGATATCTGTAAGCTTTCATCAAATGCCTATTTTAAAAATCAGAAATGAAAATTGTTACATAATTTGTGTGGGTATTGAGTAATTTCGATAACCCATTATAGCGTTTGTGAGTGCTGTGGTGTATTATTTCCTATACTTAGTTTTTTGTAATGTTCTTGCTGTTATTAACTGTTGTTTCCTAATTTGTTTATACTTACTTTTCTTGTCGAGTCACTAGAATCATAGATTATGTTCTTTACGTCTTATCTAATTGCGAAAACTTTATAATTGGCTTTATGTTTCTAATTTAAATGTATTCTTACTGTAATTTCTGCAAGCTGTAAGTTTTCCGAATAAAATAAAATAAATAAATAAATCAAGAACAACAGCAAAGAGTTATCAGATAACCTCAAACACTTTATTCATCAAATTGAGTCACTGGGTCACATACGTAAAGAAAATGACACCACAAACAGCATTATTGTCCCAGGTCAGGACTCGACTGTGAAAGGAGACACCTTTACGTTGCTGGGACGTCACAACTCGAACAACATCAATATCAAAATGCAACACCAGCAAGGAATTATATTTCCTACAATATCAACATTAAATAAGTTTAATAATACATCGGTCTCCGTACCTAACACAAGAAGAGACGATGGAGTGTACGGGACCATACAGCAACAGATTCATTGTCCAAAGAAAGCAACCATCAATGATTATCAAGCAATCGGGAGACGCCGTCATCACATAGCCCAATTGCTGACTATTAAGGATAAGGAGCAGACCGGTACAGCGCCTGCGCCCCCGCCTTCGCGCTGCCTGCGCGTCTCTGCCGGAGGGAGGACAGCGCGCCTCCACTGGCGGCAGCAGCGCTCGTCACCAGCCGCAACATCGACGGTCACATTCCCCAGACTTCCCCGGATAAACTAAATCTTTCCTTTTACATTGCTATTACTTAATTTGTTAAATGTTTAGTTTTCTTTATATCATTTCTTAATTTTAGTTTTCTTTATATCATTTCTTAATTTAATTTACGTTTATATTTTTTAGATTTTTTTCTTTTCTTTTAGAGTGGCAAGATGTACGGTTCACGGACATTGAACCGACACGTACGGTGAACTTGTACGGCTCGGTATGACATTGAGCCGGCACGTACATTGAACCGGCACGTTTGCCTACTCAGCATTTAAACTTGTACGGTTCGGTATGACATTGACCGGCATGTTTGAACTTGTATGAATTTAAGCATTTACGACACAAAATACAGCAGAGCAATAGCAGAGCATTATTAAGCATCAAGAGCGTATTATTTGACACCAATCATCAGCAGCAGCATCTCTATCAGCATCAGCATCATCACTATCATCCAGCATTCAGCATCTATCATCTGTAGGAGACAACCCCTACAAGCCTGCCTTTAAGCCCAAGAGCATGGGATATTTCTGCCTTTAATTTATGCTTGTTTACTATTTCATTTGTAGCAATTTTTTTAAACACTTTTTTCTCATCAGTATCAGCTTTATGGAACTCTTTTTTCAAGCTATCTGTTATGGTGTTCAGTAACAGTAATTTTTTTTACCTTTTATTTTTCTTCTATACGTATATTTGGTACCGTTTCTTCTAGAAAAATGTTTATTTTTGTAAGCGGAGTATTAATTTCATGTTCATTTTCAGTCTTTTCTTGTGGTCTGTTTTCTTGATTTAGCTTTTTAAAAAAATCCAGTCGTTTTTAATCCTATTACAAGTTTGCCTTAAATTCTTATTACGTCTTTTTAATTGAGTATTTTCTTCAATCAGCCTTTTAATTGTTTCTTTCATTTCTTTTGTATTATTTCTAACCTGTAAGTAATTAATTGTCTTTTGGTATTTTAGTTTTAGTTTCCTTTTTTTTAGCACGCGTTGCATTTGCTTTACGCCATGTTTCTCTAATGGGTCCCACACATTAACAGTCCGCCTGCAGGCTCTGGTCGGCAGGCTGCCTGACAGTTATTGACCGTCGATACAAAATCTACAAAATCGTCAGGGGAACTGTGAGTCTGTGATATTTTCCGATTAACTGCCAGGCGGCGGCCTGCTGGCGGACTGTTAATGTGTAGGAGCTTTTCTTTTTGTTCATCGGTCAGATATTCTTTTTTCTTTTTTATAGTCTCCTTAACTTTATCTTAATGCCTAATTCGCATCTCTTCATATTTATTTGGGTTTTACTGTTTCAGTTTTTCTCTATATTTTTTTTGCCTTTCGGCATTACTTTTTGGAGGCATTCCTAGAAAAAAAAATTATAGAAGAATACAAGGTATGTATAAATAAAATTAAAAAATGATATGGATTCGCTTTGAAAAATTTTACTTTCTTATTATATTCATAAATATGTATGTATAAATACATAATCACTTATTTATTAAGTATAGATGTCCCGCGCGGCTTCGCCAGCATAAATTAGGAATTTTACGGAAACCGTACATATACCGTACATATACGTACACATATATATATATATATATATATATATATATATATATATATATATATATATATATATATATATATATATATATATATATATATATATATATATATATATATATATAATAATACTTTAGGATGTGTACGTATCCCTTGTAGAGAGTTCACTGTGAAAGTAGCAGCGCTGAAAGATAAAAAAAAATTTCACTTTTGTATGGGGAAACTCGTGGCACAGGGGCGCTTGCCCACACAAAAGTGAAAAAAAATAGTCTTTCAGCGCTGCTTCTTTCACAGTGAACTCTCTATAAGGAACATTTACACACCCTAAAGTATTATCACTTAGTTTTATTACATCCTGTAGTTTTTGCATGGAAGAGTAACAAACATCCATACATCTCTATAAGTCCTTTCGCCTTTATAATATTAGTAGGAGAAGTTTAATTAAAATCCATTCAGTAAGTTTTGCGTAAAAGAGTAACAAACATCAATACATTCAATCGTTATAGATTGCCATCCAAACAAAAAAATACGATACAAACTTTCGCAAGTATATTACGCATCATAAGGATAATTATATTAGAGTAATTTATATTCCTATGAATATTTTAATTGTTGTTTCAACTCATTGTAAACTCAGCTTTAGGACCTACTTTTTCGTAACGTAACGAAATTTTGAATAAACGTAACGAAATAGTAATCTAAAATAAGCAAAACAAAGTTCGAAATTGTAAATGGCTTATTATACAGGGTGCAATTTTACCTTCCTGCCAAATTTAGAAATATTGATCCTTGTTAAAAATAAAAGTACACGTATTTCTTCTTTTATAATCACTCAGTACTAAAATTTTGAGAAATAGCCTCCGAAAGTTATCCTACCAAACACCACAAAATATGGACACATGCGCGGCCCGACCCCGCCCCGCCCTTTCATTGACATTCTTGTTATTATCATAAGTTGCGAATTTTCCGTTCATACCAATATATTTTATACCCGTGCGAAGCCGGGACGGGTCGCTAGTATATAATATTATGAATATTTAATCTTTATGTAACAAACAATTTAACAATTGAATAAACTTTTAAATTCTTGTAGAGTATTAATTTATTTGGTCGTTTTTAGGATTCCGTACCCAAAGGGCAAAAACGGGACCCTATTACTTATAAGACTTCGTTGTCTGTCCGTCTGTCCGTCTGTCTGTATGTCTCCAGGCTCAATGCTGTAACTAAAGAATGGTAATAGCTAGAGAGTTGACATTTTCACAGATTATGTAATATATAATAATATGTTGCCGCTATAACAACAAGTACTAAAAACAAAATAAAATTTAAGTTTGTATTTTCAAATTTACATTAATTACTATATTCAATAACTAAAACATTCTGGCAATAGAGACATTTGAATTTGAATACAATAAACGTGATTTTTTGGCCTTTTTCGCTCTATGTCGATAATGGCAACAGGGCACCTTAAAATTTCACGAAATCTTCAATTAAAATATGTGCAATTTAATTACCTACTAATAATAAAATTAAAGAAAAATTAAAATATTAGGGCGGCTCCCATACAAAAACACAAATTTTGGCCTAATTTTGCTCACTACACTACACAAAAATAGTATGGAACCCTTCGTGCACGAGTCCGACTCGCACTTGGCCGATTATTACTATTGTTTGAACCGATGTTTAAGTACACTAACATGATGTACTATCACTATCCCGTAATGTTTCGCGCTAGCTCCCTTTCCCTCAACCTTCGATACTTTGCCATCTTTGACAGCCGGCACCCCTTATTTGCGGCCAGATTTAATTAGGCATACCTATATTATAATAATAAGAGGAAAATAAGCTTCCATTTGATATATAAAAGATCAATATACGTTATGGATGCAAAAACGTATCGGAATGGTACCTGTTCACACCTGGTTACAATAGGGTTGCGGCCGGGTGCCCAACGGCACACCGGATTTTTCTAAATCTCTATACTCATTGCCATGAAATGAACGATGTTTGCTTTCAATACCTGATGATTACATTTTATCCCGCAAACTCAATTTTTCAAAAAATTTTTAAAAATATTTGCGGCCACATTTGAACTGGCACCCCAGTAGAAATATGTTCTCCATATCATAAATATTTGTAAAAATATGGTTTTAAGCGTGTACTCGATACCTGCACAGTTCTGCAGTGGGATCTTAGGCTATTAGGATATCGCTCCTATATTATTATTAGGTTCATTGCTTATTATACAGTACGTAACAAAACAAAGTGCAATAATACTTGTATGTGTGAGTCCCCCTGTATTAAGTTCACACAAGAAACAAAACAAGTTATGTTCACTGCAAAAGTAGCAGCGTTGAAACGTTCTTTTAACTTTTGTATGGGAATACTCATGACGCTGGGACGCTCACCCATACAAATCACAAAAAAATTGCTATTACAGCGCTGCTATTTTCAAAGTTAACTCTATACAGGGAATACACACCCTAAGCTATTATCACGATTTGTTTCACACTGTATAACATTGTATAACAAGTTATCTGGTAAATAAACAAGAATAGTGCACATATGTAAAATAACCTGTTAGTTCTTACCAGTCTTGGTACAACATTCGTAGAGTCAAGTTCATTATGAATTTGTTCACGTTTTTATGCACATTCTCACTGGCCTGGGTTTTTGTTTTCTGCGGTAAGTGCTAATTGTTCATAATAATAGCAGTATAATAATGCCATATTTTGAATCTACGACCATTGCTGCAAATGCCATATTTTGAATCTACGACCATTGCTGCAAATGCCATATTTTGAATCTACGACCATGGCTTCCAAAGAAAGCATACCTACTAGGGAAGATGCATAGAAAATCTATCTTAATTGTTATTATTTTGCGACCACTAGTAAAGAACATGAAAGAAGGCACTATTGTTATATTATTTTAACCATAAAATTTTGTATTATTTAAATGTTTTTTTTTTGACATACTAACGTGATCTTTCCCTTCATGAAATTAATTTTATTGAAGACATAAGAAGAATACTGCATCGTCCCTATTCCGTTAGTTATTTATTATATAGAAGTTTCTCTAAAGTAAGTTTCTATATTAGGTACCACCAGTGAACTTAAAGTAGTTTTGTTATTCGTAGGGTACCACAATACCTCATTTCTAGTGGGTTGGTAAAAATAACTGTCATAAGTTTAGGTACCCTTGATGTACGCAAAAATAAATATTAGTGTAAGTAAGTAGTAGTGTTTAGTTTTACGTCGCCCAAATTTTGTCTGACACTACTACTATTTTACTATTTGACATCACTGACTATTTCGATATAGTCAAAAAATAAAATTTTACTTTTGCCTAGTCGCCACAATCAATAAAAAAATAAGGAAGCTGTGGAATTATAGGTACGATATTTAAAAGAATCAAGGAAACTTCGAATTCTTGATATCAATATGTTTTGAGTAACTTATTCTAATTTATCATGTTAATATAGCATAAGAAACAAAACATATTTTAATCGTATAATAAACGTTCAGATAATAAATTAAATAATAACAAGAATTAATGATATTCGCCATAATTTATCTAAGTTATCTAAAACGTGTCAAAAGGTCACAAACTATAATACATTAAGTAGATTAAAATAGGAGTAATGAACATACTCTACATTTATTAATAAACATAGGGTGAAGCCAAACGAGCGTAATTTTGTGAGTCGTGAGCCTCAGAATTTCTGCCGGGCAGAATTTTTTTCATACAAATGACAACTCATTTTGAGTCGCCGTGTGAATCAAACATGACTTTTGTATGAAACTGAATGCAGCAGAATTCTGCCCGGCAGAAATTCTGCGACTCACAACTCATAAATTACGCTCGTTTGGCTTCGCCCATAATAGTAGGGGAGGTAGTGCTAGCGTTTGCTAAGTCATTTCTTACCGACCAAATTTTTGTCCAGCGGTAGCTTAATATTTATCAATCAATATAATCAGAGAGTATTTCAAAGTTGTAAAAAAAAATAGTTGCGAAAAGTGATTTTATACCGAATGAAACTTTGATGGATGATTATTGAGGTCATGTTGAACCAAAAGATCACCGTCAGCCGTATTGCAGACGGGGGATTCAACGTCAGTCGCGTTACTGAACATGTAAAAAATTTTTGAATATAAAGTCATTTTATACCGTACAAAATTTATACAGGTGAATGTTTCTACTTTGTAAATAATAAAGAAAACCGTCAGTCGCTAATACGACGGTGGAAAAACCGTCAGCCAGCGATATAAGTTATGACCAATATAGCCCTACTTCGCGCTCAATGTATTCTAGGGCGTCGCGTAGACGTTATTTCCACTTGCAAACATTCAGCTGACGGCGATTTTCGTTTGAATTAACCATAAAATTATCTCACATAGCAATTTTAAGTAATTAATTCGATAGTCAATATTTGTGAAGAAGAATTATATACATTTTACTTTAAAAGCGCCATCTGTTGTATACTAAAACTAAAATAACGCCTACCTAACCTAAACGTGTATAATCTAGATATGAACCTTTATTGGGTGCGAATTGGGATATTTTTAATGTCAATTCAATACGATTCCCAACAACAACTTTGAAATGCTCTCAATTTTTATTCCACCCATTATGAAGTGGCTGACGATCAAAGCTGTTATGTATTAGTGGAATACTATTATTGTAACGATTTTCGCTCGGTATGAAATGACTTTTTTAACTGAGCGCGACCTCCCCTACTATAAGGCTTACCGCCTATGTCAAAATCTTCATTTAATGACAACTAATTAATTTTTGCCTCTGAGTGCGGCACAGATCACAATTATAAAATATAACATAACCATGCTTCGGTTTTTATAGGAGTTTATCTTTTCAATATCGTTGTCGATTAGTTTATATTTTTCCTGATTTTTTTAAAAAGAAATTCAATGAAAACTTCACCGAACAAAAATTCAATGAAAACCGGATACAACTTCTATGGTTTACCAAGACAGACAACATTATTATTTAAATCTCAAGAGCCAAGAACACACCAAATAACATATTTTACGGAAAACATCATCGTAAAATATCTGAACGTTATTAATATGAGGATAATGTGCAATATTACTGTGCACTAGGGTTGCCGACCGTCCTGTTTTGATGGACATGTCCTGGGACGTCCTGAATAGTTTTTAAGCAACGTCCTGGGTTATACTGGGTTTTTCAAATTTAAAATTCACGCGCCTCTTCTCAAATTTTCACGCTACTCGCAAGTAATTGCGTTGCCGCGTTGCCATGCTGTTTCAAAACAAAGGCGCAACGTGCCACTTGATGATAGGATATCATCAAGTATTTAGGGTCTTTTTAGTGTGAAGCCAAACGAGCGTAATTTGTGAGTTGTGACTTGTGAGTCGCAGAATTTCGGCTGGCAGAAATTCTGCTGCATTCAGTTTCATACAAAAGTCCTGTTTGATTAACACGAGGAGCGTAACTTTGTGAGTCATGTTTTGTATGAAAAGATATTTACGCGACAGAAATTCTGCGAGTTGCGACTCACAACTCACAAATTATGCTCATTTGGCTTCACCCTTACTAGAGATCTCCCAATGGTCGAAATTCAACCACAAAAAAAAAAAAAAATATAAGTTTCAAACTTCGACGCTTTTCTTTTGATATTCTATTCTAAAATATTGACTTTATTATTTTTTTGACAAAATTCCTGCGACTCACTCTCACACTTAGGCGTCCTGTTTTTAAACTGAATTGTCCTGATTTTCCAACTTCAAATCCTGGTTTTTGAAGTGAAAACTTTTTTAGCGGCGTTGAGCACTTTTGTGGGATGGGTAAAAACTGTGAAAATCGCGTCAGATTCTCGTGCTGATCGAAAAACCGTAAGACGGTTGGAGAGTAGTGTTGTAAATGCGATTAATCGAACAATCGATTGTTTTTGAAATGAAAACTTCTTTAGCGGCGTTGAGCACTTTTGTGGGATGGGTAAAAACTGTAAAACTCGCGTCAGATTTTCGTGTTGATCGAAAAACCATAGAAAAACCGTAAGACGGTTGGAGAGTAGTGTTTTGTGTCGAACTCGAACTCGAAAACTCGAAAACTCGAAAACTCGAAAACTCGAAAACTCGAAAACTCGAACTCGAAAACTCGAACTCGAACTCGAATTGTAAGGGTTTCGATTAATTAAAAAAATCGATTCTTAAAAATCGATTTTCATAAAAAATGGGTTAAAAATTTAATCGATTGTAAGGGTTTCGATTAATTAAAAAAATCGATTTTTTAAAAATCGATTTTCATAAAAAATGGGTTAAAAAAAATAATGCACAACGTTATTAATCAAGTTTTCACTTCTGCCGGCACTCCCGGAATGCAACCCGTCTTTTTTTTTTAATTTGAGGTTGGCAACCCTACTGTACACATGCATAATATCTTCGGGGAAAACCAGTCTGCAACGCGAATAAAAATGGCAGCATGCAGGTATAATGGTATGAGGTCGCTAATCTGGGGACACTGCAGTGCCCCAGACAAGCCTAAAGCATTATTATTTTCACGTAAAATATATTTTTTATTCAATGATGATAATATAATATTACTCTATAATTTTAAAAAAATCACTATTCACGATTAAGATAACACAGGCCACAGTTATTTTAAACAAATGGAAATATAGATTTGCTAACTGGGAAAACAAAACTTTGATCCGAAATTTTGGTTTATATTAAACCTAAATCATCAATTTTATCCACTAGTAATCGGCAGATGTCTCTATCACACTAATCTCGATAAATAACGAGATCGCAATTAGTTAATTTTGAATTCAAATTCAGTAATAATCGCCTAAATTACCTTTTTGATTACATTTAAAATCTAATAATTAATATAATGATTAATAAATCAAAAACTATTTTCTTTCAAAATAATTCATTTTAGCGTGATAAAGAATTTCGCCTTCGGCGGGAACCGTACATTTTTATAACAAAAACTAAAACTTCCGTAACAAAATCTTATGTTCTATGTAAGGTATGTATTCTGTGGTTCTATGCCATCATTTAAAGTATCTACATACCAAATTTTATCTAAATCGCTGTGTGGTAACAGCCAGACTTTTGGAAAATAATATTATATTTGTATAAAACAATATTAGGTAAGTATCAAAGTTAGGATATTTTCTCAAATGTGAAGGGTTGCGAGAAGGCTTCTTTTACCTGACAGACAGACAGACAGACACACTTTCGCATTTACAATATGTATATTGTATATAATATAATGTATGGATTCCGAAGGACCAGGATAGCTGAGTTCGCTAGGAGATTGATCATCTGAATTCTCCCCAGAATGCCCGCACATAATAACGAAGGATGAATGGGATGGTCTCCCGCCGATCCGGGTGAAGTACCTCATCCGGCCGGTGAAGCTGGTGATCATCCAGCACGCGGTCTCCCCGACCTGCATGACCGACGTCCGCTGCGAGGAGGTGGTCCGCAGCATGCAGAACTGGCACATGGAGCAGCTCCAGTACCCGGACTTGGCCGTCTCGTGAGTATTCTAGTACAAGCGAGGCTCGCATACAATGTGTTAGAATAATTTAGTATTAATTAGTAAAGCGCATTTTTATATTTGGCACCTGTAAGCACACTAGGCCGAAAATACGCGGCCGAAGTGCGCCATGATTACGCTGTCAATGCGCTTGATAATAGATTGCAGGCGTAATTTTGCCGAACTTCGGCCGCGTATCGTCGGCATGGTGTGTTTAGACACATAAGTGTCAGTTGCTTCAGCGCGTATAACGTCTCTCATAATAAGCTCATCATCTCATAGCTCTAGTTGTAATTTGCTATAGCTGAGTAGACAACCTGTGGGCTGTATTCGCATTATATATACAATATACCGACAATAATTATGTTATTTAGCTTTGAAACTGAGTTGCTTCAACATGATTCCATGAAAATTACATTACTATTACACAGTACCTTCAATTAGAAGCATCAAATAGGACAGACGTCTGCAACTTTTTGAGGACGCTTTCGGCTTGTGATATAAAGTAGACTAACCGCCGTACTCAGACACATTTAATTATGAATAACCTTTTTATAAGCTGGGAATACGCAATATATCGAAGCTTCTTTGAATACCACGTGAAGCAAGGAAAAGTCTCAAACCACCTTAACCTTTGCAATGTTGAAGTGACATTAACCACTTTACTGTATATGTTCACCGGGAGCCGGTATGTCAACAGACATCCCTAAACTTTTACACACTTACCCATACCGGCTCCCGGTATGTCAACAGGGCAGGCGAACATGTGTTTTGAGATGGAAATGAAATTTTCTCAGAAAATAAGCGCTCAAGATGTGTGATATTTTATGACTTTTAATTATTCGTTTCATTTTACTTATTAGGGTGAGGCCGTGGATTTTGCCACTTTGTAACGTATAGTAACGCAGAATATTCTACGTTACAGTAACACTAAAGTAACGCGAAAGTAACGCGAAAGTAACGGTGTTGCTTTGTTAAGCTTATGTCATACTGACGCGATAAAAAAAACTAGTGGGTACAGTGATAAAAAAAAACATATTTTTTAAATTGTAACAAATTGTGTGTTTTTTGATTATTGTCGATCAGAATAATCAAGGAGACAAGTAAATATTTAAAAAGTTATGGAAATTTTTAATTTTATTGAAATAAGAAGTATTTTTTATTGTGTATTAAGAAATTAACGCATGTAAATACTAATCAATTATTTACAGAACATTTCTTTATGAGATTTCCAAAAAAAAAAAAAAGGCATGGCCAATTTTTTGGATAAAAAATACTATGTGTATAGTTAACAGCGAAATTGACAATATGCATTAGTCTTTACAATGCTTCTACGTTACGTAACATAGAATATTTGTTACCAGTAACATAGAAGTAACGTTTAAGTAACGTAGAAGCTCGATTTTCAAGGCTATTGCAGGTTATAATTTCTAAATTAAGCCAAATTTGGAATAAATCTATAAACTATCATCTACATTATCCATTTCGACACATAGTTTTACGTAAACAACAGTTAGAAAGTCGATATTTACCTTTAATTTCACCAAAAAACTCTTTTGATTTTGCGCTGTTGAAACACGCGTCATAAACTTGTCACAAATTTTAACAAACAAGATGGTGACTTTTCACTTTTTTTCTTGGCCCAATAACTCGGTGTTTTCATAATAATTCCGAATTTCTACTTAAAATTACATTTATATGCCTGTGTCTCGAAATACTGGTAACGAAGAAAACAGTAACGTAGAAGTGAAAAAAATGAGACAAATGTTTAAATGTTTATCAATCACTGATTAATGCATGTTTTCAATAGTTTAAAACCACTTTATTGTGTCTCAACTATCAGACAATTAGATTCAATTAAATTTGCTCAGTAGACTCATAAAATAAAAAAGTTAAATAGCGACAAGTAAGTAACCTACCATCAAAGACATCGCTTTTTTATCTAAAATTAGGGCTCTGAAATATTCAGATTGGCGTTTTAACATGATAATTTACCAAAATCCGCTTAAAACTATCCTAAAAGAGATAAAATATAACTGAAAGAAGTTATATATGAGATCAGTGTTACATTTTAACTGGTATTTTCTGTTTTATTTTATGATGAACATATGAGACACTTTTCTTTTTAAAAAAGTGGCAAAATCCACGGCCTCACCCATTAGTGGAATAAGTTTTTAAAAATTAATTTAAATATTTTGCGTATGGCTTTTTTTACTCCAACGGTCTTTGGGTCAGAACTGACCGCAACTCATAACAAACGCACAGCGCATCTTTTATTGTCATAATTGTTTAGGTATCGTATAACTTTTGAATAAGACGTTCTTTTGTTCTACCCATACAAGTTTTACAGCCGCACTCAGAGTCGTTCATTAAATCATCATTTAAAAAATTAAAATTATCCGCTGCCCATACAAACCACAACAGTTAAGGCTCATTAAACATGAAATTCCCTCTCAGAGTCAGTTAATGATAGATTAACACCTTGAAGTGAGCACGGTCCTCGCGTCGTTGCGAGGTGAATCGCTTGCCCAACTTTCTTGTTTTGAAGGTGCGAAGGAGAAAATGATAAAATAGCACACTCGATATTCCAGTTGAATTATTATAATCTCATGACCAAAATCTATCAAAAAGTAAACAAGTCAAAATACCATAAACTAAAGAGTACAAAATAATATAAAAAAGGTTTTTATATAAGAAATTTAGATATGTACACTACATCACCCCCCTCCAGAGACCGTCAAGGGCGATAATAGTCAGTAAACATGACCGAAGGTAGAATCTTTAAGTCTTGTCGCTTAAGTCGCCAGAGTTCCTGTGAGTCGGAACTGTTGCAGTGAGTCCCAGTGAGTCGGAACTGTAAGCTGCTGCACGGGATCCAGTGAGTCGGATAGCTGCCGTGCGGGGCCGATGCTACGTGCTGACCAGGAGAGATGTGCTCTGCTTGCTGACCGGTCGGTGTAGTGAGAAAGCCCGATGATGCCGATGCGGAGTCGCCCAGGCCGCGGTACATTGCGGCTAGTGGACGAGGTACCCGATGAGGCGATGCTGGCTGGCGTGGTGCAGAGGGGCGGGGAGCGATGATGATGAAGGAGGCGTGTTCTGTCGAGGGTCACCAATGTGGTAATATGCGTAGAGGCCAAAGGAAGATCTTCCGACCGAGCGAGGTGGTATGCCCGGTCAGGCCGGAGCCCACGTGATACATTTCAGCTGTCGTATATATACCGACGCACTCAGAAAACTTCGATAGCGCGATGCAGGAATGTTAGGCGAATTGTGGGTACCGCCACATCACTCCCCCCGAAGACCGGAGGTCGAATCTTGAAGTCTTGTCGCTTGAGTCGCCAGTGCCAGTGAGTTCCAGTGAGTCGCCCAGGCCGCGGTACATTGCGGCTTTGAGTTGACGGTGAAATCTCTCCACCAGTCCATTGCAGGCAGGATGGTATGCAGTGGTTCTGCGGTGTTGAAAGCCAGCGATCGTAGATAAGCTCTTAAATAATGCCGATTCGAACTGCCTACCTCTATCTGTAACGATATCAGATGGGCAGCCGAATCGAGCGATCCAACCACTCAGTAGGGCCTTTGCCACCATTTCTGCAGTTATGTCAGCAAGCGGTATTGCCTCAGGCCATCGCGTAAAACGGTCGACGGCAGTGAGACAATAGCGGAAACCTTGGCACAGTGGCAAAGGACCCACGAGATCAATATGAATAAAAGCAAATCTCGATGAGGGCAGTTTAAAGTTACCCACCGGAGAGTACACATGCCTAGTGATCTTCGATCGCTGACAAGCCGAACATGATCGAACCCACTCGCGACAATCCTTCCGAATACTAGGCCAAACATATCGCTTGGAAACTAGTCTTATGGAAGCCTTTGCCCCTGGGTGACTAAGAGAATGCAGGCTGTTGAAAATAGCTTTGCGTAACTCTTGTGGCACATAAGGTCTAGGCGTAGCGGTGCTAATGTCACAGTAGAGCTGGCTACCCGAACCCGGAATCTTAAGACGCTGTAAGCGTAGTGAGGTAGCGTCATCTAAAAGATGCTTCAGTTCGGGGTCCTCAACCTGAGCAGCTGCGATTATTTCAGCGGACACAGGCTGAGAAATCTCCTCTACACGTGAAAGTGTATCCGCCACAACATTATCCTTTCCGGATATATGCCGGATATCTGTGGTAAATTGAGCGATCAGATCTAGGTGCCTGAACTGCCTTGGGGAACAGTTTTCTTTCCGGTTTCGAAAGGCGAATGTCAGTGGCTTGTGATCTGTATAGACCACAAAGTCACGTCCCTCGACCATATGCCTAAAGTATTTTACGCTCTCATATATTGCCAGCAGCTCTCGGTCATATGGTGAGTATTTTTTTTGAGTTGGACTTAGCTTGTGTGAGAAGAAGGCGAGGGGTTGCCAGGCATCCCCATCGTGTTGCTGGAGGACACTACCTATAGCGTTGTCGGATGCGTCCGTCACCAACGACAGTTTGGCATCGCACCGGGGATGGGCCAGCAAGGCGGCCTGACATAGACCTTCTTTGCAAGCCACAAAGGCCTTTGATGCTTCGCCTGTTATGTCCACTGGATGGGAACCCTTGACCGAACCCGTAAGCAACTCGTTAAGTGGAGCTTGATGCTGGGCAGCTTTGGGAATGAAGCGCCTGTAAAAGTTTACCATTCCCAAAAACCTGCGTAACTCCCTTACAGTCTTCGGCTTTGGGAAGTTTTTAATAGCCTCTACTTTTTCTGGAAGAGGTGTAGCTCCTGCGCCCGAGATTTGATACCCTAAAAATTTTACCTCCGCAACTCCAAAAAGGCACTTGGAAACGTTTATGACCATGCCATATTCACGTAACCTAGCAAAAAGTTGACGGAGATGCTCTTCGTGAGTTTTTTGGTCCTTCGAGAACACCAAAAAGTCATCCAAGTACGCGTACGTGAAATCGAGTCGGGGTCACCAATGAAGTGAGCACGGTCCTCGCGTCGTTGCGAGGTGAATCGCTTGCCCAACTTTCTTGTTTTGAAGGTGCGAAGGAGAAAATGATAAAATAGCACACTCGATATTCCAGTTGAATTATTATAATCTCATGACCAAAATCTATCAAAAAGTAAACAAGTCAAAATACCATAAACTAAAGAGTACAAAATAATATAAAAAAGGTTTTTATATAAGAAATTTAGATATGTACACTACAACCTCAAAATGGCGAATAAATTTAAATACGGAAGAAGCACCATTTAACTCGATGGAGTCGCTAATCGTGGATTTTGCTGTCAAAGGTGTATGACATAGAGAAATATATGTACATATAGGGGGTATGATCTTCTTTTTTTTTGTATGATTTGATTTATAGGTAGCAAAGAGAATGTAATATACTACGTAACAATTTATAGCTTGTCAAAAAAGAGTAGACACTCTACGCAATAGGCTACTTGACCTACTTTTTTTCTTCATGCTAATCGCTTCTTTATCATTCATTTTTACAAAAAAAAACTAATATTTTAATATTTTACACAGTAGAAACCCATAAAAATGTTTATTGAAAAATACGCCTCTTAAATGGCGCCGAAAATACTGTCCGCCATAGTGTGACGTCATAAGCTTTGTATTTTAAACTCTCTTTATTGAACATGTTTTTATGTGCTAAATGTACGAGTCTAAAAGTGGCCAAAAATTATAAAAGAATTAAATAAGAAATTACAAATCATTTGTAATGTTGAAAACTTTTGGAGAAAAGTTTTGGCCATTTCATTTCCCGTCTACAATAAATGAAGATAATATATAAAACTGATGTTTTAAGTGAATTATTCAATAAAATATATTTTACAAATCTTTATAAGCTTATTCTTATTATTTATGTACAGATAAACTTACATATAACGAGCGCGATAAATAAAAGATATTAAATTACTATGAGGATGACGTCACATCCAAATCGGAAGTACCGCAAAAGCGTTTTCGTCAGTACAAATCATATTTTCATAAAATCATATTTTCAAATCGACTTTATTTATCAATCATAAGCTTTTATTTGATGATAAGGGTGAAATATGGTCTCCTAGGCCAAGTTCTACTAGAAATATGCATTTGTTCAATGAAATTGAATATAGGTCAAGTAGCCTATTTTTAAATCATGTAACAAATACGAAAACCTTATTCAATCGAGTTAAAAATGTGCAATGCAAATAAAATTTAAAGTGTATAAGCGTTCTCTGTGGAAATACAAAGAGAAAAAACCACCTTTTGAGCGTGATTACGTTTAGAAAATTTTGTACTGTGTCTACTCTTTTTTGACAGACTGTAGTAGTATTCGTTTCGTTTCCATATGGAGGGTATATGAAAGGAGCAATATCTTATATGGGGGATATTTGAAAAAGTGTCCAGCTGTACGCAGTAAATAACAGTTGAAAAATCCTCCACGAGTGGCGCTAGCTGCATCCGAAGGGTATGGAATGAATTATGGAGTGTAGGAATTAATGTAGACGTTGGTGACAAAATACAAATTAGCACTGGGATATAAATTATTGCTAGAATTACTGGGTTACTACCAATATATTTTGAAAAATATAACCTAAAATAGCTGAAATAAAAGTTGCTTAATGATTAGGGTATGGAATGAATTATGGAGTGTAGGAATGAATGTAGCCGTTGGTGACAAAATATAAATTATTACTGCAATATAAATTATTACTAGAATTACTGGATTAATACCAATATATTTTGAAAAATATAACCTAAAATAGCTGAAATAAAAGTTGCTAAATGATTAGGGTATGGAATGAATTATGGAGTGTAGGAATGAATTATGGAGTGTAGGAATGAATGTAGCCGTTGGTGACAAAATATAAATTATTACTGCAATATAAATTATTACTAGAATTACTGGGTTAATACCAATATATTTTGAAAAATATAACCTAAAATAGCTGAAATGAAAGTTGCAAAATGATTTAATTGTTGCTACTGTAGCGCCACCTAATTAACATTTTAAAACCTAATTTATCGCATTTCAGTGGACACTTTTTACATACAGAGATATTCCTCCTTTCATATACCCTCCATAGTTTCTCATTGCACATTGCGCATGCGCAAAGTTAAAAAATTTGTGTCAGTGTGAGTGTCATGTTCTAAAATCTGACAGAAATTGTTTTTTTTTTTTCTTCTTTTTTGGCAACTTGACACAAAGGATGTGTATGTTGTGCAACAGACAAGGTAAAAAGGTAAGGAATATGGCGGGAAAACCATATTCCTCCTATAATTATAATTTTCATCATCGTTTTCATGTATCGTCAGGTCTAAAGTCTAGTCAAAGTCTAAGTAAAAGTCAATACAGTCACAGGAGTCAAGTCGGTCGATTCAGTAAAGTGGTAGACGCTTTACTGAAACTTTCGATGGAGTTTTGGAGGGAACACAAAATAGCACGTTTCTGGATATTACATCACTTTCCTACACTTGTGCATGAACACGCATATCTAATGGTTAATTTTCTATTAATATTACACATTAAAAACCCAGCTAACACAATTTTAGGAAAATAATACAAAAACACAACAGCACTCTTTCACATGCCCGCCAAAACTCCGACAGAAATTGTTAATTTTTTATGAAGTTGACAGTACTTGACAGTCAGCTGCCAAACTGCGACAAAAGCCGCGCATGCGTAGTTGAAAAATGAAACGAACACGGCTTGAATTTCCAAAACTATTTTTTTTATTGGCCGTGACTGCGGCCTTCAGAGTCGGTCATTAAAAAAATAGCGATAAATCATTTAACAAATTGAAATTTAATGCTTTCATTACAGATACCTCTCAGAGACAAAATTTTTGACTGATTAATTTCTGTCCCATTTAAAGCATTCGTCAAGCGTACTACCTATGAGTTACCTACCTATGAACTTATGACGTAGGTTGTTCCGTGTTCGTATTCGAGCAACGATATCAATACTATATTTTTATTGACTTGCTATTACAATTTCTGTATCTTTGTAGGATGTTTAAAGCAAAACTACAAACAAGAGAGGTATTATTCCATGCAGTACTATGATACCATAATATTAAAGTTTGAACAGAGGAAAGGGTCAAAATTGGAGATAACAATGCTTTTATTTCCTTGCATAAAAATATAGGTAATGTCTTGTAACAAGAAAACCATTTGCTATTAGGAATTTTTCATAATTGTAACTAGGTAGTAAACAATAAACATACTTTAATTTCAATAATTACACAATTTGGTGACAATGTTCATGTAACTTCTTTGTATATTTAGTTTGTATGGAAGTGACTATATAGGTACTTTTCATGTGAAATACTTCTATTTATTTGCAAGAAATGGTAAAAACAGCTGTACTAAGTAACTACAACTAGGCATGTATTGCACAAAAATGCCTTAGTACTATCAAAGTTATGAAGTTCTATGTTTACTGTGGCATTATCTAATATTATTATTATTTATTATCAACACTTCAAATAAATACCTGAAAAGAACCGTTGTAACAGTTCAAAAAATTAAAACTGAATAATTTTCAAGAATAACCTCAAACTTGAACATCAAACTCTGCAATTAGCGATTTTTAATTGTCATCTCTGAGAGGGACATTTCATTTTAAATGAGCATTAAGTCTTAATTGACGTCTCTGAGTGCGGCGGTTAGAATCATAATTTATAACAGACCAATAAAAATAAAATATTTACAATAGATGAGCAGCTTGTTGTATTCAAAAAAGGATTCCCGTTTTGACAATAACAACAACATGCCATCAAAAACAACTAAATAATATGACATCTGTGGCTTATGTGATTCTGCCACTAGCTGAGATTGGAGATTGGAATATTCAACCCTACAGGGGCAAATAATCAAATACCTAGGCTTGTATGTTATAGTCCTTGATTTGACTCGCGGCCTGAGAGTTCCATCATATGGTGGATCATTATTTTTTTTACATCAAATCGGCATGAACAAAAAACAAATCACTGTAGTCGGATCAGCTATACGTTAGAATAAACCTGGATTACCTTCAGAAATAGTAACAACAAATAAACAACCTGTATTTATCATGTTTTGCTCTTACCATAAATACTAACACTTGTTTCGACACCTAAAAAAATAAGTTGGTGAATAATTTTATTCATTTATTTATCTACTTTCCATCACAACTCAGAAGTGAGTTAAAACCTGTGATTATTAGTTTGACTACATCGAATATAAAGACATTGTCCTAGATGCCCTGGATAAAGTTACAGAAGAAAAACAAAACTTTGGCCTCAAGTGGCCTCAAGTAACATGGTAGATAGATCAGCCTACAATGCTTTCACACTTTTTGCGGCTAAAGAAAGGGTGCCTAGCAAAACGACGACACTACTTGGTAAATTCCATCAACTTACCCCTAACAACAGCTAAGAAGCTTCCTAAAAGAAGTCGTTACCAACAATGGTAAATAAAACTTTTGTTGTGAGATTGTAAGACATTCATATTACGTAAAAAAATCTCAATAAGATATACCTACCTAATTGACATTTCTTTTCTATTACTGCTTTGCAATTCTATACTTATTATAAAACAAAGTCGCTTTTTTTCCCTCATGTCCCTTTGTTCCCTTTAATCTTTAAAATTACGCAACGGATTTTGATGATTCTTTCAGTGTTAGATAGCCCATTTAGGTATCGAGAAAGGTTATAGGCTATATTTTATCGCGCTAAGACTAATAAGAGAATGTGGAAAAAACGGTGAAAATAATTTGAAAGGGTTTATCTCGCGAACTACTGGAGCAATTTTTATGTTATTTGGCACAGATAAGAAGTAGACCACACGAAGGATCGTGATAGGCTATCGATTTTTTCAGTGGCCATATATTTATTACCCGTGCGACGCCGGGGCGGGTCGCTAGTATTTTATAAAAATATCTATCAAAATTGCCTATTTTCTTTTTATATTAGATTAGATATTTCACGCAGCTCCGTCCACGTTAATCAGTAACTTCGCAGGAACTGGGAAACGGGAACCGTACATTTTCTAACAAAAACTAGTTTGTATTATCGTTCCCCATAGTCTACTCTATAGCTTCGCTAAATTACATAAAAATCCGTTAAGCGCTTTGTGAGATTACCGATACCGTGTCCAAACAAACATACTTTTCAGCTTTATAATATGAAGTCTAGATATAATAAATTATAGTTTTTACAAAAATTTAAAGTATTTCTATAGAAATAAATTAAAAAAAAACACAAATAATACCTTTAACTAATTTATATTTATTTTTGTTAATTTTCATAATAATTTTACTACTTGTGTCAAATCTGACCCAAAGCACGGCAACGTTTGTAAAATTAAAGACCTTATGAAGGTTAAATAAAAACAGTTGAAATAGTTTGCTAACAGGCTGTTAATAATTGACTAAGGCGTGAGGACTAAAACTAGATTAGGATGAAATTCTCTCATTACGTCCCATCCGAATTCTTAAATATACAATCCGGAGTAGACGTAGAAATGTATTTCTTTGATAAGGCACTAAATCCGGCCGAAGCCAGAAGCCGGACTTCTTCTCTCCGTCATTCGTGAATTAATAGTTTATCTATACTTAATATTATGGAGCTGAAGAGTTTGTTTGAATGCGCTAATCTCAGGAACTACTGGTCTGATTTGAAAAATTCTTTCAGTGTTATGCTAAGTACTCACATACAGTTTTGCTCGATCGAGCAATAACGTCGAGCAAAACCCGCGGCTCGGGCTTTCGTCCACACATTCAGCATTCGCATAAATCGATATATTTAATTCCATCAATCCGGCTCGATCCGGTTCCATCAATCCGTCGAGCGGCTCGATGCGAGCCTTCGAGCTGTCAGTTTTGCGGTCCACACAGTAATTATTACTCGATTTGGAGTAAAACTATCGAGCAAAACCATATGTGAGTACTTAGCATTAGATAGCTCATTTATCGAGGAAGGCTATATATGCTATATGCTCCTGCTAAGACAAATAGGAGCGAAGAAACAGAGGAAAATGTGGAAAAGACGGGGAAAATTATTTGAAAGGGCTTATCTCACGAACTACCGTAGCAACTTTTAATTGTAGGAACTACTGGTCTGATTTGAAAAATTATTTCAGTGTTAGATAGCTCATTTATCGAGGAAGGCTATTTGCTATATTTTATCCTGCTAAGACTGCCTTCACTAAACACACGCGCTGCTGCCGCACTTCTCGCGACTTAATGTGAAGGCAGCCTAAGACTAATAGGAGCGAAGAAACAAGAGGAAAATGTGGAAGAGACGGGGAAAATTATTTGAAAGGGCTTATCTCACGAACTACTGCAGCAATTTTTATGTTATTTGGCACAGATAAATATTAGACCACGTGAAGGATCATTCGCTATTTTGTCTGTGAAATTCCTAATTCACGCGGGTGAAGCCGCTTTGAACGTCTGCTATAATACTATCATACAATACTATTATTCTAGTATAATGAATTATCCAAACTAATATTATAAATGCGAAAGTGTGTCTGTCTGTCTGTCTGTGTGTCTGTCTGTCTGTCTGTCTGTCTGTTACCTCTTCACGCCCAAACCGCTGAACCGATTTTGCTGAAATTCGGTATGGATATACTTTGAGTCCCGACTCCCGAGTAAGGACATAGGATACTTTTTATCCCGGAAAAATGTACGGTTATCGCGCGATAAACGAATTTTGGCGCAACGGAGTTGCGGGCGTCATCTAGTGATATTATATATTTTTGTCAGGTTCGTGGTGGGCGGCAACGGCAACATCTACGAGGGCGGCGGCTGGCTGCGCGCCGGCAACCACACGCCCGGCTACGACGACCGCTCCATCGCCATATCCTTTATGGGAAACTTCAACGGTAATACTAACATCGACATTCAAAGTTAATTAATAATTAATAAAAACTTGAGAGGTGTCAAGGGACACCCGGATGGAATGAAGTTATAAAAAAAATTAAGAGTACCGCGGCCACCCCACCCAGCTAAAAACATCCCGCCATAGGGGAATGGTAGAATTTTAAATTTCCCGCTAGTTGACGCCATCGCCACATCAACGCCCTCTGCCCATACTTCGCAGGTACTAAAATAAGTGTCGGTCATAAAGTGTCGTTACAACTTTTTCCGTCATGCCCCCTTTCGCAACGCGCGATAAGGAACTTCGTCCCAATAAAAAAAGTAAATTTTAAAGTAACCATAGGTTATTCTATAGCACTGGCCAAGTGTGTGTGCAATACTGGACGTTCTGTGATCTATATTTATTTATATCCGATGCGATAGGTACTACCTAATTTAAGTTAACCTATAAGGGCCGCGCTACACCGGAATGGCAGCGGCGAGGCGAGCACTTTCAGTGTCATATGATTTTAAACTTTATCTTCATTATTGTAATACATAGTATCGCTTGAGAAGTCTACGGCTGCCCGTGGCCGCTCGTGGCCGCTCGTGGACGCTTGCGGCCGCCGGCGGCGGCGATTTCTCAAGCGATACTATGTATTACAATAATGAAGATAAAGTTTAAAATCATATGACACTGAAAGTGCTCGCCTCGCCGTTGCCATTCCGGCGTGTCACGGCCCTAACTCAGGTCATATAGTGGCATTTCATTTGAATTTTTGTCGATTACGGTCGGTAGTGGCAAAGATCAGAAAGCTAAGCTAACCTTTAATGAATCTGTGGTCGGTGCCGCGGTCGAAGCAACAAAAATTTTATTTCCAAGGGTGATCGTCTCATAAGAAAGAGTGTGCGTTCTGGCTGGGGTAACACACCCATTTAGTAATCAGTGCCTTAAAAGTCTAAGCGCGCTCTTAAATCTTATGAACTTTCTTATTACTTGTCGTTATTAGTAAGTTTCTTAATTAATAACAAATATAACAAGTTATTGGTAAAACTTTCATAGGTTCTTGGTAAAACTTGGCACAACTTCTTACCAAGTTGTGTTGCAACACTTAATTGTATCGTATTTCAGGGAGTCGGAAGAATTAACTTATTCAGCGGTTGAACTCTGAAGTCAATATTATGCCGTAACTAAATGAAATTAGCTAATCAATTTTAACTTTTGGTTTATGTTCCCAAAAGCGCCGATCCTTGAAGTAGATTGAATTTTCATTTTGTGTTTTGTAAAGACAAACAAAAATATTTTTGGTGCAAACTTGTAACAATAATAGGAATAATAAAAGGCAAAGCTGTTTGGACGCTAAGGCCAAAACCTTATGCGCTAATATTTCTAAATTTGTAAATACGCATTTTATGCTAGTAAGTATAAGATATTTGTTTTAATTTAGACTAAAACTCCTGTAAAAGCCTTTTGTACTTTTTGTATAATTGACTAATTGGACGCCTGTAAACATCTTAATAGCCAATGGAATATAAAGGGCAAAACAAAGGATAAAATAAATAATGAATACAAAAGAGTCTAGAGCTAAAATTAGACTTGTATAACTACCTATTCATTAACAATGATCCCAAATTACTTATAACTCTCTTAAGTGCTTTTGCCTTCGTGCTGTAGGCTGTAGCCATTATAAAGTCTTACTTGCACGGATCTCGATTTAATTTAACCCAGGGTGTACTTTCATCTAGATCTGAGGATGGCCCTTACAGATTTAGTCAACATTGTCATCTCATTTTGTCGGTTAAATCTTTCTATGTAATTAAAAATGAATTTTAAATTTTGTTGGTACCCCTAAAACTCGGGAACGGTTAAGCCGATTTTACTTATTTTAGTCTTGGAGTGTTCGTGGAAGTCCAGGAAAGGTTTATATTATTAGGAGATAAGTGTTACGAAATTCACCGGGCCATCTAGTGACTAATAAAATCCACTTTGAAAACATCTAAGGGTCAATTCACACCGCAACTCGACGGGTAGATTTCTAAATTTGTATGAATTTAACAGATCTGCAAGACGTCTCACGCAATTAAAATCTGCCAATTCAGTACTTTAGAAATGCATCTACGCGTCGCGTTGCGGTCTGAATTAACCCTAAATCCTCGACGAAAACTGAGAGACATGAGTTTGACATATTTTATATCGTGTGTTTGTGCGTGGCTCCTCGTAAGAGCCAGTCCACACGGTGCGTTGCGTTGCGTTGCGTCGTCGCAACGCAAATATTTTGACGGATAACCGGCCACACAGGCGCTGCGCCATCGCAGCGTTATTACAAATCTGTCTTAACGTCAACACCCCCTCTCGCTTCGTCTCTGGGACTGCTGTCCGTCATATTGTGTGCGTTGCGACGACGCAGCGCGCCGTGTGAACACCTTGGTTATTTATACTATGTAAACCAACGCAACGGCAGCGCTGCGTTGACGCAACGCTGACGCAACGCGCCGTGTGGACTGTTTATAAGTCGTAGCACACGGACCAGATCGGAGTCTAAATCGGATATATTAGTTTATATTTGAGCAACCCTTTACGAGAGCGTTCTAATAGAGAGTTTATGAGTGTACGAGTTTTGAGACAGTCTTAAACTCCCGCAACTGATACGATTTTGATTTACGAGTCTGATTAGTTCCAAATTGAGCCACAGCACGATCGTGCGCTATTATAAGGCTTTGTCCACATCTGTATCATTTTCGCGATCAGATCTCCGATCAGATCTCCGTCGCGTAGCATCGAAGCGTAATACGAAGTGTATCATGATCGCGATCATTTTGCGTCCACACTAGGGATCATGATACGCTTCGATGCTACGCGACGGAGATCTGTAGCGCTAGCACGCCGACCAGCGGAAATGCGAAAGTATGGACAAACTGTGGAAATAAACCTAAGGTGCCGTTCCGATATTTTTTCGTTCCGAAAAATTCAATTAAAATGCCATTTTATGACAGCCTATAGTTACAAACTGTGGAGATAAACTAATGGTGCCGTTCCGATCTTTTTTAGTTCCGAAAAATTCAATTAAAATGCCACTTTATGACAGACTATAGTCCTAAAAATTGAAATAATATCCTACATTATGACATGTACTATAGTCTGTCATAAAGTGGTATTTTAATTAAATTTTTGTCGGTCGCGATTAGCCGCGGTAAAGATCGGAACGGCACCTTAGGTTTATTTCCACAGTTTGTCCATACTTTCGCATTTCCGCTGGTCGGCGTGCTAGCGCTACTGATCGGAGATCTGATCGCGAAAATGATACAGATATGGACAAAGCCTTATATGTTGGAAGTAGCAAAAGCTGTTGAGATTGAGCTGATTCGATTCTGATTCTGTTTGGAGTAAGGCAGCTGTTTGAAATTTCAATGATTTTTTTTTTCAGATGACGAGCCAACACCGGAGTCTCTGACGGCGACGCAGGCGCTGATCGAGTGCGGCGTGGAGCTGGGCCACCTGTCTCCGGATTACAAGCTGGTGGGCCACAAGCAGCTCTTCGCCACCGGCAGCCCCGGGAAGAAGCTGTTCAAGGAAGTCAAGACCTGGCCCCACTGGACCCAGGACGTGTCGGCCATCAAAAACCCTAAATAGATCCGGTTGAAACGCAACAATAAATCGTATACATATCAATATCGTTGGGTTTTCCTTATTTTGTTGATAATATAAATCTACTGCTCTAGTTATTATTACTTGATTTAAAATAATACGGTGTTAATGTAAACCGTCTGCAATGTATAGTTTTACATTTACTTGTATACTGTTCCAATTTTAGCAAAGCTCAAAGCTTGTCGGCTATAATGCTACCTAGATAAATATTGTAACGTATACCGTCGATAAAATCAATATACAATGGCATATATTTTAATGTTCGAGTTTTAACTTTTTGCTTTAGAATTCAAACGAAATATACATAAAGTATAATCACAATAATTAGCGAGGTGACTGTAATTTCCACAAATAAATATTTTCTCGGTAAAATATTTCCTTAATCCGGCTGTGAATTGCTGAGTTTCCAGAAATCGTTTAATCTTGATTAATTATAAAAAAAATATGATTATTATTAGAGATTTAAAGGTACTCGTTAAAGAATTTATCGAGATTTTAGAAAGTTCCCTAAAATAAGGAGCTGATCATACTTATTCAATATACTTTTTAGTATTATATATGTCGCAGGGAAAAGAGGATATCAGGGATTTCACGATATCCCTAGGGATATCACGAACTCCCGGTAGATGCCGAATATTCTTGTTTGTTACGTCTTCTTACTAAAAATATCTAGTGATATGTCATTTCACTAAACTAAATCTAGTGAAATGTCAGAAACGCGGATACCGCCGAATAAAAGTCGAGCCACTCATTTCTCTCGCTCGCTCTAGTTCCCACACGTGACACGGGCACTAGTGGGAGTGAAACAAATGCGTCGCTCGAGCTGGCGCGGCTCGTCTAGCCTGGAGACAGACAGACAGACAGACTAACCCTTTGGGTACGGAACCGTAAAAACTAGGATAATCGAAGAGCTGGAGTACCTGTAGTACCTGTGCCTGTACAAGACCCTAACCAAACTAGAGATCGACATGCCACCTTTACAAAAAATAATCAACTTGGTCGGCCGCTTCATTTGACGTCAAAAATCAAAGGTCTGAAGTATCTGATGAAGAACCCTCAGCTGGTTTCAACTGTGATTCAGAGATATAGTGATGCCCCCTCAGATCTGCTATAGTTGCATTACACGTGTGATAATAATAATAATAACTTCCACTCTGGTTTTGGTGACGGTGGCCGGTTTAATTGAAACCAGGCCAAGAGTAATTTTAAAGTGCCCAAGTGTGTGCGCAGTACAAAAGACCAATCTCTATATTCCTTTACTCGCATAACCCGGTGGGACGGAAGACTGACACGACCGGCGAGAGATCAGGCGCAGGACCGACTTTTTACATGCCCATCCGACGCATGGATCATCTAAAATCTTACTTGTCAGATTCAGATGTTAGATGATCCTATCAAAGTACCCGTGTGTATACTAGAGCAAGCGAGAGAAATGTGTGGCTTGATTTTTATTCGGCGGTGTCCGCTTTTCTGACGTTTCACTAGATTTAGTTTAGTGAAATGACATATCACTAGATATTTTTAGTAAGAAGACGTAACAAACAAGAATATTCGGCATCTACCGGGAGTTCGTGATATCCCTAGGGATATCGTGAAATCCCTGATATCCTCTTTTCCCTGCGACATATATATCTGCTTTAATACAATAAAGTATTAAGTGTATTATTTTAGTTTTTAAAATCTTTTTGCCAGTAACAACACTTACACAGAGTGTTTTTCAGTCAGCGTCATTTTCAAGAGTTATAATTAGCAGCAGAGCTGGATAATTTTGTATAAAACTGTAGACTTTTTATTTAAAAAAGTCTTAACTCGTTCAGCCAACCTTTGTGTGATATTGACACAAGATGAGGTATCTTGTGTCAATATCACACAAAGGTTGGCTGAAAGAAATTGCCTTATGCGTTATGCCCGCCTCTATACCTCGTTGAGTGTTGTGTAATACAACAAAGAGTGGGTTGCGATACAGGCGTTGTTATAGTTAAGGTTAATTTTAGCAATAAAAAACACTAGGTATAGCGATGACCACAGAACTTGACAATTAATGTCACTTACCTAAGGGTGCTCCCTCACCGGTATGGAGGGTAGATGAAGGAGAACTATCTTATATGGTGGTATTTGAAAAAGTGTCCAGCTGTCCGCAGTAAATAACAGAGTATAAATCCTCCAAGAGTGGCGCTAGCTGCAGCAAAGGGTATGGAATGAATTTTGTTTTTTGATCATTGTATTTATCTAGGGTAAATGACTAGTAGATTGGACAGTACTAGTCATTGGAAAAAGCACAAAAACACCATATTTATTAATGTTGCTTTAAAAACTGACTGTTTATCTTTAAGAACAGGCGTTCTTTTACTTTAAAAACAGGAAATTTTTAAAGTAACATTAATAAATATGGTGTTTTTGTGCTTTTTCCAATGACTGGTACTGTCCAATCTACTAGTCATTTACCTTATTTGGAATTTAAAACCTGGAAAACGAGCTGAAACGAAAAGAAGCCTATTTTTGTCCTTATTTGTTTCTTTATCTGAGTCTAATTTTTGATTTAAAATTTACCCTGTAACTACTGTAGCGCCAATTTAACGCCCTAATTTAACGCATTTCAGCGGACACTTTTTACATACAGAGATAGTTCTCCTCCATTTACACTCCATACTCACCGGGAGCATTCGCGTATACTGTAACATAATATGAATTGATTCGACTTTGAGCATTTCACTGCAAGTTGACTTCACTGTCACGTAGCATTGATATACCAATTTTCAGCTTTCTGCAGGAAGTAGCCAAACATTTTGATTATTATCAAAATGTTTGGCCACATCTTTTTTCTCAACTTTTGGAAAAGTTATATTGTTGTGCCCTGAAATGAGGTTAAAAACTAGATTTTTGTCCTACTTAACTTTATCAGCTTACCTACATATTTTTTGTGGGTTTTCTTTCTATTGAAGTGCTTAAACTTATTTCATTTGCCCACTATTTCTTCAAGATATTTATTGTGATGATTGTATTTATTATAATAACTAAGCAGTCATCTTTTGCCTTTGTTTATTTTGCATTTTCCTCATAATTTTATAACAAGTGAAAGGTCGCGAGTCGCGACTCGCGATCCTAAGCTCTCCTATCTGGTCGATAACACGTACGTCGTACAGTTATTAAATTGTTTTCCGATATGAAATGCAATCTCAGAATTAATTGATCCTAGAGATCCACATATTGAATGCAAATTACAGTAAATTAGTACGTTTAGTAAATAATGTAGGTAGCTGATAGTAAAGGTGTTAACCTTCAAGCGGTCACGCGACGTCGAATCGACTCCCTTCAATACATTTTCGTTGATATTATTGATATTTTTCGTTGAATCCATATCATTCTCTCGGTAGCTTGTCATAATTTATCTATCTACGAAATAAATAGGTTACCCTTACTCTCCGCACCCCCTTTGCAGCATGGAGCTCAATTGTTTTGATCGCGGCAACGGCGCGGCGTCAAAAAGACTCCGCGCGCCTCTCGTATACTTTCATAATACATAATTATGTAGTTTACATAATATAATTGAGGAAAATTATATTAAGTTATATTAATAAAATAAGTCATCGTTGATGAATCGAGTGTTATTACCATCATTTAGCAATAACACTCGATTCATCAAAAACAAAAAAATTAGGAAGTAGGATAAGCAAATCCGATTACTTTTTCTGCCCCTGTTCACACAAGATAAGCTACTTTGGGTCACCGATTTAATAAATAAGTTTTTACTAAAATAGTAAATACATTTAATTTTATGGGTGAATTGATTACTTTTAAAAAGAGTAATAATTAAATTTATGAAATAATAAATAATGTTGAATGAAAAGTGTTTTGTTTCCGAAATTCACTTTAGGTTACGCGCGACCACTGCCGTTACAAAAGAACGCGCGTTCGTCATAATATTATTATTCAAGCGATATTTCGCACGAACTTAGCTGACTTTACGTGTGGAGAAATCAAGCTATAAATCAAGCTATAAATCAAGCTATAAATCAAGCTATAAATCAAGCTATCACAATATTTTATATGATGATATAATTGTAGCCATGGGTTTGCCGGCAGTGGAGCCGCGTAATAAAATATAGAATCGACTATTAAGTATTTTAATATTTTTAATTTATTTAATTGTTAATTATTACTGCCTGTATGATTTTAATAGTGATTTGTTTTCGCATCATGGCTATAAAATTAATCCATAATAATATTATCAATTATCTATACCAATATTATAATCAGTACTAATATTAAAAAACATGCAATTTGCCGGAAATATGGTATGGAGATACTTTGAGCCCCGGGAAAGGACATAGGATACTTTTTATTCCGAAAAAATGTGCGGTTCCGGCACGAAAATTAATTTCAGCGCAACGGAGTCCCAGGCGTCATCTAGTAATAGCACAGAATATATATTAGTAGTACCAAGTAATAGTTAATATTCCACCAAAAACATAAATCGATGCCCCCAAGCAAAAAGTCGGTAACCGAAAAATCCAAATTTTACAGGAACAACGATTTACTGTTTTTTTTTGTATATTTTGGCAACGCGGAGAAATATTTTAAACATTGATATATGAAATAAAACCTAATTTTTTGGTGCATGTAATTGTTTAATCAGTATGCAAATATGTTTAATCATAAGCTACTAATCTGTTAAAATAAATAATACAGAAAAAGTCATGACTAAAACATTACGCTATTAACACTTACAGGATTTTTGCAGCAACTTTACAAAAAAACTACCATCCGTAACATTATATTATGAACTTTTATAACGTAACTAGCGGCCCGGCACGTGTTTCGCTACGTATAAAATGAAATAATACGAAAATCAGTTAGAACATCGATTCATTTCTTAAAAAAATATATAACTTAAGTAATAATTAAATAGCTAGCAAATTAAGTAATATAACTTAACTTGCTAGCTATTTAAAAACTTTATCTAAAACATTGGGATAAACAATATTTTTTGTTTTTCCAATTTGAGTGTGAATTAACAAACGGCTGGGGGGTACCAACTCTGGAACAGGCAACATAAAGTTGGCCATATGAAAAACACGATTCTTCCAAATTCACACCACAAACCTTAAATTGTGAGTATCAGATGGCATACGATCGAGAGCAATTTTAAACAAAATATGAACTAATGCATTATAATGATGAAAAAACCATTGTTGCTCACGAATAAGTGCTCGTCTTGTATTAGAAATAATTGCACAACGTTGATCCAATTCACAATTTTCATCACCAATAGAATAAATTTGCAAAAATTGATGATCAGCGTCGGGGTGCGGTAATAACGAACCAACTTGATGATAACTATGGCCCTGAATCTGTAACATGTACGCTATTTTAAATTCTTAGATAAGAATTTTTAAAACTATCGAATACTTTATGATTATAAGATTGATATAAACATGGGACAATCCAGTTGAAAAAATAATAATTTCAGTCTTTTTAGATATGTAGTTATATAAGGCTTTCTGTAAATACTTATGTGTTCTGCTCAGCGACTTTGGGTCCAGGATACACCTTCATAATACGAAAACTCATAATCAGCTGACTTCACTACCACTTTGGAATTTCTTAAAAAACTCCAAGCATATTATTATACTGTATATGCTTAGAGTTTATCAAGCAATGCTGAAAATGACATGTTCAAAGTTCAAACACCTATCTCTAATAATTAGGCTCTAGACTTCTGTTCTCTGACTTTTGTTTTATTATTATAGCACTAATTCCGCATGGAAACTCATCATAAAAAATATGCATAAACTACTTAAAACTACATCAATAGTTATATGTTTGTCCCAATTTTGAAAGACTTTCCTATACAATATACATACCTCATAGATCCCATGATCAAATTTCTATCTTAGTAACCGTAACACTTAGGGTCAATTTATACTACTCGTAAGTCGAAACGCAGCAAAGCGACTCACTAATATTGAAAATAACAAATTCAACCTTAACTCCAGAGCGTAACGCACATAATCACGTGACATTGGTGACCCTGATGTGGTAGTGATGATGATGAATGTAATTTGCATAGTAGCGTATGCTTTCAGTTCTTAAAACAGAGCCCCAACCCCCAAACTTGTATCTTTAAGGAGTTCGGTTCAGTACCTTCGAACCATGGTATATCATGGTGCAAAATCTTACTTTTGGTTACATATGCCTTTTTTTTCGTTGGGGAAATGCCTTTACGCATCCCCGGCAGTCTGGGGAGGGCTACCGGGGTATGTGGGAATCCCTGGGGACGGAAGGTCGCGCCCGGGCATACCCACTAAAACCCCAACGGTGTTCCTGCTCTTCCGCTTAAGGCCTCCCACGGGATACGCGGAATACACAACCTCGACATGGTAACATATGCCTGGAATACTTCATACAAAAGCAAAATCGGCATATGTTTCCATTTAAATTTTGAGGAGCTCCCTCGATTACTCCCGAATCCCATCATCAGCGGGCCGATTCTGTATCGTACATTTGTGAGTTAATAACTGAGTTAGTAACGAAACCGAGGAGTGAGTAACGGAAAGTGCCACTTTTTGTATTCACTTGCATACAAAAGTGAGACTTTCGGTTGCTCACTCCTCCGTTTCGTTACTAACTCAGTGATTAACTCACAAATGTACGATACAGAATCGGCCCGCTGATCACCGGTAACAATTCACGATCATACCCTATACAACAAAACAAAAATTTCCCCGTCTAAAAAATCTCCATTAACAAAATGACTCGCCATTTATTGAATTCATTTGTTACAAAAAATGTGATAAATGAAGAACTACTCGACCGATTTTGTGCAAACTTCTCATAAACCAACTACTAAATAGTCCGAACAAACCCTGAAAATTTGTTTTGGATAGGTGAGCCCGTTCTTGAGTTATAGAGTGACAACGAAAAATGCCACCTATTTTTATATATTAAGATTTATAATGTCAAACAGGGCGAGTATGTTAATGTTACGATGTTATTGCGGTTATATAATATTTATGCAGAAACTGTATTGCTAAATTACATTAGTTTTAATAAGAAATTTAATATAGTGTTAGCACTAATACCGATATTTATTCGACAAATTTATTAATTGTAATATTAAAAGGTTTGAAGGAAACACACAGTATATTGTGTATTAATAAGGTTTATTCATATCAAAACAAATTATTAAACTCTCAAATCAGTTTTATAAAAAACACAAAGTAATTAATATATCAAACAAACACAAAAATAACAAAATAACAAAAACTAAATGGGTGACTTTGTATTTATTAACATTTAAACTTATTTTTCACCTTCATCACCTCTAAGTACTTATTTATCAAGATATTAGAAATATGACAAGACGTTAATTTATTCTTCTTCTGATGTGCTTTCAGTCGGAGCTTCAGCACAAGATAATGATTCATAAAATTGATGGTAAAATCGTGGAATGGCTCCACTTTTACATAAGCATAAAAGGTCTGCTTGCAACGCTTTACTTATTGGAATAGGCTGGTGGTATGCACGTTTCAATTCAATAGTATCTATATTTACGGACGTTTCTTGAGTACTCTTTCGCCCTCTTCGCCTACCCAAGGCAGAACGAGGATTGGTAATATCAAGCTCTGAATAATTATCTTCAAAATTATATTTAAAAAACAATTTGTTTGGTTTTGAATTTGTCACACTAACTTCCATCACGTCAGCCCAGTGTATCACATTATGTTCTTTATCACACCGCCAAAGCTTATCGTCTACAAGTGGTTTTAAATCAACAAATTCCGACTGGTCCAATTCTTTTACACGATACTTTTCGCCAGTTACCTTCGAATTTAATATAGTGCTATAGATTTGATCAGGAGTGTACAATAATTTATTCTTTAGATTTTTTTCTATACAAGCATGCATAGAATCCCCCTCGTTTTGACTATGGCCTGTCTCAAAAAATCTATGAGTTATAGAAATCTCAAGAAGTTTAGCAGCATAAATATATAGCGCAAAAATATAACGATTTTTGTTTTGGCTACACAATCCATCTGAATATAGTGAAAATTTATTAATACCTCTCTCTTTTTCACTTTTGAAAAATAATAATGAGGCACTTCCTATTTCTGTGCTACCTCTTTTGGCTATTTGATAATGCCACACATAACAATATCCTATTTTCCGAATAGCATCGTAAACAGTAAAGTTGTAGCAAGGCTATTTCCGTTTATAATGGAACGCTGATACTTCAGATTGAGGTATACTCAATACCTTTTGCAAGTCAAATATTGCGACTGTGGTAGTATTTTTATCAGCTATATGTATTTCTTCTTTTTTAATTAATCTTATCCTTGCTTTTTTCTGTATAATATGTAGTGTATGTTTTCCTTCTAGAGTAGCTTTCTCGTTCACATCGGACTGTTTATAAATAGAGCAAAAAGTGCACTGGTCCTTTTTCGGTTTGAAAGACGAATAGTTGTATTGGCAGTTAAAAACTGATTCATATTGTCGCTTTGTCCCTATCACCACATCTGTGTAACCTTGCTGGTTAAACCATTCAGTGTAAAAACGGTACATTTTCGAAATATTAAATTTTTCTGATATATATTCTTTTTTTGAATTTTTTCTAGTATAGTGGGATTCCACTTTAGGAAATAAATCAATATGTGCTTTAATAGTAGCCTCTGTTGCAGTGTTAATTTTATTAGGTCTATTACTATGCATCCCTCCTTTGTCTTTTAATCCTTCATCAGCTCTAGTAAGTTTTTCTATTGCTGTGTAAACTATCTGTTCTCCTATTGCCAAAGTTTTCAAAAAGAAAGCCTTACATAGAGGGATACGCTCATTATTTAAAGTAAAAAAATAGTTAAGTGTTTGATTGCGATTGTTTTTACGGTCTAAGGTCATTCGTTTAATGGATTTGATTTCGACATGTCTACTGATATACAACCATTGGTCTTCACGATTAGCAAAACTATAAAATTTATCAAAAATGCCTTTTCTTTCGGAGTCACTAAATTTTTCACCGCAGCGTTTTTTGCACATACATACGGAACCTATGGTTTTCGCTGGGAATTTATTTTTCGTATTACAACCTTCATAGGCTTGGCCAGAATTTTTTAATACTTTATTTTTCTTACGCCGCCATTCACTCGTATTGTGTTTTCGTTTTTTTGTCAGTTCCCTTTCTTCATGCAATGTAATTACTTCTTCCTGATTTTGTTGATAATATTCACTACTATTGTGACCTACCTCTTCAGTATTATTTGTTAAATTCTCTTGAACTTGATTTTGTTGATAATATTCATTAGTATTATGATCTATCTCTTCAGTATTATTTGTTAAATTCTCTTGAACGTCAATGTTATCTTCCTCAGTGCTATTTCTGTCCGTATCTTGTAAATAATTTGTATTTTCTGTCAATGTTATATCATCATCACTATTTGGTGATATAATGTTTTGCAAAGTTTCTTCTGGTTTTAATGTTTCGTCTAATATTTGGTCTTCTTGGCTTTCTCCAGATATTAGACACCCGATATTTGACTGGTTTATAGTTTCAGTATTTAATTCTTTTAATGGGGACAAAACTGATGTTGCTTTGTATATGACTGTTGACGAAGTTACAAAATTTACGTTTGTTAAATATACTGATAGATTAGAGATCGTTGATGGAGTACTAGTTAAAGAATTAGTTATAATTCTATTAATACATTGAGAGTCAGCACTAAGACACGAAATATTACTAAATGGGCTTTTCTCTGCCAGTCTCTCTGGACTGGGAATATATTCAGGGCAGTCCGGTGAAAAATCTTCATGTAATGAGTCCTGATCAGTAGTAATGTATGTTTTTTTCGGCAAATCTGTAATGAAATGTATTATCTATTAGCCCATAACTAAGAATTTTATAGTCTAGCATTGATACTTTTAAAATAATCAAAATACTTCACAATCAAATACCTACTTATTTAATAATTTATATAGTGCAATTATTTGAGGTAGGTATTTTGATTGCTCCTTGGATTTCTACTTACCTCGTAACCCATAATATCTAGTCCATGAACGTAGAAAAAAAGGCGGACGGAGTCTTGTCATATACAAAACTGTGTCTTCACTTTTCTCAGCTTTTCTTCTGAGTCGGCCACGCACACGTTCTGACGCCTGTCAAATGGTATGGACTAGCGCAAGAATGTGTGCGTGCGGACCGTGTACATACAGCCAGCTGGCCGACTCTGAACGACACAGTTTTGTGTATGGTGGGACTCCGTCCGCCTTTTTTTATACGTCCATGATCTAGTCAAAGCTTGTCTGGAAAAAAAATCCGTCTCAGTAAATTCTTGACCTTTAGAAGGAATACAAATAACGCCTGAAATGAAATTAAAATATTTATATACTTAAGCATTATTAATTCATGCTAGTTGCAATCCAAGGGCTAATTCGTACTCAAAAAATAATTTAAGTTTGAAGGCGAAGACAGCTGCCAATTCGACATTTTTGTGCAGTTTTCTAGACGTATGTATTTCATTGACTGGCACAAAAAATAGATGTGATTTTTAATTACATTTGGAAAAGCTTGTCGAATTTAAATAATAAAATAATGTACTCCTACTGGATGAAAAAAAATACCAAAGTCACATCTTTCAGGAACTTTAAACAGTTCTAACTAAAGTAATAATACAATCTATGCTTTAAAAATATGTTTATTTGATACCTTTTACAAAAATCCAAAGATTGTCGGATTTAATTTTCGGTTCTGACATCTAGATTTCCCATAATATTTATTTTTTCCTCTAACAAACGAAAAATGTATCCACGCTACCGAGTAAACACTTCACATCTCTGTCTCTCCGGCATGAAAATCGACAGTAGTGCGAGAGTGATTCCAGATCAAGGTCATTGGCAGTTGTCAGCGCCTTAACGCGTATAGTTTGCACGCTAAGGCCCAATTTCACCAACGTTTGTTAGTGTTAACAGCTTGTTAAAATATCATGTCTTCTCTTTCATTCGTACGAAAAACGCGAGAGTTAAAATGATATTAAGTCTAACGATAAAATTAACAGTTGTTGGTGAAATTAGGTCTTAGGCCGGTATAAATAGTCAGTACTTAAGATGCGACCCGGTCTCAAGACGCGGTTCGGCTCTGTGATTGATCTAAAGAATAATGGCCAAATCGTACCAGGTGGCGCGGGCGTCCCGATATGCCATTAGTAGCAAAAATTCCCTTATATTTTAAGGCATCGAAAATCATTAGAAATGTGTCTTTAAATAGCCACAAAAAAAGATCGATATATTTTAGTTTCGTTATGTTCTGACAGCCGGCGATCATTCGCATTCGTTCTATTTTTTTGGTAATACTCTAGGAAAAATTAAAATAATTAGAAACGAGATCGCCGAATATACACTTGTAGGTTACACCGCAGTCGGGAAAAAGGTAGTTCTTAAGTCTAACCTCAAAATAATTGTAAACGTTATTAATTATTATAAAAAATCGTGGCTATTTAGACATAAATCTCAAACGGAATTATGTTTAGAGCATAAGAACAACCAAATCTAACTATAGTTTATTTTGGGACATCAAAAATAAAAGTCGAGTCCAGCTCCTGTACTTTGGCCATGATTCTTTTGACAGCCAACCAATCACAGAGCCTGAAAAGTTACTTGAGACCGAGATGCATCTTGAGTACTGACTATATTTTAAACCGGCCTTAGTTTAGTTGCATCTTACTACAACAGATAAATAATAATATTTACAAACCTTTTAATTTAGACTGTTCAGCAGATCTTGTACTGGTAGACGCTTCAGCAGTTATATTTTCTGAACGATTATTACAGTACTCAACATAGTTTTCATCAGTACCTATGACAAATAAAAGAACATTACAAATTTAAATACAAATTAAATATTGAGTTAATACACAAAATTTTGTTTGTAATGGTACTAGTAATACGATGATGGGCGTTTGCACACTGCACGATAACGACATGACACGATACCAAAGAATAGAGGGCCACCGCACATTTTATACAATTTCAAGTTGGCCGACTATCGTACAAACTGACTATCGTACTAATTCTAATATTCTGTCACTTAATGTTGAATGCACCCAAAATATTCTCCTTTCTTTTCGCCTTCGTTTTATTAGTGCCACAATAAAAGCGTGCTTTTTACGCATTTTAACACGCACGTCGCTAGGCTAGCAACACCGTTACCAACTAAATCTAAAAGTCTGCGGCTGGCAGCGTACACGTGAAGTTGTCCAATTAAATTGTGACACTACGCAATTTAGTTTGTACGATAGTCGGTCAACTTGAAATTGTATTATATATGTGCGGTGGCCCTTAACTATTCTGTGGTATCGTGTCGTGTCGTTACCGTTGCAGTGTGAAAACGCCCATTTTGTCTTATTAACTTTTAAATTTCAATATAAAAAATATGTAGGTACTTACTTTGAATAGGGTCATCAACCATTAGAAGCATTTGCTTCACACGTTCATTTTTTAATTTTATATGACGTCTCTTTAAACTCATTTTCCCTTTGAACAATAACAGATAACTGCTATTACTACACCCACACCGTACTGCCGTGCAAACACGTTTTACTTCAAAGGACTATAACTTGCAAGCACGTCACACTTATAGAACATCGGAAATGCGACTGATTACATTAAACACCGATTATGCACTGGCCGAAGGCCGAATATCACATGTTGGGGGCGGGGTATTATCTATCACAGTTCGTTTATTATTAAAAGAAAGAGAGAAATGCGCACTGCAAAATATCACGCGGCTAATCGAAAACAGTAATCGAAGACTCAGTCGAATACATAGGCGGACATGTCGGCACTTGAATATATTCGTAAGCATTGACTTAAGGTGACGCAGCGTTAAAGTAAGAAACCGTGTTGGATGTGTTTTAGATTGCTTGTTTTCTATGAGAGGCCGGCCCGGCCTCTCATAGAAAACAAGCAATGGAACAGCAAAAAATGGAAAGGGCGTAAGCGACAAAATGGTTTTTGTCGCATAATTTAAAAACCATAAATACATTTCATATAAGCTATGCACAAATTAAAGTGCATGCTTGAACCAATTTATGTACAAATTTTGGAACCTTAAATCACTCTCCTCTGTTGGAAAAATAGGAATCCCTTTTTTTACAGAGGTCTTTTCGATTGATTATTCTGTGCTATAAAAGTTGTCCAATCGTGTTATGCTATGGGCAATTCAAAGACAAAGACATGATGAATACTGACAATGAACTTCAATTTCTTAGCTTTAGTCATTGCTGAGAAAAATCGGCATCGCTACAGCCAAATTATCAAGGCGTCGCCTTAATACGTTTATTATTAAATTAAATTATGGCTGCAAAAACACTGTAATTGTTTATTACAATATTCGTTTATTGCAAATGCTTAGACAAAAAACCTGCATTAGCATTTACCAAAACCATAATGAATTTATTTTACGGCAATAATCCGGTAAACAGGTGTTACCAAAATAAGATGAGAAATATTTATTTGTTACATTGGGTTACAGTACTTTTGATCGTAAAGTTTTATAATTTATTTCCGTGCAATAAACATATATTTCATTATATTATTATCTTCATAAATATCACTAAGAAAAATCCAGAAAAAATTCTCAAGGTGTATTTCAGTCTTCTAATTACGAATTTCACATAACAGGAAAAAGTCCATAATAACACATTACGGACTTTTTGCTTGGGGGCATCGAAATGTAAAAAAGGAGAGCCAAGTTCAATACAAACATTATGCTTGTCTGATAGACTTATCGAAAAATGAATAATTTATAGGAACCAAATAACATTTTGAACAAAAAATAAAGTCTATTAATTCTTTACTTTATTGAATATCTATAACAATTGCTGTTATTTAAATAATGTGAGATCTTAATTACACACGGTGCTGCTCGCTAGTTCTGTTATACTTGAACTTGGCTTGACGTGCTGCCGCGTGTCTAGATAAATTCAAATTTGTAGAGAAAGATCATACGGTAGAGATGATGAAACCTGTTCTTTTTAGAGTTCCGTACCCAAGGGGTAAAACGGGACCCTATTATTGAGTCTTGAATGTCTATCTGTCTGTAGGTCTGTCCGTTTGTCAGTCTGTCTGTCTCCAGGCTATGTCCCAAGAACGGTATTAGCTAGACTCTAGACTCTAGAGAGTTGAAATTTTCACAGATCATGTATTTTTGTTACCGCAGTAACAACAAATACCAAAACCATACTAAATTAAATATTTAAGGAGGGCTTCCGAATCCCATTGCTTCCATACAGTTATAGACGTCATGATATTTGGCCTATGCATTTATACCAAAATAAATATTTATGTTCCCATACAAAAAAAAAAAACACTTTTTTTGTATTTTTGCTCTCTGGTTCAGAAGTCAGAACCCTTTGTGCGCGAGTCCAACTCGCGTTAAGCCGACTTTTATTTAAATTTGTTATTGGTCGTTATGTCAATATGTAATCGATTTAGAAGAAACATGACAGTCCAAAAGGGGAGTTTGAAAACCACAGAATAGGGTATTCCCCTATAATAATGTTAGTTCCGTATCAAACTACTATTTATTTTGTTGGTTCCGTAAAATTTATAAATGTTACTACGAGTAGAGGACGAAAATTAGTTTATCACGTTGGAACCGTACATTTTTCCGGGGCAAAAAAAATCCTAATTATGTCCTCTCCCGGCACTCAAATTATTTTTTTATCAGTAAAATCGGTTCAGCTGTTTGGGCCTGGAGAGCTAACAGGTAGGCGACAGATAGACAGAAAAATTTGTAATATTAGTATGGTTATGTATTAATAATGTCTTTGAGGCAAGAACTTACACTTGAATTGAGTTGAAAGGACACACCACATCCAAGACAGTCAATATTAAAAGAGCACGACTGAATGTACCTACTTAAATTTTATGCGGATCTTTAAATAAATTATACTGTGAGTCATTTACCTTTGCAGTTTTTTTTCTCGTTCGCTCTAAAGTGATAAAAACGAGACAACATGCTTTATATTTACATTTTGCTCTTGTGCCTCGCGGCAGAGACATAAAGGTTATCAGAGAATTAATTGCAAGCACTCTAGTTTGTTTTATCAATAAGTAAGAACATGAAGTGCATGTTTTGTGTGTTTCTTGTAATTTTTGCGTGTTGCCGATGTGTGTATGCAGGTACGTTACTTTAATTTTGGTAATAATAATTATTAATTAATGTTTTGTATACAGTTGTAAGGTATTCTTTTATCACCTATACTAATAATTATTATTTGTATTTAAGTTTACATTACTTACAAGCTTTAGTCTTTCTAATTACTTAAATAAAATTCTGCAGGTAACATATTATGGTCTCACAGTGATGTACTTAAAATGAATAATAGGGTTAAAGCTATAACCGTAAATGTTTATTACAAAAATATATTGTTATATTTTGTACATAAGGCTGCCTTCACACTAGCGTTTGTCCAGCGTATGCGTTCGATGAACGTATGCGCAGCGCTAACGCTGCGACAACGCGGCGCGTACGTCGCGTTGTCGCTGCTTCTCTACTGGAACAATCAGTACGCTGCGCTTGCGCCGCGTGTGCGCGACGTATACGCCGCGTTACTGCGGTGTCATGTAATGTACCCCTGGGCACGCGTTGTTTCTTTCATTCGTAGACAAGCGCCCGAAGTAATACGACGTAAAATGAGTTCAACAGAAAGTACTTTTATATAGCGGGCAAAAGGCCCACCACACATTCCCACCACTGCAACTCCTGTGTCGCCAGGATCAACAGTGGTAACCAACCACGAAAATCCTTTGATATGATCTCAGGGATGCCCGAGGGACAAGCTAAATTTGTCTTGGGACCCGCAACGAAATTAATCAGAAGAAATGTAGGAGGAGTAGGAGATATATCCAATTTCCCTCCCCAAGCAAAGCGGGAGACAGACAAATTGTAATGACATTGATGTCCGAATAAAGGGGGAAGCACCACGGGAAAAAAATTAAATTATACTTAATACAATATGCCTACTTCACAAAAAAAAATACATTTATATAATAATATATAATAATAATAATAATAATAATAATAATAAGTTTGCCATTATAAAAATATATTTATAATGGCAAACTTGTGTTCGATTGTTTCCAATAGTATTGGCCGTTTGCACACTGCACGATAACGTCACGACACGATACCACAGAATAGAGGGCCACCGCACATATTATACAATTTCAAGTTGGCCGACTATCGTACAAACTGACTATCGTACTAATTCTAATATTCTGTCACTTAATATTGAATGCACCCAAAATATTCTCCTTTCTTTTCGCCTTCGTTTTATTAGTGCCACAATAAAAGCGTGCTTTTTACGCATTTTAACACGCACGTCGCTTGGCTAGCAACACCGTTACCAACTAAACCTAAAAGTCTGCGGCTGGCAGCGTACACGATGAAGTTGTCCAATTAAATAATGACACTACGCAACTTAGTTTGTACGATAGTCGGCCAACTTGAAATTGTATTATATGTGCGGTGGCCCTTAACTATTCTGTGGTATCGTGTCGTGTCGTTACCGTCGCAGTGTGAAAACGCCCATCTATGACAAAAACGTTTGAAAGCACGGAAATTCTTTGCGCTGCCTATGAGGTCATCGTAATATACGACTCCAGAGACACATTGGAGGCTGTTTAACAGATCGGTTCTTTCCTCATGCCTGAGACCGCACTCCCAGAGTATGTGGTGAGCAGTTTGTTCTTGCGGGCTGTCTTCGGTCGAGCACTCGCAAAAAGGAGATGGAACTAACTTGAAAGCATGAAGTTTAGCTTTAAAATTGCCGTGGCCAGTTAGGAATTGTGCGACGCAATGATCTATTTCTATCCAATGCAGAAAGTACTTTTGACATCGAAATGATTGTACATGACACCGCAGTAACGCGGCGTATACGTCGCGCACACGCGGCGCTAGCGCAGCGTACTGATTGTTCCAGTAGAGAAGCGGCGACAACGCGACGTACGCGCCACGTTGTCGCGGCGTCTGCGCTGCGCATACACTCATCGAACGCCTACGCTGGACAAACGCTAGTGTGAAGGCAGCCTAATGCGATACATATTATCTGCGTATTATTTTTGAAGAGCGGGCCCCATTCATACTTCCCTATTATCCATACTAATATTATTATAAATGCGAAAGTGAGTCTGTCTGTCTGTCTGTCTGTTAACATAATATGTTAAATCGGTTCAGCGGTTTGAGCGTTTTTGCTGCGATTTGGCATGGAGATACTTTGAGGCCCGGGAAAGGACATAGGATACTTTTTATCCTGGAAAAATGTACGGTTCTCGCGCGATAAACGAATATTGGCGTGATAAATAGAGTTGCGGGCATCATCTAGTATAGTATGAACTATGAATTATTAATCGGAAAAAATAATTATTTTATCACCTTTTACCGAATTATCCCCCGGGAACACTGTAAGTTGTAACGTTACCCTTAAATTATTAAGATAAGGGTTTGTGAGTATAAATATTTATTGACTATGTTTTCACTTAGAAACTATTTCATATATATAACGTTTTAGTTATAGTAATACTTAGTTTAGGTTCTGGATTAACACTTATAGTTGGGGAGGGGAAGAGGGGATTTCGGAATAAGCTCGAGCGTGTCAGATTAAGCTTGTATAGGCTTCCAACATGTGTCTAGTTATCATGGTATAGAAATCAGATTTCTCACGTGGTGGGTATTTTTTTTAATATTGAAATGTCATCGTATCTGTCAAATTAAGATAGGGGATGTTTAGTATACCCCAAATAAGCTTCCATATAAAGCACTGACGATTCAAAGGTCAGGTTAGCCTGTAGGGGCATAAAATATTTTAAAAAATTAAAGCTTCATATTTTCCTAACTAATGCCCCTTTTCACCAACTACACCTAAAATGTAGGTGTCCCTTACCAATATTTCCAGTTTTGTTCTTGATGAATTGACAACCCCGTAAGTCTTAGGTGACGTTTATTTGAAATAAAACAACCTCTTATGCGATTCATCCATCAAACCATTAGGTGACGTTTATAATTTACGGGATGAATTGACGACCCCGTACACTTAGGTGACGTATGTGGCGACGACGACGGTTGCCTTGACAGTGAATCTGTTATAGAATGGCCGTCTGATATTTTACTTGTAAAATAGCGAACTCCCATAGTTAATATACATATTTATCACAAACCTTCCTCTTTAATCACTCTATATATTAAAGAAAACCGCAATTAAAGGGAACAAAGGGACTTGAGGACAGAAAAAGCGACTTTGTTTTATACTATGTAGTGATATAAGTCACCTAAGAGTTACGGGGTTGTCAATTCATCAAGAACAAAACTTGGAATATTGGCTTAAGGGACACCTAAATTTTAGGTGTAGTTGGTGAAAACGCATAAGCTTCGCAGATATTTTATTTCGCACTAAACTAAATGATTTAGTCCTTATGGTCTAAAATATATTTGTAATTTACCTATATGAGCAATTTTGCTGCAGTTTCTGAACCCACCGCTAAAATAAAAAATGCTCTTATTATTTTTTTATCAGTTTTACCTAATGTAAAAAAACCTACTAGGTCTCCATCACGCTCGAGTGACTACAAAAATAGCACCCTCCCCTCCCCTACTATTATGCTGCCTACACACGAAAGCCGCCGGGCTACTAGCAACTTTGAAACTAGCTTGCCGGCGGATTGCGCCCGGCGCGGCGGGAACATGTCGTCGGGCCAGAGGCTTTGGTGTGTAGAGTGTAGACACCTATATAATATAGCCTTGTGCCAGGGAGAGAACGCGTGACTGTGTTAGCTTTTATCGCGGGCTTTTCTAAAATAATATGTATCGAATTGACAGATTTGCACGACGTCTCACGCAATAATTGAAATCTGAAAATCTATAAAAATTTTGAAAATATGCATCTACGCGTCGCGTTGCGGTCTGAATTGACCCATAGACTGCTTTTGACCCAAAAAATATAGTTTGCCGTGTTTAATCGATATAAAGATAGTTTCAGGATAAAATGTGTTATATGTTTTTGCATTATACATAGAACAATGAATAAATAAAGCCGTTATTTCGCTTAAAACCGAAAGTATTTTCATTTATCTGTCGTGTTCTCAGGAAACAAAGCTGGAGCCTTTTTCGAATGATGTCATTACTCATTCCTATTAAATTAGAGGAAATTAGTTTATTTGAAGTTTGTACTAATATCCTCTGTGAGTTTCGTCGTATTACAAAATGTATACCAAGAAAATAATTCATTTTTTTACATAAAATGGCTACGGATTGAATGTATTATCAACGAAAAAGATTTATTTAGTTTTAAGACGATATACCTACGTTTTTTGGTCGGATTATTTCAAACCCAGCAGACAATAATTATTAATAACGACTAATATTCAGGTACCTACTTGGCATAACTCGAACCAATTACAGCACAGGTCGACCGCCGCGACCATAAATAATATATTTTTGAAGGAACTATGCATTACACAGTTCTAGGTTCTAGGTCACTTTCTTAAATTCGTAGTCATATTTGAATGTACTTACACCAGGCATGAACGTAGAAAAAAAGGCGGACGGAGTCTTGTCATATACAAAACTGTGTCTTCACTTTTCTTCAGAGTCGGCCACGCACACGTTCTGACGCCTGTCAAATGGTATGGACTAGCGCAAGAATGTGTGCGTGCGGACCGTGTACATACAGCCAGCTGGCCGACTCTGAACGACACAGTTTTGTGTATGGTGGGACTCCGTCCGCCTTTTTTTATACGTCCATGACACCAGGTTTATTTTTGTGAAATCGAAATTTGGATAATATTATGTTGCAGCATTTCATTGAAATAACTATCTAGTTAATTGGAACTTTATGTACTATCAGAGAAGTTGATTCCTAGGCATATATGGCGGACCTAAGTAATTTGGTCAAACCCACCCGACCGATCACAGCTAACATTGAATTGGCATAAGCCGACCAAATGACGTAGGTCTATCAACTGCCTAAGAATTAATTTCCTCGATGGTAGATGTTTACTGACTTTGGAAATATAATGAAGTTATTATTATGAAATAGGTACTTAGTATTTGTCTATTAACATACCCAGTATAATGTTATACTTAGCTTGTTCGATTTTATTATTATAACAGTTTATCTAGAGTTTATCGTAGTAAATTTTGAGCATGTTGTCAGATACTGACGTTATGCAGGTTATAAAGTATTTAGTTTTAATGTTCGAGTAAACTTTGAAATCTGATATACTCGAAATATCTTTGAGTGTATCCCAAGTCCACTTGCTAAGAGTTAAGACCCTTTGATGTTTTAGTATCTCTGAACTAAACCATAGGAGATTGAATTTCGACTCAAATAAACGAGATTATCTAGTTACAGCTTGGAGGAAATTTCGCGCCGCAGATGTTGCTTCGTGGATAATGATTTAACTTGTTTATGAGAAGCCTATAAAGTCCAAGTACAGTACGGCAGAAGTTAGAAGGGTTGTCCGTTGTACCAGAGACCAGACATACATATGTATATTTTCTCTTAGGTTGTACTGACGTATAAAAAGAGAGACGTCGCGAATACTCCGCGGTTGCGCACCGAGGACGTCGCCCCGACACGTAGCAGATACGCAACGTTTTCAACGCGTCTTTACGGCGAGTTTACAAAACGTTGGTCGCTATAGAAATGTCGGTAGGAAATGAAACCTGCCTATGTCGTAAAGTGGCATTTTATATTATTTGAATTTTTGTCGGTCACCGTTAGCCGCGGCAAAGATCGAATCGGTACCTACTTTAAGACAATCTTTTCTCTCTGGTCTAAAGAATAATGTAAACCCCTTAACCTGTCATAACCTGTAAAGTTTTTAGCCGCAGCCCGCCGCAAAGATTGGGAAGTCACTTATTACTTGGTATTTTGCCCATCATTTAGAACCTCCTTCTCAGTGCTGTAAAATAGCCTTTTTTGCGCCCTGTGCGAGTGCGCCCTTATTTTTTTTAGATATTATAGGTCCCCATGACAATGCTATGTATATAGGTATATTTTATTTCATTCAGGGCTATATTCAGGGTGATAAAATAAAACTTGGTGTTGACTGTTGGAATATTTTGGTATTTTTTTTTAAGAACTGATATGGGTAAACAAGCCTTTCATCTAGAGTAACAGCTGTTACGACTTACGAGTATTATACCACCCACACCCCTCCTTTTACTATGCCCACACTGTCCAGCACAAGGGGCGCAGCGGGAACTTATCGGGAGCAAACCGAAAAAATAATAGTCCTGCCTGGTCTGGCTATTTTTGCGCCCCCCAGAGTCTACGCCCTGTGCCTGGGCACCCGTGGCACCGCCCTATTTACGGCACTGCAGTCCTTCTTGAAATATTGCAACTTTTAGTATTAAATTTCAGAATGTCCAGTGATTGTATCCAAGGATGAATGGGATGGGCTGACGCCGTCGCATGTAGAATATCTGAAGAGACCGGTAGACCTGGTCATCATCCAGCATACAGTAACTGGTACCTGCAACACTGACGACGCCTGCGAGAGTATCGCCAGGAGCATACAGACCTACCAGATAGACCAACTCAACTTCTGGGACTTGGGAATGAAGTAAGTTATGAAGTAAATAAATTTATACGTCATTATGACATAATATCTCCTCCTCTACAGAACAGTAAAGGCTATCACAGACAGAGCAGGTAATGTAGAGATGTATATTATAGCACGTTACATCTTTCTATAGAAATCGTACACAATAGCTATAATGTAAAAATATACATTATAGCTGTTGTGTGTGGTCTCCTGATGATTTCTATAGAAAGATGTATCGAGATGTATCGAGATGTATCGTGCTATAATATACATCTTTACATTACCTGCTCTGTCTGTGACAGACTTAAGTTCTGTAGAGGAGGTGATATGTATAATTATTATACTTTTTTTGCATCACACTTAAACTATAAAGGGGTTTTGAGTGTGTGTGTATCATTGTCATAATATTATCTTCACGCAAAACACATATGGACTACTTTTAGTCCTGAAAAAGTGCGGTGTTCCCTTAGGAACGATATTTACGCGGGCGAAGCCCCAGGAAAAAACTAGAACTAGTAACTAGCATTCATACTTTACTCAGGTATATTATAAATGCGAGTGTGTCTATCTGTCTGTCTGTTCACGTCCAAACCGCAGATCCGCTTTTGCAGGTAATGGATATACTTTGAGTCCGGGGAAAAGACATAGGATACTTTTTGATCCCGGAAAAATGTACGGTTCCCGCGCGATAAACGAATTTGGTGCAATGTAGTTGCGGGCGTCATCTAGTGTAGGTATCATAAAACACGAAAAAATTGTTTGGTAAAAGCCAGGAAACCTTACGTGTTTAAAATCTATTTCATAGAATTCAATTTCCTCTTCTGAATTGAAGTAGGGAGGTACAATAGTTCATTAACCTATCAACCCCCATAAGGACACTGGCGACCGCGACAACAATAGAATAACAATAGATTTCCAAGACTCCGCGATCAAAAGATTAATTTGTAATTTTGTCGACATTTTTCAGTTTTCTGATCGGGGGTAACGGCAAAGTGTACGAGGGCTCTGGCTGGCTGCACGTCGGCGCTCACACATACGGTTATAATAGAGACTCCATTGGCATCGCATTCATTGGCAACTTTAATGGTAAATATCAATTTTTGTATAGTTATATACAAGATGTAACAAAACTTCAGGGTGTGTATGAGTCCCCTGTGTAGAGTTCACTGTTAAGGGCGTTCCCTACAGATATTCCGTGATTTACCGTATTTAGGGGCTTATAAACTCATAATTTGAAAGTTATAATAAAAATACAGCAATAATCTTCAGCATATCAATGTTGATATAAGGAATGTTCCTTTCCACGTTTTAAATTTTCTATTTTGTTTATAGGTACTAATGATATCAGCTTCCAAAGTAAAACCGATTTATTAAACTTCAAGCATACATTCAGCATCTCCTTAGTATTTACAAATTACTGTTATTTGAAACACACGCCAATAGATCGACAATATCATAAACTACATACCTATTCCACGTTTTAATTTTTTTTAAGTCAATTTTGAACTAAGAATAAGTAAAAAAAATAGGGGTTTGGTGCGATCTCGGCGACGCGGCAAATGTATGGTCAAGGTCGTTTGCTCGGGGGATGGCCTTAAAGTAGCAGCGCTAAAAAGCAAAAAAAAAATGTGATTTGTGCATTGGGCAAGCGCCATTAATTTTTAACATACAAAGGTGAAAAAAGGTACTCTTTCAGCGCTGCTACTTTAAGTCTTTAACAGTGAACTCTATATAGAAAACCCATGCACCCCCTTAAGTATCATAACTTAGTTTTGAACCGACTTCCAAAAAGGAGGAGGTTATATGTTCGTCGGTATATTTTTTTTGTTACATTCTGTATTATAATATAATGGTCGCTGTTAAGCATTTATGTATTAACCCACAATTTTTGTTTGTTGAGTAATGAATGCAGTCTTCTAAAATATCTAAAGAACGTAACTGCATTCATAGCTCAATACTTATTTTTTTTGTGGGATGATAAACAAATTAATATATTTATAACAGCGCCCATTACTAATTGTAATTAGCACACTATATCAAAATATTACATTCTTTAGTGCTCTCTTAAATAAAAATCTGTTAGGAAACAAATTATAATTTAAGTACTGTTACAAAATGTTTATCCCAATCCCCAAAAAATATTTTCCCCGAAACCATTAATTGAAACAAGTGCTTCTATACATATTATAAAACAAAGTCGGTTTTTTTTCCCTCATGTCCCTTTGTTCCCTTTAATCTTTAAAGCTACGCAACGGATTTTGATGATTCTTTCAGTGTTAGATAGCCCATTTATCGAGGAAGGTTATAGGCTATATTTTATCACGCTTAGACTAATAGGAGCGAAGAAATAGAGGAAAATGTGGAAAAAACGGGGAAAATTATTTGATAGGGCTAACTTGAACGCGCTAATCTCAGGAACCAGGTCCGATTTGAAAAATTCTTTCAGTGTTAGATACTCGTATCCCATTTATTGACGAAAGCTATAGGCTATATTTTATCACGCTAAGACTAATAGGAGAATGTGAAAAAAACGGGGGAAATTATTTGAAAGGGCTTATCTCGCGAACTACTGGAGCAATTTTTATGTTATTTAGCACAGATAAGAAGTAGACCACGTGAAGGATCATAGGCTATCGATTTTAATCATTTTTTCAGTGGCTATATATTTTATACCCGTGCGACGCCGGGGCGGGTCGCCAGTAGTAGATAAAATAAATAATAGTTTATTTAAAAATATTTTATACAAATACTTATTTCATTTATTTATTCACTGTTTCTGCTTTATATTATTGACTTTCTTATGTTGAAATAACTACCAGCAGCTGCCAGCATTGAAGAAATAAGTTCTTTTAAGCGGTTACGTTCAATATTTACTTTTTGTAAAATAAAATAAGTCACTTAATGCTCAATTCAAAAGAAATAGTATTTTTTAAGTTAAACTTCTTTTAGAAAAATTTGAGAGCAAAATTTTTACGGAGCAAAGTCTCAAGTATCATGTTGTTGAATTTGGTCGAAAACTCTCAAGTTTTCTTGAAAACTCGTTACTTAAAGTACCTGCTTTTAGAGAAATTGATTCAAAGCTACTTTTATAGGCAGATGACAAAACTACGTGATTTGGTTACGCTATGTCGTTTGACATAGCGTCAAACCCAGCCGACAGATGATCACGATTAAAACGGTCCATTCACTATCCTGCATTGCAGTCCGCCGTGCAGGCCTGCAGCACCATTCACTAAAGCGCTTATTTCACTTATCCTAGCTAGGATCCTAGCTAGGATAAGTGAAATAAGCGCTTAACCTGCAGTAGCCGGCGGACTGCACAGCGGTTTATGCAGGATAGTGAATGGTGTTGCAGGCCTGCACGGCGGACTGCAATGCAATGTGAGAAGTAAGCAGAATAATATTATTACAGATGATACTCCAACAGTTCAGATGCTTGACGCCGCTAAGACTTTGCTGCAGTGCGGTGTGAACGGGGGGCATCTGAGTCCAAAGTACCGTCTCGTTGGGCACAAACAGCTGATAGCCACGGAGAGTCCAGGACAGAAGCTGTACAGAGAGATTAGACGCTGGCCGAACTTCCTTGCTGATGTGTCGGCGATCAAAAAGAACTGAGTCGAGAAATTGTGTGGTATTTCTCCGAAGAACTTTAAGTGTGCATGAGACTAGAGATTGTGATAGATACGAGAAAAAGCGTGAAATAAAATAAAAGGTATAATATTTTATATTATCACGATTTTTTCTTATTTATACATATTACATATTGTTCTATTTCACCAATAAGTCGACGTTTTGCGAGGTATTTTATTATTTTAAATCTCCGACTGTATTACACGGTTATCATGTTTCGGCTACAGTTTTCCATTGACAATAATAAAAGCACCGATCGATCTTTGACTAAACGCAACTTGAAACACAATTTTTGTACTCTCAAAAAATGTATTCAGAGGCAGATGGCGGATTTCGTAATTATTATATCGATGAAAACATGTTCGAAAACATACCTCCTGCAATTTTTCGCCATCGTTCCACGCGAAAAATGTACTACCCTTATACTTTAAGAGTGGCTGTCTTCCTCAGTGTGTTTTTCGCGAAACTTTCTGCCACGCACACTAAAACTCTAGAACGAACTGCCGCCAGCAGTATTTCCGGATTCGAATGCGACTTGCAAACCTTCAAGAAGATATTGTATTCCCTCTTAAAAAACCAGCAACGCATCTGCAACTCTTCTGATGTTGCGAGTGTCCACTGTCCATGGGAGACGTTAGTTATAACTTTCAATTAGGTGACCCGTTTGCTCGTTTGGCTCCTAATTTTATTTAAAAAAAAAATACATTTCTCTAATGAGTGATGATATAAATGCTTAAAGATAAAATTCATGGTCATGTTGTGCATTCAAGGTCATCTTGAGACATTCGTTCAAGTGATTAGTTTCAGAGTGGAACTAAAACAATTACCACTGTAAAATTGTAATAATTTGAATATAAAATATAATTTAAGGCGCTTAGAACACCTAAATGCGAGATTTCTAAACAGAATATCTATATGATAGAATGCGGTTATTGTATTGAGAAAAATATATAACATTATTCAGAATATATGCTATATCTATAGTGTTTTCAAAACACGATTCAACTTACTTTTCTCGATCGAAAAAAATCGCAAACATACCTCTAATTAAATCTTAAAATCATCGGTATGTGTAGTGAATTGCACTCAATAATTATTTAATTTATGGACAATATTTGGCTACCAGTGTACTACTTCCATAGTGTTTTATTTTTTCAAATTATATCCATAATTTGAAGTAATCAAGTATTTTCCATATTTTTCACTACCAGACTAGACGCGCGTACGCGTGTGTGCGTGAGAGCCCTGTAGCGACAGTGCCGCCGGCGAGCTCGTGAGGGGAGGACGTATTTGCGCTCCGTCGACCAATAAATCTAACCAATCGAGTCAATCGAGTGTTTATTTGTAAATACTAAATAATATTTTGTACATAAGAATAATGTAAGTATGTTCCAATGATTACGAATTTTTATTGTGTTCGTTTATGTTTTTACGCATTTGTTCGTTTATTTTAGATAAAATGGGAAATAAAAAGAAACTCTCGCGAAAAACCAAATCACATTCATATAAAGAAAATGCCAAGCTTATGAATGATGTAATAAGGTAAGTTTCTATTGATAATTTCACTAACAAATTTCTATAACAAATTAGCATTCACAATTTTATTGTTTTGGATATTAGATTGATATTTTCATGTAAGGCTGACAATAAATAAAAATAGTTGCGTAACAGGACTCGTAATTCGCCAAATTTGTTACTATCAGTTATAGACCAGTGGTGTAAGCGATGGTCCGCGGCTTACAAAGTCCATGGTCGAATTTAGTTTTTTGTTTCGTATCGCTGCGTCTAAACCTAATTTATTTACTGTCAAAGGGCATTTTATTTCGACAATTTTGTCGTCCCCAATCAGACCATCTGGTGAAGCCCCCAAGAAACACAAATCTTTATCAATGAATAAACCACAAGGTTTAATAACATTTTTTTCTTGGACAGCCAACTGTGCGAGGGCAGCTTTTTCACACTTTTGTCCATGGTTAATTGATTCTACATGATCCAAGTTCTTTTTGTAGAGAATGTCTTTTACTAAATTGGCACAAAGTGTATTAGGCCGCCGTTTTATTACTCTGCTGAAATTTGATGCAGTCAACAGCGATCTTCGCATTTCAAGCCATTCTCCGCTAGCACTCTGAAGAATAGTTTTTCGTTCAATCACTGCCCGCTCACTATCTGTTTTTTTTTTAAACTGTTCAAGAAGTCTTGTTTAATTTTTTCTAGCACATCTTCTGGGACATCGGGATTTTCGCACTTGTCACCGTATTGCTTGTCATCTTTTGTTCTCTTTCCTAAAAATGTTTGTCGAGTCTTCTTTCTTGTATATCTTTTGCTTAGCTTTTTCATTTTGATCGTCTGTCTTCTAACATTTTCAATTTGCCTCTGGGGCTTTTGTGAATAATTTTCTTGTATAATTTAGAATTTAGATAAAGCGCTTTCCTCGTTATAAGACACCGCTGATGCCATGCATCGTGTTTGGTAAGAATTTTGGAGAGAAAAGTTTATTCTTTTCCCTCCGACATATTTTGCTATTATGCTGTGATAATTCTCCACGATGTTGCTGTCAACATCGTGAAGAAGACTTCGTGCGTGGCAAGCAATGCCTTGTATTAAGAGGCATATTTTTTGCCACAAAGTACTCAAATAAAATTCTTTTATCTTTTCTACGATTCCCGTTTTATATAATATATATTATATAATAAAAATTGTATAGGATAAAAAAAAATTAAAGCTTGTAATAAAAAATATCACGTTTAAAAATCCTAGTCTATGTCTTGTCTATTTCATATGTTGGTCTATGGAAATATGGGTTGCATTGCATATTGCATATTATTTTAATTTGTACTTCATGAGCGTACAAGATTTTTAATTGTTTGTATTGGATATGTTTGTATGTTTATATTTTAATGTAAATATTATCAAATATGTAATAATCTATACTAATATTATAAAGAGGTAAACTTTGTTTGTTTGTTTGTTTAATTGTAATGAATAGGCTCAAAAACTACTGGACCGATTTTAAAAATTCTTACACCATTCGAAAGCTACATTATTTACGAGTAACATAGGCTACTTTTTATTCTGGAAAATATAGGGTCCCGTAAGATATTTGGGTTTTTCTGACACAAGGTGAAAAAAATCAACCAGAAAAGTTACTTATTTTGCTTACGCTGCCTAAACTATAAAAGATAGAACCATACAATGTTCTAAGTAAATGTAGATCTTATAAATATCTACAAAAATGCCCGCGACACACTATACTTATCTATGGCAAGTGAGGCACAACAACCATTTTTTTATTTAAGAATCTTGATTTTTTTTTGGACTACATTTAAACGCATTTATTTTACTCATGCTGACAATCCTTATCAAAATAAATTATTTCATCACTAAGAACAGTTTGTGTAGATAATACTTGGTATTTGAATGATTAAAATTGGACGTTTAGTTTAGAAGTTATGGCGAAATTAAAAATTGCGTTACGCCCGTTTCGAAGTGGGCGCTACCAAGGCGGGGGTGAGCAGTAGCGAAGATTATGACCGGTCCTGCAGCTGGTGAATTAGCTCATATACCCGTTGCATATACCAAGAATACCAATGATCCCTACATAACAGCTGATTTGCCTATACCCTGCAAAAGGCTCCAATTCCCTGTAAGACGTAGCTTTTGCGGCGGTACCGACTAATGCGGGCCATGGGTAGTAATAATGAATTTGCTGCATCGATTCAAGCTGAATCGATTTTAATCATTTTTTCTGTAGATATATATTTTATACCCGTGCGAAGCCGGGGCGGGTCGCTAGTTATAAATATATTTGTACAAAATACATTCAATTTATTATTTATTCAAAACCGTACCTACTACCTATGCAATGTTTTACAAAACAGTCACTTCAAAACTACGAATAATAAAAACTAAGTAATTATTTGTAGCTTCAAAACAATGATTTTGTATAATATATAAAATGTAAATTATGAAACTACCATTTTTCAAGCTACGAAACAGAATTAATAAACGTATTTAGTTTATTTGTGTCTCTTAGCTTGAAAGATGTCTTCATCATTCATCTATGTTATTAAAAAAGTTTATTTATTAATAAAAGCGCCATCTCTCGGAAACAAAGTGTCAAAATCTCATCCAGCATTTGCATTTGAGTATCCCGTGGGGTAACGCGCTTAATTGCTTTTACCGCTAGATGTCGTTTAGATATTTTATGCATGTGTGCAAGCGTCGCTCAAGGTCGATTAGCTGTTCTAAGCCCCTTAATGGCGATATTTAAATAACGCTTATCTTAAATAGTTATTTCTCGTACGTTTCGCGGTAGTAAAAATTACATGCTTTATAACATTAATGGCATTTTACTCTTCTGACTTGCTACTGAAACAATAGGTGATCATCACGTCATAATATTAGTAAAACTAGTACCTATTACCGTGGCTATACATTCCGGCTTGTTTCAACAAAGATTGGAAAAGTTCAAGTTGATCAACTGATCACTGATCACAATATAATATTAGTTTAACTAGTATTACCGTGGCTATACATTCCGGCTTGTATCAACAAAGACTGGAAAAGTTCAAGTGAGCATGAAGAACATATTTTGCGTATTTATGGCACTGTGTATCTTTTGGCGTTTTGTGTATTCGGGTAAGAAATGAACATTTTTACTTACAACTTCGACTGTCACTTGTAATTTTAAAATTTCTTAGCCTGGCGTCAATGACGTGAAAATAATTACATGGACTATGACGTCGGGTCATTTTGACCCGAACTTTGTAGATACATTATTAATGAATCTAATAAGCTACCACAATTTTGTGTATTATTTATATAAAAAGGCGACTTTAATTATGCACAAAATTAGAAAAAAAACCCTATGTTTATAGTAAATATTTTTGTTATTGGCTTTCTTGACGGCAGATGCAAAATCAACCTTGAAAACTTAACGTGTATGTTAATTTTATATTTTCGCAAAATTTTCTTACCTATGAAGGAAAAATTTTGTGATGAATTTAATGAGAGGTTGTTATAACTTACTAACATGAAAATAAAAAGAAATGAATCTTCTACTTCCTCATTAGAGTTATAGAACTACTACAGTTATCAGTTATCATAATATGTAATCATGCCCTAGCAATCCTAGCATATAAAAATTGGACATGCTGTGCATGTGTGAAATGTATTTTTATGAACAGACTTCAACATCTTTTGTAAGTTCCAATTTTTTTTTACTTTTATCTAGATACGCGGTCCACAAATTCAATGCCCAAAGCAGCCTGAGACTCGTCATCGTCAAAATCTAACTCTTATAACAACTCTTGAATCCTTTCTGGGCTATTTGTCAATAATATTCTCCTTTATAACGTAAAAAATAAGGCAAAACAATATTGTAATGCTAATAAAAGTTAGTCACGAAAATACTACACCGACGATGACGCCGGGTCATAATGACCCGTTTTAACTTGACGCGCAAGTATCTTGCTGCACACGAGGTATGGCTCTAGCCGTAACAGCTAGGCGGATGGAAGGGGGATGTATCTCCAGCTATACGAAGAATGGAAAACATTCGATTGGCGCAAAGACAAAATATATCCAATAAAACATGGCTCGGGTCAATATGACCGCCGGGTTAAGACGCCTACAAAACATCCATTACTTCCACCATTCCCACTACCATTTTAAAATGTAGACTCACTCACAATGATTTTAAAAATTTTTCAAAAAAATCAGAATGTCCAGTGATTGTATCTAGAGATGAATGGGGCGCTGTCCCTCCGTTGAATAGAGAAACTTTGAAGCAACCAATAGACTTGGTCATCATACAACATACGGTGTATGGAACTTGTAATACTGACGAGGCGTGTGCCAAGATCGCCAGAGAAATACAAAAGTTCCACATGAAAGTACGTGACTTTTGGGACATCGGAATGAGGTGAGCTTATCTTAAATGATCCGTTTTAAATAACCACCCAGTAACGTTAAGAGTCCCCTTGCAAGTAGCAACGATTTCCAAGAAAAACACATATTTTTTAAAAAATTTCAGTTTCTTGGTGGGAGGCAATGGCAAAGTGTACGAGTGCCGTGGCTGGAACTACATCGGTGCTCACACTTATGGCTACAACTATAACTCCTACGGGATCTCATTTATAGGAAACTTCAATGGTAGTCTTTTGAAATCAAAGTAACGTTTTTATGAGACTAGTAAATGTAAAGTCTTGTTTATTCTTTCTATCACAGACATATATCATCTATTTCTGTGCTTTCTATGCTATTAGGGACCTATCAGACAAAGAGCGGTCACGCGGTCAAGCGTTTTTTTTGCGTTCTCTGTTTTGTATAACGCTATATAAAGATACTCACACATTAGGCGTTCTTACCCGAAATTCCTCCTGTGTGACTGACCGCTCAAACGCAGAATGCGAACGCAGAACGCTGACACTTCTGAACTGAAACAGATCGCTCTCTGTCTAATAGGTCCCTTACTAACTTTATAATAAAGAAGTTTTTTTTCTTCTCTTCTCAGTTGACACTCCAACTGACAAGATGATTGAAGCCGCCAAGAACCTTATCCAGTGTGGTGTAGACGCGGGACATATCGGTAAAGACTATTATGTCGTTGGACACAGACAACTGACGCCCACAGAGAGTCCGGGAGATAAACTGTACCACGAGATCCAGAGCTGGCCACGTTACCTAGCAGACGCATTGCGTCTATCGCTAAAAACCTGACGATTTTCTAAAAAAAAAAAAACAACCGGACCACTATTTACTTTTCCTTTACCTCTTACGTGATTATCTATATATAATAATAATAATAATAATAATAAGCCCGCAGGGCAGCTTGTGGCGAGCTGTTGGGGAGTAGCGACCCCACGAACCCGAGTGCTCCCAGGGAAGCCCCTGTTCTCCATCTCCGGCTTGCCTTCACCGGCCGGCCGGAGTGAACACTGACGGAGAATCAGGCCCTACCTCTGCCTTGCCTTAACCGGCCGGTCAGAGTGGAGTCGCGAGAGCTTCGGCTCGGAGGGAGGATGTGAAGCGTAAGTGGCGAGTGGGCGACGTGATGGGACCCTCTGAGGGTGCAAATGATCGGCGTTTAAAGTCCAGCGACACCTCTCCTGCCTCAAGCCGCTCTGTCAATGTTGCCGCCTCGGTGCACCGTGCGTGCGACCATTTTGAGGGGCCCATTCAAAGAGTTGGCGAGTCACCGTCTGCCAACTTTATACATGTTACAACATTGTATCGGCAGACGCCATAGTCCTTCCATAGTCCCAGTTACCCAGTCCACTAGCACCTCACCCCCATAGCCCGATATCATTTTAATTCCATTCCCTGCAATAGACCTACACTGGCCGCTGGCTCTCCTTGGTCGTACTCCTATAGTTTGGACAGGGAGAGTCGCCGGCTAGTGTCACATTACATCTAGATTAAAACTGTGTAACGGGCCTCTACGTGTTGGCTTCGGCCCCACGCATGCCTTCCAAAGGTCCGGGATTTAATTGCCCGTGAGCAAGGAGTGCTTTACACAAACATAATAATAATAATAATAATAATAATAATAATAATAATAATAATAATAATAATAATAATAATAATAATAATAATAATAATAATAATAATAATAATAATAATAATAATAATAATAATAATAATAATAATAATAATATCTATGGACGCTTCACACCACGTCAGTCTGGCCCCGTGGTAAGTACCTGAAGGACTTGTGTTACAGGTACCAGACAACGGAAATATATTTAATACTTTTATACTATACATATATTTAAGATTTTTATTATATGATACACATATTTAATACACATCCATGACCCAGGAACATTATAAACTTTTTGTTCCGTCGGCGGGACTCGAACCCGCGACCTCCGGCTTGAGCTACCAACGCGCTCACCACTGCGCCACGGAGGTCGTCAAAATATAATATATAAAATATATATATATAAAACTCAAAGGTGACTGACTGACATAGTCAGTCACCTTTGAGTTTTATTATATGTACATATACCCAAACCACTGGACGGATCGGGCTGAAATTTGGCATGCAGAACTGCAGGTAGATGTTATGACATAGGCATCCGCTAAGAAAGGATTTTGATCAATTCTACCCCCAAGAGGTTTTAACCTTTATAGGGGATGAAAGTTTGTTTATAATAATACTTCTTAACGCGAGCGAAGCCGCGGGAAAAAGCTCGTGTGAAAATAAAGGAAATTACTTATAAAGAAAATATTTATCTCCAAATATTTAATTCCAATACTAATCAATTAGAAAAAGCTCGTACTCGTATTTGCCATCTAAAAGAAAGATTATCTGATATTTTCGACCGGCAGTGCCTAAATACACACATTTTCTGATGTATAACAATCATCATCAGCTCGAAGGTTTTGAAGTTGCAGCTTGACTTCATACTGTGACTGGTACCAGATCCACCAGCCAATGGCGTGACGAGTGGCCGCGGAGACAATCCAACAGTAGTAGCATACCTGAGATAACAAATACCATTAGCTGACGATTTTTTAAGGAGCCTATGCTTTCCCACTAATAATAGCTCCCACACCGGTTTCGGTGACGGTGACCGGTTTCATTGAAACCAGGCCAGCTACGCAGGAGTAATTTTATATAGTGCCCAAGTGTGTGCGCAGTACACAAGAGCACTCTCTATTCCTTTACTCTCATAACCCAGTGGGACGGCAGACCGACACGACCGGCGAGAGATCAGGCGCAGGACCGACTTTTTTACATGCCCATCCGACGCATGGATCATCTTACTTGTCAGACAATCAGGTGATCAGCCTGCATTGTCCTAACCAAACTTGGACATGTCATGTTTCCAACGCGGGAATCGAACCCACGACCTCCGAGTCAAGAGCCGCGCTCTATACCACTAGACCACGGAGGCTGTCCCACTACTAGGCAAAATATGCCTCCCCCAAGCATAGCTGACGATAATCCATTTAATCCTTCGATCGGGGATTCTCGGAAATGCTATTGTATTCTATTGTTGTCGCGATCACCGGTGCTCTTAAATGGGGCTTGAAGGATTAATTTTATTGTTACATATTTGTGTTAAAATTTCCCACTACGGTCTACAAGCCGTATTCGAAACCCTATTTTCAGCGTTAATAGAATATGTATGATAAAACAGATGAAGCAAACACACTCGACCTTTGTTGATACGGTTTAATCAAAACGCTCTTTTTGAGTTTCAATATAATATTACATAATATTATGTTTGACAAATAGTTTTCCAAATAAAATAAAATAAATTAATTAAACAAACAAAGCAAACATAATAAAATCAATTAGATTCCATGGTGTTAAAAGAAAGAAATTTTTAAATCTATACTTTAAGGGCGTTCCTTACGGAGATACCGTAATTTACCGTATTTCAAGCCTTATAAACTCATAATTTGAAAGCTACAAAGTTATAATAAAAATACAGCAATAATCTTCAGTATATCAACATTCCTTTCCCCGTTTTAAATTTTCTATTTTTGTTTATTATACTCATGATATCAGCTTCCAAAGTAAAACCTATTTATTAAAATTCAAGCATACATTCAGCATCTCCTTAGGATTTACAAATTACTTTTATTTGAAACATACGCCAATAGATCGACAATATCATAAACTACATATTCCCCGTTTTAATTTTTTTTAGGACAATTTTGCACTAAGATAAGTAAAAAAAATAGGGTTTTGGTGCGATCTCGGCAACGCGGCAAATGTATGGCCGAGGTCGTTTGCTCGGGGGACGGCCTTAAATAATAATATTAAAAAGCGGAAGAGTTTGTACTTTGTACTTTGTTTGAACGCGCTAATCTCAGGAACTACTGGTCCGATTTGAAAAATTCTTTTAGTATTAGATAGCTCATTTATCGAGGAAGGCTGCAGGGCATAGGCTATATTATACATGCTAAGACAAATAGGAGCGAAGAAATAGAGGAAAATGTGAAAAAAATGGGGATTTTTTTTTGAAACGGCTTTTAATCTCACGAACTACTGGAACAATTTTTATGTTATTTGGCACAGATATAGAGAGGGCCACGTGAAGAGACATAGGCTATTTTTTGTGGGAAAATGTACAGTTTCCATCAAATACCTAATTTACACGGGCGAAGCCGCGCGGAACGTCTAGTTAAACATAAAAAGGGCACAAAAAACACTCACGAGAGTCGTGCATGACAGCATGAATGAAGAAACTAGAGGCCACGAGGCCATCTCATCCCCTTGTGCCATTAGGTTCAACAACGTGGTTCCGGACAACCAAGCTGCTAAGATAGCTAATGGCATCATTAATACCGTTCCAAGGATGTCAACCACAAGCTGAAAAAATAAATAAATAAAAATAGCCATTCATCGTAAAATTCGGAAGTTTCTTAAATTCTGGTAGTTATTGGTGGATTGATCCATACTAATATTATTGTTATTATTATGCGAAAGTGTATTTGTCTCTCTGCCACCTTTTCACGCCCAAACCGCTAAATTGATTTTGCTAAAATTTGGTATAGAGATACTTTAAGCCCCGGGAAAGGACATAGGATACTTTTTATTACGGAAAAATGCACGGTGCGAGAAACGGATTTTGGCGTAACGGAGTTAATAAGATTGTATGTACAAGTATTATTGTGTTTTAGCAAATAATTTAAAAAAGAATCATTATAGGATATTAATTTAAAATAAGAACATGACCAGTGGCCACATTCCTCTATTGTAGGGTTGCCAACCGTCCTGTTTTCCCAGGACATGTCCTAGTATTTGTGGTGTCCTGGAACGTCCTGGATAGTTTTTAAGCAGCGTCCTGGGTTGTCCTGGGTTTTTTAATTTTAAAATTCGCGAATCGCGCGCCCCTTCTCAAATTTTTACGCTACGAGCGCTTTTTCTTGCATTAGACATACAGAGCTAGCTATCCAGTCAGATTACTATTTAGTTGTAATTTGTTTGTATAAGTGAACAGGCTACACTAGCGTAAGGTGTTTCAAAATATTTATGATTGTATTATAGTGTTTAAATACTTTATTATCGTATGGTATTATTGGTATTATTTATTCAGAGAATACAAATTAAAGTAAAAAGAGACTTGTAAATGTGTTAATTTCTAATTTACTAGAGATCACCCAATGGTCGAAATTCGACCTCAAATAAAAATTAAATTATAAGTTTCAAATTTCAATGCTTTTCTATTGATATTCTTTTGTCAAAATATTGACTTTATTATTTTTTAGACATAACTCCTGCGACAACCTCAGACGTCCTGTTTTTAAACTGAATTGTCCTGGTTTTTCCAACTTCAAATCCTGGTTTTTTAAATTTGAGGTTGGCAACCCTAGTTTAGCCTAATGAACCTTGTAACTTGTTATGTTGCTATGCGTTGCATCGTCGCAGCATCATTTAATTAAAAAAAGACGGGTTGCACTCCGGGAGTGCCGGCAGAAGTGAAAACTTGATTATTAACGTTGTGCATTTTTTTACCCATTTTTTATGAAAATCGATTTTTAAAAAATCGATTTTTTTAATTAATCGAAACCCTTACAATCGATTAAATTTTTAATCCATTTTTTATGAAAATCGATGTTTAAAAAAATCGATTTTTTTTAATTAATCGAAACCCTTACAATCGATTAAAAAATATCGACAATCGAAAAAAAAACAATCGATTGTTCGATTAATCGATTTCGATGTAACAACACTACTCTCCAACCGTCTTACGGTTTTTCGATCAGCATCTGACGCGAGTTTCACAGTTTTTACCCATCCCACAAAAGTGCTCAACGCCGCTAAAGAAGTTTTCACTTCAAAAATCTAGTGTCACGATATTAGGTCGTTGCGACGACGCACCACGACGCAATAGACGTAGGGTTGCCAGCCTCAAATTTAAAAAACCAGGATTTGAAGTTGGAAAAACCAGGACAATTCAGTTTAAAAACAGGACGTCTGAGGTTGTCGCAGGAGTTATGTCTAAAAAATAATAAAGTCAATATTTTGACAATAGAATATCAATAGAAAAGCATTGAAATTTTAAACTTATAATTTAATTTTTTATTGAGGTCGAATTTCGACCAATGGACGATCTCTAGTAAATTAGAAATTAACACATTTACAAGTCTCTTTTTACTTTAATTTGTATTCTCTGAATAAATAATACCAATAATACCATACGATAATAAAGTATAAACACTATAATACAATCATGAATATTTTGAAACACCTTACGCTAGTGTAGCCTGTTCACTTATACAAACAAATTACAGCTAAATAGTTATCTGACTGGATAGCTAGCTCTGTATGTCTAATGCAAGAAAAAGCGCTCGTAGCGTAAAAATTTGAGAAGAGGCGCGCGATTCGCGAATTTTAAAATTAAAAAACCCAGAATAACCCAGGACGCTGCTTAAAAACTATCCAGGACGTTCCAGGACACTACAAATACTAGGACATGTCCTGGGAAAACAGGACGGTTGGCAACCCTAGGCTAAACGAACTAAGCTCCAACATTTACGATACGTACAATACAGAAATAGTTATTTCTGGGCTAAATGACGTTGCCTTGAAAAAACGTAAGCCGTATTACCTGTAGGATTATACAAATACAATCTGCGTTTGAATACGTAAAGATTAGCAACTTAGTTTTTAACTTCCTTTATGAAATGTAAATGGAAATAGTAAATTATTAAACTTTTAATTTACTGCTTGCAAATAAATTATTTTGAATAACGTCTTACTGATCTGAGTTCGTACCTAAAGTATGAATTCTAGAATTACTAAATGCGACGGACAAAAAGTGAAGATAATGATGAATTTTATAGTTATTTCTTACCTGTTTTGAATTTTGACTGAGTAACCATATTGCGAGTGCTTTTAAAATCCCGTACTTATGTACTCGTCGTATAGCGTAGCTCATGGAGCACAGCTCGCATCTGGATTTGCCAGATTCAGTCAGCCATGTTTCTAGACATGCCACGTGTACTTTTCCTATTGTACCTTTACATGAACACGCTGAAACTAATTTTCCGAATTCAGAAATTGAATCTCCACCGTGACAAATACGACACATAACTGAACGAGAAGTGCGAGGTGCTTGTTCTTTGGATTTATTGATTTTTATTGACTGATCTTCAATTTCTTCTTGGTCTTTACCAGCACTTGTAGCAGCAGCTTTTCTTTGTTTGGAACTGTCTCCAAACGTTAACGATTTGTGCTTAGAATTTCTGACTTTGATTTTGTGCATCAATGGTATTTCATCATATTGTTTTTTGTCGCAGTTATGTCTACTATTCAATTTAAAAAATTTTGGAGTTGTTTTGATATGCGATTGTTTCTCTTTCACAGAAATGTTAATTCTTTCACTGTCCTCGATGGTGGTAGTGGTTTTATTTATATGGAGTACTGATGCCACACTTTTGGTTGGTAATAATTCATTATACGAGTAATTATGAGTTAATTTATTTTTCTTTAGGTCAGAAGCACAGTGTTGCCTAAAAATGTGTTAATATAATAGCAATTAAATATTTAAAACAAAATTGTGGCTGCTAAGTTACACATAAGTTTTACCTGTTCAATAATACAATATCGTTTGTTTCCTTTGCGCATATTTCATTTTGTGTAACAAATTTTCTACGTCTCATGATTGGCATCAGATCGGTTCTAAATCAAAAAGATGTGAATAGTGTACAAAAAAATTTAGCATAATATTTTTTAATAATTTATTTATTTATGTATGCATGGTGGTTGACAATGTCATTTTTGACGCGTAGATAGAAAAAAGGTTTTTTGACGCTCACATTAAAAAATCTACCTCGTCACTCGTGTTCAAAACAGGTTGTATTGAAACTGACGAGACTGAGATTGTACCATTCCATCGGAGTCCGTTGAATAATTATCATAATCCCAATAATTAGATAATTTTGAAGTTCATCTCCCTGATGAGGTTATTGTAAATTAATTGCAAGTGGAGCATTACTCGAGGCACTTGTGGTTTCGAGGCAGTAGTTAACCAGCGCGGTAAACTACTCTATGAAATTTTAATCATCACAAACAGGAACGGGGAAAACATGCCAACGTTAATTTGCATGGAAATAATTTCATAAGCGAGGTACATCGTGATAATAATATTTCTCCAAATATTATGTTGCCATAAACAAAACGTGTTGTTTTGCCAACGCGCCTACGCTAGGCGATACGCTAGGCGATATATATGTCTACGATTTTTCTCCACCAATTACGCTCTGGACCATTTTAACGAAATTTTTTTTTTGTGGAAGGAGTCCTGTGTTAGACAGATCCAGGACATCCCTCCGTATACTGCTGAAGGCAAACCGCAGGTGGTTTTAGTGGGTATGAGTCCCACATACCCCCGGGGTACTTCAGCTAACTGAGGCACATCCCCAACCCAGGGTACACATGATGGGTTTCCCCTGTGCATCAAAAAAAAAGTTAAACATTTTACACATTTTTATTTTATTTTGTCGATTCTCGCTACTCCTATTTAGGTCGCTCTTAGAGTATTTTCAACAACTTTAATAATTATAGACCTGGGGCCAGTGACAGATTTTCATGACCAAGTCCCTCCCAACCGAAACTTCGTAAAATCAATAAGGGACTTATACTATGAATACTAGCGACCGTCAGCTGCGACTCCGTTGGTGGGATGGGCAGTGGCAGCCTCCCAAAGATGAAGAAAAAAAATTTTTTTTCAGTAATTTCCTCTCATTTGAAAATTTATCAGAGTATTGTTAAAATACTCTAGTAAACAATTTAAAAAATCAACTAGCTGTAAGTCAGTGGAACAGTCGTCAGCTGATAAGTTTTAGTAGGTATAGATGCTGTTGCCTTACACCTTTCAAGGTACCAGCTGACAAACTTTCCACTGAGATACAGCAAGCTGACATTAATTTTCATTCATAGTAGCATATAAACGATCACCAAGTAAATTTTTAGCTGAGAGGAAATCATTGAAAATATAATTATTTTTTTTCATGTTCAAGGAGCCAGCTGACGTATAATCCACCGTGTTATGGTCAGCTGATTATGTTTTTCTTTCAAAATACTACATAAACTATACTCTGATAAATTTTCAAATGAGAGGAAATGACTGAAAATTTTCTTTCTTCATAGGTGGGAGGCTGCCACTGCCCAGTGCCCACCCCACCCACGGAGTCGCAGCTGACGGTCGCTAGTATTCATCGTATAAGTCTCTTATGCATTGTACAAAGTTTCACCCGGGAGGAAATCATTGACCAAAAATTTACCTGGCTCCCGGGCCATTAGTTCAAAGGTCTTAAGGCGTCTTGTACAACGTATTAGTAGTCCAGCGGCTTCATAATCTTTTTCATTAGCAAAATTTGTAAAAAATAAACTAGGTACCTTAGTTCACCAGTAGTGTAGTCATCCGTCCCTCTGGGTTATGAGAACAAGGGAAGAGTGTTCTCCAGCAATATGAACCCCTGCCTGATTTCAATGAAACTGGCCACTGTCACCAAAACCTGCTATGCACTATTCCAGTATAAAAAAATAATCGCGTACACACTTTAGAATCTCAATTATTGAAAAACGTTTGTAAAAAAACATAAAGTACATTATCAGTTTTTTAAATAAAATAAAATAAATACTCAACACAGCGGTTTTAAAACAATATTTGTACTATATTTTAAATAAATTATCCTCTTTTTCTGATGTACGTAAAAATAACAAGAATTTATACAACGCTTGTCGAGTCCAACTTATCGACTAGTTATGGTTTTTGTTTAAACTTTGACTATATTTAAGGCTCTTCCCCTACGGAGATTCCGTAATTTAACGTATTTCAAGCCTTATAAACTCATAATTTGAAAGCTACAAAGTTATAATAAGAATACAGCAATAATCTTCAGTATATCAACATTCCTTTCCCCGTTTAAAATTTTCTATTTTTGTTTATTATACTCATGATATTATTAGCTTCCAAAGTAATACCAATTTATTAAAATTGAAGCATACTTTCAGCATCTCCCTAGTATTTACAAATTACTTTTATTTGAAACTAGCGACCCGCCCCGGCGTCGCACGGGTATAAAATATATAGCCACTGAAAAAAATATGCCTATAGCCTTCCTCAATAAATTGACTATCTAACACTGAAAGAATTTTTCAAATCAGACCAGTAGTTCCTGAGATTAGCGCATTCAAGTTAGCCCTTTCAAATAATTTTCCCCGTTTTTTCCACATTTTCCTCTATTTCTTCGCTCCTATTAGTCTAAGCGTGATAAAATATAGCCTATAACCTTCCTCGATAAATGGGCTATCTAACACTGAAAGAATCATCAAAATCCGTTGCGTAGTTTTAAAGATTAAAGGGAACAAAGGGACATGAGGGAAAAAAAAGCGACTTTGTTTTATAATAAGTATAGACACACGACAATAGATAGACAATTTCGTTAACTACATATTCCCCGTTTGAGTTTTTTTTAGATCAATTTTGAACTAGGATAAGTAAAAAAATAGGATTTTTGTGCGATCTCGGTAACGCGTCAAATGTATGGTCATTGGTCAAGGTCGTTTGCTCGGGGGATGGCCTTAATAGAGTACCTGTTCATAAGCTCTGGCAATTTTTTGTCCTCAAAATTCTTAGTTTCATATTCAGCTTTAAATCTGTATCCTCTGGCACAAGCTGCTTGTGATATGATAGATGTAGAAAAGCGGGGCGCAGGTGGTCGTTAGGGTTAAAATATAGGGTTCCGTAAGATATTTGGGTTTTTCTGACACAAGGTGAAAAAAATCAACCAGAAAAGATACTTATTTTGCGTACGCTGCCTAAACTATAAAAGATAGAACCATACAATGTTCTAAGTAAATGTAGATCTTATAAATATCTACAAAAATGTCCGCGACACACTATACCTATCTATGGCAAGTAAGGCACAACAACCATTTTTTTATTTAAAAATCTTGATTTTTTTTGGACTACATTTAAACGCATTTATTTTACTCATGCTGATAATCCTTATCAAAATAAATTATTTCATCAGTAAGTACAGTTTGTGTAGATAATATTTGGTATTTAAATGATTAAAATTGGACGTTTAGTTTAGAAGTTATGGCGAAATTAAAAATTGCGTTACGCCTGTTTCGAAGTGGGCGCTACCAAGTGCGTAGTAGCGAAGATTATGACCGGCCCTGCAGCTGGTGAATTAGCTCATATACCCGTTGCATATACCAAGAATACCAATGATCCCTACAGCTGATTTGCCTATACCCTGAAAAAGGCTCTAATTCCCTATGAGACGTAGCTTTTGCGGCGGTACCGACTAATGCGGGCCACGGGTAGTAATAATGAATACAAGTCAAAACTGCCGAATCGATTTTAATCATTTTTTCTGTAGCTATATATTTTATACCCGTGCGAAGCCGGGGCGGGTCGCTAGTAGTCTATAATATTATCTACTAATATGTCAAAAAAAAAGAGGCTTATTTCCTTTTTTTAAGTCTATGATGTCCCAACACTGGGAAAAGGCCCCGATGTCTTTTACTCCTCTACTACACACACACACACACTAGCAAATTTTGCACTTTCCTGCAAGAAGAAAATTAGGTTTTCTGGTACAGAAAACTGAAAAGCGCAACCGTTTAACAGTCTTGAGAACATGCTATACCTTTCATAAGCTTTCCATTACTTTCCTAATACTTCAGAGTTGGCCATCAATCTACAAGGGTTCCGTTTTATTGCCATTTGGCTACGGAACTTGGACTTAGCCAGCTCATCAAATCATCTTTTTCGTGATTTTCCTCGGCAGCGTCTTCTAATATTTTTTTATAATTTGTTGTATATTTTATATCTAGTGGCAAAACGGAATTTTTACACTAACAATAATACTTTTTATGTTTGTTTTACATAATACTTATAAATAACAGCGTAAAATAGCAACTTAATTAAATTTTATACTCTTCATAGTCGGGATTCAACTACTTTTAATTCCTGAACCCACAATATTATGAGGGCAAATTAAGCTTTAATCACTGAAACGTTTCCAGGCCAATAAACAATAATTAATCCCTAGATCATACCCACTTTTACCGTACTCGTGGCTCAACAATAAATTCTAGTACCTACTTTATAAAATATATAAAGAATAATACTTTATAAAAATTATACATGATGATAGGATTTGCCGTCGGAAACGTGGGAAATTCATTGTTCCTAAAAGCTTTCTAAATATATTATTGTAAACGAAAGGTAGGTAAGTTAACATAAATAAAGATGTGCCCAACTAAAAGGCTGTAAAAAGCCAATCATGGTTCAAGACATCAAACGAAAAATTGATGGTCTTAAGGTGACTTTCCGATCTTTGCCGCGGGCGACTGCGACCGACAAAAACTTGCCACTTTACGTCATAGGCTTTAGGTTTCATTTTACTCTACGCCAGCTTTTACGCCACAAGCGGTGGCAGCATGGCCACAACGTGTCAGTAGAAAATGATACCTTTTATGTCATAAAGTGGCATTTTATTTGAATTTTTGTCGGTTGCGGCTAGCCGTGTGAAAGATGGGATAGTCACTTTTACATGACGCCACGTCATATTGTGTCATAGATCTGGGCTGGCGAACCGACGTGACATACAATTTAGTGCACGCCACTGGTCCCAAAACTAGTATCGAAAATATTTTAACCAGCAATAAAGACATTTGACGACTCCGTGGCGCAGTGGTGAGCGTGTTGGTAGCTCAAGCCGGAGGTCGCGGGTTCGAGTCCCGCCGACGGAAAAAAAAAGTTTATAAAGTTCCTGGTTCATGGATGTATATTAAATATGTGTATCATATAATAAAAATCTTAAATATATGTATAGTATAAAAGTATTAAATATATTTCCGTTGTCTGGTACCTGTAACACAAGTCCTTCAGGTACTTAGCACTGGGCCAGACTGACGTGGTGTGAAGCGTCCATAGATATTATTATTATTATTAAAAAAGGTTAAAGATCCTCCTCTGTATATATGACACCAAATTTGGCAAATTTTGAAATACGCATAGGATCACAAAAAATATTTAATGGCACGTGTATGACTTAACCCAAGAGATCTTCAGAAAAAGGGCGAATTAATACGAAAAGGTTGAAAGCCCTTGACGCAGGGCTCTTCCTGAATCCTGACAAAGAGACTCCGAACTAAACTTTTTTATACCGACACGAAAAGAAGCGGAAAAGATACAAATGTTTTACATTCTTCAGTGTTAGATTATTATTATAATGCTAAGTGCTCACATACGGTTTTGATCGATAGTTTTACTCCAAATAGAGTAATAATCATTACTGTGTGGACCGCAAAACTGACAGCTCGAAGGCTCGCATCGAGCCGCTCGAAGGATTAATGAAACCGGATCGAGCCGGATTGATGGAATGAAATACAGTGTGTTAGTGTAAGCACCGTTATCCTTGAAACCAACAGATGAGCCCGTCAAAATGAACAACTTTTTCTATGATAACAATGCTGGGAACTCAAAAAAATGCCGTCTTCATACCCATACGGATGCCCGGATCGGCAATTTGTATGGGTATGAAGACGGATTTTTTTGAGTTCCCAGCATTGTTCTCATAGAAAAAGTTGTTCATTTTGACGGGCTCATTTGATGGTTTCAAGGATAACGGTGTTTACACTAACACACTGTATATCGATTTAGAATAAAACTATCGAGCAATGCTGAATGTGTAGACGAAAGCCCAAGCCGCGGGTTTTGCTCGAAGTTATTGCTAGATTGAGCAAAATCATATGTGAGTGCTTAGCATTACAGTAAAAAGGTAAAAAAGTTATCAGAAAAGAACGATTAATGCATAAGTAATAATTATGTTCCTACATACTATATTAATGTAAAAATATATAACGAAGAATAAAAGGCCGATCAGTTGCCACATCTTGTGATAACTAAGTAAATAATAAACTGTACAAAACATGCTAATATTTTTACCTCTTGTTCCTGTGCTAAGATTCCTATATTGTATAATATTATTTTGTCTATATTTTCAAATACGAGTAGCTTAGCGTCATATTTATCTTTTGTTCTTGACATTCGAACTCGGCTCCCGAGAGGAACGGCTTACGGCAGTCGAATATGTGAACGCGGCGGGAAAGCACGCTTGAGCTTTTCTGGGGAAACTTTAACGAAGTTGCGATAAGCTTTCAGAAGCTTTTCTGTGTTACAGTATAATCAAATTGAATTTTAAGTGTCTAAACTGTTTGTTGCAAGTTTACAAAAGTGTTATAATGTGGATTTAAGATTTATGGTAAGTTTTATGAGTTTTACACAGTATTTGTGAAACAATAACAATTATTATTTCTGGTGAAAAAATAAATTGTTGTCATCTCAATCATGGCCTGATTTAATTATTATTTTGATTCTTGATCTTCATTCATAGAGAAATTAATAAATCCCAATTTTAACGGGCTCACCATCTAAGAAAGCTTGGCGAATACTGAGTTGATAATGAAAAACTAGAAGAGTATCCTATAATAGTTTTTCATTACCAACTAACACTTGAAAAAACTGAGTAACACTCACAGCGCTGCTGCTTTAACCGTAAACTCTATGCAATGCAAGGGACTCAATATACATACCCCTGGAAATAATAATTAAATTATCATTTATTTACTGTACAGCCTGTAAAGATAGCTTAATATTTTTGTTATTAGAGTTTGCTTAAATAATTATTACTTAGTATAAAACAAAATAGTTTATTTTACTGTTCCTATGTAGGCTTTAAATACTTTAAAAAAATCGCAAAAGAATTCGGCGCGATTTTCTTTAATAAATGAAGTGATTTGACCAAAAATACTACTCGTATATAGGCTATTATTTTATTAAAATGGGATAGAAAGGGGCAAAAAATAATCGAAGCATAGTTATTAGTCATATTCAAAGATAAAAGCCTGAAAACTTTTCAAGACTTTAAATTGTTTTGATAATTATAAATAAACACCACATACGAAGTTTTAGTTTAAGCCTTAAGAGTCCGTATACGAAATTTGCCGATTTCGCTGATTTTACAGACGTGATTTAACAGTTAAAATACAGTATTTCTATAAGTTTTAATGCACAACATGTAAGATCATTTCAATTATGATCTAATGATGGAGCTAGATTTTTTATTTTTTTAAGTAAGTATTTTTAAATAATCCAACTCAAACCCGCGACAGTTTTGTGATTTTTGCTGTAAAAGGTTTAGAATATCACCTGTTTATGGATTGTATTGACGTCTTAACGGTATGGAAAAAATACAATGTACTGTTGAGAAAGTCGTCTATAAAATGTTGAAATTACTTTTTACCACTTTAGTATGAAATAGTTGAGTAAAAAAATATGTAACTCGGCAAAATTTCAGAGAAAATGGGCAAAGAATTGCTGTTAATTTCGGCAACTTGGAGCCATTCATAAAAAGAAAACGACAGAAATAATCTATAGATAAAATTCTATCCAATTCGAGATAAAAGAAAAAAAAACAAATTGTGCCAAAAAAACATGATTCAAAACAACTAAACCTAAATCTCACATTATATTACTCGCCGCAAGTTCGAGTCGACTTTCCGCGCTTAAATATATTTTAAATCTTATAATTAATATATATATTTTTAAGTCTAATAAGGGGAAAAAACCTAATAATATTTCTGTAGCGAACCTTTGCAATTTCGGCAAAATCGGCAAAATTTCGTATACGGACTCTTAAGGGGGTAACAAAATGATGATTTTTTTGCTGCCTGTGAATCGATTTTCAAACTTTTTACTAATGATGCTTGTTTCCAAATTGGTCTTTTTGATATTTTCGAGCTCTGTTTAAGTGAGAAAAGCCGTGCGGGAAATCCATACTAATATTATAAATGCGAAAGTGTGTCTGTCTGTCTGTCTGTCTGTTACCTCTTCACGCTCGAACCGCTGAACCGATTTTGCTGAAATTTGGCATGGAAATTCTTTGAGACCCGAGAAAGGACATAGGATAGTTTTTATCCCGGAAAAATGTACGGTTCCCGCGCGATAAACGAGTTTTGGCGCAACGAAGTTGCGGGCATCATCTAGTATTGTTATAATAGGACAATGAAATTTATCAAAACTTTGACATGACATTTTCCATATTATCTACATACGAGTATTGTGTAAGAATTAATTTTGGCTTTAATAGCTTTATGTACCTAATGTGACCTGCGAATTGCTTATGAATAAATTACCATATCAATATGTTTTATCAGCACATTACATACAAGCAGTCCTTTCATTATCTTAATTACAAGCGATGCTGGCATAGCAGTATAATTTACTTGTAGTAATTGCTATTAAAGGGACTACTGTTATGAAGACCTTGTCCAGAAAGTGCGTTTCTATTTAGGGCTTTATTTAAGGACCTTAACAATTTTTTTCTTGCACTCGTAATTATAAACGCAACGGCAGCACTTAGAGACAATAATAATATAATAATTACTTTAATTTAATCCTTCGAGTCCCATATAAGGACACCGGTGATCGCGACAACAATCTTATATATAAAAATGGATTTTCAAATGTCGCGCTAAAACTCGAAAACGGCTGAACGGATTGGGCTGATTTTAGTCTTAAAATATTCGCATAAGTTCAGGGAAGGTTTTAAAGTGACACTCAGTTCACCGGGACAGCTAGTTATAGAATACAATAGCTTTCCTAGAATCCGCGATCGAAGGATTAATACAGAATTTGAACTCAAATATAATTGGATGATGATGTTGACTTATGTCAACATCTTTAGTAAATTAGATTCCTCTGAATTACAACGTATTAACAGCAATAAAATGCGTTTATGAACGAAGCTACAATTACTCATATTCAAATATTGCTTTACACAAAAAAATATTTTGCGTACATATAATTATACAGTATTATATTTTTTTATTTATTTTTTTATTTATAAAATTGGAGCCGTCTATGGGCTGTTCGCCCATATTCTTTTTTTGTTATTTTATTATGTATATTTTTCGAACCAAGGATATTTGATATAATATTATTAATTTTAATTAATTGCAGTCCATCACGCCATGCACTTTTTTTTAAATATATATAATAGAATAGATTATATTATATAATATAATACATACATATAATAAATAAATATAATAAATTACATAATTATAATATTAATGTTTTGAACGGTGTGGCGGCCAGTAGTATCATATTAATCCATACTAATATTATAAATGAGAAAGTGTGTCTGTCTGTCTGTCCGTCTGTCTGTCTGTCTGTCTGTTACCTCTTCACGCTCGAACCGCTGAACCGATTGTGCTGAAATTTGGCGTGGAGATACTTTGAATCCCGAGGAAGGACATAGGATAGTTTTTATCCCGGAAAAATGTACGGTTCCCGCGCGATAAACGAATTTTGGCGCAACGGAGTTGCGGGCCTCATCTAGTTTATGATAATATTAATATTATTATTAAATGCTGTGTTATCGGAATTTAAACGCTACATTTTAATGGCACAATGGACAGGATAGCCTGAATCAACGTTGCGCTTTCGCCGTTTGTATCTTCTATTGTGTTTTTGTGTCATGTAAAGCAGAATAGACCATGGCATACAACGAGCTTCCGTTGCGAAGCTTCGCAACGAAGAATCTAGGTCTAAAAATTACGTCGGGGTGGTGTCGGGTCTGCAAAATGTAGATGATCGCTGGTAGAGTTGCGGTAGGTTCTATCGTACCCGCAACTCTGCCTTAAGCGATGAGTGGATCACCATGGGGTTTTAGTGGGTAGACTACGCAGGAGTCCCACATACCCCGGCCGATATCTCCAATTTGCCGGGGATGGGTTTAAAGCATTTCCCCATGTCAAAAAATAAAAATAAAAAAAGGTCTAAAAATTACGTCATGCTATATATTATGCAAGTAATTAATATCCCTCCTTCAACTCAATTAGAACGTGTCTAAGCTGATCGTTGACCGGTCACATTAAATTGAGCTATCACACAGAAAAGCCTAAAACTTAATTACTAGCCCGCAACTTCGTTCGCTAAACCTAATGCCTGGGTTACAAGGTGCGAGCTGACATGCGAGCTGGTCTAGTCAGTACTCAGTTACTGAGGTCACAATAGACATAACTACTGTCTACTCTGCTGAGGTGCAGCCATAAAGTTAATATAGCGGAATAGAGAAACAAAGGGTTGAGCAAGCGAGTATGTCACTATAAGTAACACTTTTACGTTAACGTTTTTTTTGTGATGGCAACATTTGTAGCTACACGTGCTTTTGTCACCTCCCGACTATTTTAATGAAATAAAATAAGTTTGTTACTATATTTTGCACTGTAAATCGCTAAAAAATAAAAATCGAAGTGTTAGAAACTATTGTAACTCTTCAACCCTTAGCAGTATTTGTGTAAAACTGTGTATTTTTGAAAACCAAAGTTCAAGCCAAGTGCAGCTGTCAACGACTGGACGAATTCAAGTTGGAGCTGGATTATTCTCGATGACTGCCAAATCCCGGGGAGTATTGCTTTTATTTTTCAAATTTATAAGTCACCCTTTACAAAATTAACAACAACAAATCCACTTCACACCGCTCAACCCAGTGAGCTACGTCCAAAATCACACTTGGCAAAGTTTATTTCTCTCTTGGCTTGACGAGTAGTGGAAGCGAAGTTATAGATAAAAAAAACAAGCCCAGACAAACACAAAACTTATAAACTATACACACATTAGACAAGCAAAGAGACATCCTCAAAAATACTCAAAAGTTAAGTTTTCAAACATTAATTTTGTACAGTTATATTCAGGTTTAATAACTACTATTCAATCTGTCTATACTGTCTTCTATACTTTGTTCTTTGCTTATTCTCAATCTAAATTCTTTCTTATCATTTTGCTAACCTTTTTCCCTTTAACATTAACTGTACATGAGTTGAACTGCAATATTGAGGCTGGCTTTTGCATTGAAAGTAAAAGGTGACTTCAACTACTTAGAATAAAGCCGGTTAAGCCCTAACTTTCATATATAACTCATTTCAGTGCTCGAGAATGGCTAGCAAAATGATAACTAGCTCTGCCGTGGCCCGTCGCACCGAGGAGCAACTTCGAGTAGCCCTCACTGAATTAAAGAATTATAAGGACCAATGCCAAATGCTGCTAAGGGAGAGAGATGATAACGAAAAAGAAGTGGAATCTGTAATACAAAAAAATCAGGATTTAAAGATAGAACTCAATAAGTTAAGTTTGAACTATGAGGACATCCTTAAGAAAAATATGGAGTTACAGAGCATCGTCGACGGCTTCGACCAATGCAGAGAGGAATATGAAAACTTTCTCAAGACCTCTGCTAACCTCAAAATAAAGCTGAGTAACGCCGAAGACTACATATTAAAATTAGAAGAACAGATTCAAGCTCAAAGTTCCACCCAAACTCAAATCTTGTATGATAATCTTATTTGTGACAAAAGCAACTCAGTTTCTAACACTAAATCATGTCAAAACATTTCAACAATTGATTTAACAGGTGATGATACCTTACCACTATGTAACAATGAATAGTAAGAGAAAATTAAAGAAGTATATAAAAATCAAAAAGTGTATTAGGAATTATTGTGAACTTTCAAAGAAAAATAAAAAGTGTTTAAATTATTTGTCAAAAGTTATAAAACATAACAAACTTTTGAATAATAACTTAATAAACTGCAATCTTGACTTAGATGAAATAAAATGTAACTATGAGGCCGATGTATGTAACCTTCAGGAAGAAATTTCGATACTTTTTGACTCCTTAGATAATTTAAACAGGAAATATGCCTTGTCACAACAAGAAACAAAGGGACATATATCAGCAATGAATGATTTGCTTGAAGTGACTCGTTATAATGAGGAACGGATTTACTCCTTATTGAGAGTCAACGGTTCCTCAAAGTAAATCATTCTGTTTTGAGTAGTATAACTGATATATGTTCCAGCCAGAAAGCACATACTGAAAGCCCACAAATTGCTATATTCAGTGATGAGTTAGGTAAGGATTTAGGTATTTATTTAAATAGAATGTGTATAGGACACTCCATTTCCAACTTTTGTATGCCTGGAGCTACTTACAGAGATATTTTGAAAAGGGCTTTATCTATGAATTATTGTCCAAAACTACACTCATAATTTTAGTTGGGAGGAAAGGAAAACTAAACAAAAAACAGATGACTGAATATTTGGACAAGTTATTTAATATTGCAAATGTTACAAATATCATTTTGTTTACTTTTCCCTACATACAAATGTTGCCAAAAAGATATAATAAAGAAAACTTAACTAGATATCAGCTGAATAGCCTGATATATACAGCTGTAAATAATAATTGTATAATATTGAATGACTCATATAGGAAATGTCAGGTCAAAGATATTAATAATTAAGATTTTATTTATTTGTGACTCACACCTAGCTCATACCCATAAAAATATATCAACACATAATACATCATAACAAGTGACTCGAATCTAGATAATATTATTGTTACCCGACGCTATTCGGGTCTTGGAAGATTTATGACCTAGATTCACGAGGTATAGACAGAAAAGTCATTACTCTTCGGAACAACACCTGAGTGCCGAAGTTCGAAGTCACGCTCTCATAAATACTGTATGTAGCTTACTACTTACGAGTATGCCGTCGTCGACTGAGAACCTTATCTGTTGATTACTGAAGATTACAATATAGTTTACCTCTCTCTATTGAGCTAAATTAAAGTCTTCGATTTGACTTTTGTTTTCCGTTAAATAACTTTTTTTATTTTTAATACAAGTAAATAGAAGTTTATAGTGATTGTGGCTTAAAAATAGATAAAAATTAATATTTAAGAAAGTACCTATGCTCGAGTAGAAACGTAAAAACTTCGCTGATAAAAATGCCTGAAAAATTCATAAAATTTTATGGAGGTGTTCAATTTCAAACTGAACAAAATTTCGCCAACTTATTTTTAAAGCTACCGAAATCATCAAGGGAGGAAGTAAAAAAGGACAGACAGACGAAAAGAACGAAGCGGAAAGAGAAATTATAAGGGTTTCTTATAGTTACTAAGAAACGTCTTAAATCATTATAATTACAACAAAATTCGTATTACACCTGTAGGTAATATCGATAGGCCTCTCTTGGGAAATTTCCTCATGGAAAATCACTCCAAGGTATTGATTTTGATTAATTAGTATTCTCGACAACTTTTCTCTTAGCGCTCAATGAATTCCATCAGAAAAATAACTTGTTTTGATTCTGTAAATTGCAGACAAGAATCGGAGGAAACCAATTGGCCAATGGCCATGCATATAATATTAGTATTATATAACTTGAAAACTGTTGTAAACTGCACAAATAAATAAAAAGTGCTATCAAAATATAACATACTTATACTATTATGAATATTTTAGAACATTATTTACTTAAATAATAATCTTACCTGGGACACATGTACCTGCAACAAACAACAAATAAAAATTGTTAGTTCTCTGACCAATGTAATATTTAACTTGAAATAAAAATGACAAATAACTCACTTTACTTACAGCTTATCATATTATATTATACTTTGCTTATTCGTGCTTGTGATAATTACAATTTAATTAAACTTTCTAAACTAGGACTTCACTAGGACAGAGCTAAGCAAATAAATAATAATATACTTTTTAAACTTCATTAGAAATAACAATCGCTAATTATTATTACAAAAAATTGAACAAGTATATTTTTTCAATGACAGAAGATGCTATAATGATTTGAATAAGACTTTTCTTCCAATGACAGAGAATATAATAATAAATGCTTCTATTTCTTAGATTTCCCATCGGAAATGTAACTTGGGACACTCGTCCGTCGCCTATAAATGATTGCAGTAATATTTTATTACTTGATACACTTTTTTGGCGTCAGTTCCCTGCTCCACTCCAACGAAATTAGGATCAGTCAGTCTAGTATAACTAAAATTGGTTTAACAGGTACGTAAAGTTAACTGATTTAAAATTATTGTAATTTTATCACTTTTCATTATCAGCTATTTTATTTTGCATTACTTTTCGTTTTTTAACCTAACGGACATGTCATGAAAATTCCAGTAATATCCGTTTTTTGGCAAATATTAAAATCTATCCTTAATAATAATAATATGGTAACGACAAACTAGGAATAAGTTAGAAGCTGAATGCTAGTCTCCTAAAACGTAATAGGGGGCCGACGAAGTGTGACATGATGTAACAAGGAGAGGGGAGTTGTCTTAAGTTTTGTAACATCACATTTTGAATTTAATAAATAGAATTGCAAAATTTAAAATATTCAGGTGGTTTTAATTTTTAGATGTAAAAATGTGATTTCACATTAAGGGTCTCACCAATGTGACTATATCTGTGACAAGGAGGGTCTGAAAATCATGAAAATCGTGTGACGTACGGTACTTAAAGGATGGTCCCTAAGCCGTCTCTGGACCTGAAGCATTCAAATTTCAAACGGCTACAAAATTGGGCTCCTAACGCTAAATTAGATCACGTGGCTATGTTTCAGTGCTGAGGCATGCTCACCGGCCATTTCGTAATATGGCGGATAAAGTTTGCTACTACCCGCACTCGTGCAATATTTCCTAAGCGAATAACTTCCCGTGCGATATATGTTGCAGTGACAATGTTTATTATGACATAGTTCAAAAGAGAGTAAAATTATTATCATGTTTCTAACATTGCGTTAACCTAACTAAAGTTAACCTTTACGAAATTAGGCGAAATGTTTAAAAAAGAAATGGAGAAGGGCGCAAGTGGTTGCTTAATTTATTGAAATGTTTTTTCAGCAGGTCCTCACGATTAAACGCGACGTTTTAAATGTATGAACGGAGAATAATAATAATTTATTCATCATCAAAATTAGTTAGACAAAACTCCTTGTGTATGTGTGTGTGTGATCAATGATCAGACGAGATATAACTTACTTTTTAGGGTTCCGTACCCAAAGGGTAAAAACGGGACCCTATTACTAAGACTTCGTTGTCTGTCTGTCTGTCCGTCTGTCTGTCTGTCTGTCTGTCGCCAGGCTGTATCTCAAGAACCGCTATAGCTAGGCTTCCGAAATTTTCACAGATTGTGTATATCTGTTGCCGCTATAATAACAAATACTAAAAACAAAATAATATTAATATTTAAGGGGGCTGCCATACACAAACGTGATTTTTTCGGCCTTTTTTGCTCGATATCAATAATGGCAACAGGTAGGCACTTGAAATCTTCATAAAAAACTTAAATATATGTGTACTTTAATAAATAATAATAATATTTAAATAAAATAAAAATTATCCCATACAAAAAAGCTATTTTTGGACTATTTTTGCTCTATAACGATACGGAACCCTTCGTGCGCGAGTCCGACTCGCACTTGTCCGATTTTTTTGTTTGTATGTTTGTGAAACGGTTAAATATTTTATTTAGTCAAACCTACAGTCAAAAATAAAATTTAAATAACATTATATGGCGCCCGCAACTCCGTTACGCCAAAATTAATTTATCGCGCCGGAATCATCAATCATCAATCATCACACACAGCGGGATAAAAAGTATTCTGTGTCCTTTCCCGGGACTCAAAGTAGCCCCATACAAAATTTGAGCAAAATCGGTTCAGCGGTTTGGGCGTGAAGAGGCAACAGACAGACAGATACTTTTACATTAATATACATAATATAATATGAGTATAGATAATTTAAATACCATTGTATCGTATATCTGTGTTTGGCTCACTGGCTTTGAACATCGAAACAATATTGTATTAACTTAATCGGATGGACAGATAACTCATACAATACGTCGGCTTAATTGAAACACCGTTAATTTGCGTTGTGTTGTCGTTGGAGCTAAGCTAAGGCGACAGAAAACAATCGAAGAGGAAATTTTGTTGTTCGAAATTTGAATAAAACAATTTGCAAGATTTACGTAGTCGCTTGTTAATATGCAGTTGCGTAGAGTTTTAAATATAGCCTGTTAGTTTGGACTTCCTAAGGCCTAAGCTGTCGGTCTTTACTTGGTAACACAGAAGTCAAATTAAAATCTTTATTAAGTAGAGTTTAAGTGATTAAAACGTGCTTACTATTGATATATTAATATTCTTCCAAATTCATTTTAACGATTTTACTTGTTTCAGGTACCTCTGCAGAAGTGGCGACCACGAAAATGCTTCACAATTGCGTGAAAAAAAACGAAAGTGGACTCTTTACTTGGACGATAAATAACAAGTGTGAGCACATAAAATAAACTATATAAACTGATTTTTATGTAAGTGTGATATTTCTTAGGTGTGAAACAATAATTAAAATAAAGTAAATTAAATAAAACTGACTTATAAAATGTGATTTTGCGGTACGATTTACGGAACGTGTAATGAATAAACTGAAATTAACCCATCAGTCGTGGCAAAACGAGACACAATAGCTTTTTCATTGTTATCGCGGCCGGATGTGGCCGCTTGGGGCTTCATGAATTAAACTGATTGATAAAATGTGAATCGGTGTGATAAATTGTTGATATTGTGCGACATATTATGAGGTGTAAAATGGAGGCGATATCGAACATATCACTGGAGCGGGAGAGATTCCACTTCAATCACTTCCGGCCATCGAACATGCAAGACGTGGAGGTGAGAATTTAAGACTCCATCTAAAATCTGATCATTATCTACCTTCGTCATAGCTGCATGTACCATAGCCGTACCGTTAACGGGCTTTGGCCCATCACCCGCCCGTGGGACATGCTAAAGCTATCTTGGTACCCGCAGCGAAATTATCAGAAGAAATAGATTGAGTAGGAAGCTGTCTCAAGACTTCTTTATAGAACTGCCGATCAAAATGTATCTATGGATCTGATACTATCTGATATAAACGATAAATATGGAATTGACACTATACGTTCGACTAGAATAATGTCAATTCCATGCATTTCGGCAGTTATATGAAGAAGCGATAAATAAAAACGTCTTGGCTTCTGAATAATTTCGTTGCGGGTTCCAATATAGCTTTAGCATGTACCTCGGCCCTTTGGCTCCCTAAAATCAAAGGGTTTTCGTGGTTGGATACCGCTGTCGATCCTGGCAAACACAGCTGAGATAAAGTGGTGGGAACGTGTGGGTCAAAGCCCGTTAACGGAACAGCTATGGTATATTATACAATATACATATTATAAATAAAAAAATCGGCCAAGTGCGAGTTGGACTCGCGCACGAAGGGTTCCGTACCACTATAGAGCAAAAATAGGAAAAATATGTATTTTTTTGTATGGGAGCCCCCCTTAATTATTAATTTTATTTAAATTTTATTATTAATTATTAAAGTATAAATAAAACTGAGTATTTTGTGAACACTTCAGGTGGCTACCTGTTGTCATCATTGATACCGAGCAAAAATGTTTGTTGTATGGGAAATTAAATATTATTAAATATTAAATTAATTTTGTTTTTAGTATTTGTTATTATAGCAGCAACAGAAATACATAATCTGTGAAAATTTCAACTCTCTAGCTATTACCGTTCTTGAGTTACAGCCTGGTGACAGACAGACGGACAGACGGACAGACGGACAGACGGACAGACGGACAGACATCGAAGTCTTAGTAATAGGGTCCCGTTTTTACCCTTTGGGTACGGAACCCTAAAAAGGAAGATATTATAAATAAAACGCATCTATAACGGTTGTAACAGTAAGTATATTATGTGCCTTCAAAGAAATAAATTCGTAACCTGGTGGCGGACCTACGTAATTTAGTCGCGTTATGTCAATTAATTGCTAGTCGTGACCAAATTACGTAGGTCCACCGTCGACTCCGCCTATATTATGAATCAACTTTACTGTTAGAACATCATCTTACTTGTTGAGCCAAACGTTTGTTTACTTTTCCAACTACACATTTTTATGAGTGGTCTAACACGATGTGGTCTTTGCACGATTCCCGTCTTTTCCTTTATTTATTGTAGGGCAATTCCATATGTGACTGACTCTACATTTTATACGACTAGCCATCGACTAGCGTTTTATTTTGTCATATATTATGGTTACTATTATGTTGTTAATATCAATTTTAAGATGACTTTGTAGCAGATTGAACAAGTAAATAATACATATATAAACCACTAGCTGTTGCCCGCGACTTCGTCCGCGTTAACATAGTATAATGACAAAGATCGATAGTTTTCCCCTTTATGTGGTTCCTTATACAAAGGTTAAAACGGGACCCTATTTAAGAAAACGTCAAGCGCAAACGTCAATAAACTGTCATGTTTCTAAATCAAGAAATGACGGACTTTCATTCAAACTTTCAACCACAATTTCACCCGCTTGAGGTAAAATTTCCAAAAACGCTTAAATACCTATCCATTCATTTTTAATCAGCAGTCCAAAAATAAACTTTCATGTTTCTAACTTAAGAAATGACAGACTTTCATTTAAACTTTCAACCCCTATTTCACCCCCTTGGGGGTAGAATTTCCAAAAACGCTTAAACATGTATCCAATCATTTTTAATCAGTAGCCGAAACATAAGATTTCATGTTTGTAACTCAAGAAATAACGGACTTTCATTCAAACTTTCAACCCCAATTTCATCCCCTTAGGGGTAGAATTTCTAAAAAGGCTTAAATACATATCCATTCATTTTTAATCAGTAACCCAAAAATAAAGTTTCATGTTTCTAACTCAAGAAATGACGGACTTTCATTTAAACTTTCAACCCCTATTTCATCCCCTTCGGGGTAAATTTTCAAAATTCCTTCCTTAGTGGGTGTCTACTTAATAAAACAACCCTACTCACCAAATTTCGTGGCTGTAACTTTAACAGTTTTTGCTCAGCGATGATGAATCAGTCAGTCAGTCAGTCAGTCAGGACATGTCATTTTATAAGTATAGATAAAGGGACTTCGCTGTTATCAGGATAGGTCTTCATTGTAAAGTGCTGGTTCAAGACTGTGGCGTGGGAAGACGGGCGAGGAGAGAATAGTACGAAATAATACCACTTTATAATCTCTCTATATAATTATTCTTATTGAGCTTCTACTATTAGAGATTATGAAACAACGACAATTTGTCGTAATAATTTCCAATTGTAACTATGGCGTCCGCCAAACACGTTTTTTTTTTTTCTTCTTTTTTGGCAACTTGACACAAAGGATGTGTATGTTGTGCCACAGACAAGGTAAAAAGGTAAGGAATATGGCGGGAAAACCATATTCCTCCTATTATAATTTTCATCATCGTTTTCATGTATCGTCAGGTCTAAAGTCTAGTCAAAGTCTAAGTAAAAGTCAATACAGTCAAGGAGTCAAGTCGGTCGATTCAGTAAAGTAGTAGACGCTTTACTGAAACTTTCGATGGAGTTTTGGAGGGAACACAAAATAGCACGTTTCTGGATATTACATCACTTTCCTACACTTGTGCATGAACACGAATATCTAATGGTTAATATTCTACCAATATTACACACTAAAAACCCAGTTAACACAATTTTAGGAAAATAATATAAAAACACAACAGCACCCTTTTACATTCCCGGCAAAACTCTCACCAAACACGTTCAACACCAAAATCTACTCAGCACCATTTTCTTCTTCTCCTTCTTTTTTATTTACACAGATAATAGGTAGTAGACCATAGTTTATGGCCATATTCGGCCAGTATCATTTTAATTGGCCGCCTATTCAGTGTTCACCGTTAGGTTAGAGCAACAGCTCTATTTCGTTTGGAAATTACCAATTACAATATTAATCTACCAAAAAATCATATTTAAAGTAAAACTATTTCCGCAGCGCCGTCATATATACAAACAGTATGTAACAAAATATCATAAGCATTTAAAAGACTTAACGTGAGAACTAAGTCAGAACTTCATCACACAAAACCACACTCAGCCGAGCTCACGACATCATATCATAACTGGCAGCTTTGCTAGAAAAGTAATGCTTAGAAATTGTTGCTTACATTATGGTGCGTATCTATTTTTCTCACCTCCGGGCGGAAAACGTCAACTTTCTTCCCGCTGCGCTTACCGATGTTGCCGTTTTCCACCTCCATCGATGAGAAAAATAGTATACGCACCATGCGCAGTAAATAAGAAAGCCTCAGATCACATGTTACATACATGTAACATGTGATCTGAGACATTTCTTATTTTCCTGCCCTAGGTGCGTAATGTACTTACTATTCTTAGTTTATGGTAGACTTATACATGGAATTGTCCTGTAACACATTGAGAATGCTACGAGTATATCCCTCCCTCAAAGAGTTTATTATAATTTCAAATACTAAATACAATATCGAAGGTATTCAATAATGAATTAAACATAAAGATACATCAAGCATAATAAATAAAAGATATTCGCACCTGAAAATATCTGAATTTGAAACCAATTAAAAATAATGAGGCTTTTTATCAAACGAATTACATTCTCACTACGTATTTAGTAGGTACTTAACTTGATAAGGACTTATTTGATAACATCGAGCGTCGATCATACTGACGCCTACACAGAATGATTAAAGATGGTTGCTTTTATAATAATAAATACTAGAAGACGCCCGCAACTCCGTTGCGCCAAAATTCGTTTAACGATTTTATATTTTTTCCGGGATGACAAGTATCCTATATGTCCTTTCCCGGTATTCAAAGTATCATAATACCAAATTTTAGAAAAATCGGTTCAGCGATTTGGTCGCTAAGCGGTAACAGACAGACACATTTTCGCATTTATAATATTAGTATGGATCTTCAACAAAATTTGAAGATCTTCACTCAATAAATTAACGAGAAAATTGGTAATTAAATTATTGTAATTGAAAATAAAATTAGAAGCTTGCCACTAATGGCTTCGTTGGAATATCCGTCGTTGTGGTTACCAAGCCTTAGGGTGTGTTTCCACCGCGTTGCTAAGAATGCGTTTTTGAGAACCAATAGAATCGCTTCGTTTGTCTGACCTCGCTAAGCGCAGTGATTCTATTGGTTCTCAAAAACACATTCCTCGCAACGCTGTTTCGTTGCAAACGCAGCCTTAGGGTAAATTCAGACCGCAACGCGACGTCTAATAGTAGGGGAGGGGTGGGTGCTAATTTTGTAGTCACTCGAGCGCGATGGAGACCTAGTAGTTTTTTTACATTAGGTAAAACTGATAAAAAAATAATAAGAGCGTTTTTTATTTTAGCGATGGGTTCAGAAACTGCGGCCATTTTAAAGTTTCAAAAAAGAAAATATATTCAGAAAATTGCTTTTTTCGGTCAGTTATTATTATATTTTAGACAACAAGGACTAAATCATTTAGTTTAGTGCAAAATAAAATATCTCCGAAGTTTAGTTAGGAAAATATGAAGGTTTATTTTTTTATATTTTAAAATGTTCCTACAGGCTTACCTTATCTTTGAATCGTCAGTGTTTTTTATGGAAGCTTCTTTGGGGTATACTAATTACTAAACATCCCCTATCTTAATCTGACAGATCGGATGACATCTCAATATTAAAAAAAAAAAAAAAATTAACCCACCACGTGAGAAATCTGATTTCTATACCATGATGACTAGACACATGTTGGAAGCCTATACAAGCTTAATCTGACACGCTCGAGCTACTCCCAAAATCCCGTCTTCCCCTCCTGTACTATAAGTAGATAAAATTTGTACTGAATTGACAAAAAAAAACAAACAAATTTCAATTATTGCGTGAAACGTCTGAAGGCGATGCCGCTCGAGTTTCTTTTTGTTTCGACTTAACTTTATTTATTGCTTAAGTTACAAGACGGCCGGGCCTATGTAAATAGCAAATTTAATGTCCCTTATTTTGGCTACTATAGTTTATTGGAAAATATATTGTGATACTTTGATTTTGTTAGCTGTTATTATAACTAAACTATAATATACATAATATATGCTATAAATTAAAAACTAAAAAGCTAGCAATAACTGTTATTAAATATATTACGATTTAGGTTAGGTTTAAACAAATTAAGTTAGATGCTATCGCTATAATGATACTATGATTTGATGATTGTTTGATAGTGGCAGTTACGATTCCGTCACCTAAAGTATTATCACTTAGTTTTGGTACATCTTGTATTAATATTATAGTTTACTGTGAAAGTAGCACCTACTTGGCGCTAAAATACTATATTTTTTATATTTTTGGATAATTTTATGACGCTTGGGTGCTTACCAATACATAATAATATTATCACAAGTAATATTATACTATTTCAACGTTGCACTATCTTTCACAGTGAACTAACTCTGTACAGCATGACTGGTGAGACATGATCAATACTTAAGGAGAGTATTCGTTACTCGATTCTCATTAACAGCTACATTTACTCAGTGATCAATTGATATTATTTTTTTAATTTTTTTTTTCAACTAATATAATAGCCAAATATCACGTCCTCGAGTATTGAACATGTCTCACCAGTCATGCTGTATAAGGAACACATACATACCCTAAACACCTAAAGTATTATCACTTTGTGTTACACCACCCACACACGGGCCACCAGCCACAACCACAAAACGCCACTACCGGCATATTTCCTGTAGTTTTCATACATTTTATATGGACTCGCCGCAGACAGTTGACGCCCCACACGCCACAATTGTCCAATCTTCTTGCTTCTTGTGAGTTGTGGCGGCGTTTGTGGCTGTCGCGTGTGGCCCGTGTGCGGCGACACTAAATATTTGTGTGGTAATGGTGGCTTCTCACGGCGCGTGATATCACAAGCCGCGGCGCGCCGTGCCGGCTTGTACGAGCGAGCACGAGCCAACAGGCGAGCCCACGCCACCCGTTTTCACGGCGCGTGTCTCGAGCTGGCGCGTGATATAAGCGCGCTTAGTCGAGCCAGCCCGACCTACCCCTTCACACGGCGCGTGGCTCGAGCGAGCGCGGCGCGGCTTGTGATATTACGCGCCGTGAAAAGCCAGCTTTACAGTATCCCGGGCGGATTAAATATTTCCTTTGTACCCTGTGTGTGTTTTTGAAAGGCTCTAAAAGTCACTAACATAGGATTTAGCGGACGTATCTACATTTTGTATCGAAATACTGTTTGACGTCAACCCACATCTAAAACTCAACAAAATATTCTCTTTGAGCTTTTATTGGTCGCTAGCGGAAGTTGAATACTTCTATGAGGCATTTTGATTAGACATTGCGTCGTTTAATTTTTACCCTGATATTGCACATTTTTTTTTACACAAATACTTAAATGAAAAAGGACACCAAATCCGTGTAGTGTCTTGCTTATTATTTATTGTTATTTTAACAAGAATGAACTATTAGAGCGTCAATATTTTCTTGTTTGTGTTTTTAAATACCTATTGCGATGGTCCATGACATAAAATGACTGGCCAAATTCTGACTTGAGAGGTAATATTTGAATCGTATTGGCCATAAAACAACGCAACCGGTTTTTTTACGGACTTTTGTTTTTTTTTTATTAACGAGGAACCCTATTTTTTATATAAAAACTATCATAACTATACGTGGGAGAGTCATGCTTCGGCACGAATGGGCCGGCTCGACCAGAGAAATACCACGTTCTCACAGAAAACTGGCGTGAAACAGCGCTTGCGCTGTGTTTCGCCGAGTGAGTGAGTTTAAAGGAGGCCCAATCCCCTACCCTATTCCCTTCCCTACCCTCCCCTATTCCCTTCCCTTCCCATCCCTACCCTCCCCTATTACCCTATCCCCTCTTAAAAGGCCGGCAACGCACCTGCAGCTCTTCTGATGCTGCGAGTGTCCATGGGCGACGGAAGTTGCTTTCCATCAGGTGACCCGTTTGCTCGTTTGCTTGTACTGTTTCATAAAAAAAAATAAAAAAATATCATAATATTATATCCTGAGACTGGGACCCAAGATTAAATATCATGAAAATCGATTCATCGATATAGGCGTAATGAGAAAATTCCACAATATTACGAGTATATGGGCCATGAGTACAAAATACAAATCTAGAAAATATTGTATCCATACTAATATTATAAATGCGAAAGTGTGTCTGTCTGTCTGTCCGTCTATCTGTCTGTCTGTCTGTTACTTCTTCACTCCCTAACCACTAAACGGATTTTGCTGAAATTTAGTATGTAGATACTTTGAGTCCCGGGAAAACGTACGATTCCCGCGCGATAAACGAAATTTGGCGCAACCGAGTTGCGGGCGTCATCTAGTAGTACATAGTTCATAAATCATAAAGGTACAAGTTGAAAGCCGGCAAGAAGTTGCAGCAGATGACGTGTCGTCGCAACACTACTGTTTATATTATGTATTTCTATGAAAGTGTCGTTAGCTGCGCAGGGTATTTCATGGAAATACATAGAAACCAGTAGTGTCGCGAGGACACGTCGTCTGCTGCAACTTCATATTACTCGGCTTCCAACTTGTACCTTTACGTAGTTATGGACTAATGAGATAAAAATTGAAATTCTCATTATCTCGACTTCCTCGTTAAAATGTTATCATGTTTCTTAACAGGAAAAATTATTTTCCAAATGAATTACAGACAAACATTACCGTGGACTTATCAGAGGGCTGAGCAGTAATATGCCAGATATTCGTAAGCCTTAACGTTATTAAATAAGTAAATTAATTACTGTAATGTTTCGAGCACTTAGTTGTTTATTATTTTTGTTATACATAATTTAATCTAAATTCGGTCGTATAGGCATTACAAACAAGTAATTAGCATTCAGCCCACGTTTTTCGTTGATGGAATACGATCAAATTTAATTAAAAATGTATCGTTTTGTATGATTCCCTTTCAAGTAAAATATTTGAGTCGCATACCAAAATTTCAATTAATGCTTTCAAATTGATTTGTTTCGTTCTATAAATATTCTGTAAAATGTAAAATGTATAATTTACTAGATGACATCCGCAATTTCGTTGAGCAGAAACTCGTTTATCGCGTGGGAACCGTACATTTTTCCGCCACAGAAACTATCCTATGTTCTTTCCCGGGACTCAAATTATCTCCATACAAAATTTAAGGTAACAGACATACAGATATATACACTTTCGCATCTGTACTATTTGTATGGATTTTATTTTTCCATACAATATATTTCCTTAAAACGTTATTTAATTAATATTTACCGCTTTCCTAACTTAGGCCTAACTTCACCAACGTCAGTTAGTGTTAACAGCTTATTAAATGCCATGTATTCTCTTTCATTTATAATATGACAAACGAAAGAGATAACGTGATACTAGTTCGAGTTCAGTCGTTGGTGAAATTGGGCCTTAGCCTGGTGACAAAAGGACATACTTAAAGCGAAGTCGTCAAAGTCGAAAGGGTGCTTGAATCATTGAATGGAACGATACGCATAACGCATGGTTCCATAAAGGCTGTCACAGACAGAGCAGGTAATGTAAAAATGTATATTATAGCACGATACATCTTTCTATAGAAACAGCTATAATGTAAAAATATACATTATAGCTGTTGTGTGTGGTCTCCTGACGATTTCTATGGAAAGATGTATCGAGATGCATCGAGATGTATCGTGCTATAATATACATCTTTACATTACCTGCTCTGTCTGTGATAGCCTTAACAAAAGAGAAAAATATAAAATATCGTTTCTTGATTTCGTAGACCGTGCTACGCCGTAGCCTGGAGCTACGTCGTAGCACCGACGCGTGGAGCTACGTCGTAGCACCGACGCGTGGAGCAGCTGCTGTAGAACTACCAATACAATAACTTCTATTTCACCAACAATTTTAAAATGTACTCAATGTTATTATTGAAAATAAAAAAAAAAGCATTTTCTATCAACTGATAAAAGTGACAGCGTTTTATCTGCAAACAGCTCTATTTTGCAGTTGGAAAGTTGTTTCCAATATTCATTCTGTATACTCAGCATTGTCTTTTACTTTTATTTGGATATCATACAATTGTGGTTTAAGATTTGTGACAGATCATTACGTATACTAAATCAGTGGTGTATTGTATTAAAACCGGGAGTTGGAGAACTGTCAGGAAAGTCTGTGGACGCCCTTAATTACGGAAAATGACGAACGGCTTCGTTACCAATTATAGAGACTTTCTAATTGGTCGCGACCCAAAAAAAGTTCAATTTTACTGCCAAGCAATAACACTCCTGTTATAAGTTAATTTTAAAAAATGTATCCACGATGTGGTGCTTCATAAATGACCAGAAGAATTGAAGATGTGAGTGGACGAAGTGGGTAAATAACAATTTGAAAATGTTCGTTTTTAGGGTACCGTACCCAAAGGGTAAAAACGGGACCCTATTACTAAGACTTCAATGTCTGTCCGTCTGTCCGTCTGTCCATCTGTCTGTGTGTCTCCAGCCTGTAACTCAAGAACCGCTATTGCTAGACTTCTGAAATTTCCACAGATTGTGCATATCTGTTGCCGCTATAACTACAAATACTAAAAACAAAATAAATTAAACATTTAAGGGGGGCTCCCATACAACAAACGTGATTTTTTTGCTATTTTTTGCTCCATATAAATAACGGCACGGCACTTGAAATATTCACGAAATACTCAGTTTTACTCAAATAATTTATAATAAAATTAAAATAAATGAAATAATAAAGGGGAGCTCCCATACAAAAAACGCAATTTTCAGCCCATTTTTGCTCTATTGTGGTACGAAACCCTTCGTGCGCGAGCCCAACTCGCACTTGGCCGATTTTTTTTTGCATTTGCTTGCTTTGGGGCCAAAAAAAATTTGAAAACCTAAATGGGGATTCTATATACAACTAAATAAATTAGCTAGATGATTAATTAGATAAGTTACAAGGTTTGTTCAAATTATAAAGGAATTGAGTAATTGCTCTCATGTCGTAAATTATTACTGACCTACTTTATTCACTCATGCCTCCAATTATAAAAAGGTTTTTCCTCTTGTAGCGGAATCGCTAATTAATAAGTTAAGGTCACAATTCAAACTTATAATATTTCACTATTTTTAAACTGTAAAATTGTGTCTTATTTGTCTATGTTACCACTTGACAATTAAAAGAAGAGATGATTCGAATCATGGAAAAGGACTATAGATCCCGTAAAAAGTACAGTTCCTGCGCTATACCGCATATAATATTTTTTTTTACTTTGACGGCCTATGTGGCTCAGTTGGTGGGCTCTTGGTAACTCAAGCCGGGGGTTGCGGGTACGAATCCCGCCGACGGAACAAAAAGTTTTCAATGTTCCCCCAGGTCTGGTTGTGTATTAAATATATTATGTATAAATATAATGTGTATGTGTAATAATAATAGCTCCCACACCGGTTTCGGTGACGGTGGCCGGTTTCATTGAAACCAGGCCAGCTACGCAGGAGTAATTTTATAAAGTGCCCAAGTGTGTGCGCAGTACACAAGCGCACTCTCTATTCCTTTTACTCTCATAACCCAGTTTAACGGCAGACCGATACGACCGGCGAGAGATCAGGCGCAGGACCGACTTTTTACATGCCCATCCGACGCATGGATCATCTTACTTGTCAGACAATCAGGTGATCAGCCTGCATTGTCCTAACCAAACTTGGAAATATTATCATGTTTCCAACGCGGGAATCGAACCCACGACCTCCGAGTCAAGAGCCGCGATCTATACCACTAGACCACGGAGGCGTTGTGTATGTGTATTTAATATATTATGTATAATATAAAAGTATTAAATATAATATTTCCGTTGTCTGGTACCTTTAACACAAGTCCTTCAGGTACTTACCACGGGGCCAGACTGACGTGGTATGTGGTGACCATAGATATTATTATTATTATTAATAATAAAAAATATATAATTAAAACAAGAAGTTACGGACAACGTCAATCCTCCTAAAAAGTGTCGGATTAAAAATTTCATTTCTGCTTACATTATATTTCATACCTATCAGGATATAATTATAAAAACGGTCCCTTAGTTAATAATAATAAAATGTATTCCCTCGTCGTTCCACGTGCCATCAATAAGGAAAGTTATAATAAGGTCAAATATACCATGTAAAATATCATAGGATGAGATAAAAATAGTAAAAAAGCCCTACGTCGTGATAGACTAATATTAAATGAATATTAAACTTTATTGGCAATTTTAATTTCAAACTTTATGAGTTTTTCTGTTTTCATGACACGAGAATGTCAACAATAGAGTTAAAAAGGCACAAATTCAGATTGGTACAAAAAACGCAGATAATTAATACTTTTAGCGAGTAACCAATATCTTTCCTCTTAGGTGTACTACACATGGGAGATGGACTTCAACAGGAGTCTGCTGGGCGCCGCAACCCTGCTGGTTCCGAAGAAACCAACCGCATCACCGGTTTCCGCAACCATGCCGGTATGGGCACACAACTCCTGGGTGTGCGTGTTCGCCGCCATGCTGGCTGTGGCCATTGGGGGAAATGCCATCGTCATTTGGATTGTTACAGGTATTTTTATACTTTCAGTCGTCTAAAGACCTTGTTTCGCTAAATGCGTGCGATCCGCTACGCCTAAATTAGTTTATCGCGCAGGAACCTTACATTTTTCCGGGATAAAAAGTATCCTAAGTCCGGGACCGGGACAACGTATCTAAGCAAAATCGGTTCAGTGGTTTGGGTGTGAAAAGGTAACAAACAAACGGAGTTTCGCATTTAATTAGTAGAAAATTATGGATAACATTATGTGTGTAGATGTCACCGTAAGATTGTAAACACCGCGAGATTGTCAAATGACTAAGAGATGGATTGTAAGCAACCAGTTTTCCGGTGATTTTAAATTAATTATTTCGTATTTAAAATACCTTCAATGCCCAATGGTATGAGATGTATAACAAAAAACAAAATTTAGATATATTTAAAGTGCTGTTTGAATGTTCGGTTATTAAAATTAACCTAATTTATAATTCAAACTGCACTTTAAATATATCTAAATTTTATTCAATGTTATACATCTCAGGCAATTGAAGTAATTTTAAATACGAAATAATTAATTTAAAATCACCGGAAAACTGGTTGTTTACAATCCATCTCGTCATTTACAATCTTACGATGACCTGGTTATTTACAATCCATCTCTTAGTCATATTACAACATCGCGGTGTTTACAATCTTACGGTGACATAATATATATCTTTTAGGACTATAGCTTCGATACGTGACCCCGGTCCGGTGGGATCACCACAGTCACAGTAACATGGGCCAAAATCTAAACTATACTGATTAACAAATATAATGCTACGTTTTGATGCTTGCCGAGCCACGGCAAGCCTCCACAAGCCCGAGCGTGAAAACAGGTAAAATGGCTTGGCTTGCGTGAGCTTGCGGACGCTTGTAGACGATCGGGAGTAGTGTCGGTTTTTGGACAGAGATCAAAGGGCATTTGCGGCAAACGTTTGCGACGTGTTCACACGTTGGCTCGCGCTTAGTAGCCGCTGTGATCTCGCGACGAACGCACGTCATGCACAAAATGAGTGGCTGGTCGAACGAAGAGAGTTTATCGTTTTTGGAATATTACCAAACCAAAACGTGTATCTGGAACCCCAGGGATGTTAACCATAAAGATATTATAAAGTTCATTTGTTTATTAATTTATTTTAACCGACTTCAAAAAAGGAGGTAATCAATTAGACCCGTATGTATGTAATATTTCCAGAATTGCCCAATTTCCCAATTAAGTTTTTATGTTTGTGTTCGCATATCTCCGGAACTACAAGTCCGATTTGAGTTTTTTTTTATTATAAGTACTAGGTATTGTTTAACTTAGGGAACAGTGCAAGTTTCATCAAAATCGGTTCAGTGTTTTTGAGATAGGGAATTTTAATTCTCAATTACGTACAATTTTGGAGTCGGTTTTATCTTTTTAATTAATAGAATACATATATCTATAATATATCTTTTTAACTAACAATATTATGTGATGATACTTTTGGTTATAAGAGCATTAAAAATAATAGGAAACCAAACGTAATAGCCGACACAAGTTCGGTGTCCGCCATGCTTGGATGTACGTAATACACTGACGCGTTCACGAGCGTGAAAACGACTTACAAATGCAAAGCGAGATTTGTGGAGGCTTGTGGCTTGTGGCTCATCAAAACGTAGCATAATAAGATCTTTAGGGCCTGCTCACCAGTTTTTAATATGTGCTGGATAGGCTATCCACAACTTATCTAATAAATTCTTTATATTCTATCTGTTACACAAATTATGGATATTATTGGATAGCCTATCCGGCACGTCTTATTAATAAGTTGTGAAACAGGCGCTAATATTGTTCCGAAGTCACCCGCGTAGCATCTGTCAGATAAGTTGTGGTAGCCTATCCAGCACTTATCAGTAAGTGGTGAAGCAGGTCGTAAGGGACATTAGGAAATGATTTCTTTATTTTCTAGCGACATTGAGGTGTTAGTAAAAAAAACGTACAAGGAAAAGTAACGTAGTTTTGGTCAATGTAAAAATGGCCACAACGTCCTGAAATGGGTCATGCATTTGTCTCGACGCGACGTGTCTATTATTTGGGATTTCTCTTGGGGTTAATATATTTTTTTCTCAATGGGGTATACCTCTTTTTAGAACCCGCGCGTGCAAAATTATTTTTCAATAATATCTGGGAAACCCATAATATGCTATGTGTGAATCTCACAAAGTATATTATTTCATTTTATTTTCGGCGCGGGGTAATAAACACAGTATAATAACATAAATTTGAGTTAAGTATCTCTACACACTGAACTTTTTTGGACGGGTCAACTGTTGACGCTATTGTGTGATTCAAAATAACTTTACATAGCAGAATTATTATGCAGGATCATATTGCCGTAATACTTGTCCTAGTGTTGCACAGAATTTGATCTCAAATACCTACATGGCTGACGCTACTACTTACGTAATTATTTCTTACGCCTTACGCCTTGATTACATCGTACACCTACTTAGTAGATATGCGAAATAGTGCCCTCGGCCGAGCACATCAGCATACCGAGTGCTTGGCCGAGTGGCCGACACTAGGACAAGTATTACGGCAATGTGATCCTGCATAATAATTATGCAGGATCACATTGCTTGACTTTTAGAAAATGTCATTTTATTCGTGTTTTATCGAATACCGAGCAAAGCTCAGTCAAATAGCTAGTATTGTGTAATTCAAAATAACTTTAAATAGCAGAATTATTCTCCTATTTCAAGTTGTTTTGAATCACACAACAGAGTCAACAGTTGGCCCGTCCAAAAAAGTTCAGTGTGTAGACAGTGGTCTTGCCAACTTGACTACACCTACTGAGTAAGTAGGTGTAGTCAAGCCCTTATTCGTTGAGGTCCTAACAGCTGTAATTATTATTATTGACGAAGATTCGGTTATTATATTTACAACTTACATAGCAGAAATTGTTTCCTTATTACACAATGAATCATAATTATTATAATATAAGTTGAACTCAGCGCTTTGAAGCTCCTATGTAGTGTTAATATTTCAAACTAATTGGAATACAGTTAATTAAGAGCATACGCTAAGACAATTTTTCCATACAAACGTATTCCCCAATTTACTCTCTGGACAATGCGCCTAGACAAATGATTTTTATATACAATATTGGGATCTGTGAAAGCTATGCCTCCACGTTAGATTTTTTTTAATTTACTAATAAATAAATAAATATGACCCTTCGAAATTCACAAAAAATGACTGCCCCATACCCCGCCAATCGACCGATCATAAAACAAATTTCAAGGATCTTTAAGAAAAAATGAAAACGTACAGGCAAAGAGGCACTCTTCCTGCAGATATTTAATGAAAAAATAATTAGACAGGCTCAATTTTGAAGGAGGAATCTGAGGAATACGGGACCTCAATTTACGCTAAAAAATAATTATTTTTTTTTCAAATATTTTTTTTTAAAATATATTTTTTATACTAAATAACCTTTAGACAAAACGATAAACCATTTACAAAAATTATTTAAAATATTTTTTTTACTTTTATTTTTTTTATCCCGATACGTAATGTAAAAGACGCGAGTCATTGATATCAAATTTAGCGCGCTTAATAACATAAGGTCGTAAACGACCATACTGTACGGTCGCGGCAGTTTTTAACCTTATGCTCTTTCCAACCTATCAAGAACCATGACATTCAACTCTCTCAAGTAACTCAGAACTTTGACCTATGATCTCTTACCTAGGCTAATTTAATCCTTCGATCGCGGATTCTTGGAAATGCTATTGTATTCTAGAGTTGTCTCGATCACCGGTACTCGTATGGACCTTAATGGGTTAAAACTTTAATCCTAACTCATGTACAAAATTGTAAGTAACTTTCTGAGCATGAGTAACAACTTATTTATCGATTAGTTAAAAAGTTATTCGTAAGGAACAAAACTGATATTGTGTGATATGCGGATGCACCGTCTTCCGCAATCTCAGGAGTCAGGCTTTCTATCGAAATTACAGACGATGCATGAAAACTTCCGTACGTAAAACTATGGTAATAAACTTACGTGTAAAATGTTAAGTTCTTAAAGTGTTCTTATTTCTCTAGACTCTATGCATTTTGTAAGTATTCTTTAACACTAAGCAATAATACCACCAACAACAACACTTTTCTTACATGAAATCTAACACAACACAAAGTTTAAACAAAAAAATAATAACACATTTTCCGTGTAATGCAGAACGATGATTGTTGATGGACAGTACCTAGATCTGCAATTATCGCTTTTTATCTACTACAGACGATACAGTATGAAAAAACTAGCAATTAATTACTTACGTGAAAAATGTTGAATTCTGATTTTTGAATGTGCTCTCTATGCATTTTGAAAATAGTCCATATCACCAATCAATAACACCACCAATAACAACACATCTCTTTTTACACGATATCTTACACGACACGTCTTATTTTTTTAACGCAAACAAATAAGAAATAATAGTTAATTAATTTACATTTTACACATTTAGTTATCACAATAATACGTTTTAAAAAGATCGTAATACGCTTATTAATTAAACATAACTCAACGGACAACCTTCAACCTCAAGATGCAAATTGGAACTAAAGTCTAATTATGCGAAAAGCGTCTTTAAAAACATGTATCGACCTTCGGTAAATTCAAAGATACCCACGGGACGGCCAGACCGCTTGGCGGCAACGTCAAAGGCGCCGCCGTACGCGCCGCCGGCCGCTCTGTAGATGTACGACGCACGTGTCGCTAATCCATTTCAAGGACAATCTGTGTATGTAATGTAATGTAGTGTTGTACCCTATAAATTCAAAACGATGTAGTCGATATTTAAATTACCATTAAATAATAAAAATTATAACTATTATTTACTAGATCCACTATTCTCATTTTTAAAATTAACTCTATTAAGAGGTTATAAATTCAGAAAGTTTTTATCGGGATACATAGTCAAGTTGCATTCGATAATTTCGATTGCAACATTACCGTGATAAAGTGATTGATAAGCCATGGCACGCGTTATGCGCGTCTACGTACGCAATGAAAATACTTTAATAATAAGTACCTAATTAATTAAATAACTTTTAATTACTGTCGCTATTCTTAACATTGAGTAGGTATTTGCTTATTTTTAGTTTGACTACAAATCAAAACGTACTCGTATGTAAAACAATACGATTTATCGATAAAAATTATCGATAACTCAAAATATGCACAGGGATACATCCCTATTATTTTACAAAGTTTTTTATTCAATTTTGTTCAGTCGGCTGTAAACACGCGCCGCGCTGTGTACTGTGACGTTTTTGTTTAAGTTTTGTAATTTTATGGATGTTTGTAATTAATATTTTTTCTATGTTTGTAATTAATAACGGGCCGTGACATGATACGTGTCCGATGAATGTGCGATGAAATGTGAATGAACTTTTAATACTCGTAAACCTTTATGGAACGGGGGTGAACATCGCGTCGTCGTCGATAGACGATAGTGCGGTTTAAACAGTGCAGTAAAAAGTGTTTAAAGAATTGGAATGTCTCCTGTTTACTTTTGTTTCGTGTTGAAAAACTCTGCAATCTACATTGAGTTAGATGGAGCACAGCTCGAACTGCATTTCATAAAAGCAGACAGCTGATCACAGGTCAGTGAACATGTTATCAAGTATTTTTTCCATAGATAGGTGTAAGTAACTGGGTATTGTATTTTTACAACCTGATTCGGATGTGAATTATGATTTCTTTTCCTTTTTGGCCGGAAGTAAAAACTGAGTATTTTTGAGTAATAAACTAATAACATAAGAAACGGTAATTAATAAATTTTAACATTATGTTCATTAATAATTATTACAATATTGGTGGTTTATTCACTACCGACGGGCTAGGGCACACCACGATCAGCTGTTTTGTCTAGCGCAGGGCCGCGCGCGCGGGACTCGGCGCGGGCCGGGCGGCGCGTGGGGGCTGACTCGGCCCGAGGCTCCACTGGCGTGCGATATTATCGCGCATTTACATCAGCGTTATACATTGCGTGTTGAAAATTTTGACTATTTTAAAAACTGGCGATTTAAAGAAAATTACTTGCACCAATGGATATATCTCATGCCCTATAATAACCCCACGAAGCTATCGGAAGCGGTCTTTTGACACCCTGTATATATATATTCATATATATATATATATATATATATATATATATATATATATATATATATATATATATATATATATATATATGATTGGAATCTCGGAGTCGGCTAGTTTTTAGTTAGTTTTTAGTAGCTAGTTTATTCATTATGCGACCATAATATTTTCTACTCTTTCTCGTACTGGTAAATTTCGTATACGAAGATAATATATTTTACTGAGTGATATCCAACCTAGGGATTGCAAAAACCGAAATTTAAAACCATGGGAGAGCCATGCTTCAGCACGAATGGGCCTGCTCAACCGGAAATATTTTTCCATAAATACCACGCCCTCACAGAAAACCGGCGTGAATCCCCTCAATCCCCTACCCTATTCCCTTTTAAAAGGCCGACAACGCACCTGCAGCTCTTTCTTCGTTGCGAGTGTCCATGGGCGACGGAAGTTGCTTTCCATCAGGTGACCCGTTTGCTTGTTTGTCCCCTTTCATTCATTCATATCAGCCTATATTCGTCCACTGCTGGACATAGGCCTTTCTCAATGAACGCCAAGATGACCGATCTCCTGCTACTCGCATCCAACATGGACCCGCAACTAAACGGAGATCGTCGTCCCACCTAGTTGGAGGTCGACCTACACCCCGATTTCCCAGCCTTGGTCTCCATTCCAGAGTAAGTTACTCCAGCGATCGTCTGTTGTCCCCTTATTAGTAGTTAATTTGCATACTATTAATTAGTGAGTGTTACGATCCTGTATTTTATCATGAAGACCGTATCATTGTACATTTCACTCTAGCAAATAAATTATTATTATTATTTTATAAAAAAAAATATCCTCAAATCCTGGATTTTTTGAAGTTTTTTTAAATATTTATGGTAAAAGGTTTTGCCGTTTTTTTCCTATCACATATTTCTGTACTACATAAGTACTAGTAATTTATTGATTCGGCGACCATAATATTTTCTACTCCTTTTTTGGAATACGAAGATCATAAATAATAATTATATTTTACTGAAATACTTGGCGTAAAAATATCAAGCGAAGTCCAGTTCCGATATCATCTAGAGTCTAGACTCTAGAGTCTAGACTCTAGAGGGTAAAGCCAGGTTAGCCTCGAAGAAGCTTGGTGCTAGGCAGTATTTTAGTCCGGACCAACGCCTACAACTCTACAAGGCCTCTTATGGAATATTGTTCTCATCTGTGGGCAGGTGCACCAAAATACCAACTGCTCCCTCTGGATCGTATCCACCGAAGGGCCACTCAAATTGTTTACTGCCATAGTGTTTCAAACAGCCTGGACCCCTTGGAATTACGCCGAGATGTAGCTTCACTCTGCACCCTCTATCGGTTAATGTTTCACGGGGATTGCTCTGAGAAATTGTTCGGAATCATACCTCCTGCAACTTTTCGCCATCGCCCCACGCGAAAAATATACCATCCTCATCACCTTGATGAGTGGCAGTCTTCCAATCCAACGTGCGTTTTTCGCGTAAGTTTCTGCCGCGCACTGTAAAACTCTGGAACGAACTGTCACCAGCAGTATTTCCGGACCTATACGACCTGCAAACCTTCAAAAAGAGATCGTATTCCCTCTTAAAAGGCCGGCAACGCACCTGCAGCTCTTCTGATGTTGCGAGTGTCCATGGGCGACGGTAGTTGCTTTCCATCAGGTAATCCGTTTGCTCGTTTGCCCCCTTATTTCATAAAAAAATATAAAACTCGATTCATTTTATTAATTAACCGACTTCAAAAAAAAAAAAGACTGGAGGTTATCAATTCGACGCGTATGTACCTATGTAATATTTCCAGAACTGCCCAATTTTCGTATAATATTATGTTAGTCTATATCAGCGTCTGAACAAATGTGCCAAATTTCAAAAGTGTATGTATGTATGTCAGTATGAATGTATAATAATATATGTTTTTATGTTTGTGTTCGGATATCTAGAATTACCATTCCGATTTCAGTAATTCTTTTTTTGCTGTACTAAGTATTGTTCAACTTAGGGAATAGTGCAAGTTTCATCAAAATCGGTTCAGTAGTTTTGGAGATAGGGAGTTTTAATTCTCAATTACGTACAATTCTAGAGTCGGTTTTATCTTTTTAAAATACAATTATTTTATAAAACGTATTAGCCCTTTTCTCATAATTTTATCTACTTACTAATAATAATAAAAAAGAAAATCTGGATTTTCTAAAATAAAAATTGGGATTTTTCGTACCCCCAAAAAATCTGTATTGACTGGATTTTTCGGATTTCTAAGTATCCGGATTGCAATCCCCAATGTAATCCAAGCAGAGTCCAAAACGGAAAGCTGAAAATCAAGTCCGTAAACAATAGCAGAGACCAGCCATTTATTATTCTATGACAATAGCCAAAGTCAAATTACTAAATATAGGACGAGAAAAGTTAAAAATTCCAATTTGCAAACGAAACACAGCACAACGCTAACGTGAATTATATCCACAAAATATTCCTTCGATCGTGGAAAAACGAGACACAATAGCCTTTCTATTGTTATCGCGGTCGCATGCGACCGCTTGGGGCTCGAAGGAATATTATGATCACAGAATACAAATTACTCTCGGAGATTATGATTATTATCTCCAAGCGGACTGCGAGCTGCGCGGGAATGAGGGGCCCACAAGGTGAGACGGGTGGGCGGTAGCGGCGCACGCACATAGACATAGAACACTCACACACATGTACACGGGCCCGCGCAGGGTGGAGCGCGATGGCAATAGTTTCTTCAAATACCTATTTTTGAAATTCTCATGTACCCGCGTTTCCTCTAAGTAAGTTACATTTAACAAGGCCTGACACGTTACGCTTAGGGCCAACCCACACGTACCACAACCACACGACAACCGCAACCACACGACAACCACACGACGTGGTCGTTCGTATATTTCGTATTGTAAAGGAACTGGACCATTCACACGTACCTACCACATTTTGCAGTCGTTGTCGACCACTTGTCAGATAACTTGTCAGAAGCAACCACGGCCGACCACATTGCAACCACATCGCAACCACGTCTCAACCACATCGCAACCACAACGTTGCGTCGACACAACGACAGTGCGCGCACACCGCCCGTGCTCTTCCCCCCCTCCGTTTCATTGACTTTCGTACGTAACCACATCGCAACCACATCGCAACCACTGGCGACAACGCAACCACGTCGGCATTTTGTCGGTACCAAAACGCAACTACAAAAAGCTGCAGCGACACCAATGACACGTAACCACTGCTCGACGACATTTTGTCGTTGCGATGTCGTGTGGTTGTGGTACGTGTGGGTTGGCCCTAAAATGTTTAAGTTACGCGTAAGCTTAAGGCGACGCCTTGATAATAATTTGGGCTGTAGCGATGTCGATTTTTCTCGGCAATGACTATAAAGCTGTGAAATTAAAGTTCATTGTCAGTATTCATCATGTCTTTGTCTTTGAATTACCCATAGCATAACACGATTGGTCAACTTTTATAACACAGAATAATCAATCGAAAAGACCTTTGTAAAAAAAGGGATTCCTATTTTGCCAACAGATGAGAGTGATTTAAGCTTCCAAAATTTGTACATGTATTGGTTCAAGCATACACTTGAATTTGCCTATAGCTTATATGAATTAATGTATATTTTATGGTTTTTAAATTACGCGACAAAAACCGTTTTGTCGCTTACGCCCATAGATATCAGAAACAACCTTACGCCCTTTCCATTTTTGCTGCTCCATTGCTTGTTTTCTCTGAGAGGCCGGGCCGGCCTCTCATAGAAAACAAGCAATCTAAAACATATCCAACACGGTTTTTTGCTTTAATCTTCCAATCGCCAATTCTTGGAAATCTTTTGTTAACGCGGCCCACTTGGGCCTTACGCGGATTGATAGGTTAACGCGGCGTCACCTTAAGCATGCAATGCGTATTGCGTAGGTGTGAGCTTTCCAGTTTCCAACCATCCCAAAAAGTGCACAAGGGCGCTAAATAATAATTTTTCGCTTCAAAAATAACAAAACACGTTATGACAGTGAGCAACAAAGTTACAATAGTCTATGTCAGTGAATTAATAACATGAATATTATTACTGTCCTTTGCATTAGTTTATCCTAAAATTATTTAAAATAGAAAACATTTCTCAGATTTCTTTAAAAATAACTAATTCCAAAAAATACTAATTTATTCCAGCGGGGCTGAAAAGGCCACTTTGGAGAATTATATTATGATCATAATGTGATTCATTTCAGCTCTTCCACTCACGTACGCACGTTTCACGTAATTTTCTCCTCAATTTTTGGCTTGACATGTCATATTACTATTATTATTACTGTTTAAATTCAAATTCAAATTCAAATTCAAATCGTTTATTTCGGACAAATTACGTATAGTCCATATTATTATAAATTGAAAATTACAATTAAACTAATTAATAAGTAGTACAAAAATAACACAATTAATGCACAACAAAACATAATTTTACAAATTTCAGTGTGCATGCATTTGATTCCATTTTATCATGAATGGACAATCAGTGTCCATTCGACTCGCAATGAGTTGTAGGTAACTGTTGGAGGTGCCGCGTAATCTTCTCATCAGGGATGCGGATCTTTTTCGCATTATTGCTGTAAAGCCGTCCACTCCGGCGTCCGCGAACATCCCTGACGCGCTACAGAATCGCGGCAGCCCCATCAGTGCCCGAAACCCATTATTATATTGGACCCGCAGGGCACTATAAGCCGCTAGCGTATGTTTGACCCATAGACTGCACGTATAGAAAGCCTGACAGTAGGCACGAAACAAAGTAACCTTCACCTCTGCAGTGCATTTAGCAAACCTACGAGCCAACATATTCGCCCTGACTGATAGTGCCCTGCGTTCCCTCGACATGTCCAGGTCATCTGCCAGCGACTCAGTGACCCAGTGGCCCAGGTACTTTACGCGCTCGACTCTTCTGAGCGGCTCGTTGTTCAGTGTTACGCTCGGCATAGAGTAACTCTTGGTTCCCGCCTTAAACACGAGTATCTCGCTCTTGTCAGTATTGTACCTGAGCCCATGCGCCTCCGCGTAACGCTCGCAAATTCTTATAAGGCGCCTAAGGGCACTGACAGATGGGCTCAGCAGTACCATGTCATCAGCGTAACTTATACTATTGATGCATTTACCATCAATAGAGCAACCCACCCCGGTACTGCTGAGCTCTCTGATCAACGAATCCATGTATAGGTTGAAGAGTCGAGGAGAGGTTCGTCCACCCTGTCGAACTCCACTCTTCAACCTATACACCTCAGAGAGTGCCCCGGGCCAACGTACATAATTGGCTTGGTTGTTGTACCAAAACTTAAAAATTGAGATGATCTCGGGGAGAATATTAGTTTTATTCGACATTTTTTGCCACAGCTTATCGTACTGGACAAGTTCGAAAGCCTTGGAAAGGTCCAAGAAACACGCATAAATAGGCGTGTTTCTACTGGTGTAGTAATGGACAGTGTGCTTGACAATTAGTATCGCGGACTCCGTAGACAGCTCCGGTCTAAAACCGAACTGCGCGTCGTGAAGGTGAACGGTAGATTCCAAATGACTATCAAGTACACTGTCCAATACTTTGGCTATAACCGTCGCAAGTGATATAGGCCTGTAGTTACCCAGACTAGACACATCTCCCGTTTTGTTCTTAACTATGGGGACAACTACAGTCCTCATCAACTCCTCGGGCAAGTACGAGTGTCCTATACATAAGGTGAAGAGCATGGCTAGGACCCGGGGCAAATGAACTCCAGCATACTGTAAATGTTCAATGCTGAGTGAATCATGTCCCGGGGATTTCATTAAAATGTGATTGCAACTATAAAAGCCGGCAACTTATATTAAAATATGAAAGTAATATTAGGTATAAGACTAATGACTATATGATATGAATGAACAGTAGCTTTTAATAAAGTTCGTATTTAGTCACAGAGTGCTAAGTTTCGTTATATTGTTTGTTCAACAAACAAAATAATAAATAAAATAGTTTCGTAATAAAGCGAGATCCGCTGAAAGTCATAGTTTTATAAAGTAATAAAAGGGTGGATTTCCCAAACCGCTTTTTTGCGCGGCAAGGCTGAAAATTACTATCCTATTTTTTTAAGATAAGATTTTTATTTTTGATTTTAAAAGTAAAACATAATGCTTATAATTTGGCCCCGTCGTTATTTTTTAAAAATAATAATTATTTTCCAAGATAATAAACATAAAAAAGTGATTTCCAATTTTGGTGGCCTGTCGTCGACCTATTTTACTCAATATCTAGACCGATTTACAAAAAACTTGATACTGTATTGGATTTTTATCTTTATGTAGTCGTTTAATATAGTTGACTCTTGATAATATATGAATTTTATTGTACTAAGTTCTGTAGTTGAGTTTTTATGACACAGTTTAGGTCTGTCGCGGAGACTTTACCAATTTTGGTGTCATTTACGAAACATTGTTTCTTCAAAATACCATTGATCCCTTAAGCATAAAAAATACGCCATTCACATCATTCAGCCACACGCTAACCCGTTTAGGAGGTGGCTGTGGGCTGGGTTGTACCAGTTTCCAGCCAGAAATGAAAGAAAAAAGTTTTATCACAAAACCCCCGATATTACACCAAAATTGCATATTTTGGTGTGCTTAAATTATCCTACTTGTGGCAATAATATCATGTTGTTATTTTGAATATCGGTAGAGTTTTGGTTTGTTTATAGTTAGGTTAATGTGTCATAACTTTAGTGCACGTCGTTTTTTTTTTAAGATTATTTTTCTCGCAAATTCCAATTTTGGTGGATAAATTTTGGTGGGTAAGAGGGTGTGTAAAACATTATTTTTACAAAATACCATTGATTCTTGAAGCATAAAAAATACGCCATTCACTTCATTCTGTCACAAGCTAACTCGTCTAGGTGGTGGTTATCGTACCAGTTTCCCGTAAACACCTAATCTCTAATTTTGGTGGAAACAAAAATTTCCATCAAAATTATATAAAAAATGTAAGTTGTTGAAATCCACTCAAAATTCGCGAAAGTTTTACCCCGAAAGGTTTACTCTTATTTTTGAACTAATAATAATTCGGACTAGATAAAAACTTGGTATGGAGATAATTCGTGTTCTGGTAAAAAAGGATAGTCTTTTATACTTGCAAAATATTATCCTGTCTCTCACATTATCTCTATCCTATCTCCCATTCATAATCCAGAGTGTACGTGTAAAGTCACAAGCGACATCAAGTAGATTGCAAAAATGTTTGCTATAATTTTAAGTTTTAATTTTTTAAGTTTGTTAGTTTCATAATAATTAGTATTATCTCCTGGCTTGTTAAAATTTCTTAGTTTTCTTTCTCAGTTCTTCATTTTTAGTTTCTTTGTTAGGCTCAATTTACACCGCCGCGAAATGGAACGGAATGGAAGCGTCAAAGCGCTTCATGCGAGAAAATTGACATCGGAGAATTCTCGAGAATTCCGCGGAAGACGCGCGTCCAAGTTTTGGATCGTATTTAATTTGTGAGTTATACTGTGTACATAGTTAATTGAGATATGTACAGTTTCGTTGCAAAAAGTCGCCTCCGTTCCATTCCGCGCCGCTGTAAATTGAGCCTCAGTGTTCTTCCCTGATTCTTAGTATTAAATTAATTAAATCTATTTGTTGTAGCACATCGTCGGATGCGAACAGTGACCAACTACTTCCTCGTCAACCTGTCCTTCGCCGACCTGATGATGGCATCACTCAACTGCTTGTTCAACTTCATCTACATGCTACACAGGTGAGGCAATATTAGCCCTTAGAGTTATGAAGTTAATGCTATGCTCGTACCAGCTGAGATAATGTTGCTCTTTGAAATGAAATAAGTGCCAATACCTCCTAAATATAGGTGCTTATTTTACAGGAGAAGGAAAAATACTACGTTTTTTTTTATTTAATTTACAAAATTTTCATATATAATGTTTAATAAAATAAAAAAATAAAAATGTTTAAAAAGTTGTGATTTAAATAATATCACGTATTATTGTAAAACTGTCAATTATATTGAATTAAAAAAAAAAAACTTAATTTCTTCAAAAATGTTAGTTAGGACTTAGGAGGTATGATAAGTAGATCGGTATAACCAGGGTGGACAGAACTCTGCTAACTCTGGTACCAGAGTAGACAGAACTAAGGAGTACCTCGACTTCGAACAATCGGGCGTATCTACGCGAGTTAAACGCGAGTGTCACTTTCGATGCTTTCGACATGTTTCACAATGCTGAGCGCACTAATTTTAGTAGTAGCCGCACGCCGGCCGACATGACATATTACTACGTCAAACGTATAAATTTCAAGATCTCTTCTGAGTCGGCCTACTCATTAGTTCTGCCAACTCTGGTATAATATAACCGTGAGTGTAATGAACCGTCTATGCATGACACGTGACGTGACACGTGGCAGCATGTACCCTTTTATTTGTGTCTTTGATTTTATAAGAGACGGTTATGGTAAGCTTATAAGCCGCTTACTTTACATTAGCTTAGATGCAGCCCCGGATTTATAAATAGGCCGTTGTAGGCCAAGGGTCCTTGGCGGACGCTTAGCGTCGCTCCCCTAAATTCGTTTATCGCGCGGGAACCGTACATTTTTCCGGGATAAGAATTATCCTATGTCCTTTCCTGGAGCTCAAAGTATCTCCGTACCAAATTTCAGCAGAAGCGGTTCAGCGGTTTGGGCGTAAAGAATTAACAGACAGACTACACTTTCGACGCATTTATAAATATTAGTATGAAAGTATGGATGCAACAAAAGAAATTGAAAATACTTTAGAGTGTGTACGTGTCCCTTATATAGAGTTCACTGTGAAAGTAGTTTAGTTTGTAGTTAAGTGCAAAGTTTAGTAGCTTAGGGCCTAAACATCACTTTGTTCTGTTACATCCTGCATACATTGTCCCATCTCTAGGCTATTAATCTGACACCCACCCCACATTTCCCGTGGATCTGTCAGTAGCGGCGTAGAAAGGAACACGGTCGGGTTTTAGTGGGTAGAGCTGCCACTTACCATCTCATCGGTCGCAGCGAGTCCCACATACCCCGGTTGTCCTCCCCAGCACTGCCGGGGATGCATAATAGCATTTCCCGACCCAAAAAAAAACCCCAGTGAATCTCGTTACATTTTCCCATTTTGTTCCAGTGACTGGGTGTTTGGCGTCCGCTACTGTCAGCTGAGCAACTTCATCGCGAATGTGACGGTCGCCGCCAGCGTGTTCACTCTCACGGGAATCTCCTTCGACAGGTTATCATTTGGGTCGCTTTTATTAGGGTTCCGTACCACGCCGTTGGGTTTTTAGATCACCTTATTTAAGTGGGTATGCCTGTCGCAACCTATATTAAGTCCCTATACTAAGTTAGCCCCTCCCAAGACTGCTGGGGATAATATGTTAAATGCATTTCCACAATGAAAAAAGGATTCCGTTTAAAGTTTTTTAAAAGACATTTTACACCTGATAAATACTCTTTTGGGTCCAAGACAACAAAAAAACATTTACGTTTATTTTAGCTCGATATCAATAAATAGTACGCACCTCTTCGTGCGCGAGTCTCACTCGTATTTGCCGTACAAGCCACGTAACCTAGATCATCTGAAATCTAGATGGAAAATATTTTAGGTGTAAGTCTCGTGGGCCGTGACATTATAATATCACCTTTTTTTTTTTTTTGAGGAGGGGAAATACGTTACGTATCCCCCACCCCTTCGGGGGAAGGGGCGGGGGTATGTGGGACTCCCTACTAGAGGTCTACCCACTAAAACCCCCCCAGCCCTCCGTCATGCGCCTAGTGCGGAAGGGACGGGTACCGCAGAGCAATTATAATATCACCTAGATGGAAAGTGTTTTCATTTTGAAATTCCGTGACACTTAATTGTTTTGTGCGAGGTATAATGCCAACTATTTGGGTGGGCAAAGAGTGAAATTAAGAAAATGTGAACGCACATTTTTGTTTTGCGTACGCATATTTCGACCCGTGTCACTGTTAAAAGTGACTAGAATAAGTTTCGTACCTTTTGTCGGAGCTATGTTATTAATTTATTAATTCCAAGAATTATATTCTTATTGCGGCATCTAATTCAATAAAATTAGTATCAAAATGTTTATATTTATATTTTATAGTACTGTTACAATAAGATTATTATTTACAATGTATTCATTCTTATCAACGATAAAATAAAAGAGTATTAATTTGTTAATCAATGTCTCAAACTTAAGGGCCGTTTCACACCGGAATGGCAGCGGCCGGCAGCGGCGCGAAGAGCACTTTTAGTGTGAAATAATTTTAAACTTTATTTACATACTTATAACAACTAGTATCGCTTGAAAACTTCTAAAAGTAAAAGGTCGCGCGGCCGCCCGCGGCGCCTCGAGGCACCGCGAGCGGACGCGGGCAGCCGCTAGTCTGATTAACAAGTGCCATTTTCGTCAAAACCTGATCTCATGCACCGAAAATTATGATTTTGATCTCATTCGATTCGGAATACCATCTAGAACATTCTATCAAAATTCCAAGAGGGGCTGAAAAAAAAATACAATAGTTACAAACAATTAAGTAAACATAAAAAGAAGGGTTTGGATTTTTTTTAATATTTCGAAAACTATTTGAGATAATCAAATTTTGAAAATAGATCCTTAAAGAACAGGAAATTTTCTAAAAAAATCTTAGATCCAGGAACCTTACCAATAATTCTTATAGCTTTAAATGAGCGGCGAAAGTAACGGTAAAAACGCGTAGTTCGGGTTTCGCGTGAATTGCCGCAATCTGCCACGCGAAATAAAAAATATATTTTAACTGATTAAATATTAATATAAAGAAATAAAAAAATTGAGTACTAAGTAGACATATCAATAAACAATAATCCGTCAACAAAAATAAATTATCACAATTTGTTTAAATGTTATGCTTTTGTTAATTTGTTAATAGTCACCATTTTAATGTTAACAAAAATTAAAAAAAAACGCTGATTATTTCTAAACAAGAAATCTAGAAATTTTTATTATTCTTTTGAGCTAATCTTAAAAGGGCTTAGAAGAGATATCCGGTGGAAAAATTCAATAATTTTGATTTTTCACTTTTTTATGAACAATCAAAGGCATTCATGAAATTTTCATGTAAATAAATCAATTACGTATGTTCGATTCGAATGAGACCAAAATCATAATTTTCGGTGCATGAGATCAGGTTTTGATGAAAATGGGTGTTTTCACACTGCGACGATAACGACACGACACAATACCACAGAATAGATAAGGGCCACCGCACATAATATACAATTTCAAGTTGGCCGACTATCGTACAAACTAAATTGCGTAGTGTCACAATTTAGGGAGATCGCACACGTCACACTTTTTGTGTGGTCGAGTCTGCGGCTTCCATACATTCTGATGGCGCGCGCCATGCAGATTGTATGTAAGCCGCAGACTCGATCACACAAAAAGTGTGACGTGTGCGATCTCCCTTAATTGGACAACTTCATCGTGTACGCTGCCAGCCGCAGATTTTTAGATTTAGTTGATGGTAACGGTGTTGCTAGCCTAGCGACGTGCGTGTTAAAATGCGTAAAAAGCACGCTTTTATTGTGGCACTAATAAAACGAAGGCGAAAAGAAAGGTGAATATTTTGGGTGCATTCAATACTAAGTGACAGATTAGAATTAGGAAAATATCATTGATCATACCTTGCATTTTAAACTTCGATATTATCCAGATAAATTTTAATGAAAAAATCTAATGAAAAGGTGATAATAATCCATATCCTGGATACTTCCATACTAATATTTTTTTATTATGTAATTCAGGGCCGTCTATGGGCTATTCGCCCATATCCATTTTTTTCTCTCTTTTTATATTGGTTTTTCGTTTTATTAGTGCCACAATAAAAGCGTGCTTTTTACGCATTTTAACACGCACGTCGCTAGGCTAACAACACCGTTACCAACTAAATCTAAAAGTCTGCGGCTGGCAGCGTACACGATGAAGATGTCTAATTAAATTGTGACACTACGCAATTTAGTTTGTACGATAGTCGGCCAACTTGAAATTGTATATTATGTGCGGTGGCCCTCTATTCTGTGGTATCGTGTCGTGTCGTTATCGTCGCAGTGTGAAAACGCCCAATGGCACTTGTTTACCAGAGTACGCGAGCACTTTCCGCCGACGGACGCGCTAGTTTTCTGTGTTCTAGCGACAGGATACGACGTTGTGTCAGAAATTATATTAATTAAACGAAAATATCGTATTGCAAACAAAAAATGGAAACTGTTGAGAAACCGAATATAGAATCTAAACTGAAAGGCACGCATGCTCTGGAGGTGGCGCGCGGCCGCCAGCGGCCACGAGCGTCCACAAGCGGCCACGAGCGTCCACAAGCGGCCGCGAGCGTCCGCCCGCGGCGACGCGAGCCGCCTCTGCCGGCCTCGCCGCGCCTCGCCGCGCCTCTGCCGACCGCTGCCGACCGCTGCCGTTCCGGTGTGAATCGGCCCTAAATCTCTTTAGGACGATCAAAGAATTTATTTACTCGAACTTTGCACTTTAAAATGTTTTTGTTTTCAGATATCAGGCCATTGTGAGGCCAATGAGGCCGCGTATGTCAAAGACTTGCTCGCTGATAATGATAGGAGTCATTTGGCTGAGTGGCATGCTGCTTGCCATACCTTGCCTGTTGTATTCCACCACAAAGGAGTACAGGTAAACTAGGGCTTATAATAACACATCACAAAGCCAGGCCCTTTAGCCGAGACTTTTTCCTTGTCGCTTCTTTATAGAATCACCGTTCAAAATATTATATGGAATTGACAAAACACACCCCTAATCCAACACTTGCACTAAGCAAAAAATGCAAATTTTACAGGAGCCATTAGGGTATTTTATATTGAAAAATATAATCTAATGAAGATATTTAAGCTGCTTATAGCTATTCAAGGTCTTTCATGTGACTTTTGCAATGTGCCCACTGCTCGACAAGACAAGCAGACCTTGTATAGTAGCGCTGAGTAAATATTTTTTTTAAATTAGAAAATAATAATCAGGGCGAGCGAAGCGGGCCCTAGTTTATCCCACACCCTGAGCAATTTTGTGGTACACATTACGGAAAAACTATCACGCCTTATTTGATTTGAGCTTTAACATAGTAATTTTTATTTATATTATGTAGATTATCATCGGTGAGTCAAGGTTTAGTTACTATCAAAATATTTAAAAAAACTGCCTTAAAGATCACTACCACGCAGAAAAACAACGGTAGCCCTCACAAAACTCGGCTTTAAGCTATTATATTGATAAACAAAGGTTTTGAGAGTATAATAATTACTCGTAATGCTTAATGGAATTAAACATAACTTCCACGTATTTTTTGGTGACAGCGTCGTCACAAGCCAATTTACATAAATATTAATTGGATTTTCTCGGTATTATTTTCCATCTATTTTAGGATATGATCAGCTTCAGCATTTTATTTCATTATCAATCCATAGAAATAGTTTTGAAAATGAAATAAACTGCTGAAGATTTGATACCTCAAAAATAGTCAAACTTTTCGAGCTCTCTTATCTCTATGATACTTAACACTGTAAATCTAATTTGCTATAGTCCTCAACAGTTAAAGTTTTTTTTATGATCTATCTGTGTGAATTACTCAGATTTTACCGTACCTACTTCTGGAACCATGTACGCACCGTCGAAAACAAGGCGATACATACAAGTGTGTGTGGTTGGCCCATTTACATTTTTTCACCACAAAGGACAAAAGAGTGGCTTGAATATTATATAAAATGCGGTAAGAATCTCCGGAAAAATGCTTTGGTGAGAAAATATAGGTCGTGTAGCTTATGAAAAAAGAACCGGTGTATTCTAATTTTGAAGGATACGCAAAGTTGTACAGCTATTTTAGGTTTCAAATTAGCAATATAAATGCGGCCTCACGAAATATTTAGTTACTTTGAAGTCTGGTCGAGTCTGGACATAATTTTCTAAGGTTTGGCTTCTAGTATTATTCAAGAGGTGAGAGGACAGAAAATATAGACCGAGGTTTACATAAATATTTCTATTTGCGACGATTTAATCAACTTTTGAGAGAAGGGTCGGGGCATTTTTGAGAGAAGGGGGCATGACAGTTCATGCGGCGTTACCTCGCTGACAGCTCTGAGGCGTTCCATTTACACTTTCAAGTCTCTCAACAGCCGTAAGGCCCACCTGGGCCGCGCTCTTTGTTTCGATTATATTACGTATTTCGATAACTTAGAGAATACTTTTGTATGAAGAAGTTTGGTTAGTTATGACCTTTGATACATTGACCACACTCTGAATAAAAAATAAATAAACAATCTGTGAGCTATTAGTATTATTTCGGCTATTCAAAATTGTGCTCTATTTCCTACATGTCAAGGTATGACTTAATATATGAAGAATAAAGTATTCGTTTATTTCTTCTGAACAAGTCACTAATTATAGTTTCGAAAGTTTATAATTGAGAAACTAATATCACATCGGACTAAATACTATATTATGATGGCTTGATAGATAGAAAATTTAACATATATTATAATGTAGTTCACACAAACATAAAATATGGATTGTATGTAAGGATATTACATTAATTTTACAAAGAGGGTAGGCTAGGCGCCATTTTTTTTGCACATTGGCCTGCCAACTTTTTTGCATAGATTTTTCGCGGAACTGAGGAGTTGTCACGTTCAACTATCGTCAGTAAACCGACTTTACAGACAACCGATTTTTTTTTCAATAATTGAATTGGTCTTGAATTTTTATGGTGGTAAAATATCGCTGATAAGTCATTTTCCGATTTTTATATTTAAACTTTAGACTAAAATGTTAAGGAACTGTTTCACTACTTCCTGATAAAGTGCCGAATAGGCTATCCACAACTTATGTGACAGATTCTCCATACTTTATTTGTCAAGTTAAGTGGTGGACAGCCTATCCGGCACTTATCAGGAAGTGGTGAACAGGCCCTAAGGGCCGATTCACACCGGAATGGCAGAGGCGAGGCGAGCAGTTTCAGTGTCATATGATTTTAAACTTTATCTTCATTATTGTAATACATAGTATCGCTTGAGAAATCGACGCCGCCGGCGGCCGCAAGATGCCACGAGCGGCCACGAGCGTCCACGGGCGGCCGTAGATTTCTCAAGCGATATTATGTATTACAACTAGCTGTTGCCCGCGACTTCGTACGCGTAAACATAGTATAATAACAAAGATGGATAGCTTTCCCCTTTTTGTGGTTCCTTATACAAAGGGTAAAAACGGGACCCTAGTTAAGTAAACGTCAAACGCAAACGTCAAAAAACTTTCATGTTTCGAACTCAAGAAATGATGGACTTTCATTGAATCTTTCTACCCCAATTTCACCCCCTTGGGGGTAGAATTACCAGAAACGCTTAAATACATATCCATTCATTTTTAATCAGTAGCACAAAAATAAAGTTTCATGTTTCTAACTCAAGAAATGACGGACTTTCATTCAAACTTTCAACCCCAATTTCACCCCCTTGGGGGTAGAATTTCCAAAAACGCTTAAATACCTATCCATTCATTTTTAATCAGCAGTCCAAAAATAAACTTTCATGTTCCTAACTTGAGAAATGACTGACTTTTATTTAAGCTTTCAACCCCTATTTCACCCCCTTGGAGGTAGAATTTCCAAAAACGCTTAAGCACGTATTCAATCATTTTTAATCAGTAGCCCAAACCTAAAATTTCAAGTTTCTAACTTAAGAAATAACGGAATTTCATTCAAACTTTCAACCCCAATTTCACCGCTTTGGGGGAAGAATTTCCAAAAACGCTTAAAAACGTATGCATTCATTTTTAATCAGTAACCCAAAAATAAAGTTTCATGTTTCTAACTCAAGAAATGACGGACTTTCATTCAAACTTTCAACCCCGATTTCACCCCCTTGGGGGTAGAATTTCCAAAAACGCTTAAATACCTATCCATTCATTTTTAATCAGCAGTCCAAAAATAAACTTTCATGATCCTAACTTAAGAAATGACGGACTTTCATTTAAACTTGCAACCCCTATTTCACCCCCTTGGGGGTAGAATTTCCAAAAACGCTTAAGCACTTATCCTATCATTTTTAATCAGTAGCCCAAACATAAAATTTCAAGTTTCTAACTTTAGAAATAACGGAATTTCATTCAAACTTTCAACCCCAATTTCACCCCTTTGGGGAAGAATTTCCAAAAACGCTTAAATACGTATCTATTCATTTTAAATCAGTAACCCAAAAATTAAGTTTCTTGTTTCTAACTCAAGAAATGACAGACTTTCATTCAAACTTTCAACCCCGATTTCACCCCCTTGGGGATAGAATTTCCAAAAACGCTTAAATACGTATCCATTCATTTTTAATCAGTAACCCAAAAATAAAGTTTCATGTTTCTAACTCAAGAAATGACGGACTTTCATTCAAACTTTCAACCCCTATTTCACCCCCTTCGGGTAAAATTTTCGAAATTTCTTCCTTAGTGGGTGTCTACTTAATAAAACAACCCTACTCACCAAATTTTGTGGCTGTAACTTTAACAGTTTTTGCTCAGCGATGATGAATCAGTCAGTCAGTCAGTCAGTCAGGACATATAATTTTATAAGTATAGATAATGCAGATAAAGTTTAAAATCATGACACTGAAACTGCTCGCCTCGCCTCTGCCATTCCGGTGTGAATCGGCCCTAAGTGGATTAAGTTGAAAGTTTTATTGGTGACACTTAGAAACAGTTAATTTCACAAAGAGATCTTAGATGGGTGACATTGATATAAATGCCGCCGCCATTCATTTGAGATAGTCATCGTCTGACTTGAGCGGGGCTTTGAGGGATTTAGTGAGAAATGGCTCATTTAACAAGTTTTATCTTGAAAGTGTCCGAATTATTCAAAACAAAATCCAATCAAAAGAAATCCAAATTCTTATTTCAAAGAAGGTAAGCATATACACAGGAATTAACTTTTCTTCTCGTTGTCTTAGAACGAAGTGTTTAGTTACCTTAACTAGAGCTTAAAAGCAGCATACATTCAATTGTAAATGAATGAAGAAAACTCACAAACCTTCATGTTCTAAATTTATAAACTAACCTTTAGTTAGTTTATAAAATGACTAAGAACATTCAATGCCATTCATGTTATATTATAAATGAGATTTGTTAGGTGCGTTCTGAAAGTCCATTATTGACCCTTAGAGAAATTGATTTATAGCCAGATAGTGTACCGACAAAATTAGGTCAGGCTATGTCATGATCAGCCGTCAGATTACGATTTATTTGTATTTTAGCAAATACGACTAAATAACTTAGGTGCACCTGTGTATCGATTTCTTTGGTGTTATGAAAATTGTTTACAATTAAACATTGTAAGTATACCGAAAACAAAACAAGCGAAGCGTCCAATAGATAAAGTTAATATTTATGAGGGCTCAATGCCCGCAGAATCAGACCAATTGTACGAGGTTAGATTGAAAAATTTACTGAGCTTATTTATCGAAATTCGACGTAGGTTATTTTCTGACAGAAAAAATATAGACAAAGTTCTACGAACAACAGAATAAGGCCAGTTTTTCATTCGTGTGTGAGTGAAATATGTATATTATTCTACTATAGCCATACTACTAATCGTCAAATCAAGTGGCGTAGTTTCATGCATCTGTGTGCGTTAGCGCGGTTAATGAGGGCGACCGTTGTCGCGATCACCGGTGCTCGCGCGGGGCTTGATGGGTTAAATCACTCTCGTCTGTTGGTAAAATTAGAATCTCTGTATTTATAGAGGTCTTTTTGATTAATTATTCTGTGTTATAAAAGTTTATCAATCGTGTTATGCTATGGGTAATTCAAAGATAAAGACATGATGAATACTGACAATTGACTTTAATTTCTTAGCTTCAGTCATTGTTGAGAAAAATCGATATCGCTGGAGCCAAAGCCAGGCGTCACCTTAACACATAACACTGAAGAAAATATTTATTGTGTGAGAATTATACAGGATTTAATTATAATCCTGTATAATTCTCACACAGTAAATATTTTGTACAATAAATATATACACCTAGTATCTACAGCCTAATTTCGTGATCTTTTGTTAAAATAAATCCTTCTTTTCAGATCAAAAGGAACACTGAAGACGGCATGTCTATTGTCTTGGCCTGACGGCTTACCAGATGTTTCCTACATGGATTTTATGTGAGTTCTAGTTTACTTAATAACAAGACTTTAATACGCTTTGTGTATTATCTACATCTTATGTTCTCACTTCCCACAAACAGACGAATGCCTTTAGCCATGCTGTTACCGTTAATATCGATGATCTTCAATAACAAGCTATAGCAACTTGGCTTTTGGCTTTGGTTCTTTTTATTTGACAACGTAAAAATGTAGGGTTACAAAAATTCAGCACGTGTAGTTGGTGTGAAATAAAATTATGTCAGAATGCAACCGACGTAGTAAACGTTCTGGCTAGTGTGGTTTATTGGCTAATTCCATTTGCCTAACAGATTAAGCCAAAATCGATAGGCAACTGTCTGGTTATACTATATTTTGTACCGGGCAATTAAATTGCTCTTGACTTACAAAATTACGTAGTAACTATTAATTTGTAATCTGTGCTTTCAGTATAAAGAAAGAAGAAATAAAATAAATGTATTTCGTTTATTATATTACAAAAGTAAAAGCAATAAATAACACTAATTTAGGTAATACCAAATTGGTACTCATTCAGCAATGTTGCAAACCGATCCGCAACGCTGATTTTCAACTTAGAGCTTACTTACTCGTACTGGGTACTAATGAGTAATGACTAAGCTCTGACTTGAGTCGTTCTTAGTCTCAGTTCGCTCTGAATCGTTTTTCAAGCACTGCTTTCCGCTACTGACTACAGACTGAAATCTAGATATTTATGTTCTTAGAAAGATTGGTAGTACAAGTGTGTGTGTGTATGTGTCCCTTATACAAAGTGTAACAAAGCTAAAGTGATATTATACTTTGGTGTTTATGATTTTGGTGCTTATGATCTAAAGTTTTGTTACAACATGTAACTATAATATTATGTATATTGCAGCTTGTTATATCATTATATTTCAATAGGAAAGGCTAGTCAATATACCTCCGAATGCGCTCAATCAACCCTTCATCCCACCGTATCCCACCATAATTAGATCTCGTCAACCTGTCGAATGAACTAATTCCGGGAATAGTTCTGAATGATTGGCACGAGCGTGTGTAACTCAATTATACCTGATGAAGTTTACACCGCGACACGTACAGTAGCAGGGTAAAACCTAAATTCGACCTGGGCAAGATATATTATTTAGCGAGACCCCATGATGGATGATGAAAAAAGACCGATTTTATTGAGAGAAACAATTTTTCTCACCTCCAGGCGGAAAACATCAACTTTCTTCCCGCTGTGCTTACCGATTGTTGAGGACAGCGGCCTCGCTCCCGAAAAACGTATAGTGAGTGCACATAAACTAATTAAAGTGAAATGTGAGAAATAGACTCAGTGCAAATCAGTGTTTTTACAAACAGACTTTAAAAGTGAATTACGTTAAATCTGTGGCTCCCTAAGAGATAAAATATAGTTAATTTAATAAGTTAATAAGTTATCTAATAAATACAGGAAAAATTAGTTGTGTAACATATGTAGTTTGGAAAATATTAGGAAAATTGTGTGTAAAAATGTGTAAATTCTATTAACTTTTATGTTTACTTAGCTATAATTACGTTAAAATATAAGTGGTGATACTTAGATTAAGGTACATATTGTGGAACGATGAATAAATAATCTCCCGAAACGCGTTTTAATTACCTGGCTCACGGAAAATGGCGAAAATAGGGGAAAAGTAGCCGTCTCCGATAGCAAAAGTGAGACAGAAAACTTGCGAATCGGAGCGGCTTACTATATGGCATTCGCCCGAGCCAGGTAAGCGAGGTGCGTTTCGGGAGCAATGTTCTCCTCGACTCTCGTGTGTTTTATTTACGCCCCCGCTCTGCAAGATTACCGGTGTAGCCTCGGTCTTCGAGTCCGATCTGAGCCAGCGGCGAAAACCTATGGGCGAATACAGTCTCGAATAGTGAATTTGGTCCTTGCGATCCGGATTTGAAGTTTGTCTTTTGCGATCCGGATTTGAAGGCGACACTTAGAAGAATTTCAAGAGCCAAGACGACACTTAGAAAAATTTCAAGAGCAAGCTGGACTTAGAAAATTTGGGAAGACCGGACCCGAAGAAGACTGGACTCGGAGACGACTGGACTCGAAGATACAGGTCTACACCACCAAGGGGAAGCAAGGATTCGTAGATTTTTGTCACAAAACCTACTGAAGTTCCTTGAAGATTGAACATTGAACATAGAAGATTGAAGATTGAACATAGAAGATTGAACATTGAACATAGAAGATTGAACATTGAACATAGAAGATTGAACATTGAACATACAAGATTGAACATTCAATAGAAGATTGAAGATTCAATATAGAAGATTGAAGATTCAATATAAAAGATTGAAGATTCAATATAGAAGATGGTCATCACGAGGAGTCAGAGCGGGGCCGAGGAGAACCAGCAACCGAAAATATTTTCGGATCCGCCCAGGTCGCCGTCTGCAGCCGCAACCAGCCAGCCACCGACCGAGGGGAGGGCGGATCTGCTTCAAACTGTGTTGAAACCGAGGCCGGGCACTAGCAAGACACCCGCGCCATCGGGAGTACCTGTAGCCAGGGAGAAGGCTATTTCAATTGGGTCGCGTCGATCGACAGCAAGTGTCGTCGCGCGCCTGCGATACGAGGCGGAAGAGAAACTTGCCGCACTCCGTAAGAAGGAACTGCAGATCGAAGCAGAACTCATCAAGAAGAAGCTCATCGCTGATGTCGCCACCGCCGAGGAAACCAGCAACCCCGACGAAGACGAACCTTCAGAACAGGTGGAGCAACGGGTCCGAGCCTGGCTAAGCGAACATGGTCCTGACAACGAAGAGACGACCGAGGAACGGGTCGTGCCAGAGGAGGAAGGGGACGCGCCGAAGCCAGAAGACATGCCACCTGCGGGAAAGAGACGCGAGCCGCAGAGATCGAGGTTCGAGCGGCCTGCAGCCGGGATCAACGGGGTGGAACAGCTTGCCGACACCCTAGACAAGCTGTTGAACCAACGACAGCCGCGCCATCAGACGGAGTTGCCCATATTCACGGGCTCTCCTTTGGAATGGCTGCCGTTCAAAGCAGCCATGGAAGATACCACCGCATTTTACAAGCTCAAGCCAATCGAGAACCTGGCGCGCCTGAGAAGCTGTCTACGGGGGGAGGCTCGAGAAGCAGTGGCGCCGTTGCTGAGCATCGCAACACCACCCGAACAGATCATGAAGACTCTGGAGCAATGCTTCGGCCGGCCCGAGGTGATGGTCGACCGCATGATGGAAGATTTGAAGAAGCTTCCGAGGCTCGGAGGCACGGCGGCAGAGCTCAACCAATTCGCGGTGAAGATTCAGAACATGGTGGCCATCCTGAAGAAGTTAAAGCACGGGTATCTCTTCAATCCGTTGCTTGTGAGAGACATCCTGGAGAAGCTCAGCCCATTCGAGAAGAGCAAATGGTACGACTACGCAGAAGAGACATCGCGCTACCGGAACGAGCCCGATGTCGTCCTTCTCTCTGAATTCCTAATGAGAGAAGCGGACAGAGCGCTGCGCTACGGATTCACCACGGCTCCGGCTGCAAGAAAGGAAACATCGCGTCCACCTCCCAACAAGAACGAAGTTAGAACGAGAAGACCAGTCTTCGCGATAGCAGAAGAGGGCCGAGGCACACCGAGCCACAGCCCGCCGAAGAGAATGCGCGAAGAACCAACGAAGTGTCCGATGTGCACCGACCGCCACGCTCTGTTTCGCTGCGCTGCTTTCAAGAAACTGAGTGTGCAGAAGAGATGGGACACAGTCAAGCAAGAAGGGCTGTGTTTCCTGTGCCTATCGAGCCGACACAGAAGATACAACTGCAGAGCGAAGCAGTGTGGTATCCAGGGATGCAAGCGGCCTCACCACCCACTACTACACGAGGAGAGGTCCGACGGCGCTCCACCGATCGAGGACGCCGTAATCACCGCATCGGTTGCCTCCGACCGCGCGGTGAAACTGAAGATGAGAAGAATTCAAGTCGTTGGGCCACGGGGCGAAGCTGACATCTTCGCGCTGTTCGACGAGGGCTCGACGGTGACTCTGCTGGATGAAGACGTCGCTGAGGCTATTGGCGCAGATGGTCCACCGAAGATGCTGCGCATGCACGGGATCAACGCCGAGAGAAGGGAAGAGAGAAGCCGCCTCGTACAACTGGGCGTACGAGGTCGCGACGGTACCAGACACGACATCACCGCGAGGACTGTGAACGGGTTGAATCTCTTAACTCAATCCGTTCCGGAATCCCTTCTGCAGCTCGCTCACCTGCGCGATCTCAAGAACGAAGAGATGTGCTACGAGAACGAGAAACCCCAACTTCTCATCGGCACGGACAATTGGCAGCTCATCGTGTCTCGGGAGCTGAGAATCGGGAAGAGGAACCAGCCCGCAGCCTCTAAGACGAAGCTTGGATGGGTGATACATGGCAGCATCCCCAAGCGCATCATAAGGCAGGACGAGAACGAAAATATCCTGCATATATCCACGGTGGAAACCAGAAACGATCGTCTGGAAGAAATGGTGAAGAAACACTTCGACATAGACGCTTTGGGAATAGCGGCTAAGGCGAAGCTGAGCAACGAGGAACAGCGAGCCATCGACCTGTTTGGCAGAACGGCCAAGAGAACGGAAGACGGTCGATTCGAAGTGGGACTCCTGTGGCGCAAGGATGGCGTCAAACTGCCCCTCAGCTACAATAACGCGCTGAGGAGGCTCAAGAACTTAGAACGCAAGCTCGACAGAAACCCCCTAGATGCGGCGCAGTATCATGGGCAGATGGAAAACCTCATACGAAAAGGATATGCAGAGAAATGCGACGGGACGGAGGCCGGAAGCGAGAACACATGGTACCTGCCGCACTTCCCGGTCAAGAACCCCAACAAGCCGGGCAAGCTGCGCTTGGTCTTCGACGCGGCGGCCAAAACGAACGGCGTGAGCCTCAACGATCACTTATTGGAGGGGCCCGATCTACTGACATCCCTGCCGAGGATATTGTTCCGGTTCAGGGAGGAAGCCGTGGCAGTGAAAGCAGACATAGAAGAGATGTTCCTACGCGTGAAGATCAGAAAAGAGGACCAGCCGGCGCAGATGTTCCTGTGGAGAGAGGGCCGAGAGGAGCCGCCCTCTAAGTACAAGATGATGGTCATGATATTTGGGGCATCGTGTTCACCGTACCTGGCACATTCAGTACGGAATCGAAATGCAGAAGAACACGCAGAATCGTGCCCAGAAGCCTATCGCGCCATCACCGAAGCCCACTACATGGACGATTATGTGGACAGCTATCCAGACCATGAGAAGGCCAAGCAGGTCGTGGAACAAGTGGACCGGGTGCACAAGATGGGCGGATTCCACTTGCGGGGATGGACGAGCAACGACCGACGAGCGCTGACGGGGCTACCAGTGGACCGCCTAGCTGATGATGTGGCGCAGCCTGTCACCAAGGATGAACAGAAGACCCTGGGGATACTGTGGGACTCTCGAGGGGACACGCTAAAATTTAACACATCTCTATCAAGAGTCCCTAAAGAGGACCGAGAGCTGCAGCGCGCACCTACCAAGAGAGAGGCCCTTAGCACGGTGATGAGCATCTACGATCCGCTGGGGCTACTGAGCTGCTACACCATCACCGCCAAAGTCATCCTGCAAGGTCTGTGGCGTCAGAAGCTGGACTGGGACGAGCCGCTGCCGGCGGAGTCAGCTGAAGACTTCACTCGATGGCTGAGAGACATGGAGCACATCAGCCACCTCGCGCTACCCCGAAGCTACAACGGGGGGAGCCCCACAAGAAACCGGCAGCTGCACGTTTTCTGTGATGCGAGCAAAGACGCGTACGCGGCGGCCGTCTACTGGAGGCTGGAGCAAGAAGATGGAGAAATTCGAGTGATGCTGGCCGCAGCCAAGGCTAAGGTGGCACCACTGAAGACACAGACGATACCACGATTAGAGCTGCAAGCCGCTCTGGTGGGAGCGAGGCTCGGGAACGCCGTCGCAGCGGAACACAGATGGAAGACAGATGCGATTTTCTACTGGACCGACGCTCAGGTGGTTCTGTGGTGGATACAGAACGGGAGCAGGAAATATACACCATACGTCGCCCACCGATTGGGAGAGATCGCCGAGCTGACATCCGTACACCAATGGAGGTGGGTGAGCACGAAGAATAATATCGCCGACATGGCCACCCGAACGGGCTATGTCACCAAGAGCGAAGAAGATCCGTGGTTCAATGGACCAGACTTCCTGCGCAGGCCTGTGAACGAGTGGCCCGCGGAGAGTCCCGTTCAAGCCGAGGACCAAAAGGAGCACGTCGCCTTCCAGACCACGGAGGCGAGCGACATGGACTGTCTGCCAGAGGTGAGTCGCTTTTCAAAGTACGAGCGCCTCGTGAGATGTACGGCGATGGTTCTACTATTCATCGAGAAGTGTCGCGATCGCCGGGCCAGTCTCGACGTGCGACACCTGGAGAAGGCGGAGATATTGTGGTACCGAAAATCACAACACGATAGCTTCGCACGGGAAATAGAGAAGATGAAAAATGGAGGGACGGCGCCAAGATGGAGCTCCTTGTACCGGCTCAACCCGGTGTACAGGGACGGCCTGCTCACGCTGGACGGGAGGATCAGAGCAGCGCAGGTGCCGGATGAAATGAAGAACCCAATTATCCTGGACGGAAGACACCCCTTCACGAGACTGCTGGTGGCCAGGGAGCATGCCAGAGCCGGGCATGGGAGCCGCGAGAGAGTTGTGAACGATCTAAGACAGAAATTCTGGATCCTGAAGCTACGGCCGACGGTGCGGAGCATCATCCACAACTGCGCCTTCTGTCGGATGAGGAGGGCGCGCCCGAGAATCCCGCAACCTGGAGACCTGCCACCGGAGCGCCTGGGGGTGTTCCAGAGACCATTTTCCTACTGTGGTCTCGATTGTTTCGGCCCAATGATCGTTACCATCGGCCGACGTCATGAGAAGAGATGGGGAGCGCTGTTCACCTGTTTGACGACGCGAGCGGTTCACCTGGAACTGGTGGCCTCGCTGTCGACCGATTCAGCATTGATGGCAATGAGAAGAATGGCCGCACGGCGGGGATGGCCGGCGGTCATGTACAGTGACAATGGGACGAACTTCAGAGGCGCGGACGTCGAGCTGCGACAGGCGTACGCCGAGTGGATGCCGGCTATGACCGAGCTGGGCCTCACACACCGCATGAAATGGAAGTTCACTCCGCCAGGGGCGCCGAGCCAAGGGGGCGCCTGGGAGAGACTGGTGAGGTCAGTGAAAACCGCCCTACTCGCCACACTGAACGAGAAATCACCGAAGGAAGAGGTGCTCCAGACCCTGATGACCGAGGCGGAGTACTCCGTGAACGCTCGACCGCTCGTTCACGTTTCCGTGGACCCCGACGACCCAGAGGCGATCACACCTAACCATTTTCTCATAGGGTCATCCACGGGACAACCATACGTCGGGCCGTGCGTGCAGGCCGACAAGAAGACGTGGAGGGTCGCGCAGGCCTTGGCGGACGAGTTCTGGAGGCGATGGGTGAGGGAATACCTGCCGACGCTCACGCCCCGTTGCGGGGCACCGAGGAGCGGCCGCAATCTGGCCCCGGGGGACTTAGTGATCGTCGTGGACCCCGCGCTGCCGCGTAATACATGGCCGTGCGGAGTCGTACACCGTGTCTACCCGGGCCCGGACGGACGAGTGCGTTGCGCGGACGTGCGTACGCGCAGCGGAGTGTTCCGCAGGCCAACATCAAAGCTGGCGGTGATAGAAGAATCGCCGCCGGAGCAGCAGACGGCGCCAGGAGAAGAGCAGACGGCGCCCGGAGAAGAGCCGGCGGGCCGAGACAGCCCGCAGTCGCCAGAACGAGTCGCGACGGGCTCAACCAGCTCGTGCTCAGCAGGGCAGTCAGCGGCGGGCCGAGACAGCCCGCAGACGCCGGAACGAGTCGCGACGAGCTCAGCCAGCTCGTGTTCAGCGAGGCAGCCAACAGCGAGACCGGCGAGCCCGCAGTCACCAGAGAAGGCTACGTAGACCCTGGCTACTGCGCCGGGGGGAGGATGTTGAGGACAGCGGCCTCGCTCCCGAAAAACGTATAGTGAGTGCACATAAACTAATTAAAGTGAAATGTGAGAAATAGACTCAGTGCAAATCAGTGTTTTTACAAACAGACTTTAAAAGTGAATTACGTTAAATCTGTGGCTCCCTAAGAGATAAAATATAGTTAATTTAATAAGTTAATAAGTTATCTAATAAATACAGGAAAAATTAGTTGTGTAACATATGTAGTTTGGAAAATATTAGGAAAATTGTGTGTAAAAATGTGTAAATTCTATTAACTTTTATGTTTACTTAGCTATAATTACGTTAAAATATAAGTGGTGATACTTAGATTAAGGTACATATTGTGGAACGATGAATAAATAATCTCCCGAAACGCGTTTTAATTACCTGGCTCACGGAAAATGGCGAAAATAGGGGAAAAGTAGCCGTCTCCGATAGCAAAAGTGAGACAGAAAACTTGCGAATCGGAGCGGCTTACTATATGGCATTCGCCCGAGCCAGGTAAGCGAGGTGCGTTTCGGGAGCAATGTTCTCCTCGACTCTCGTGTGTTTTATTTACGCCCCCGCTCTGCAAGATTACCGGTGTAGCCTCGGTCTTCGAGTCCGATCTGAGCCAGCGGCGAAAACCTATGGGCGAATACAGTCTCGAATACCGATGTTGCCGTTTTCCACCTCCGTTGATGAGAAAAATAGTATACGCACCATGGGCAGTAAGTAAAAAAGCCTCAGATCACATGTAATTGTTGGCCGAGACGAAGCCGAGACATGTCTTATTTTCCTGCCCTAGGTGCGTAATGTACTATTTTTGATACTCAAACATTTATTTACAAAAATTTGAGTATTAAAACTAGTAAATCCTCAAAAACATCTAGGGGCGCGAGGCCCCCTTCAACCGCGAGGGCGTGGGCGGTGGCCTACGTCGCCCACGCTTTACGCCGCCTCTGTACACGTAATAGTTGATGGAAGTAACGGATTTGAATCGAAGCTGAAATCTATTTTGAGCGTAACATAATATTGTGATATACCCGTAATTAGCGATTGTTGTTGGTTTTATTATAATGAATGGATGAAAGACAGGCATTGGTTGTGCACAACAGCTTCATCAACAGCAAGCAGATCGCTTGGAAGAAAAAGGGGAAGGCTCTACCCAACTAGCAAATTAGTCCTATAATTTAGAGCCTAAATGACATTTAGTCGTATATAACTCATATTCTGGTAACTCAAATTTCCAATAATTGTGTAGCAATATATTTAACGAACAATACGTCGTATAAGCTTTTAGTCATTTAATTTAGTCCTGTAATCGTTTTCACAATCAAATTATATGACCATCTTATAAATATCGTAGCAATGACGTTTATTATACATACATGATGTTGTATAAAATCAATTTATATAATAATCATAGTCTGGTTATAATGCCGACCATAACACTACTTTTTAACGGTTATAAGATGTCTACATGACAATCATGTAAATTCCATACATTTAACTTTTATAGGGTTTACATTTTTATACACGTTTCTTAAATGATTTTTGACTATATTTATACGACTTTTATAAAATGTTTATAAGCCTAATATTCATATTTTGAGAACTTAAATAACTTACTTAAGTCATGATTTTAAAATACTTTTAAAACTTACCGTTATAAAACATTTTAGTTATTTAATGATATTTTCATGTTTCACTTTTACGATTTCGGCCATGAAATAATCGGCCAAGTGCGATTCGGACTCGCGCACGAATGGTTCTATACCGTTAAAGAGCAAAAGTTGGCCAAAAATTGTTTTTCTTATGGGAGCACCCTTAAGGGCGTGAACTGTGTTAAGCGGGCACCCGCGCGGGTTCATACAAATTTTAATTTTATTATTAAAGAACAAATACATAATTGAAAATTTTGTGAATATTTCATGTACCTACTTTTTACTAATACTATAAAGCTGAAGAGTTTGTTGGTTAGTTTGTTTGTTTGTTTGAACGCGCTAAACTCAGGAACTACTGATCTGATTTGAAAAATTCTTTCAGTGTTTGATAGCCCATTTATCGTGGAAGGCTATATTTTATCACGCTAAGACCAATAGGAGCGAAGATTCAGAGGAAAATGTGAAAAAATCGAGGAAAATTATTTAAAAGGTCTTAATATCTCACGGACTACTGGAGAAGTTTTTATGATATTTGGCACAAATATACATAGCAAACTACGTGAAACTTGGGTTATTAATTTGTGAAAAATGTACGGTTTCCTTGAAATTCCTAATTTATGCGGGCGAAGCCACGCGGAACATCTAGTTATTAATATAGAGCAAAAAAGGCCAAATAGTCATGTTTATTATATGGTAGCCTAATGGTAGCCCTCCTTAAAATATATTAATAATATTTTATTTTTATTATTTTTCCTTCTAGCGGCAACAAAAATACAAAATCTGTGAACATTTCATAAATCGAGCTATAGCGGTTCTTGAGATAAAGCTCCTGAAGACAGGCAGATGGACAGACAGAAGGATAGACAGACATTGAAGTCTTAGTAGGTAATAGGGTCCGTTTTTACCTTTTTGGTACGGAACCCTAAAATATAGAACTTTCCAATAACTTCAAATCGTTAATTAGAAATTTTTCGACATCAGAAATTATCACCATAATATTGAGAATTCGATAAAATGCATGGGTTTCCACTTTGTTATGGTACCCTAAAAATGGCGGATGATAAAATAAATAAATGGTAAGATATGCGACTTATAGTCATGAGACATCATATAAAAGTCATCATCATTACCTAAAATCGTGTAATTGTAAAAGTGCAGGCAATCTTAAATTAAATTAAATTCACAAATATTATTTTGCAATTATTTGAAGGGGGCGTTAAATATTTGTTAAAAAACGTAAATACAATCGTCGAGAAATTTAATTTCCCCTAGAAAAGTAGACATTATTACCAACTAACACCAAATACATTATAGTCAATAGCATTCATTCAATAATAAATATGGCAGATAAACTTTTACCAACATGATGGCTACTTTTTATGATAATATGTTACTTCAACAGAACTGTTAAATAATTAGTATTCGCAAAAAGGTAATGCTGATGACTACTTTCCAATTTTTATACAACGTCTACTGGATCACAATACGACGAAACGGTTATTAAATTAATCACTTTACGACTGCTATACGAATATTTAGCCACTAAAACGACCATGACATGATCGCTACACAAATAAAAGTTATATATTTTGCGCCTATTTCGCGTCATATAAAGGTTAATACGAATGCTATACAACCAAAAAGGCCTGACCTCAAGTTGTAACCAAAACGTTGTCTCGAAAATTATGTGACCAAATTTTGCTAGTTGGGTATGTTCGATTTCAAAGTTTATTTGGTGAGACGATAAGTGAAGAGTGAACTGAGTTCTTAATGACCACTTTAATCGTGACCCTCGTAGCATACTTTTAGTATGTCAAAGGGTTGCACTTGAACTGGTCATTTTACGATATTTTGAATTCGCTGTTTTCGTTTCAACTTTATAAAGAGATTAAAGATCAAAGCCAACTAATCCAGTTGACTGTCAAAAGATATTGTTCCGCGAATCACGTACGCTTTTGATGGAATTATGCAAGTTTTTATGGGGAAACATAAACACGTCATACTTTTATGATCTGAAAAATCAAAATGGTTGTTTGCTAACAAGGTTCCATAAACAGGATTTTGTGTAGTTAATTAATCGCTCGAGTCAGTATTATAGCAGGTATAATTATCGCGTTCATGTACGTAATAAAGTGGCCACACAAAGCGGATTACAATTTGATTAGAAGCCGCAATTAGGCATATAGAGTAACATATTGACCGGCAGGATGAAATTACGTATTTTGCGACAGAAATGCAACAGGCGACTGACAGTACAATTTTCGCCATAGTACCACACCTACTGGGTGTAATATATGTGTAATAATAACATACAGGGTGTAATCGACGACACTTAAGAGGGCGACTAACCCAAAACTTCACACTCACTTTCGTCTTTCATATATTATGCCAGGTGAAAAAGGACGACGCGGATTCATCGCCAAATTAGTTTTTTCTCAATAACTCGATAAATATACAGCATTTTAAAAATCTGCTAGGTCGGTTTCTCAATGATTGAATTTTATACAATGTGTTCAATTCAATGCACGGTTATAGCAATAAATGAAAAATTCGTGAAAATTAGATGCATCTTTGTGATTTTTTCTATCGAGAAAATTTTAAGATATCGTGTTTTTTTTTAAATCAGATTGAATTCTTAGAAATATAATGTAGTATCTTATTTTAAAAAAATGAAACAATTCGGGGCTTATTTTCAAGTATAAAAATGAATTATAAAATCGAACATTTTGGGTTAGTCGCCCCCTTAAGAGTTTGTATGAGTCCCCTCTACAGGGTGTAACAAAACTAAGTGATAATATTTTAGGGTGTGTTTGGGTCCCCTATATGTATAGTTTACGGTGAAAATAGCAGCGCTGAAAGAGCAAATGTTTTTTAGTGATTTGTATGAATAAGCTAAGGAACTTCATGAATTTTCTTATACGAAAGTTATTTTTTCAACGCCGCTACTTTCACAGCGAAATCTGTATAGGGGATCTATACACAGTACACACAGGATCTATACAAAATATTATCACTTAGTTTTGTTACACCTTTATTATTTACACCTTATTTATCGAGTTATTAAGAAAAAACTAACTTGGCGATAATTCCGCGTCGATCTTTTTCACCTGGCATATGAAAGTCGGGCGTGAGTGTGAAGACAGAAGGACGATATTTGATTTTTTGCTTTATTCACCTCCTTAATCGGTTTAAAGCAATTACAAACGTATACGTTCTGCAGTTAAAATTAATCTTAATTAACTAGGGTACGTTCCACGTGATACATCACTCAGAATTTAACTCCGAAATGAAATATTTTACGGAGTAAATGAAAGCAGGCAGTAATTAAATTAATCGTTTCAAGCAATTACAACTTTTGAGCTTATCTTATAATTTTTGTGCGGAACCGTGATCCATGTGAAGGTTGTAAACGAAAACGTGGAACAACGATGTGGAAATTATTTTTACAGCGTTGTTCTTTTATAACCTTTAAAGCGGATTTTCTTGACCTCATTATTTAAATCATATTGTGATGAAACAACAATATCCATCCATACTAATTTTAATTTCATAAATGCTAAAGTGTGTCTGTCTGTCTGTCTGTCTGTTACCTCTTCTCGCCCAAACCACTGAACCGATTTTGCTGAAATTCGGTATGGAGATACTTTGAGTCCCGAGTAAGGACATAGGATACTTTTTATCCCGAAAAATGTATGGTTCCCGCGCGATAAACGAATTTTGGAGCAACGGAGTTGCGGGCGTCATCTAGTCCATACTTAATATTATAAATGCGAAAGTGTGTCTGTCTGTCTGTCTGTCTGTCTGTCTGTTACCTCTTCACGTCCAAACCACTGAACCGATTTTGCTGAAATGGAGATACTTTGAGTCCCAAGAAAGGACAAAGGATACTTTTCGTACCGGAAAAATGTACGGTTCCCGCGCGATAAACGAATTTTGGCGCTAGGGAGTTCCGGGCGTCATCTAGTTTTTATTTATGCTGGGTTGTTGCAGGAAGGGTCTGAGAACAATACAAAATATTTTGTACCACAAACAAAATTAATAATGATTTTTTGATACTTGAAAAAAAAATGAAACAAATACGTGTGGCACTCGGGGACTGCCGCGGTAAAGCTTTTAGCTTTGTCCACACTGGGCCTTTTTTGTTCATCAAGGGCATGCGTTATAGCGCAGTCAACCGCAAACGTGAGGCATGCCCGCGACGCATGCCCTCTGACCGTCCAAAAATTTCGCTTTGTTATTAAAAATGACAGTTGGCATTGCGTTCTTTGACGCATTCAATTATTGAATGCGCCAAATCGAAAGTTGAATGAAAGAAGATTGAAAATTGAAGACGAAAGCGCATAATGTGGACATAGCTTATGGCTAATAGCTAGTCTACACGCATACGTCTAGTCGCACGCACACAAACTTGAACTTGAATTTTTTCATGGATTGTAAAAAATCAAGTTGATTATATTTTTGCGTTCACCAAAAATATCGTATTTTTTTTTATGTAGCAAAATGACAGACGATTGCCTGATCGACATAAGTTATGGTCTTCAAATACGACAATATTTTCATCGCAAATTCGTTGCAGGTACACGCTAACCGTAAATTGGTATGATTTTTAGTAGTTTAGATATTGAACGATGCGATATCACGATCTGTTCATATTATAGTGATAAAATATAAGACTCGTTTGAAATATTATCTAGATCCCGAAACTAAGTTTTAAAGTCTACTAGACTAGCCTTTTACGGTAGTGTCCACCTCAAGTGTTATAGCGGGTTCCAGTTTTTATTTATCCAATCCAGTCCAGCGGGCCGATTCTGTATCGTACACTTGTGAGTTAATAACTGAGTTAGTAACGAAACCGAGGAGTGAGTAACGGAAAGTGCCACTTTTTGTATTCACTTGCATACAAAAGTGAGACTTTCGGTTGCTCACTCCTCCGTTTCGTTACTAGCTCAGTGATTAACTCACAAATGTACGATACAGAATCGGCCCGCTGAATTGCTTTACGTAGCGTAAACGAGCACTGGAATGAATTGTATTCGGATTAAAATAATGTAAACCATCCACTATATCATGGCATAGGCCTAATTAATAATGTCATACAGTTGACTAACTCTACACTGTCTGTGAAATAAAATTCACTCATAATACAAAAAATTTTTAAGGTTGAAAGTTTTGCTACTTATTAAATAATTATTAAAAAAAAAACTAACCAAACACCCTTTTTTTAATTTATATTTTCAAAAATTTTAACAAATTATTGCACTGTCATTGCCTCTTAATACGTATGCAATGTTTCGAAATAATTAGATAACTAGAGATAGGTAAAAATCGTGCTCAAAGATTTCGTTACATGCATAAAGCCCAAGCTAATAAAAGTGAACTTCTGTATGATTCATATTGTAGTAAAGAATATATCACCTAATACCCATATTAAGACAACTTATGTTATACAGCTACCAGGTCCTGTTCTTCGTGATAACGTATGCGGTGCCGATGCTGGGAATGACGTTCTTCTACTCCGCTATGGGGAAGGTGCTGTGGGGCTCCCGGTCTATTGGGGAACTCACGCAGAGGCAGCTGGACTCGATACGGAGCAAGAGAAAGGTATATCTTTAACCGACTTTCAAACGAGGAGGTTCTATGTTCGGCTGTGTACAGGATGTAACAAAACTAAGTGATAATACTTTAGGGCAGCCTTTCCCAACGTGGGTGATAACGCCCCCTTGTGGGTGCTGAAGGTCTACAGGGGGGCGGTGTGGGACCCAGAAAAAAAAGGGGTGTTGTGTAGAGGCTTGGGAGAGGGTGATTAAATTAATCTGGATTCATTTTAAATTGAAACAAAGGGGGCGCTAAAACTATGTAAGTTCGCTTTGAAAATCGCAGCGCTGAAAGAGCAAAATTTTTATGTGATTTTTATGGGCAACCGACCGAGCCTCATGGATTTTCCCATACAAGAGTAAAGAAAAGTTACTCTTTCAGAACTGCTACTTTCACAGTAAACTCTACATAAGGGACACAAACAAACCCTATAGTAATATCACTTATTTTTGTGACACCCTATGTATATTTTTTTACAGTCATCTCACAGCTGATTTCAAAGCGTTTTAGTGCAAAGGATATTTGAGCAGCTGTAAGGTCAATTAGTTTGAGGTCATTATAGCCTCTGAAACAAAACTTCATAATACGTATTTTTTCTACTTTTCATCATTATTTCTTCATAAATTGTGAAGTGTAATACCTAAAGCTATATAGCTATATATTTTGTTTGCAAATGTAAAGTCGTAGGTGGTTAATTTGGCTCTGGATTTTAGTGGCTATAAACGCTAGAGCTGGCCAATCTGTGGATTAGTGGCTAGTGAAAATCTTCCTTTTTTTATTAACTTGATCCTCAGGCTATCTAATAAATGAAAGTAAATACCTCTCTCCTCTACTCAAGTAAGATTAAGCTACCTCTCCTATACTAATAATAATATTAAGTATATTATTAGTACAGCTGTAATGTCCTTTAAGTAATTTACGCGAGTAATATGTAGATATTTTGTATAACAACTAACAAGCGGTCTCAATAAAGTTAGAAACTAACAAATTGATGTTAAATTGAGCTTATAATTTTATTCAACAAGTAACTTAAAAAAGCCATGAAACTAATAAAACACGTAGTTTGATAAGTGTACTTAGGATATTGAGTTTAAATTAGGTAATAAACGCATGAGCGGAATGAGTAAATAATAACTTGTTTAAAACTTCTAAATTGTTATTTCTATTTTAGGGAGAGATTATATTCGTGTTATTTTTATAAAAAAAATATGTTTTGCTGTACAATACTGAGACCCATTTGCGTCAAATTATTATTTTTTGCTAAAAGTTGTTTTCGCTTTGAGTCCCGGAAAAGGACATAGGATACTTTTTATCCTGGAAAAATGTACGGTTCCCGAGCGATTAACTAATTCTGGCGCAACGGAGTTGCGGGCTTCATCTAGTTAACCGACTTCAAAAAAAGGAGGTCAACAATTCGACGCGTATGTATGTAATATTTTTAGAACTGGCCAGTTTTTGTATATTATATTATGTTAATCTATAACTGCTTCTGAACAAATGTACTAAATTTCATAAGTGTATGTATGTATGTATGTATGTATGTAAGTATGTATGTATGTTTTTATGTTTGTGCACGCATATCTCCGGAACCACAAGTCCGATTTTAGTGATTCTTTGTTTATTGTACTAGGTATTGTTCAACTTAGGGAATACTGCAAGTTTCATCAAAATCGGTTCAGTAGTTTCTGAGATAGGGAATTTTAATTCTTAATTACGTACAATTTGAAGTCGGTTTTATCTTTTTAAAATACTTGTACGAGCTAGCACGTACATTGCTGATCCTACATAATTATTTTCCCGGAGTCCCGGCAAGTGCAAACTCTCGGGCAGATCGCAACAAGCCGTCATCAATCGCGCACTCATTTTTAGCAGTAACATACAGTCAATATATTATCATTTTTAAATTATCAAGGACTTTTAATTTAATAATCAATCTATCATATCACAAAAAGGGTGTAGTCGAGTAAGCAGCTCCTACATCCCTTTTTTTGGTCCTTCGAGCTTTGAGACCTTCCGCGATTTGGCCAAAGCAGGATCATTCGCGAGTGAGGACTATCAGCGACTAAAATAAAATCAGTTCGGTAAATTAGCAGACAGTACAGTGGTGGACTTGTGATATAGCAAAACAGTTTCCCGCGGATCAGTGTTGTGGTAGTGGGAGACGAGCATAAGCAGCAGCAGTATTCAGCATAGCAGTGTGGTTCCTGTCTGCAAGCAGCAGACAGCAGCATCAGCATTAGCATCGCTTCAGCATCTCATCAGCAGATCATCACGCTCTCCAGGGCGTGAGCAGCAGCAATCAAGCAATCAAGTAAGATCTTTCTAATCTTACACCACATTTCTCGATTCAAACCATGTCGAGTGTGGAGGAACTATTGACGAACCAGCAGCAACTGGTGACGCGTGTTGAGCAATCATACACTAATTTCAAAAAGGATGGCGCCGACCGAAAGACGCCGGACTACATTCAGGCGAAATTAGACGCCTTGGATAAATACTGGACAGAAATCGAAGTAAATCATAAAAAATTGTGCACGTATGAGTTTGCCCAATCATTCACTTATTTTAAAAACAATCAGTTTGAGACGGCAAGGGAGAGGTTCCAGCATATTCGATCTGCCATAGCAAGCTATCAGCCGCTGGCTCCGGCGAGGGCTGGCCCGCCCACCCCGCTGATCAGGCCTGCGATGTCTCTGGCAGACGCAGCAGCGTCCCGCCAGCCATCACCGTTGCCTGGCACTGTGTCTCAAGGTGTCAACAGCAAAACCGATGAATTACTAAGACGTCAGAACAGTAATTTTAAGGCATTTCGACACACGATAGCAAATATCGCTCTTGATTCAATAACAGAAAAATGGGAATTCGAACATTTGCCCCGAAATATTCAGTCTCGCTGGACAGCGATAGACTCTTTACACTGTGAGTTAGACGGTGACCTAGGGGGTAGGAATTTAGAGTATGAATAAACATATTATCAGACAGAAACAGAGTACAACGACGTAGTCAAGGCTATCAACCGGAAGTTATGGTCAACTTCTCATAGGGAGCAGGTTACCCCTCAAATCGAAATACCAGTTTTCAATGGCACTTATAATCAGTGGACTTCTTTTAAAGACTTATTTACAGAGACAATTCATAGTAACCCGTCATTGTCTAATGCGCAAAAAATGCAGTTCTTAAAAACTAAAGTCAGCGAGCCTCATCCAGCACCTTAATATTTCCTCAGATAATTACACTACATGTTGGAATATTTTAAATCATAGGTACAATAACAAAAGATTGATTTTTAACTCTCACGTTGATATTTTACTTAACATGCCAGTTGCTCATCATTTATCAATAAATAATGTTAAACGTATTCACGATACCGCCTTAGAAACTCTAAACGCTATCAAAAACGTAAAAATTGATATCTCATCCTGTGATCCTTTATTAGTATACCTTTTGTCACAAAAATTAGATTCAGAGTTGCATAATGAATATTTGACGTCCGTAAAAAATCCGCGTGAATTGCCAAAAATTGAAGAGTTTTTGAAATTTTTAGAGCGTAAGTTTACTACTTTAGAGTCCTCTAAACGTAAATTTGATAACAGTCCATCAAAATCACTCAATCGTTTTGTGACACCTACTAACAAAAATACAATCATACATAATAATAATTCTAAATATAACATGCATAAAAACTTTAACATGAAACAATCTTTCCCAACGCAAAACAAGATATAACAATCTTTTTCCCAGGATAAAAGTGCTTCAACGGTGAAATTGTATAAATGTCCAGTATGTAACACGAGCGATCACGCTCTTTTTAGTTGCCAGCGCTTTATCGATATGCCACATTACCTAAAACGCAAAATCGTCAAACAGCATGATATATGTCAAAACTGTCTTTATTCTCATAACAATAAGGCTTGCTTTTCTACTAAACGTTGCAGACAATGCAATGAAAAACATTACACTCTTTTGCACGAAGCGTATGCGCAAGCGCAACCGATGGTTTCGAAATACGAGCCAGCGCAAGTGAGCTCTCACAACTCTCACGTATCTTTACAGCGTAGGATTCCAGAAATCCTTTTGGCCACAGCCATAATCAACGTGCAAAAATTAGATGGTACATACGTTCAATTGCGTGCTTTAATAGATCAGGGTTCCCAAATATCTCTACTGAGCATGCAGCTCAACTTTTGAACTTGCCTCGAAAGAGAAGCAAGGGTATTGTATCTGGTGTCGGAGCCAAGGAAAGCAGCTACAAGGTTGTTATTTCTCTCAATTGTGCAGCAATAAATAGCGATTTTAAATTTGAAACGGACGTGCTGATTATGCGGAGTCTGGTTAAAAATTTACCTAGTTTTTCATTCGATAAGCCAACATGGCCATTTTTACAGAATATTTCGTTAGCCGATCCTAAATTTAACGTAAGCCGCCCAGTGGATCTGTTGCTGGGAGCCGAAATATACGCTCTTATTTTATTAGACGGTATGATTAAGGTAGATAATTTTACGCCTATTGCCCAAAACACATCACTAGGTTGGATTCTTACAGGCAACGTTAAAACTATTCAATGCAATGTAGTTTTAACCGATTTAAGTGAAATAGAAAATTTTTGGGAAATTGAGGATATAAATTTCGAAACTTCTAAATTATCAGTTAGTGATCAAAAATGTTTAGATTATTATAATGAGACTACGACGCACCAAAAAGACGGTCGTTATGTCGTTAGGTTGCCCTTCGAGGAAGATTTTGAAAACAAGCTAGGGTTGTCAAAACCCAGGGCCGTGGCTCAGTTTTTATCTTTGGAGAAAAAATTTAAGAAAAATTCTAACATGTATCAGGAATATAAAAAATTTATGGAGGAATATCGTGAATTTGGTCATATGATTCCGTCAACCGATAATTCTATTTCATCATATTTTAACGCTCATCACGGTATTCAGCGTGATGACTCTACGAGCACACGCCTTAGGGTAGTTTTCAATGCATCGTGTAAAACTACTTCGGGTTTAAGTATCAATGATTTAATGTTGTCCGGACCCAATCTACAGCAGGATCTCCAGTCTCTTATCATTAAATGGAGACAATTTCAATTCGGATTTACTGCTGATATTGAGAAAATGTTTAGGATGATACGGGTCCATGATGATGATCAAAAGTATCAAAAAATCGTGTGGAGGGACGCCCCACACGAACCTATCAAAGAGTATCAGTTACAAACGGTGACGTACGGCACCAAGGCCGCACCGTTCCTCGCGATGGTGACGTTAAATAGGTTAGCGTCGGACGAAAAAGCAAACTATTTAAACAGCGCGGCTCTGTCCGTCCTTATGGATTCCTTTTATATGGACGATTTATTGCACGGTCATCATAATTTATCAGTGGCGAGGCAGCTACAGCTGGACCTTATCAAATTGTTACAATCGGGAGGATTCCACCTTCGAAAATGGAAGTCGAATGTACCCGAATTGTTAGTAGACGTCGATACCGAAACAGCTCCTGGTTTCTTTTTTAAACAAGAGCAGAGCAAAATTTTAGGGTTAGGTTGGAACCCCAATCATGATATTTTTTCTTTTCAATCAAAGATCGACTCTAACATTTCTAGCAAAACAACGAAACGGTTATTACTTTCAGAAGTTTCCAAATTATTTGATCCTCTAGGATGGCTCTCACCCGTATCAACCAAACTAAAAATCATTTTCCAAAAAACATGGCTAGCAGGCCCCAAATGGGATGACGAGCTACCTGCCGATATTTACGCGGAGTGGGTTAAAATCAAGGTCGATTTATGTAACATAAATAAAATAACTGTACCACGGTGGATAGGTACAACAGAAAACGAATGCATCGAGTTACACGGTTTCTGTGATGCGTCAACAAAGGCGTATGCAGGTGTAGTTTATTGTCGTATCAACCGGGCCGAAGGATCCCGTATAGCATTATTAGTAGGCAAGACGAGGCTCGTGCCGAGTAGCAAAACAGTATCATTACCCCGATTAGAGTTGTGCGGGGCACTTTTACTTTCAAAATTAATAAATAAAATTAAAAATTGCCTAAGCGGTTACAACATAAAAACATACGGTTGGGTCGACTCCATGATAGTTTTAGGCTGGTTAAATGGAAACCCTACTCGTTGGAATGTTTTCGTGGCTAATAGAGTTCGCGAAATTATATCAATCATGCCACCGGAATGTTGGCGATATGTTAAGTCCGAAGAAAATGCTGCCGACTCAGCAAGTCGTGGCATGAATGTGTCTCAGTTAATTGACCATTCTTTGTGGTGGCGTGGTCCAAGCTGGCTTCCTAATTTTAAACATGATCAGGCAGATCAAACATATTTTACTGATCAAGAGCTTAAAGTTTCCGCATTAGTTAACTTAGTGACACAGGAATATCGTGAAAATTGCATCATATTACAATTACTTATGAAAAATAGTTCTCTAGCTAAGGTTGTTAGAATAGTAGCATATATGTTAAGATTTACATCAAGCAAAAAAGGGCAAACAAAAGCAAAGCACCATCACTATCTGAATTAAGCAAAGCAAAAAACATTATCATAAGAAATATACAATATTTAAGTTTTAACGAAGAAATTGATAATTTAAAGCATAACAAGAAAATTTCATCAAGTAGCAAAATTATAAGTCTTAATCCTTTCTTAGATGAAAATAATCTATTGAGAGTAGGCGGTCGGCTGAAACATGCCAATTTAGACCCAGAAATGAAAAATCCTATTATAATACACAATCAGAGTCGTTTATCAGATCTAATCATAGACCAGGCCCACGAGCTCACCTTTCACGGTGGACCTCGTCTTACGTCCGCATTTATACGTAAGAAGTATTGGGTCATATGTGGCAATAGGGCTACCAAAAAACGCCTTAGGCTATGTATCACGTGTAGGAGACACAGCCCTAGCAAGCATCAGCAATTAATGTGTGACTTGCCCGCAGCTAGAGTTAACCCTTGTAGACCTTTTCAATCGGTAGGGGTAGACTACACCGGACACATCATGATAAAGAGCAGCAAAGGCCGTGGAATTAAAAGCAGTAAAGGTTACGTTGCAGTTTTTGTATGTATGGCAACCAAGGCCGTACATCTCGAGGTCGTATCAGACCTTACCACCTCGACATTTTTAGCCGCTTTACGCCGGATGTCCGCTCGTAGAGGGACACCTAGCAAAATCTTTAGTGACAACGGTACAAATTTCTTAGGTGCCAGCAAGGTACTTCAGCAGGAATACGCAGAGTTCCAAAATATATTCAATGATACTTTTTATAGTGAAATTGCCGAAATGGGTATAAGCTGGCATTTCAATGCCCCATCATGGCCACAGACCAGCGGTCTCTGCGAAGCAGCGGTTAAGAGCTTTAAGCACCACCTAAAACGAGTGATAGGTGACCAAAAGTTGACGTACGAGGAGTACAACACTCTCTGTACCCAGTTGGAGGCGTGCCTCAACTCCCGGCCTCTGTGTCCCATGACCGAGGACCCGAATGATCTAAATTATTTAACTCCGTCTCATTTTCTTTCGTCCGGACCGATTTTAACTATTTACGAAACTGAACATGATTTAAGAACTAGGTGGTACCTAACACAAAAGGTTTTTCATGACGTGTGGAAATGGTGGCAGCCCGAATATTTAGTTAATTTATCAGCGCGCAGTGAATGGCAGCGGTCCTCGCAAAATATTAAAATTGATGATGTGGTTATCATCCACGATAACAATCTGCCAGCAGGCAAATGGGCGTTAGGTAGAGTCGTGGAACTGCACCCGGGTAGCGACGGCTACGTTCGAGTAGTTACCTTAAAGACGAAGAACGGTTACATGAAACGTCCCGTAATCAAATTATCAATCCTACCTGTTAACGAATCTCAGAAAGATCAATCGAATTCTATCAATCAATCAGAGCAACACGCTAGTAAAATAGAGGAGAGACCAAAAAGGAGCTCCAGAAAACGCTATAATTTGCCAACTATCATATCAGCTGTTTTGCTATTTTTTATGACACTTATTGCTTCTTCCCAAGGTTCATTTTACAATAATACTCCTTTGAACACTAAAGGTCTCTACTTCGATAAAATAAGTAACATGCATGTAATTAGAGATGATTGGCGCCTGGTCGTCTATTACGATATGAAGCCGTTCTGGGAAGGCATCGCGGCGTGCAAAAAGCATATTGTTTATCTCGAGAAAGCGTGCGCAGAGATAAGCTCTGTATCATATTGCGCCAGTATCTTGTTACAATTAAATCACTCCTTTAATGAGCTGCAGTACTATAATAGCTTATTAATTAATCAACATTTTGTAGCGCGCACCAGACAACGACTGGGACTTATTAACGGCGTAGGATACATCGCGAACAGTTTATTTGGCATTTTAGATCAAAATTTTGCGGATAAATACGAGCATGATATAAATATAATACCTCAGAATCAAAATCATTTAGCGTCCTTATGGAAGAATCAGACCTCTTTGGTGGAGGCAGAATTTACGAATAGACGATTTAAAGCAGAATGATCCAACACTAGAAAGCTTTTCGTATCATGACATCCATCACTATACCGCTATTTATGTCATTGCAGCGTTAATTTTGATCATTGGATCATTGTTACTATGGAAGTGCAGAGCGTTTGTTGTAAGAGCAGCACCTCCAATGCAAAGGGAGGCTGAAGGAATAGAGATGACTTCTCGCGGAAATATTATAGTGATGCCCCAGCAATCAAAAAGTGATCAGTGTCTTGAGAAAGTGCAAACTGTTAGTGATAACAAAGTGTGTGGCCCTAGCAGGCAACAAAGTCGGGGCACTTCGCCCGTACTTCACTCTTTTGTGTCAATCGACGACAAATAATGTATTAACATTAAGTTAGTTTAAGGACCTATTGTTTATCACCTTGTATCACCTTCATCATCTTTGCGGCCCGGGAGCATGTACGAGCTAGCACGTACATTGCTGATCCTACATAATTATTTTCCCGGAGTCCCGGCAAGTGCTTACTCTCGGGCAGATCGCAACAAGCCGTCATCAATCGCGCACTCATTTTTAGCAGTAACATACAGTCAATATATTATCATTTTTATATTATCAAGGACTTTTAATTTAATAATCAATCTATCATATCACAAAAAGGGTGTAGTCGAGTAAGCAGCTCCTACAATACTATTATTTATAATAAACTAGCTGACCCGGCAAACGTTGTCTTGTCATATAAATTATTTCTAGTAAGTATCAATAATATAAAAGTAGATAAAAACCTATTCTCAGGTCTTACGAATGTAAACACAAAATTTCATTAAAATCAGTTGAGCCGTTTAGGAAGAGTTCGCGCACAAACACCGTGACACGAGAATTTCCAATTGTGTTAGTAACACTATAACTCGATAACGGCTAAACCGATTCTGCTAATTTTAGTTTTAAAATAATCCTGGAAGTCCAGGGAAGGTTTTTAAGTGACACGAAGTCCACCGGGACAGCTAGTATTAGATATATTTTTAAATTCTGTCCCCAGGTGGTGAAAATGTTCATCCTGGTGATAGTGATCTTCGGTATCTGCTGGCTGCCGTACCACTCCTACTTCATCTACACCCACTTCAACCCCTCCATCCTCTACATGAAGTATGTCCAGCACGTCTACCTGGGCTTCTACTGGCTGGCCATGGCCAACGCGATGGTCAACCCCATTATATACTACTGGATGAATGCCAAGTAAGCGAATAAAAATTCTAAATTTTGAAGATTCTAAATTCGAAAATTCAAAACTTCGTAAATTGTACAATTTTAAATTCATATTTTTAAAATTTTAAATCCTCAGTCTGGGCACCTGCAGCACTCTTGGTTTGAACGTCGAGTCTTTATTGATGCTTATTATGCCGGTATTTAGGGAGAATTAGCTCCTAAATTATTATTTTTTTATGAGCCTATACTATCCCACTGCTGGGCAAAGGCCTCCCCCAAGGTCTTCCATCTGTCTCGCTCCAACGCCACCGCAACAAAAATAATATAATATTCTACGATAATATTTGATTAAAGAGGTACTATCAGAGAAAATAATTCCTAGGCAGATGCAGTCCATTGAAATGTTACATTTGCTTTGCATTTATTAGAGGACGCAATTTTATTTTTGGAATATGTTGGGGGGGTCAATGGAAGCTTAAGCTTCTATTGACCCCAAAATACTGGGGGGGAGTGTCAAATAATGGGGACAAGAGTGGCGACCCCACAAACTTGAGGTTAACCTCAAGTTTGTGGGGTCGCCACTCTTGTCCCCCGGCCGCCATCCTGAAAAAAGGCGTGACAACACTATTTTCGTGATAACTCGGAAACTATACGTCTTACAAAAAATTTGAGAAAACATAATTTGTTGCAAATAGATTTTGCCTACAATTTTCACTTTTTTGCTTATAACTTTTTAAATTTTTAATTTAGGGTAAAAAATTATATAAACATATTTGTAGGCAAAATAATTTGCAACAGATTAAGTTCTCTCAAAATGTTTTTCATCCATAAAAGCTGCGTTTCCACCAAAGCTGAGCGGAGCTGTGTTGCGAGGAATGTGTTTTTGAAAACCAATAGAATCGCTTCATTGACATGACTTTGCCATGACATCGCTCAGCGCAGCGATGCTATTGGTTCTCAAAAACACATTCCTCGCAACACAGCTTCGCTCAGCTTTTGTGGAAACGCAGCCTTTATGGATGAAAAACATGTTCGACCTTATAATTATAAAAATCCGTGGTGGCTTCAATATTTTCCTTTTCTTACTTTAATATTATCTTTTCATACTTCCCAATTGTATCGTTAAAAAGTTAATTTTTGTTAGCAAAAATGAGGTTTCTTGAATTACTTTAGAAGTAAATAATATTAATTAATTATTATTGAACAAGCCTCCAAGGACTTTTATCTACAAAGTTATACAATATACCTTAAATGGTATTAGCAACACAATATAACAAGAAATATAATTATTACAATTTAAAATTTGTAATTAACTATTTATTTTGTGTTACATTTATCGTGGATTTAACCTTCTCTCTTTTTAGGATTTATCGCAGCTTTACAGCTAAGATAAATAGCTATAAACGTATATATATATAAATAGCTATAAAAAATAGCTATAGCTATAAACGTATGTCGTATACATAATATTTTTTATCTTATTTATTTTTCGCACGTCCACGGCCTTCTCAGAGGCCGTGCACTGTGGTGCCAACAAAAATCACTATTACCATATATTACGATTTATTTTCGACTTGGCGATTACTAATCCTGCGACCGCCGGTAATTCACAGGCGATATTTTGTGTGCTTTTATCGTTTTACCGCGGACGTCTACGATATTACCGCCACGTACAAAATTATAAAAGAGCACTTCGACAGCAGATGTTGTTGTGCAATATAATATTCTATATTCTGTCAGTGTAGACAACATTTTTGACCAGTTATTGTGCAATAATACCTTCTGTCAAACGTCGGTTGCTTACCTGTCGCAAGGTACATATTGCGCTGCCAAAATTACACCTACCGAGTAGAGACACAGTGCTCTCGGCCAATCAAATTGTCTGTTCGCACTGTCTCGCCACTCTACTCGGTAGGTGTAACAACAGCTAACAAGACCCTTAATAAAACTACTATCAGAGAATTTGATTCATTGGTAGATGGCGGACCTACAGTTCGGCAAGGCTTTAAATGAATATGTCAATGATGACATAGGTCGCTGCTGGTAAAAGAGAACTGTCAAAAATGACGTTTTTTGTATGGATAGAAGCGTTACTTCCTTTTCTCGCCACATTTTTATACAACCTTGTCGAACTGTACCCAGTTTTGTCGAGTTATGTCAAACCCACCCGGCAGATCGCGACGTACATTGTGTATACATAATCGGACCAATTGATGTAGGCCCGTCAACTGCCTATGAACCAATTTCTTTGATGGTACACATCGAGGAAAATAATACCTAGGCAGTTGACAGACCAACGTCATTTGGTCGGATCATGTCAATTCAATGAAAATTGTGATTTGTCGACTGGGTGTGACTTACCGCGACCATAAACTTATAACTGTGACCGCGACCAAATTACGTAAACCCGTCAACTGCCTGACCTTTCTTCGATGGTACATCAGCAATTTCCGCAGGTTCCGCTCATACTTCCGCACGGCCATCTTGTGCCGGTGGCGGGACACCTGCCTGCGCCGGAAACGCCCCTTGCCGGAATCCCCACCGGACAACTCCCACTCCGCCAGCAGATCCAGATCAGGTTTTTACTCGTTAACGTAATTATTACCTTAAATGATAATATTTTTTCATGTTTTAGTTTCCTTTTTCTGTGATTTAAATCTTTGTGGAAAGCCTCTATAAGTCTATACGTTAAACATGATGGACAATTGCTGATGATTGATGAATATTACGGTATAGAGGGGAATATCGTCCATGATAATGATCTAAGTTGTGATGAGTACTGTGTAAAGGGGAATTCGTGGAAGGGTATTTTTCCATGATTATGATGGGAGTTGATTGCGCATTCTGTATACTCCTTAATTAATGTAAAATTGAAAATTTTGATCATAAAGGAAACAAAACTATGTTAAATGTATGGGTATAATAATAACTGTACCTCTGTTAATTAATAGAAAAATATAATGGTTCATTAGTTTGGTCGGGTTAAAATCACTTGTCACATATTTTAGATCATACAAAACTGAACGGAGCACTAAGGCCGGCCATAGACGGACTGCATCTTGCAGTTGACACCGACTGCAAGATGCGGTTGTCGCACGGCGATCTGCAGTTTCAATACTAAATTCAATACACAGTACACTGACCGCTCGAGCAGTTCTTGAGCGGTCGGTGCTAACGTGGCCGCTCTAGAACAGCCGGTCCCGACTGCAACTTGCGGTCCGTCTATGACCAGTCTAACACAGCTGCAAGATTTCGGTAGCAATAAGGCTGCGTTTCCACTGAAGCGGAGCGGAGCTTAGCGGTGCCGAATTGACCAATCACAATCCTCGAAATCTTCGCTCCGCTTCGCTGTCATTCCGCTGGAATAGCACGATTGGTCAATTCGGGCACCGCTAAGCTCCGCTTCGGTGGAAATGCAGCATAATTGTGCATTCTGTGATTGTCTATTCTGGCTTAAAGTATAGAGGATTTTATTTACATAATTAATTATTTAATTGACTCGCGCCTGTATCGCGACAGACAAAAAAGCCTTGCTTAGTTTGCACATAAACAAAGTGCAATGCCACAGTATTTTGTTACCAACTTCTAAAGATTTAAATCTGTCCATTTTTTATTTTCTTCATTATTGCTCTTTTAGCCTTCTTATAAAACTCTCGGCTATGAGGATCCATTGCATCTGAGCTTTTATTATGTGTTGCACTTCTAATTTTTAATTTTGTGCCTTTAAATGAAACTAAGAATTCGAGCTTACTTGGCTTATCCGAGTTTTATTCGGTAAAGAGAAAATACGGCAAAGAACTCCACTTGAAGAACAAAAGGTTTGCCCGCGTAAGAGTTAGCCATTTATCCTAACCCAGCTTAACGCTCTTGAGAGCTTAACCGCTTAAGATATTCTTCAGTTCTTGTTACATTTGAGTTTTCTACAAATTAATATTATATCTACCTAGTTAAATTAATACTTAGTCGTTACTTCTACAGATGACTCATAAGAGTAAATAGTATAATAGGAGTTGTTTTGAATTAATAAAACATGTCACGTAATTTTAAAGTTTGCTAAAAGCACGTCAGAATTACTGAAAATTTATTTCAGCTGTAACAATTATATGTAAATCTAATAGACTACAGGCCCACGTCGAAAATGAATGGGTCATATGAACCACCTGGGGTTACCACCAAAATAATAAGATTTAGAAATATGCCGTCACTTGTAAGCTATCCAACTGAGTGCTGGTGAGAATTCAAAAGTGCATATTGTAGGGTGAGTACATCTTGGTCATATGATCCTGTACGGCATTTTTACCATCGATAGACACATGAAAAATAATAAGAAAGCCCGCAGTGCCGTACAAAAATGATGCGCCAACAAGTCGGTATTTTATTTTATTTTCAGCCAATTTCCATGGTAAATTTGGTCATTTGGTTCTATACGGCATACGTTTCATACTGTTTGGATACAGCTTCGAATCAATTATTCCGCAACGCCGTACAAAAATAATGCGACAATAGAAAAAAATCGAGGGTTACAAACCCCTGTTTTTTAGGGGTCCGGGGGGCCATCTGAAACAGTACGGCTTCGGTTCCAAACATTATTTTAGCACTCAAAAGTACTATTAAAAATAATGCCGTCAAGAATTTTTTTTCCATTTTAATAATAATCTTAATTACATGGTATACTTGAATTTTTAAGCTGTAAAATTGTTTGATTCTGTGCGGCGACTTTATTTTTAATATGATATTGTAAAATACAATTGTTATAGAGTATTGACGTTCAAAAGAAACTGTTCTAAAAAAAATAAACAGAAATACAAAATCTGAAATTTCAAATATTCATAGATTAATAAACTAAAGCAATTTTCTACATTTTTCCTTCGTCTTAAATAGTATTAAGATAAATAAATTGGGAAAAAATTATGCCGTACATTTTAATGCAGCGTAAGTAAAGTTCCGTACCATTATAGAGCAAAATTTTGTTTTTTTTGTATGGGAGCCCATCTTAATTATTTCTTTTTTTTTAATGTTACTATTGATTTTTAAATTAAAAATAAAATTGAGTATTTTGTGAACATTTTAGGTGTCTACATGTTGCCATTATTATTGATATCGAGCAAAAAATTGAAAAAAGAATCACGTTTGTTGTACGGGAGCCCCCCTTAAATATTTATTTTATTTTGTTTTTAGTATTTGTTGTTATAGCGGCAACAGAAATACATAATCTGTGAAAATTTCAAATCTCTAGCTATAACCGTTCTTGAGTTACAGCCTGAAGACAGACAGACATCGAAGTCTTAGTAAAAGGTATCCGTTTTCACCCTTTCGGTGCGGAACCCTAATAAAACAACTATTTTTTAGAAAAAAATTGATATATTTCGTTGTATGGACTTTTCTTACATTTCGTTCTATGGATATTTGCTTGAGGTTTTTTTTCTCCTACAAACCTTTGGACTAACGAAAATGTACGGCATGTAAAAAAATATTATCTATGCATAAGATACTTTCAAAATTAATTAATTATTTTATGTTGATTTAAATCACCCCCCCGGACCACTGGAAAAGAGGGGGTTGTAATCCTCGATTTTTTTTCACTGTCGCATTATTTTTGTACGGCGTTGTGGAATAATTGATTCGAATCTGAATTTAAACAGTATGAAACTTATGCCGTATAGAATCAAATGACCTTTACCATGGAAATTGTCAGAAAATAAAATAAAAATACCGACTTAGTGGCGCATCATTTTTGTACGGCACTGCGGGCTTTCTCATTATTTTTCATGTATCTATCGATGGTAAAAATGCCGTACAGGATCATATGACCAAAATGTACTCATCCTACATGCACTTTTGAATTCTCACCAGCACTCAGTTGGACAGCTTACAAGTGACGGCATAGTGCTGAATCTTATTATTTTATGCTCTAATATCGTCCTATATACGTCCCCAGGTGGTTCATAATTATGACCCATCCATTTTCGACGTGGGCCTGTAGTCTATAAGGACTAATAGTAAATGTTAATTTATAAATAGGGGTGGGCCGAAATTCGTTTTACATTCGGTTTAACCGAACTTCGGCAGCTTGAACCGAACTTCGTCATTCGGCCGAATTTCGGTTAAAATGCCGAACATTCGGCACCAAATATACTTGCACTGTCATAATAGAAATTAATGAAAAAAACATATCTGTAGTAACAGTAAAATAAAATAAATCTCGTGAATAATATGATATACTCGTTTAAAGTCATCTATTCTTATAAAATTACATGTCCTGACTGACTGACTGACTGACTGACTGACTGATTCATCATCGCTGAGCAAAAACTGTTAAAGTTACAGCCACGAAATCTGGTGAGTAGGGTTGTTTTATTAAGTAGACACACACTGAGGAAGGAATTTTGAAAATTTTACCCCGAAGGGGGTAAAATAGGGGTTAAAATTTTGAATGAAAGTCCGTCATTTCTTGAGTTAGAAACATGAAACTTTATTTTTGGGTTTCTAATTAAAAATGATTGGATACATATTTAAGCGTTTTTGGAAATTCTACCCCCAAGGGGGTGAAATAGGGGTTGAAATTTTAAATGAAAGTCCGTCATTTCTTAAGTTAGAAACATCAAAGTTTATTTTTGGACTGCTGATTAAATATGAATGGATAGGTATTTAAGCGTTTTTAGAAATTCTACCCCCAGGGGGGTGAAATCAGAGTTGAAAGTTTGAATGAAAGTCCGTCATTTCTTGAGTTAGAAACATGAAACTTTATTTTTGTGCTACTGATTAATAATGAATGGATACGTATTTAAGCGTTTCTGGTAATTCTACCCCCAATGGGGTGAAATTGGGGTAGAAAGTTTCAATGAAAGTCCGTCATTTCTTGAGTTAGAAACATGAAAGTTTATTGACGTTTGCATTTGACGTTTGCTTAAATAGGGTCCCGTTTTTACCCTTTTTATAAGGAACGACAAAGAGGGGAAAACTATCCATCTTTGTTATTATACTATGTTAACGCGGACGAAGTCGCGGGCAACAGCTAGTTTATTTAAATAAGAAAAATTAATCATACGTGATAAACAAAAAACTTAAATTGGCCTTTTAACTTTTTAACTGTACCAGTCTCAAAAATCTATGGTTACTTAATCAAACAAAACACAAATTTAAACCGCTCTTCTAACTAACCAAACCTGCAGCCTTAGAAATCTTTCTTACTTTATCAAAAAACAAAATTAAACTAAGGGAAAAGACCTAATGGCAGACACTTTAAGGAAACATGAAACATTTGAATGTTATAAAATATGTATTTATGAAAATAAAGGATTGATAACTTCTTCCATGTCTTCAGTAACTCTTACAAAATAAAACTATTATAATTATTCTCTGACAAATCAATTAAAAAATATATTATTGGTCTTTTTGTAAACTTAGTCACAAGTACTAATAGATAACATCACAAAAACAAACATCACTAATAATAGACACCAATATGAACTAATAGTTGACATATATGTAGAACATTACATTACATTTTACATTTTTCCTATTATTAGGTCTTTATTTGCCATTTTTCAAAAGATCTCATTTACTTCATCATAGTAACTACATGCATCAGAAATATTATCCACGTTGTCTCCAGATTCTATTCATTCTTCTTCCATGCTGAAACTATCTTTCCTTTTATTTTTATTTTTCATATTTTTTCCTAGCAAATTTATTTTCAGTCTTTAGTCTCCATGCTTCTTTTGCCTCTTCTTTTTTCTTCTTTCTTTTCTCAGCTCTCCTTTTTTTCTTTTTACTGCTAAAAAACTAAAGCAATCGATTTTTAGATCAGTACAAGGTCTAATATTAGACACCATATCCATTTTTAGGTGCAGTAGTTCTAAGTTCTTAGATTGTTAATAGAATTATATTTTCAGAGAATAGTGATGATTTTTGCAGTAGAATAAAGTGCAAAATAACTTTGGTATGTATTGCAAAACTCAAAGATGAGATCCATGTCATCTATTAGGTTTTTTACATTTTCAAGAACTAATAGTAGACACCCTTTATATTGTTAGGGAAAATGGATAAAAAATCTTAAATAAACATTAATTAGTGTATACAACATGACCATTAATCCAATTAAATCAATAGAAATTACAAAAATCAAATAAATGTATTCACAACTTACGTGCAAAATTTCGCCTTCCTTAACCTATTTGCTAAGAAATTGCCGAGCGCGTATTGACGCGGTCATATTATTTACGAAAACTGATCCCATTTTAAAATTTTGTTCCCGAAGGCGTCTCTAATATATTTTTTCAATTCAACAGATAGCTTGAGAATAATTTTTATGGTATTTTTGTCATAAGTGTCATCTATTAGTTCAGTGTCTAGCATTAGGTCTTTTCCCTTACTTTTCTTAATAATAATAACCAACCATTAGAAATCTCTCTTACCTAGTCAGAACCAGAAATCAGAACTCAGAACACACAATGAAACTGGAAGATCATAATAATGAGTTTTAGAAATCTTTGCATAGGTAGGTGCTTAATAAAAATACTAAATTATATTGGTCTCCTTATTAGTTGGCCCCACGGGGGAGCGCAGAGTGCGGGCGTGGCACATAATTTATTCTAGCAATATTTGCAGCAAGTGCGTAAACAAACTGTGCGTAAACAACAAACACGAAAAAGCGCGGCGAAATTGAACCGAAGTTCGGCCGAACTTCGGCCGAATTTTTCATTTTTACCGAATGTTCGGCCGAAGTTCGTATTCGGTTCAAACCACATTCGGCCCATCACTACTTATAAATTATTATAATTTTAATCTTTTGTCTATAATCTATAATATATCTACAAATGAAAACTTAATCTTGTAATAAGAAAACATAATATTTCTTATTCCTTATGTAACTTTTTCTTCATAATTTAGATTAATGACAATCTATTTTTGTGGTGAGTAGTTCAGGATGAAATAGAAAGACTAAACTTTAATATCGTCGTAACTCGTAACTCGTAGTGAGCGGAAAATATATTATGAAAACTCGGATATTAAATTCCTTCTGCCTTACTAAATACTTCACACACTAAGCAGTGTTTTATTCAAAATCGAATATATATGAATATTGTATTTGTGGAATTTTATAGGAAATTGAAAAGGGAAACCAGCTGGAATCAAAAACTTGAGAGGGACACCCGGATGGAACAAAGTTATTTCTTATGTACAAAAAACTTGTATACACTAAAAAAAACAGCAGGCTCTACCGCACGGCTTGAAAGTATAGCTTTTTGCTCTAGTTGTAATATACCGACTTACCGACACTTTTGTGTCGTGTCGTTACAACTTTTTCCGTCTAGAGTCCCTTTTCACAACGCGCGATAAGGAACTTCGTTCCAATAAAAATTTATGTATTCCGAAATCTGTATTATTCTAGGTACGTATAGGTTCATGGAACGTTTTACGCACCTCAGTGACCTCTGCACGCCCAAACCATCTGAACCGATTTTGTCTGAAGGTATGGAGATACTTTCAGTCCCGAGTAAGGACATAGGATACTTTTTATCCCAGAAAAATGTGCGGATCCCGCGTGATAAACAAATTTTTCGCGCAACGGAGTTGTGGGCGTCATCTAGTATGCAATAAGCTCAAATATTGTATACTAATATTATAAAGCGGAAGAGTTTGTTTGTTTAAACGTGCTAATCTCAGGAACTACAGCTGGTCTGATTTAAAAAATTATTTCAGTGTTAGATACCTCATTTATCGAGGAAGGCTTTAGGCTATAACATATTATTATCACGCTGACGAATAGGAACGCAGAAACAGAGGAAAATGTGAAAAAAAAACGGGGAAAGTTATTTGAAAGGGCTTATCTCCCGAAATACTGGAACAATTTTTGTGTTATTTGGCGTAGATATATAGAGAGGACCACGTGAAGAGATATAGGTTATTCTTTGCGGGAAAATGTACGGTTTCCGTTAAGTTCCTAATTTACGCGGGCGAGGCCGCGCGGAACGTCTAGTTATTTGATAACGGAGGACTTGGAAATACGTCTTGTAAAATTACGAGTAAAATTTCAGCTCGGCGGCGCGGCGGCTACAATTTTGTTATCAATCAGCTTTGTAAAGTTTGATTGATTGGATCAAACGTTAACTTATCGACTACCTACTGTGAATTGTGATACATACACTCTTGTCAAAAGATTTTAGAAGCTGATCATATTTAGAGTTTAGACGATTCAAATTTGAAATATTCTAATTTGAATCTCTCAACAGATTTTATATCTGTTGAGAGCTTTTCAATCATAATCAGATTATTCAGAGCCCCGATTCTTTATGGTAATTGGTACGTAAAATCAACCAGCCTGTAATACCTTGTTCGTGGGAATCGCAGACACAATACATTTTCAATTGTTATGCGGCAGCCGAGTGCCGCTTGGGGATTGATGGCATCATGGGATGACTTACACCCATATGCTTAATTGTTTCCTTACGATTTTCTCCACTCGACTTAACCTCAATCCAAAAAATTGTATCATTAGTTGAATAAAACTTCCTTGACTTGAGGGATTTCCTTATTCGAAGTCAGGAATGAACTGTCAAATCTGAGGTAGTTCAGGATGTACCCTAAGGGTCCTTTTAGGGTCTTCACTGTCTGTTTCCAACAATTAATTTACAAGAAATCGTGTTTAGCATGAAAAACTTTATTAAGTTTTGGACTATGTCCATGAAAATTCACATAATAATTTATCTTGGCGCAGATATTTGCGTGACGCTCATTAGGGCGGTATAGTGATGAGGACTTCAAGAAACAATAATTTAGGTTTAGAAACTTAAAAAAACAAGCATTATGCTTAGCACAAACCTACGCGACCACGCGACTGCGAAGCGGCAGCGTCAATACAAAACACACATTTGACACCTGGTCAAATGTGTGTTTTGTATTGACGCTGCCGCTTCGCAGTCGCGTAGTCGCGTAGGTTTGTGCTTGTCAAATGTGTGTTTTGTATTGACGCTGCCGCTTCGCAGTCGCGTAGTCGCGTAGGTTTGTGCTTGTCAAATGTGTGTTTTGTATTGACGCTGCCGCTTCGCAGTCGCGTAGTCGCGTAGGTTTGTGCTTGTCAAATGTGTGTTTTGTATTGACGCTGCCGCTTCGCAGTCGCGTAGTCGCGTAGGTTTGTGCTTGTCAAATGTGTGTTTTGTATTGACGCTGCCGCTTCGCAGTCGCGTGGTCGCGTAGGTTTGTGCAAAGCATTAAGGCCGTCCCCCGAGCAAACGACCTTGGCCATACATTTGCCGCGTTGCCGAGATCGCACCAAAACCCTATTTTTTTTACCTATCTTAGTTCAAAATTGTCCTAAGAAAATTTAAAACGGGGAATATGTAGTTTATGATATTGTCAATCTATTGGCGTGTGTTTCAAATAAAAGTAATTTGTAAATTCTAAGGAGATGCTGAATGTATGCTTGAATTTTAATAAATTGGTTTTACTTTGGAAGCTGATATCATAAGTATAATAAACAAAAATAGAAAATTTTAAACGGGGAAAGCAATGTTGATATACTGAAGATTATTGCTGTATTTTTATTATAACTTTGTAGCTTACAAATTATGAGCTTATAAGGCTTGAAATACGGTAAATTACGGTATCTCCGTAAGGAACGCCCTTAATATACAACACGCTAAACTAAAGTTGAAAAAACAACACGAGTTTGCAAACAATTAAATCGCAACAACAGCTGATCACATAAACGCGCATGTGTTGTGTGCGCCTGTTCGACTCCTTTGTACAGCAGCAGCTATTGTTTAATGTTTTGTATACACTATTACATAGTACATTTTATTATAATATCATATATTATTATTGTATTGTTATCATTAGTTAATAAGTTGTCTGTTGAGTTTGTTGCACGTCTGAATACGTTTACGGAACCACGGAAGACCAGGTAGTAGGTACCGTGGTGTTTCTGCGCTGCGGGGATACACCTGAGTGGTATTCCATTTCTGTGTTAAGCAATACACAGTACACTGCCTACTGATGCCGTTCTTGTTTTTTTATTTTTATTTAGTTTTTGTATTCGTCGTTTTATTTTATAATTGTTTAGTTATTGTAAAAATGTAAATGTTAAAATTGTGTTAGTTATTACAGTTTTTTTTGATATTTTTTTCTATATTATGTAGTGGTGTCAAAAATTTTGTGAAATTATTGTTAGTTTTTAATATTGTGTATTGTCTTAACGCATGAATAAACTATTATTATTATTATTATTGTTATTATTCTTTTTGAAGTGAAAACTTCTTTAGCGGCGTTGAGCACTTTTGTGGAATGGGTAAAAACTGTGAAACTCGCGTCAGATTCTCGTGCTGATCGAAAAACCTTGGAAAAACCGTAAGACGGTTGGAGAGTAGTGTTTTGTATCGAACTCGAACTCGAACTCGAATTAATTGTAAGGGTTTCGATTAATTTAAAAAATCTATTTTTTTTAAATCGATTTTCATAAAAAATGGGTTAAAAATTTTATCGATTGTAAGAGTTTCGATTACTTAATTAAAAAAATCGATTTTTTAAGAATCGATTTTCATAAAAAATGGATTTAAAAAATGCACAACGTTAATAATCAAGTTTTCACTTCTGCCGGCACTCCCGGAGTGCAACCCGTCTTTTTTTTTTTAATATGGCGCTCGGTTTTTTAACCATGGCCAGTGGCAAGTAAAATTTGGCGAGAAAAATTTTTTTCGTGAAAAGTTTACAAAATTTAAAGTAGTTTTTCCAGATTATCGTCAAGTCGAAAATGTAGTCAAAGTCTAAAAAAGTAGTCAGTAAAGTCAACGAGTCAAGTCAGTTGTTTTAGTAAAGTGGTAGACCCCTTTACTAAAACTTTCGATTGAGTTTTAGAGGGAACACAAAATAGCACGTTTCTTGGAGTTGTATCACTTGCCCACACTTGTGCACGACATCGATTACATATTATTAAAACCGAAATAACACAATTTTAGGAAAAAAATACAAAAAACACAACGTCACTCTTTCGTATTCCCAGTAAAACTCCTTCTTCTTGTTTAAATGGCGGCCTGTGATATGACACAAAATATTTCACCGAGTCGGCCATTATTAAAAAAAGAAGAAGTAGAAGAAGTGTTTGACAATGGCACTGACATTATATTTTTTTAAAACGAGGAGTTCATAGACAATCTGTCAAATTGAGGTCGATTTCAAAAAAAGAACTTCCGTGACGTCATACCTCCACCTCCAGCTCCACCCAATCTTACTGAAGGAGGAATTCGTTGAGGTAGAAGTTACGTTTAAGAATACCAAATTTGAGGAGTTTTTTAAGGTCACCTTCGTTGAGATTGAGTCAAGGCGGGCTTGACGAAACTTATTATATTATATGTATAAAATATACACAGTTATATTATATGTATAAAATCAATGCATATAATAAAACTGTGGAAATAACGATTCTGTCATTAAAGATATTAAAAAAATAATAAGCGGAGGGTTTCACTACATCGCTATACAAGCCAAAAATGTGGTCAGTTTTTTGTCTGTCTGTCTGTCTGTCTGTCTGTCTGTATGTTTGTTCCACTATAACACGAAAACTACTGATCCGATTTGAATGCGGTTTTCGCAGATATATTTACCTTCTTCCAACTTAACATCTGGTGTATAAAAAATTTTCCCCCCACCCCTCTAAAGGGACAAAAGAGGGGGTCAGATTTTGCATAAAACTTTTGCTTTAACACGAAAACTACTGATCCGATTTGAATGCGTTTCGCAGATATATTTGTCTTCTTCCAACTTAACATCTGGTGTATAAAAAAATTCCCGCCACCCCTCTAAAGGGACGAAAGAGGGGGTCAGATTTTGTATAAGACTTTTGCTTTAACACGAAAACAACTGATATTATAAGCGGTTGAAATTAGGGTGTTTTTTAATTTAATAAAAAACACCCTAATTTCAACCGCGAAGATGGTTGGGTGCTGCCATCTAGTTGGGATCCAGTGATAAACAAACTAAAGCACAAATCTATGACACCTCGGCTTCAAGACACTGTGAGTTCGTTCTGCGTAGATCGGAACGCAAACAAAAATTGATGAGTCGTCGGGTAGTTGGATAACTTCAAGAAATTGGACACCTGTCACCTCAGTCCGCCCGTGACCACGGCCGCTGTAAAGTAGCCGAAACGTCGGGATTAATAAAAGTGCTCCGCGACAAAATCCGTAAGTGTTTAAACTTATAATATCATGAGTGATACTCATGAAATCATTACGAAAACAACTGATCTGATTTGCATACGGTTTTCGCAGATATATTTGCCTTCTTCCAACTCAATATCTGGTGTATAAAAATCACCCCCCCCCCCCCCACCAAAAAGAGGGTCAGATTTTGTATTAAGTTAACTTTTTTCTTTAATGAACTTACTTTATATTATTAACTGTTTTTCCAACTTAACATCTGGTGTTACATAACATTTTTCCCCCCCACCCCTCTTAGGCGACAAAAGAGGGGGTAAGATTTTGTATGCTGATGAAGTAGAAATACTTTAAATGGCAAAACAACGTTTGCCAGGACAGCTAGTAATATGATAATTGTATAATTTATTGTGATAGAAAACTGCCTGGATCGAAAGATTAACGAAGCTGCATACATTTAGAGTTTGGAGTTAAATATAAGGATCAAAAGAGCTCCACAATATGTGACATCACTCAATTACATGAGTAATTGTCCAATAACTGATTGATGAAGCCTTTTGCCAGTTTCCAAATGGACTTTTGCAGTGCACACGTTCTGAATACCAAAATTGATTATTCCACCGAGAAAAACAATTACAGCTAAATTTTATTATTATTATTTGTTAATAACTTAATACATATCAATGAATCTTTATTGGCACTCGAGGGAGTGGATGTTCGATCTAATTTTTGTGAGCAAGCCACATTTGCTAATTTTAGTATTAAAATATTCGTAGAAGTCCAGGGAAGATTTCAAAGTGACACGAGGTTCACCGGGACAGCTAGTTTTATTTATTTATTTTATTAAGGTACACCAATTAAAAATAATATGTCTCAGATTCTTAAGTATTTTTCGAGTGGTTACATTGCATACAAATCACACACCGGATCTAAACAACGGATCAAAATGCCTTTGGGATTGTCCATTTTCATTTTGTCAACACAGATTGTCCAAACTACATAATATATTCACAGCATGGTGTTAACTTAAGCACCCCGATGTTTACAATTATAATTTGTCCTAATTGGGGAAAATCTAACAGGAAATTTGCTCACAAACACGTAATAACTTTATAACTACGTTACGCCTCAATTTAACGTCATCTTGTTGAAGGCTCTGATCATGCGCAGTAGATGATAGTGTTGGGAAACTTCTTCGTATTCCTGTCATAATTTCTCCTTTATTATATTTTAAAATAAAATAAACTAGATGATGCCCGCCACTCCGTTGCGCCAAAACTCGTTTATCGCGCGGGGACCGTACATTTTTTCGAAATAAAAAGTATCCTTATGACCTTTCCCGGGACTCAAAGTATAATCCCCATGCCAAATTTCAGCAAAATCGGTTCAGAAGTTTGGGCGTGAAGAGGTAACAGGCAGACAGATAGACAGACAGACAGAAAGACACACTTTCGCATTTATAATATTAGTTGTTAATTACAGGTATTTTCATTTATGTAATAATTAAAATTATGTTAGTACTAGCAACCCGCCCCGGCGTCGCACGGGTATAAAATATATAGCCACTGAAAAAATGATTAAAATCGATAGCCCATTTCTTCGCGTGGTCTACTTCTTATCTGTGCCAAATAACATAAAAATTGCTCCAGTAGTTCACGAGATAAGCCCTTTCAAATAATTTCCCCAGTTTTTCCGCATTATCCTATTGGTCTTATCGTGATAAAATATAGCCTTCGTCAATAAATGGGCTAACACTGAAAGATTTTTTCAAATCGGACCAGTAAGGTCCTGAGATTAGCGCGTTCAAGTTAGCCCTTTCAAATAATTTTCCCCGTTTTTTCCACATTTTCCTCTATTTCTTCGCTCCTATTAGTCTTAACGTGATAAAATATAGCCTATAGCCATCCTCGATAAATAGGCTATCTAACACTGAAAGAATCATCAAAATCCGTTACGTAGTTTTAAAGATTAAAGGGAACAAAGGGACATGAGGGAAAAAAGTGACTTTGTTTTATAATAAGTATTAAGTATAGACTAAGTACTTATGTAAAAAAGTAACATAATTATACATAGAAGCTGTGGCCGTCATACAATAGTCGTTGATAGTGATATGGTCCAAATTCATTAGGGATTTACGGGGCGTATGAAGTACGGGCATGTTCCTCATTTCAAAGAACAAAGCCCACTACACCCTTATCCCGCTATATCGTGATCCAACTTCACTATCAGAATTTTGTATGATTTAATGTCTTAAATTGTAACTTTACCATCAGGATAATGTTTAATTTCGTAGAATTTTTGCCTCTTCAGGGACAATATCACAATGAAACCTCGTTTGTTAGCGTTTGTAACGAAGTTTCGATCTCGTTTTACATAATTCGTCGGCTGAAAAGTTTGTAACAAAAAACAAAATGTTTGAAATGCCTCAGGCAACAGCAGATTTTATATTTTGGGTTAAAATATTATATGGAATGCTTTCTGACAAAATGATTGTTTGAGAAAAATCTTTAAAAGTTTAATATTATATAATAAGAAAAATGGGCCATGTGGGAGTCGGACTCGCGCACGAAGAGTTCCGTAGGTACCGTAATTATAGATCAAAAATAGGCCAAAATTATGTATGGGGGGCGCCCTTAAATATTTATTTTATTTTTAGTATGTGTTATATAGCAGTAACATCAATACACAATCTGTGAAAATTTCAGAAGTCTACCTATAGCGGTTCTTGAGTACAGCCATACAGAGAAACAGACCGACAGACATAGATAGTGAAGTCTCAGAAGCCTCAGTAATAGGGTTCCGTTTTTACCCTTTGGGTACGGAATCCTCAAAAGGCAATGGATACTTATTTAATATTTTAAATTGAATCTTTTGTTTACAGTAGGTAATGACTAGGGCCCGGATTTATATGTAAATACATATTTTTATTTTACGCGATTTTCGATCTAGAATGTGTTTTTTACACGAATTATCATGTTTAGAGTGTGAAAAACCAAGTTTTATTTTCCATATTTTTCCATATTTTAGGGTTTTACAAAGATAAGTCCATATTTTGCATGAAAATGTCACAATCGTCCATATTTTCACAAAAATACAAAAAAATAATACGTTCCCGCCACCATGCGGCTGCGTACCTATTTCGTTCCTCTCGCGTTTTATCGTCTTATTCTGTTTCCAAAGAAGATTATTGAAGAAATAGAAAATAAAGTTTCAGATGCTGAATATCCTGTTGCTGACATGGCAAAAAAACATGAAAGTCTTCGGGTAAAATAAAGGATGTGAATTGTGAGTTGTGACGTGCATGGTGCAGAGATCATTTAGCCAATATTAACCGAACCCAAGACGATCATTACGACGATTTGCACAATAATAATTAATACGATACCTACTGTCACGTTAATGCATGTGCATGCATGGGTCCGATTAAGGCTATATTTAGAACAATATTTTTTTTGTATTATTGGTTGTCAGAGATTTGAAGAAGCACGTCATTGTGTATAGCAACCAATTTATTAAGGCTAATGTAATGGAAGTTAAATAAAACTATTATTTTTAGGGTCCCGTATCCAAAGGGTAAAAACGGGACCCTATTACTAAGACTTCTATGTCTGTCTGTCCGTCTGTCTGTCTGTCTCCAGTGTGTAACTCAAGAACCGCTATAGCTAGACTTCTGAAATTTTCACAGATTGTGTAGGTATAGGTATCTGTTGCCGCTATAACAACAAATACTAAAAATAAAATAAAATTAATATGTAAGGGGGGCTCCCCACAATTTTTTGTCTACTTTCACTCTATACCGGTACGGAACCCTGCTTGCGCGAGTCCGACTCGCACTTGGCAGATTATTTTCTTGAAATAATAATGTCGCTATCTTTTTGATAGTTTTTTTTTTGTAATACAGTAGGTACAGTAATTATTTCCTATATTAAAGACTTGTAAAGACTAAAACAATGTTTAATTATTGTAATTTTATACTCCATACTTTTCCATATTTCTATTTTATACTCCATATTTTTCCATATTTTCGATTTTTTAGTCCATATTTTATGTACATATTTTGAATTTTTTAATACATATTTTTCCGGGCCCTAGTAATGACAGTGTAAATTTTACAACCTCTGAACGAGAATGAAATTAATATTCGCCAAAGGCGATTTCAAAATCCGGATATTACTAAATTACTACGCCATAATATGAGGACATAATGTAGGACATAAAAATATATTTTGTAGTTATCTTTTTTTTTTTACTTTACTAATTATTATAATAATTATAATGCCTATGAATTAAGATCAAAGCGCTGTGCATGAGGTCAGGTACTAATTTTTGTTGCGACACAGATCAAAGCAAGTTCTAATAATATTATTCTAATAATAATACCCTTTATTATCGAAATACATATATACACAATATAGAACAAATATAACTCTCATACATTTGACCGCTCAAAATATTAGTCTCCACCAGTTACTGACTACTGTCATAAAAACGTTACAAACTTACAACGAAAATTGGTTGATTGACCAGAGAATAACAACCAATTAAAATGGTTTTCATCATCCTGGAACAATTTTTACTAGGTTACTATGCCATAGTTTTTTTTTTAATTATAAATTATTTAAATATTATATTAGGGTCCAAAATAGATGTCAGACATTATCCCCGAAGGGTCACGCTAGTAGAGCGACTATAATATAATTTATGTATAGTTTATAGTTTGTACAGTTTATAGTTTTAAGAGCACTTAAAGTAGTTCACGCTCCGGCTCCTTTATTTTCGCTGCAATAACCTTTTAGTTGCAACTTTAGCTTTGATGTCTAGCGGATTAGAGCCAGGACACACTGCCCAGTTGCGTCGGCGTCGCGTCGTTGCAACTCGTTTGATCACTGATCTGCAGACGTGCGCGCCCCGCTCACTTCCATCAAGAGATCTCTCAAGGCATCTATGAGCCTGAATATAGACAGCGCGACCGCGTCGCTATTTAAATAAATCGTTACAAATTGCTTGTGATCTCGCCTTGTAGCGCCTTGTAACCAAACCACGTGTTTGCGCTATAAATCCAGCCTTAACATACTAGTATAGGGGTTGGCGAACGTCTTTGGGACAGGAGACGGGCACACAGTGAATACGCCGCGGACGCGCAACGATCCCGCCGCGGATGTGAGGCAGCATTTCGGAGCGCAGCCGCGGCGTGTTCGTGACGAATTCACTGCGCGCCTGCTCCGCCCTAAATCCGTTCGCCAACCGGCTATAACGGTGCAAAAATCTTAACAGGCGCCTTCGCTTTCCATTATTTCCGTGCAGTCTTAAAGCTGTCAACGCAGCCCTTTCATTACTTTTTCACTTCATCACCTGTTCCGTCGAACCACCGCTTCCGACGACGACGCAATGGAGCAATGTGACCTAGCCCTTATATTCGCTTTCAAATAATAAAATGTTCTTCTTTTTTATAACGCTATCTTTACTTTACATGCCATGTAGACTTTTTACTGGCATTTCAGTATAATATGCCTATAATATGCCTATGCTGTAAGTACCCGCAGCAAACCTTTATTAGCTACCCTGTTTTGATTTATTGGGATTGTAATCAGGGATATCCGCCATATTGAGAATGAATTAATAACAAACATAATCCCCTTGAAGCATATGCATCTACAGATATCGAGGAACACAAAGGCTTCGGAAGAAGTGCGCGAGTCGAGTGGGGGAGCTGTGCGCGCGGCGGCGGCCAGAGGTCGCTGAGACCGCCTTTGCTTGCTAGCTGCCCGAGGTGCCCGCACAGGACTTACTACGATGGTGAGTTTAAGCCACGTATAACATTGAGGCCGTTATCAAACTGCGGTTGTTAGGCGGATGGGCGCGTTGCGAATACGCCGCGGCTTTGCATCACGGAACGCGACACGTGGCAGATACTCAACGTCTTCATCGCGTGCTTGCAGCGACTTTACAAAGCAAAGAACGCTGCGAAGTCGTTGGGCGTCCGCGACGTATTCGCGGCGGGTTCGTTGTAAAACCGCGATGTATTCGCGCCCGTCTCACCTCGGAGCCGCATGCCCATGACAGTGTGTAAAGAAAGCCCTTAGATCTCTCGACGAGTTTGGAGAGAGCAATGGAAAAAAACCTACCACTGAGCCATTTAAAAGTGCATCGCATCGCATCAACGCGTCAAATTGTATTACGCCCTTATGGTACGAAACAAAGTGAGGATCATCTCATCAGGCGTCAGTAACATTTAGTAAACAATTACCGCCGCCCATAGAACTTCGCAATATGAGCCCAATATAAGTGTATTTTCCTGTTTGCGTAATTGTAATCTATGTATCTTTGTTTCAGCGTTCATACACGGACTCAAAGTGTAATCATTCGTTTTCTATTGGACTTTTGATCTCATTATAATAATTTGACCAGTAATAATCTAGTCTTTACCGTGTCAATAGGTATGGTCTATAACTCAGCTCTAGTCAAATGTTGAAAATATTTTTAAGTGTGTGTTGTAGGCCCAATTTTACAGTCTGGGTTATAGTTTTCTGCTAATGCCTTTTCTGTCGATATACGATACTTACGATGAGACATAACATTTGACATAGTTTCGAAAAGATCAACTTTAACCAAGTGGCATAATGCCCATTTTGCACTAACGGCACTCTGTCGTTAAGACGTGTCTTTCGATTTCTAAAAAAACATTAATGCTTGTACATGTCCACTAAGGCCTTCGGCCCTTAGTACTTAAGACATAAAAACATTAGTGAAAACTTAAGGTGACGCAGCGTTAAAGTAAGAAACCGTGTTGGATGTGTTTTAGATTGCTTGTTTTCTATGAGAGGCCGGCCCGGCCTCTCATAGAAAACAAGCAATGGAACAGCAAAAAATGGAAAGGGCGTAAGCGACAAAATGGCTTTTGTCGCATAATTTAAAAACCATAAATACATTTCATATTAGCTATGCACAAATTAAAGTGCATGCTTGAACCAATTTATGTACAAATTTTGGAACCTTAAATCACTCTCCTCTGTTGGAAAAATAGGAATCCCTTTTTTTACAGAGGTCTTCCGTTGTCCAATCGTGTTATGCTATGGGCAATTCAAAGACAAAGACATGATGAATACTGACAATGAACTTCAATTTCTTAGCTTTAGTCATTGCTGAGAAAAATCGGCATCGCTACAGCCAAATTATCAAGGCGTCGCCTTAAGAGATCCTCCGCTAATCCTTGAGAGTTGAGGCCCGCACATTTAACTGTTTGTTATTTGGTAAAAACGTGCGTTTGTCGAATACGGACACAAGTGTAACATGGGCCAAAATTCATTCGAAAGTAGTAAATAGTTAATGAAATCTTGTAAATTACCTACAACTGATTGTATGAACAGAAATTACAGAAAATCATCTTTATAACATGTAACGAATAACGATGATATTACGCAGAATATTTTTGTTATTACTAAACTTCGTTATAATTCGAATATTCATTGACCAATTTTGAAAGTCCTTTGAAGTAAAAAGAAAAGTTCTTTGTAAATGAAAATAAAATTTAATGATGCATGTTGTGTGAGAAAATAGTTTTACAAGAATAAAATGAAGCCTAATTAGGTTGAAAACATCCTTTATTGTTAAAAAAAAACAAAAACCTTACCTTGTAAATATAATTATTATAAAAATGTACACATATTTAATTTTACATACTTTTGTGGCATAATGTAAACATTTGAGCAAACGAAGAATTTCCAGTAGATTTTTTAAATTAATGTACAGCAGATAAGATTTTATTGTCATTGTCAATTATTATTTATTTACTTTTATACCAAGAATTTCGGCCTAAGTTCTAAAGATAATATTATTATGTCTCTAGATGTAAGGTATCTTAAGAAAATCGGTACACATTTTTAATTAAATATTAAAATTTAAGTATCCAAACACTTGTTGTTATTATGAACAAGTTAAAAGTATGTAAAAATTGTTATAAAAGTTTTAGAACTTATAAGGCTCAAAATATTTATGCTATTTTGTCCATGCTAAGGTACTCGATAAAGGTGTTCTAAATTGGTGTTTATGTAAACTAAATGTTAAAATTATAAGAATGAAGTATTTATTATTGTATAATTACATGGAAAGGCGAAAGGATTACAGGGATAACATGGGACATAAAATTTAAAAATACGAATGTAATTTTCTAAGGTGGAATCTACGGTACGCCTACAAAGTTAAAATATTTTTTCCTACTAGGATGTCTTGGAGAATCTTTAGCGGCCATCTTGTGAAGGTCGCTTGAGATGTCTCTCTAGTGACAATTTACAACCTGGACACAAAGCTCAATCACAATAGACAGAACAATAACACAATAGTCAACGTACCGTGCCACGTTACCGCACCGTTCCACGCTGACGACGTCGTTACGTGTAGACGTGGACAGGCCCAATGTCAAATGTATTGAGAACACTAATTCTAAGTGGGCCTACTGTTTCGTTCTGTCTATTGTCAATAATTATAGGCTATCGCTGGTATCATTTTGACTAACAACTGTTTTGTATCCATCATTCATCCTTGTAGATCTGCATAATATTATGGGTAAGTTCCGAAATACGACCCAGTGAAACGGCTAGTGCTTATGACGTCATTCAAGTGTCACCACCACAGGAATTGTCGATTCGCTCGATGTATAAGATTTAGTTGAAATGTCATTATTATATTTTCAAATCCATACTAATATTATAAATAGGAAAGTGTGGTTGTCTGTCTGTCTGTCACCTCTTTACGCCCAAACCTCTGAACGGAATTTGTTGAAATTTGGGATTTGCAAAAAAATTACTATGAGTCCCGGAAAAGGACACGGAATACTTTTCATCCCGGAAATATGTACGGTTCCCGCGTGATAAACAAATTTTGGCGCAACGGAGTTGCGGGAGTCATATCTGTCTTATTTTAAATATAATAATCGGCCAAGTGTGAGTCGGACTCGCGCACGAAGGGTTCCGTACCGGTATAGGGCAAAAATAGGCCAAAAATTGTGTTTTTTGTATGAGAGCCTCCTTCAATTTTTTATTTTATTTTAATATTATTATGAATTGTTAAATAACACATATATTTAAGGCCTTTGTGAAAATTTCAAGTGCCTACCTGTTGCCATTATTGATATCGAGCAAAAAAGGGTTAAAAAATCATGTTTGTTGTATGGGAGCCCCCCTTAAATATAAGTCCAGCTATAGCGGTTCTTGAGATACAGCCTGGCGACAGACAGACAGATAGACAGACAGACAGACAGACAGACAGACAGATAGACAGACGGACAGACGGACAGACAACGAAGTCTTAGTAATAGGGTTGCGTTTTTACCCTTTGGGTACGGAACCCTAAAAATGGATTTTCAAATGTGTTAGTCGCGCTAAAACTCGAAAACGGCTGAACGGATTAGGCTGATTTTAGTCTTAAAATATTCGTAGAAGTCCAGGAAAACGGTTTTAAAGTGACACGAAGTTCACCGGGACAGCTAGTTATAGTATAATAACACGGTCTATAATATGACGCCCGCAACTACACCAAATATTATATATCGTGTTAACGCCTAAGTAATATTAATATATATACTAGTAATACGTCACACTTGTCTCACCAATGCAATGGCACACCAGTCACCAAATAATATGGCGTCGGTTCAAAAACGTCACGAGCACTGGCCAGAATACTTTATATTTTCGTGATTTATGAATATGAAACATAAACATTTCTTACACTTATAAATCTTATTATTACGTCTGGTTGAGCAACAAAAAAACTTCACAGGACTTGGGTCTGTCAAAGGCTTATTGGCTTTGTAGCAAAAAAAGTTTAATATAAACTAAATATTTTATGTATTGAACTTGAATGGATGGATTTAATATTAAGTTTATATTTTGTTAGTATATTTTATAGTTTCGCGCATGACTGAATGTTATCTTGTTTGGTAAATGTTATCTTATTCCCAATACTTGAAATTTTGTTTCAATTTGTTGTAAATATAAATGAACGTAAAAAAACTTTGTGTAAATACGTAAGTTCGAAGTTATAAGTAAGTATCAATTTATGTAATATAAATATTTTGATAATAAACTGTGATTATAAAATCCAAATTCGTCAAGTTGCTTTTTACTATTTTATACCCAGCCGTCTTTGACCGATTTCTAAAACTAAAGTGTATAAGTAGTTATACTTATACACTTTAGTTTTAGAAATCGGTCCATCTGTAAACCACTGAACCGATTTTGATGAAATTTGGTTTCTCGGAAAAGGTCGATGTATCAATATACATCGACCTTTTCCGAGAAACCAAATTTCATATATCGCAAACCCGTACATTTTCATACATTTATAGGTTATATTGGAAAATGTACGGGTTTGCGATATTTGGGCGCAAAAAAGATGCAAAATCTGGTACAATATAAAAATCGTATACGGAAAATCCAAATTTATTTTATCTATTTAATAATTACTATATTAAATAGATAAAATATGTGAGTATTTTATTATAATTCATAACAAATATTTTAATGTTTAACCCGGCGTCAATGACGTGAAAATAATTACATGGACTATGACGTCGGGTCATTTTGACCCGAACTTTGTAGATAAAATTTAATGAAACTAAGTAAGCTACCACATGTTTGTTTATTATTTATTTAAAAAGGGGACATTAAATATGCATAAAATTAAAAAAAAACCCTGTGTTATGAAATAAATATTTTTGTAATTGGCTTTCTTCACGGCAGATGCAAAATCAACCTTAAAAACTTAACGTGTACGTTAATTTTATATTTTCGCGAAATGTTCTTGCCTATGAAGGTAAAAAATTACTGAAGAATTTAAAGAGAGGTTCTTATAACTTAATAACATGAAAATAAAAATAAACCAGTCCTCTACTTCTTCATTCAGAGTTATAGAACTACTACAGCTATCACAATATGTGATCATGCCCTAGCATATAAAAATTGGACATGCTAAGCATGTGTGCAATGTTTTTTTATCTTTTTTAGATAAATAGACTTCATATCTTTTGTAAGTTCCAGGATTTTTTTCACTTTTACCTAGATACGTGGTCCTCAAGTTCAATGCCCAAAGCAGCCTGAGACGCGTCATCGTCAAAGACTAACTCTTCTAATAACTCTTAAATCCTTTCTAGGCTGTCAGTTAATGACATTCTTCTTCAAAATTAAAAAAATAAAATAAGTCAAAACAATATTTTAATACAAATAAAAGATAGTCACAAAAATACTACACCGACTATGACGTCGGGTCATATTGACCCGTTTTAACTTGGCGCGCGTGTATCTTGCCTCACACGAGGCGTAGCTCTAGCCGTAACAGCTAGGCGGGTGTAAGGGGGTTGTATCTCCAGCTATACTAAGGTTAAAAACATTCAATTGGCACAAAGACAAAATATGACAAAGTAAACACGCCTCGGGTCAATATGACCCGGCGTCATTGTCGCCGGGTTAAATATTCAAAATTAGATGTTTAAAAAAAACACAAGACGTGTACTCTGTGTGACTCTGTGTCTATTTTATGCAACTGCAACTTTAAATAATTAATCTTTACACCCTTTGTGGGCTATATTTTTGTTAAAATAATAATTATTACCTACCTATAGTCTATACTCTATACTAATAGACTACAGGCCCACGTCGAAAATGGATGGGTCATATGAACCACCTGGGGACGTATATAGGACGATATTAGAGCATAAAATAATAAGATTTAGCACTATGCCGTCACTCGTAAGCTGTCCAACTGAGTGCTGGTGAGAATTCAAAAGTGCATGTAGGGTGAGTACATTTTGGTCATAATATGATCCTGTACGGCATTTTTACCATCGATAGACACATGAAAAATAATAAGAAAGCCCGCAGTGCCGTACAAAAATGATGCGCCAACAAGTCGGTATTTTTATTTTATTTTCAGCCAATTTCCATGGTAAATTTGGTCATTTGATTCTATACGGCATACGTTTCATACTGTTTGGATACAGCTTCGAATCAATTATTCCGCAACGCCGTACAAAAATAATGCGACAATAGAAAAAAATCGAGGGTTACAAACCCCTGTTTTTCAGGGGTCCGGGGGGTCATCTGAAACAGTACGGCTTCAGTTTCAAATATTATTTTAGCACTCAAAAGTACTATTAAAAATAATGCCGTCAAAATTTTTTTGTCCATTTTAATAATAATCTTAATTACATGGTATACTTGATTTTTTAAGATGTAAAATTATTTGATTCTGTACGGCGACTTTATTTTTAATATGATATTGTAAAATACATTATACAAATACAAATAATATATAGTACAATAAAATAAAATATAGATATAAGAGATTAGAGAGGTACAATAGAAGAATCAGATAATGAAAATATTTTTTACAAACTCTACAATTGCGTTTCAATATGAATGAAAGCTACCTGTAACAATTCCATTGCGCGTTATAGAAATGCGATAAATAAAAATATTATGCTGGTCTTCTGCCTCATAGAAATTTAGGCGTTTGCTTAAATAAGTTAAGATACTAAGCAAATGAAATATTTTCAAATAATATAAAGTCACGATGCAAACAAAATTGTTTTAAAATTTAATATTTCGCAAGTTCAAAGTTTCGGTCTGGTTTCAAGAAACTTAAGTAACTAGCAACATTTTCATCTCATCCACTGAGCCACGCAATAAGTTTGTTTGTGCTAAGATTTGTGGAAAACTTTCAGTACAACTTGCACTCCAATCAGAGCATGTGCTATTGTATTTCTTTATTGCGATTTGCGCAGTTGAGTGGTACAGTAGGTGGTACATAATTATGTCATATGACATTTAAATCGGTAGATTTACAGCTTTTGAATTGGAATGTAGTACGTATGAGAATTATTGTTTTTACAGTTGTCTAAAATATTATTTATTATATGTTTTGGTTATTATAGACATTCAGTGAAAATCATCAAAGATATAAAATTCTCCGTATTTTATCTTTGTACATCGTTTTGTGATCATAAATTGTTTAATGTTAGTCCTACCGGAGGTGAAAAAGTGAATGGGTAAGAACCTGGGACGCTTTCCAGGAAAACGTAATAATTATCCTAGCAAAGGGACGAGGACGTATGAAACTCAAAACAAATTCTAATCTGTATTCCAACTGGTCCTTTTGGCAAATTATTATTCTCTATGGATCATCAAAAATCTAAGCCAACTTTCAAGGTAAATGTAATAAATAAATTATTCTGAAATTAACTAAAAATATTAAATAATTTAAGAATTACTTAATTTTTACTTACTCTTATTGTTATAATAATTTATTGTTTTTTTTTTTAGAAGTTGCCTAAATACCAATTATTATTTCTGTACTTACATAATAATATTCATAATTTAAGTAATCGGAACTCAAAAGTTGCAGTTAATAATATTCTCGAATACATCTCACGATTATATAGGGTACCTACTGATATCAAAATAATGAATATTGAGTACCTACCTACAGAAATAGTTGAGATTAACCCATCAGTCGTGGCAAAACGAGACACAATAGCTTTTTCATTGTTATCGCGGCCGGATGTGGCCGCTTGGGGCTTCATGAATTAAGGCAAATTCTGAAAAGACGGGGCTCCGGTTCAGGATGGGAACCTGCCCGGTTTAGCTAGTCCCGGCGCCGAGGGGAACGCTTTAGTTTGCCTAAGCGTTTCCTAACTTGTGACTTGTAGACCGGCCGGTCGTGGAGGGAATCCTGTGTTAGACAGATCCAGGACATCCCTCCGTATACGGCTGAAGGCAAACCGCAGGTGGTTTTAGTGGGTATGAGTCCCACATACCCCCGGGGTGCTTCAGCTAACTGAGGCACATCCCCAACCCAGGGTACACATGATGGGTTTCCCCTGCGCATCAAAAAAAAAAAATCTAAAAAGACGCAATTCAGGAGTAAGAATTATTTAATACTTACCTATTTGTTCATTTAAGAATATAATTGTCTTTAACTTAAAGTTGGTTTCAATTTTTTGTTGCTGGAATTAAGCTTGCATTAAAAATATCAATAGGATAATAATCAACATTTTACTGTTGCTTTCAGCGCAAATATTCTGGTATTAAGGAAATAATATTATTGTATTCATATTATTTCATTTAGGGAGATCGCACACGTCACACTTTTTGTGTGATCGAGTCTGCGGCGCACAAAAGGCGCACAAATGTCGTTCGCGGATTTTTCACAGACTTAACGCACACGACGCACATCATCGATCATTCTGTCCGCTGAATTGTAGGGACGTAGACGCTATGGAAATCGTGCAAAGATCGCGAAGTATTATTTTGTACTTGAAGTACAGAAAAAGAAGAAAAAATAGAAAATTTTGGGTACATCCTATAATTTCGGACAGATTATTGACGGGACAGTTCCATATTAAACATTCAATTCTGCATTATTCTGCCTTAGAGGTCAGAGGCGGTGCAAGGCGTGGGCGACCGTCCACGGCCTCGCGGTCCTAGGAGCCTCGCGCCCCTTGGACCACTAGGTTTTTTTAAAGGTTTTACGAGTTGTACGTGATACTCAAATATTCATAAATAAAAAGTTTTATAAGTAAAACTTTAAGTACTTATCAAAAATTATTTCTCTCAATAAATCCGTTCTATAGCGTCATCCAATTTCAGGGGGCCTCGCAAGATATATCTTGCCCACATAAAATTTAGGTCTTGCCCCGCCACTGTTAGAGATATCATAAATTACTGGTCTGTTTTGTATTTCATGAGTTAACATCGTTACATCGATATCTGGCGCCATGTTAATTAAATAGATCGCGTACGTTACGTCACTACAAATGCAGATTGTAGACTAAAAGTATGCGCCGTCTGCGTTAGCGCGTGTTGAAGCAAACGTTCTATTTTTTTCGCACACTTTTTGTGCGGCGCCGCGCGAAGCGGCGCGATGCGGTCTGCCAGAATTATACGAATTTTTTGTGCGTCGGACTTATTGCGCGTCATGTGCGTTACTGCATATAATTGCATAGGTTCTATTTCCACAGAATAAAAAGTGCGTCACAGATAGTCTGTCGTCTGCGATCTCCCTTATTATTAACCATAGAAGTTGAGTCACTCGGTAAAACCTTGTTATTCGGGCCCAACCGCAACGCTCGAAATATTTGGCTGTTATTTTGTTGTTATTTTCCTTTATTATAGTATGGGAGGCAAAGAGGGTATTTTACGACATGCTCGAACGTTTCAGATGAAGCTTGTATAAGCTTCCCACATGTCTATTGTTATCTGCATGGTATAAAAATCAGATTTATTACTTTCAAGTATTGAAATGGCATTTGTCAGATGGGGGGGGGGTTATTAAGTAATATAACCCAAAGAAGCTTACACATAAAGCGCTGATGATTTAAGGATGCGGTATGCCTGTAGGAACATGAACTTTCAATTCAAGATTTTGATATCTAAGCTTCCTAAATATTTGATGTCACACTCGACAAAATAATTTTATCTTTGTTGTCCAAAATCTTGTACCAATAAAACTCCAATGTAAGCAATATTTTATGTATTTTCTTTTTCATTACTTTAAAATGGCTTCTTAACGCGGAGATAAAATAAAAAACGGCCATATTATTTTTTTCTCCATTTAACCTAACTTACAAAACTTAATATCGACGGTTAAAAGGAAATAATAAGCGCCGAAAAGTGAAATGTTCAGGAGAGTCGTTTAAAGTTTTGAGTTTAACAAAAACTGACGTATCTCTGTTATTTATTGACGTATCGTGATAATTTAAACAGTTATAAAATGATAAAAAAATGGCTCTCTTACCGGAATTGTCAGTTTTAATGATTTGGTGCTATTTAAGGTGTTTTTTTGTCGCTTATAACAATTACTTTAAAATTTTGAATGAGGTAATATGGCTTAAGAGACAAATGACAAAAAAAATATTAGAGGATAAGAAGCCTAAACAACATTCTGATTTCTTACACCGCAAAGTAAAAGGGTATACGAGACTAGACGATTCAGTAAGTGTTATAGGAAAATAAGGATAACGTACTTTTTCCATGTCGTGTTATGGTCGTTTATTAGTTAATAGAACACAAGTAACAGTAGACTTTCACAAAAACTAGAATTATAAGACTTAAGTGACACACATGTGACACACAATGTCGTTTGAAAGTGAAGGAAAAGAAGAATAATCAACATCTGGCGACTGGCATTGCGTGAGTCTATGGAAATATGGTTGAAAAAGGTTGTAGTGTATAACCGACAGAGTAATGTGTAAATAAATTTTGGATATATAGGGTAATAGGGTACAAGCGCCAAAGCTATGATCAATTATGAAATGGAAGAAGGCTATAAACGACGTTTCTAATTTTTGAGAGAATAGCATAAAAGATATAAGCAGCCGAAAGCTATAGACAAATATTTTTTGCAGGGGTACAAGCACCTTTACAGACAAACTGACCTTAATTTTTGTCGGTTACAAAAAATACTACTAGGAAATTGATTTTTTTTGCTAGGGCATAAACTCCAAAAAACTCATCGTAGAGCTATGAGTAAAATTTTAAGTAAGATGGCATTTAAAACTCATTTTTGACAAAAATGTCGCTTATGCCCTATTTCCTTTTAACCGTCGATATTATGTATTCACGGCGCTCGAGTAACTACACGAATTTTTTAAAAAAGCACACTGTCCTCCCCTACTATCAGGTCACGTGTCAAAGTTGAAACAATAATGAATCATAACACTGGATGTAAGCTCAATTGCTCAACCATTACTCGTATTAATATGGCGGGATTTCGTATAAGTAAGCGGTGATCCACGGGAATTTCAGTCGTGTTGTAGCAGCAAGCAAGCAGAGTTACCATACCAGTGGGGATTGGTTTTTCGCCCTACCTCGGTTGTCCCTTGTAAGTATAACTTTATATTATATTTTATTAATATAACGTGTAAAAAATAGTGAAATAAAATCTCCGGCAAAGTAACGTTGTCTAAAATATCCTTCAACGAATATCACAATAGAAACTCATCAAGTAATATCATTAATTTGTATGGGCTTCAAAAGGTGATTGTATTAATTTCTATTAGAGGTTTGAACGATTTGCTCCTGATCCAAATAGAATTCCTACAAAATCTGAAATTAAACACTGAAGTGCTATTTGGCGCTCTATAAACAATCAATATCCCGGAAAATGCGATTATAAAGTATTGCTATTGTATTTTTCTTCTAATCCTAGTGTTATTATGTGTTGTGAGCTCTAGCTGATAAACTATACAGAGGCTGACGTCAGATTAACTGAATACAGACTTCATACTGATCAGTCATGCATAGTATACAAATACTAATTCAGGGCATCCAGGAATAATTTTACCAATTTATAATCATAAAAACTCCAATTATAAGTCCAGCAGTGACCGGCCCGAACCAAGAAAGTGGGCCCCAGATCGTTAACACTCTGTTTATTCATTACATTGAATAAACATAGTGTTAACATCGATAAAAAAAGGTTTTGCCGTCTTATTGGAGAACTGCTGAGACAACGTCTGTTTGATAGACGCCTAACGAGGAACATTATTCTTTCTCTCAACGAATCCCAAGTCTTTTTGTTGGTAAATTCCAATAGACAATAGATCCTTGATTTTCCGAATATTCAGGGGTTGCGGAGCCTCCACAATATGTTGTGTCATATGCTTATACCATCACTTCTCCAGCTTATAGTGCTCCAGCAGAGCGAGGCTAATGTCGTGGGCGCGATTGACCAGAATGTGGTTCCCCGGAGTAAGAAATAGGCTCTGATTCTCTGTTATGATCGGTAGTCGATTGTAGCACTTGTCTACGTGGTTGTACGTCACTTCCACGGGGACACACTGGAATATGTGTATAACCCCTCCCGCCAAAACTGCCATGTACCCTGGACCTCCCATGTATCTGAACGCGAATTCGTCGGGTTGATTCCAAGAAATCGACCTAATAAAAGGGCTTGAGAAGTTGTACATTTTAGTGTATGAACAAAACTCTCTAAACCATGCAATGGGAGAAAAAAGTAATCGAGGGTAGAAGTTATGTGGGTGTTTTTTTGTACATTAGAATATAATCTTATATATAAAATTCCCGTGTCACAATGTTAGTCCACGAACTCCTCCGAAACGGCTTTACTGATTTTTACCAAATTTTATATGCATATTCAGTAGGTCTGAGAATCGGCTACTGGGTACTTTATATATTGATAAGTGCATTTGTTGAATAAATAATAGTAAATTATTACAACCTGAGACTGACGGCGACCATTGTTTGTGCGACGTGATAGCGATCGACGTTGCCATGGCGACATACTTATTTAGTCACTTCAATAAAATAATATGGGCGAAATACTTTTATTTATATTATGGCAAAGCAACGTTTGCCGGGACAGCTAGTATTATTATAATATAATGTACAGAAAAACATTATTGCGTCAATTTAATATGTTGCTATTATGGAATCATTTCTGTACCTAATCGTATATGGCAAACTTAGGTTTTATAATTATTTTATTAATATTCGTGTCATAATTATTTAAAAGAAATATGAATGAGAAAACAGTGAAATGCTGAAAATCGAACCTTTTCTTTTCACTAACACATTTAATCGTTAACGATTAAATGTGTTAGTTAACTATTCCTTTGGTTAAATTGTTTTAAATAATTATTATTAATACTTGCGAATGGTGCAATAATACAGAATGTTTCAAAAAAGAAAAAAAACAGCGTCCCGTATTATAAGACACAACTGTCTCTTTCAACGTATTTGGATCGATGTTTGATCTTTTCAGAAAATATAATAATATATTATCAGATCGCAAATGAAGACTCTCTATTCAAACGTTATGAAACACCACTACGAGAGACATAACATTTTGAAAAACATTAGGGCGATTTCAGGACTCGACCTGATGAATTTGCATTCAGATACATGGGAGGTCCAGGGGACACGGCAGTTTTGGCAGGAGAGGCTATACACATAGTCCAGTGTATCCCCGTGGAAGTGACGTACAACCACGTAGACAAGTGCTACAATCAACTACCGATCATTACAGGGAATGAGAGCCTATTTCTTACTCCGGGGAACCACATTCTGGTCAATCGCGCCCACGACATTAGCCTCGCTCTGCTGGAGCACTATAAGCTGGAGAAGTGATGGTATAAGCATATGACACAACATATTGTTTAGGCTCCGCAGCACCTGAATAATCAGAACATTAAGGATCTATTCTCTATTGAAATTTACCAACAAAGATTGTTTAGAGCACAAAATATATCACATGAGTGCTTTATGTCTGATTGTAGGAAGACTATTTGGATCAGGCTAAAATCATTTAAATTTACAATGGAAATTAATTTGACCCCTTTTTGAAACTCGTACAAATTCATGATATAACTTGATGATTTTTCCTTGTGATAATCGTCTAAGGTGATTTTAGCATCGTTACTTTGGCGGAGATTTTATTTCACTATTTTTTACACGTTATATGAATGAACTATAATATAAAATTGTACTTACAGGGTACAATCGCAGCACTACGATCGAGTATTATCTTCGGATCTTGAAGAAACGTTTCTGTTATCACAAGAGCCAATATCTTTTAAATACAGAAAAACTTGAAGACAGAGTAATTCTACCTGCAGGATACGACTCCCAGCTCAGCAAGGGCAAATGTATCGACCCCTTTGAAGACACGAATACTTTGGCGATTTCTTGGACTCAACCAGACCTATTTGCGTTCAGATTCATGGGAGGGTCAGGGAACATGACAGTTTTGGTGGGAGAGGTGATACATATCGCCCAGTGTGTCTGCGTGGAAGTGACGTACAACCACGTAGACAAGGGCTACAACCGACTACCGATCATCACAGGGAAAGAAAATCCGCGGAGTGAGGAAAAGAGCCTGCTCCTCACTCCGCAGTCCGCGGATCCACATTCTGAGGGACTAAAATGGTCGCATAGCAATTCCTCTCAAATCTTCTTCTTCTTCTTCTTTTTAAAAATGGCCCCGTAGTGAGTCGCCAATAATCAATTCACAAAATGAATTGTCAAAACTGTCAAAGTCACGAATGTCAAATTAGTACGAATTTAGAGCAATTGGATTGGTCAAACTCACAAATGTCAAATTAGTACGAAATTAGACCAATTGAATTGATCTAAATTTGACATTCGTGAGTTTGACAGTTTTGACAATTCATTTTGTGAATTCATTGAGAGGAATTGCCATGCGACCATTTTAGCCCCGCAGGGTCAATAGCGCGAACGACATTAATAACCTCGCTCAGCTGAGACAATAAAACCTAGAGGGAAATGTTGGAGGCTTAACTTGTAAATATAGAATGTAAAATAAAATATGTAATGTATCTATATGTATCTGTAAATAATATTACAAATTATTTATGTAATGTTAATGTTTTGTTTTAAAATAAATTGTGACCATTAAATCCGAGTTCGTGAAGCAAGTTTCCCTTATTTAATGTCCAGCTTTCAGGACCGAAATACATCACCTATATTTAAGATTTTTATCATGAGTTAGGGTTGGACCTCATCTGGCAGCACGGAATCGGCTTTTTCCGTCGCCCTTTCTCTTTCTGTCGCTTAGAACTGCCATTTGCTAGACCGAGACAGAAAGCATAATGCGATAGCACGCGGCGGAATCCTCGAGGCGATCAGCATCACGGACAAAATGCAATGGTCGGCAGGGAGACTCCGGAACGCTGAAGCGCGCGATAGCATGCTAACGCATCCTTTCACCGACGCGTGCGATCGCCTTTTTTGTCTGCGGAATGCGACAGCGCGCGTTCGCATGCGGCACACACTGGTCCCAAAGTAAAATAAATGGGACATTAAGAATTTTCGGATCGAAGGTCAACGGATCAGGCTGATTTTTTTTTGTAGACAGCTGATGCATTTACAAGTCACTTTTATAGATGTCGTTTTTTTTTCAAATATGCCGTATCTACAGAGATAAAAAATAATTTAAAAAAAATTGTATGGACGAAATCATAATTTTGTCATTTTAATCCAAGATTCAAACGTATTCAAAATAAATCATAGCACAGCTTATAGAGGGACTCTTGTCGTACATTTTTGTCATAGACACTCAACTGCGATTTTTGCGCCTTTTAGAGCTACAGGCACTTTAATTTTTTTTGTCAGCGGATGAGGCTGATTTTTTTTTGTAGCATCTGATGCAATTACAAGTTACTTTTATAGATGTTGTTCTTTTCAAATATGCCTTATCTACAGAGAAAAAAAATATGAATTATTTTTTGTATGGACGAAATCATAATTTTGTAATTTTCTTCCAAGATTCAAACGTATTCAACATAAATCATAGCACAGCTTATAGAAGGACTCTTGTCGTACATTTTTGTCATGTTGCTCAACTGCGATTTTTGCGCCTTTTAGAGCTACAGGCACTTTATTTATTTTTTTTGTCAGCGGATGAGGCTGATTTTTTTTGTAGCATCTGATGCAATTACAAGTTACTTTTATAGATGTTGTTTTTTTCAAATATCTACAGAGAAAAAAAAATATTTTTTGTATGGACGAAATCATAATTTTGTCATTTTATTCCAAGATTCAAACGTATTCAAAATAAATCATTGCACAGTTTTGTCATAGACACTTAACTGCGATTTTTGTGCCTTTAGGAGCTACAGGTACTTTAATTTTTATTGTTTTGTATAATTCATTTCTGAGTATTTCATATAGTTTTTAATAAATATTGTTAAGGATAGATAAATAATAAAGCCTTACTATTGTAATCGCGGTCGCATGCGACCGCTTGGGGCTCGAAGGATTATTGCGTGAGTCGTCCATATTGCAAGCATTTTTTTATAACTCATTGTCTAATTACCCCCACTACTTGAAGTAATATGAGGCTTTCATGATCGGTTTTCACAATAGCCTTATTGTGTCTCGTTTTTCCACGATCGAAGGAATAATTTACATGTACAAACAAACAAACCTATAAAATCATACAAGTTTGTATTTTGACGGTCCTAAGCCCGTAAAAGTACTCGGAAGGGAAAATTTGAATTGCAATCTATGTGCCTATTTATTATTTAGCGTTTTCGAAGCGTTCGCGAGCGCTGAATAACAAAACAGAGCACAAATTCCAAGTATAGAGGTAATTACCAATTAGGCAAAGAGTCATTACCAAACAATGTTTGCAAACTGGATGAGTCATAAAATAACTTACCTGTACGTACATGTTTTGAGATTTCTACTTTAATTTGTTTAGTTTTAGTATATATAGGCTTTTTTATGAATAAGACATTAGAAAGAGTTACTTGTCAATAAAGAAAACATTATTATTTATCTATCCTTAACAATATTTATTAAAAACTATATGAAATACTCAGAAATGAATTATACAAAACAATAAAAATTAAAGTACCTGTAGCTCCTAAAGGCACAAAAATCGCAGTTAATTAAGTGTCTATAACAAAACTGTGCAATGATTTATTTTGAATACGTTTGAATCTTGGAAGAAAATTACAAAATTATGATTTCGTCCATACAAAAAATAATTCATATTTTTTTTTCTTTGTAGATAAGGCATATTTGAAAAAAACAACATCTATAAAAGTAACTTGTAATTGCATCAGATGCTACAAAAAAATCAGCCTCATCCGCTGACAAAAAAAAAATTAAAGTGCCTGTAGCTCTAAAAGGCGCAAAAATCACAGTTGAGTGTCTATGACGAAAATGTACGACAAGAGTCCCTCTATAAGCTGTGCTATGATTTATTTTGAATACGTTTGAATCTTGGATTAAAATGACAAAATTATGATTTCGTCCATACAATTTTTTTTAAATTATTTTTTATCTCTGTAGATACGGCATATTTGAAAAAAACGACATCTATAAAAGTGACTTGTAATTGCATCAGCTGTCTACAAAAAAAAAATCTGCATGATCCGTTGACCTTCGATCCGAAAATTCTTAATGTCCCATTTATTTTACTTTGGGACCAGTGTGCGGCAGCACACTGCAGCACGTGGTAGCACAGGCGGAACAAATGTGATTCCGTGCTGCCAGATGAGGTCCAACCCTTAGCAATGTTTCTGGAGCCGATTTTGGCGGTGCGGTAGTTAGTACAGTAGGTGTGGTAGGTACCTACCTATTATATTTTTTGTAGATTAAAAAAGAATAAACAATAATAATTAGATTATTTCTAAAAATTCATAGAACTTGTGAATGATTTTTTAAAATAAAAGTTAGTACTTACTGAAGAATCTTTATATACTTACCTTCCTACTTAGCCCAGACAAATATTATGTTCTAAGACGAAACTAAACAGACCAGTTATTCACTGCAGAGTAAGGTGCTCCCACACAGCAGTCATATTATTATAACGTTAGATAAAATTAATGTCTAACATTTTTTTACAAAATATAACAAAAGCCACGTTTATAATATTTTCTTGACATGTTGTAGAGTATAGGAGCATTATGATGCACTGTCCCGCAGGCCGCAGCCAGTGACGGATTAACACATTGAATGCCAGCTACGCAATATTGCGTAGGCTAATGCTAGGGGCCAAATACGTAATACAACGTAGCACTTTCATACAATTTAAATGGGTATTTGCATTATTAGGCCTCCTGGAAAGGACGTTTTTAGGTTTGTTGGTATCTCAAATAGGACATGACATGGAAAAAAGTAACTTTATTATTTTTAAACTATTCTAATCACAAAACTTATAAGGCACTTCGAAGGCCCAAAGTACAGTTTTATAATGAGATCAAAATTAGATTTATAACTATGTAAACACATCGATAACTATAATTATAATTTATATAAAAAGGAACATCTAAGAACATCAATAGAATTTTATATAAAATTATGCAAAACGAGGATCAGTGTGGTAGGTTTACAACACACAAGGCAGGCTTTTCCGGACAAGTGGCACATACGAAAGATGACTTCTTTCGTTTTTTATTTTTGGTGCAGACACGACAAGGCTGCGCTGGAACAGACTTCTTAGTAGCTGGGAGCTTTTCTAAGTAATGAAAATCTCTCAACGGAACACGATTTTTATGAACGGCCGGCGATGCAGGTGGTACAGAGGGCCCAGGCAGCAACGACGATGGGTCTGCAGCAGACTTATCGCCGTTGCTGTTTGCTTGAACTTGTTCAGGCTGTATTTGTGTGGATTTCAAATATGTGACTGGCGGTATTTGTGGTCCAGGTGCTTCTGCAGCTGTGGTAGTAACACCGCCACAGTTCAGTCCCAGTAGATATTTCACAAAATCTTCCCAAAACTTCTCTGTCCCAGTAGATATTTCACAAAATCTTTCCAGAACTTCAAGAACCGTATTTCGGATGTCCGGTCTTACAAACGTAGCGACATATGCGCGTTTTGTACGTAAAATTATGCGAATACGGTACGCAATATTACGTAGATTGTGGCACCACACATGCCATTTTTAAACAGGGTGCCGAGTACGTAGTGTTACGTAGATGACCATTTGTATGGTGGGAACCAATAATGACCTGAAAATATATTTGACACTCAATGTATTAAGGCGCTGACAACTGCCAATGACCTTGATCTCGCATCACTCTCGCACCACTGTCGATTTTCATGCCAGAGAAACAGAGATGTGAAATGTTCACTCGGTAGAGTGGATACATTTTTCGTTTGTTAGAGGAAGAAATAAATATTATGGGAAATCTAGATGTCAGAACCGAAAATTAAATCTGGCAATCTTTGGATTTTTGTAAAAGGTATCAAATAAACAAATTTTTAAAGCATAGATTGTATTATTACTTTAGTTAGAACTGTTTAAAGTTCATGAAATATGTGACTTTGGTATTTTTTTTCATCCAGTAGGAGTACATTATTTTATTATTTAAATTAGACAAGCCTTTCCAAATATAATAAAAAATCACATATATTTTTTGTGCCAATCAATGAAATACATACGTCTAGAAAACTGCACAAAGAATAATAATTAGCACAAACCTACGCGACCACGCGACTGCGAAGCGGGATCGTCAATACAAAACACACATTTGACAACTTGTCAAATGTGTGTTTTGTATTGACGCTCCCGCTTCGCAGTCGCGTGGTCGCGTAGGTTTGTGCTAAGCGTAAAGATGTCGAATTGGCAGCTGTCTTCGCCTTAAGGCTACTCGATGCCCTAAGCATGCCTGTGGGCCCTCCTATCTGTGTTATGTGTATGTCAACTAGAATCGGTCTTTAAACCTTTGCCGCCTAAAAACATTAGTTTTTTCCTAGAAACTTTTTTAATGTGGTTTTTGGTAACGTGAGAGTGAGACGTGAACGTGCCCTATGGACGTATTTTTTGTGCTTCCTCTGGTGCCTCCTCAGACGTGATGCCCTAGGCAATTGCTTAACCCATCAGTCGTGGCAAAACGAGACACAATAGCTTTTTCATTGTTATCGCGGCCGGATGTGGCCGCTTGGGGCTTCATGAATTAATTTGGTTAAAGGTTAATCCGTCACTGGGCCCGCAGCCCGCTGCTTCCTACTACTTATTAAAAAATCGGTTGTCTGTAAAGTCGGTTTACTGACGATAGTTGAGCGTGACAACGTCATAGCCTTAGCCCCTCAGTTCCGGGAAAAATCTATGCAAAAAAGTTGGCAGGTCAATGTGCAAAAAAAATGGCGCCCGGCCTACCCTCTTTGGAAAATTAATGTAATATGAAATACCCTTACATATAATCCATATTTTATGTTTGTGTGAACTACATTATAATATATGTTAAATTTTCTATCTATCAAGCCATCATAATATAGTATTTAGTCCGATGTGATATTAGTTTCTCAATTATAAACTTTCGAAACTATAATTAGTGACTTGTTCAGAAGAAATAAACGAATACTTTATTCTTCATATATTAAGTCATACCTTGACACTTAGGAAATAGAGCACAATTTTGAATAGCCGAAATAATACTAATAGCTCACAGATTGTTTATTTATTTTTCATTCAGAGTGTGGTCAATGTATCAAAGGTCATAACTAACCAAACTTCTTCATACAAAAGTATTCTCTAAGTCATCGAAATACGTAATATAATCGAAACAAAGAGCGCGGCCCAGGTGGGCCTTACGGTTGTTGAGAGACTTGAAAGTGTAAATGGAACGCCTCAGAGCTGTCAGCGAGGTAACGCCGCATGAACTGTCATGTTTTTCGGGCGCGCAGCCCATATCGAATTATAAGACGTTATCACGTCAAAACCTATTAATCTATTCTATATTCCTTTCACCCAAAATTCAAATTAAGTTTTAAAAGGAAAAAGCTTGAAGTGTTCCACTAATCACTATGCCCACGGCTACGTCCATACTGCATACACTAATATGAGGTGTATTAGCCTGGAGTCTGGACGTAGCCATTGGACAAAAGCTTACGCGCCAGCCATAGGCATAGCCACTACGAATATTAGTTTTTATTATTCGTAGCATAGCCATATAAAATATGCGAAGCACCTATACCTGACGGCTGACACATCAGACCAGCCCTGGACTTATGTCTATAGGCAGAATAGGCCATGGCCTATGGGCGGCAGCGTCCTAACTGCTATGGCGGACTGAAAAATATGTGAATAAAAAAAATAAAAAAAAAATATCCACAGCCGAACATATAAACTCCTCGTTTTTTGGAAGTCGGTTAATAACTAGATGAAATCCCGGCTTCGCTCGGGTAAACTTGTAACTCAATACACATAGACTATGTACAAAATGTAGGTAAATATTTGTGTAGTCTTCTTTTCTCAAGAAATATTAAAGGAAAGCAAGACTCGTAAAGATTCTTATATAGACTACAGGCCCATGTCGAAAATGGATGGGTCATATGAACCACCTGGTGACGTACATAATACGATATTAGAGCATAAAATAATAAGATTTAGCACTATGCCGTCACTTGTAAGCTGTCCAACTGAGTGCTGGTGAGAATTCAAAAGTGCATGTAGGGTGAGTACATTTTGGTCATATTCTGTACGGCATTTTTACCATCGATAGACACATGAAAAATAATAAGAAAGCCCGCAGTGCCGTACAAAAATGATGCGCCACTAAGTCTGTATTTTTATTTTATTTTCTGATAATTTCCATGGTAAATTTGGTCATTTGATTCTATACGGCATAAGTTTCATACTGTTTAAATACAGCTTCGAATCAATAATCATTCCACAATGCTGTACAAAAATAATGCGACAGTGAAAAAAAATCGAGGGTTACAACCCCCTCTTTTCCAGTGGTCCGGGGGTGTGTGTCCGGGGTGATTTGAATCAACATAAAATTAATTAATTTTGAAAGTATCTTAAGCATAGATAATATTTTTTTACATGCCGTACATTTTCGTTAGTCCAAAGGTTTGTAGGAAAAAAAGAAAAACTCAAGCAAATACCCATAGAACGAAATGTAAGAAAAGTCCATACAACGAAATATATTGTTTTTTTTTCTAAAAAATAGATGTTTTATTAGGGTTCGGTACCCAAAGGGTGAAAACGGATACCTTTTACTAAGACTTCGATGTCTGTATGTCTTCAGGCTGTAACTCAAGAACGGTTATAGCTAGAGATTTGAAATTTTCAGAGATTATGTATTTCTGTTGCCGCTATAACAACAAATACTAAAAATAAAATAAAAAAATATTTAAGGGGGGGCTCCCATACAACAAACGTGATTTTTTTTCAATTTTTTTGCTCGATATTAATAATGGCAACAGGTAGACACCTGAAATGTTCACAAAATACTCAATTTTATTTTAATTTAAAAATCAATAGTAACTTTTTAAAAAAAGTAATAATTAATTCCCATACAAAAAAACACAATTTTGCTCTATAATGGTACGGAACTTTACTTACTCTGCATTTAAATATACGGCATAATTTTTTCCTAATTTATTTATCTTATTACTATTTAAGACGAAGGAAAAATGTAGAAAATTGGTTTATTTTATTAATCTATGAATATTTAAAATTTCAGATTTTGTATTTCTGTTTATTTTTTTTAAAACAGTCTCTTTTGAACGGCAATACTCTATTACAATTGTATTTTACAATATCATATTAAAAATAAAGTCGCCGTACAGAATCAATAGTCCGGTTAACGAATGACTCAAAAGAGGGTATAGAGTGCGTGTGAGCGGGAACCTAAGCGATTTCTACTACATACTAAAAGTCCTGACGTCTAGGAGGTGAGCCGGCGGGAGGGGGCGACAAAGGTCTAAATTTTTGGTTTTTCGTTAATAACTAAAAAACTATGCGTTGTAGCAAAAAATATTCTATGATAGCATTAAAGCTTATTAAATTCTCTATAAATTAGATTTTATACAGTTTTTCCAAATTCTCATCCGTTTTGGAACTACACGCTCAGGAATAGTGAAAATTCAAAAAAGCTTTATTTTTAAATATTCCTTTCTATTTCTGTTTGAATAATTGCTTTATCACTTCTGTGCTTTGTTCAGTGAGTGAGAGGGCCTCACTCACCGAACTTTACATCTCTCATCCCCTCATCCCCTCACTCATCCCCTCATCACACCCCTTAAAGTGGCAAAGCACCTGTAGCACCCCTGGTGCTGCAGACGTCGCATATGCATTATGGTAACCATTTTACATCAGGTGGACCATACTCTTGTTTGCCAGCTTAGTAATTTGTATAAAAAACATCAGGAATCATCGGGAATGAGCTGAATCCTCAAGAGTGGGGGTGGAAAAATGAAGGTAATATCTTGACGCCAAGAACAATAGACGACTTACCAGCATCTGAGGCTTTACTAAGAACAATATTTTGTCGCTGCAAACAGAATTAGAAAGGAATACCTACGTAATATTTAAAATAAAACTTTTTTTAATTTTTACTTTTCCTGAGCGTGTAGTTCGAAAACGGATGAGAATTTGGAAAAACTGCATAGTATCTAATTTATACAAAATTTAATAAGCTTTAATGTCGTCATAGAATATTTTTCGCTATAATGCATAGTTTTTTAATTATTGACGAAAAACCAAAAATTTAGACCTTTGTCGCCCCCCCCCCCCCTCCCGCTGGCTCACCTCCTAGACGTCAAGGACTTTTAGTATGTTTTGTTCTTAACCACCCTGAATAAGTTCCAGCAGAAATCGCTTAGGTACCCGCTCACGCACTCTACAAATACTTTGTTGACCGAGCTACAAATAATTTTACAACTTAAAAAATTAAGTATACCATGTAATTAAGATTATTATTAAAATGGACAAATTTTTGACGGCATTATTTTTCATAGTACTTTTGAGTGCTAAAATAATGTTTGGAACCGAAGCCGTACTGTTTCAGATCACCCCCCGGACCACGGAAAAAGAGGGGGTTGTAACCCTCGATTTTTTCCATTGTCGCATTGTTTTTGTACGGCGTTGCGGAATAATTGTTTTGAATCTGTATTTAAACGGTATGAAACTTATGCCGTATAGAATCAAATGACCAAATTTACCATGGAAATTGTCAGAAAATAAAATAAAAATACCGACTTAGTGGCGCATCATTTTTGTACGGCTTTTGCGGGCATCATTTTTGCGGGCTTTCTTATTATTTTTCACGTGTCTATCGATGGTAAAAATGCCGTACAGAATCATATGACCAAAATGTACTCACCCTATATGCACTTTTGAATTCTCACCAGCACTCGGTTGGACAGCTTACAAGTGACGGTATAGTGCTAAATCTTATTATTTTATGCTCTAATATCGTTCTATGTACGTTACCAGGTGGTTCATATGACCCATCCATTTTCGACATGGGCCTGTAGTCAAATAGCTTAGTTCATTATATTTAAAAATAGTAAATTAAACTGCAAAAGTTTTACATAATTATACATTTTTATTTCAAATCAACATTATCTAAGGTTAATAATTTCTCTTGCATTCAGTCTTTTCCTCTACACTGGCAGGTAGGTAAGTACCTACTTACTAAATAATAGTAGGTAAGTATAGTATTTTTAACCGACTTAAAATAAAGGGTTATCAATTCGAATTTCGAACCGTATGTATGTAAAATTTCCAGAATTGCCTCGTTTTCGTATATTAGTCTATAATAATATCAGCGTCTGAATTTTGAAATAGGTTTTATCTTTGAAATTAAAAAAAAACTTGAGAGGTGCCAAGGGACACCCGAATGGAACGAAGTATTTCTTATGTTCAAAAAACCTGTTTACATATACACTCAAAAATATTATTTAAAAAAAATCGGTTGTCTGTAAAGTCGGTTTACTGACGAAAGTTGAACGTGACAACGTATGACGTTGTCACGTTCAACTATCCTTAACCCCTTAACCCTCACTTCCGAATCTCTATAAATAGAAACAAACTTTTTCGACTGTAACATATTTACAATGAGTAAAATAAACTATTCGCAATACAAAACGCATACATACATTCGTGAAATCCAGTAAAGTTTTCGAACAAAGCACAAGTCATACCTTGACACGTAGGAAATAGAGCACAATTTTGAATAGCCGAAATAATACTATCTCACAGATTGTTTATTTATTTTTCATACAGAGTGTGGTCAATGTATCAAAGGTCATAACTAACCAAACTTCTTCATACAAAAGTATTCTCTAAGTCATCGAAATACGTAATATAATCGAAACAAAGAGCGCGGCCCAGGTGGGTTGAGTACGGTTGCTGAGAGGATAAATGGAACGCCTCAGAGCAGCTGTCAGCGAGGCAACGCGGCATGAACTGTCATGTTTTTCGGGCGCGCACCCCATATCGAATTATAAGACGTTATCACTTCAAAAACGCCATCTATTAACGCCCAGGAACAAAGCGTCGCTGTTTATTCTAAAAAAACGCCATCTAGTTGACGCACAGGAATACTATCAACGCCCTCTGCCCCTACCATGCAGGTACTAATAAAAAAGTGTCGAGGTCTAATATCGTTCTGTCTAGCCCTCTTTTCGCCGAACACGCCATAAGGAACTTCGTTCCAATACTACAATAATATTATAACAAGATAAAACCAACTTCAAAATTGTATGCATGTATTAAGAATTAAAATTCCCTAGATGTCAAAAACACATTCATTGCTAATTGTTGAGACGCTGATAACTGATAACTGATAAGTGATAACAAACAAAAGCAACAAAAAAAGGGTGCGCTATGGTGCGCCATGACTGCCGGCAGGTAGAAAATGAGCAATGGCATGTGTCAGTTTACAGCAAGATGGCGCGTGAAGTTTGTTTGTCAGTGCCATTAGAATTTAACGAAATTCTCCAAAATCCGAATTTTGCGGATATGTGTTGTCGACTTGAAATCAATATTTTTTTATTACCCGACTGCCAGGAGGGTTATGTGTTTTTTCTATTAATCACATAAGGTTTCGATCGAGTCTATCGTACCCCTGGACGAAATTATTAATATAGATAGATAATACGAAATAGAAAACTGGAAATTGTATGAGAATGACAAAAATCAAGATGTAAGCCATGTAAGAAATCATTAAAAAAGAATAAAAGAAATAAAAAGAAAAGGAATAGAAAGAAAAGAAATGAATAAAAGAATAATAACAAGCCCTAATAATGTTAGGGGGTGAATATTATAAAAAAAAACTGCTATGGCGGGCGGCAGCGTCCAAGAATGGCGTATGGAGTGTAGATAGAGAACTATCTCTGTATGTAAAAAGTGTCCGCAGAAATGCGTTAAATTAGGGTGAAACTAATTCACCCTAAGGTGGCGCTACAGTAGCAACAAGGTTAATTTTAAATCATTTAGCAACTTTTATTTCAGCTATTTTTGGTTAATTTTTCAAAATATATTGGTATTAACCCAGTAATTCTAGTAATAATTTATATTCCAGTAATAATTTATGTTTTGTCACCAACGGCTGCATTCATTCCTACACTCCATAATTCATTCCATACCTTTTGCTGCAGCTAGCGCCACTCTCGGAGGATTTTTCAACTGTTATTTACTGCGTACAGCTGGACACTTTTTCAAATATCCCCCATATTCTACACTCCATAGGATGGGCGTTTTCCCACTGCGACGATAGCGACACGACACGATACCACAGAATAGATAAGGGCCACCGCACATATTATACAATTTCAAGTTGGCCGACTATCGTACAAACTAAATTGCGTAGTGTCACAATTTAATTAAACAAAATCATTGATCATGCCTTGCATTTCAAACTTCGATATTATCCAGATAAATTCTAATGAAAAAATCCAGATAAAAAGGTGATAATAATCCATATTTCCATACTAATATTTTTTTTATTATTACGTGATTCGGGGCCGTCACGGTGAAGTTGTCCAATTAAATTGTGACACTACGCAATTTAGTTTGTACGATAGTCGGCCAACTTGAAATTGTATAAAATGTGCGGTGGCCCTTAACTATTCTGTGGTATCGTGTCGTGTCGTTATCGTGCAGTGTGCAAACGCCCGATGGCGGCAGAGTTCGTACATAGGGGCCGGGCGGCGAAATTAAACTGGCCTTAGATACAGTAGGTATAGTATTCATACAAAGTAGAAATCCGCCTTGCATCAGACAAATAAAGCCTTTACAGTTTACATTCAACATATTGCATTTTGCATGGTTAGACTAAACGTGTTTTAGCATACCTAGGTACATTACGTAACGTAACCCTCAACACCTAGGTAAATACGAGCTTTGATGAGAAAAAGAAAAGGTAATAACAGGTCGTGTGGGTGAAACTCTCCACAGACTTGAGTTTTCAAGTTACATTGAAGTTTCTATTAGCGTCTTTAGCGACCCTATATTTAGCTCCCAATGCTTAGTAGGTACCTACATTCTACAACATAGTGATGATACCAGCTACTGTCGAGTGTGTGCACAGATTACCTACAATATAATGGTTGTTATAATACGTACCTAATTGAAGTGAAAACTTCTTTAGCGGCGTTGAGCACTTTTGTGGGATGGGTGAAAACTGTGAAACTCGCGTCAGATTCTCGTGCTGATCGAAAAACCGTAAGACGTTTGGAGAGTAGTGTTGTAACATCGAAATCGATTAATCGAACAATGGATTGTTTTTTTTCGATTGTCGATATTTTTTATCGATTGTAAGGGTTTCGATTAATTAAAATAATTGGCCAAGTGCGAGTTGGACTCGCGCACGAAGGGTTCCGTACCATTATTGAGCAAAAATAGGCCAAAAATTGTGTTTTTTTATATGGGAGCCCCCCTGAATTTTTTATTTTATTTTAATACTAGCTGTTGCCCGCAACTTCGTCCGCGTGAATGTATGTTATTATAATCGAGATTTAGAAAATTGAACACCCATCTACGACTATTTTATTTGGATCTATATAATTACACACGAATTTTTTCATTTTCATCAAAGACCCAGGAAACTTGAACTTATCGTATTGAAAAAACCTTTCTTCGAAGACCGCTTGGCGTGGACAGGGGATGGGGGCCACAGGACAGGGGAAAGGAACATGTGACGGAGATAGAGGGTAGACTACAGAAGACGGGATTTAATGTAGGCAACTATACCTCTTTAACCTACCTCTTACTCTCAGATTCCTAACCTACAATTAAACCAGAATAAAATAACGCTTGAAGTTGTTTACTTACTTACCCAAAGGGTAATTTCTTTATAGGCGTTGGCCCACCGGCCACCACACATTCCCACCACTGTATCTCCTGTGTCACCAGGATCGATAGCGGTATCCAACCATGAAAACCCTTTGATATGATCGCAGGGAGTCAGAGGGACATGATCAAACTGGTTTGAGACCCGCAACGAAATTAATTAGAAGAAAATAGAAGTTTGAAGAATTTTAATTCCTCTTTCTATTGAAAGCGGAGATAGCAAAAAGTTGCAGTGACCGAATGTCAAATAACTTAGGGGAAGCACCATGAAAATAAACTATAATAATAATTGTGATCTACTTAGCTATAGCTAAATTAATATTGGAATTTGTTGTGTTAGACTGTTGCCAATAATAATTGTGACAAAAACGCTTGAAGGCACGGAAGTTCCTATAGCGCTGTCCACGATATCACTGTAGTATGCGACATCAGATTTACACTGTAGGTTGTCTAGCATTGTATTTCTTTCGTCTTGGCAGAACATGATGAGTGGTTTATTCAAACATACTGTCTTCGGCCGAGCACATATTCTACGTATGTGCTCGATCGATGCTGGTAATATTTTAGATCCGTAATGTTTGACTTTAATATTTCCATGGCCGGTAACGAATTGAGATACGCAGTGGTCAATATCCATCCAGGGTTTGGATAATCGTTTACGAATATTAGGGAAAAGTTTTAAAGATCGACCTTTGCTAGAATTGGTAATCACTTTGGTTGTCGTTGTAAATTTCGAGGAGTTCCTTCAATTCCATTATTCATAGTTCCTATTACGAAATTTCCCTCTTCGCGACAATTACTGAGAAAGTCACACTTTCTAAAATTTGAGGCATTTCTTCAATACCTCAAGGATCCCATTATGAAATTTCCACTTTCGCTACCATAGCATCAAATACAAATAGGGATGATGACAAGGTCAAAGATTAGCGAATTTTGTTAATAAAATAAAGAAATCACGGTAAAAAATAAGTGTTCTCAAAATTTCAGCTCGATAGCATTTGTATTTTTTTTGTTATGCGCCTTCAAAGATGGATAATCAAGTCGATTTTTTTTTCAATTAAATTTCTTAATATTTGTATACCATTCGATATATTATGCAATTTAAAGCAACTTTTGTTATGAAACCACTTCCATAAACGCAATATTTAATATACCTATCGAACAAAGTTCTCTCCCGATCCATACAAACTACGAAAGAGTGACGTCAGTCTTTCGTAGCACTTTGTATGGAGCGTTTTGGGCAGGTATATTTTATGAGATGTTTGAATTGTCATATCTTGGTGAATTTTTAAGCTATCAGAGTCATTCTTTCCGCGATGTTTCTATTTTTTGAGGGTCTTTTAATTACAAATAAGAAAAAAATTTTGTCATCAAGACTATTATAGCCCTTAAATTAAAAATAATCGGCCAAGTGCGAGTTGGACTCGCGCACGAAGGGTTCCGTACCGTTATTGAGCGAAAGTAGGCAAAAAATTGTGTTTTTTGTATGGGAACCCACCTTAAAAGGCCAAAAAAATCACGTTTGTTGTATGGGAGCCCCCCTTTAATATTTATTTTATTTTGTTTTTAGTATTTGTTGTTATAGCGGCAACAGAAATACACAATCTCTGAAAATTTCAGAAGTCTAGCTATAGCGGTTCTTGAGTTACAGCCTGGAGACAGACGGACAGACGGACAGACATCGAAGTCTCAGTAATAGGGTCCCGTTTTTACCCTTTGGGTACGGAACCCTAATAAAGAATAAATTTACTAAGAAATCGCACAGAGACGGCGAAATAATTATTATCAATTTCGATTCTGATCCTTTTAATGCGAAAGAATACAAAAATAATCGGCCAAGTGCGAGTCGGACTCGCGCACGAAGGGTTCCGTACCGTTATAGTGCAAAAATAAGCCAAAGATTGTGTTTTTTGTATGGCCTCCAATAAAATTGGATTTTATTTAAATATTATTATTTATTATTAAAGTACACATAATAATATATCTAAGTGAAAATTTCAAGTGCCTACCTGTTGCTATTATATTGATATGGAGCAAAAAAGGCCAAAAAATCACGTTTGTTGTATGGAAATTGGGAACCCACCCTTAAATATTAATATTATTTTGTTTTTAGTATTTGTTGTTATATCGGCAACAGCTGCTGATATACACAATTTGTGAAAATTTTCAGAATTCTAGCTGTAGCGGTTCTTGATATTATATACAGCCTGGCGACATACAGACAGACGGACAGACGCACAGACAACAAAAATTATAAAGAGGTAAACTTTGTTTGTTTGTTTAATTGTAATGAATAGGCTCAAAAATTACTGGACCGATTTTAAAAATTCTTTCACCATTCCAAAGCTACATTATTTACGAGTAACATAGGCTACTTTTTTTTTTGTAAAATATAGGGTTCCGTAAGATATTTGGGTTTTTCTGGCACAAGGTGAAAAAAATCAACCAGAAAAGTTACTTATATTGCGTACGCTGCCTAAACTATAAAATATAGAACCATACAATGTTCTAAGTAAATGTAGATCTTATAAATATTTACAAAAATGTCCGCGACACACTATACCTATCTATGTCAAGTGAGGCACAACAACAATTTATTTATTTAAAAATCTTGATTTTTTTTTGGACCACATTTAAACGCATTTATTTTACTCATGTTGATAATCCTTATCGAAATTAATTATTTCATCACTAAGTACAGTTTGTGTAGATAATATTTGGTGTTTAAATGATTAAAATTAGACGCTTGGTTTAGAAGTTATGGCGAAATTAAAAATTTCGATTTACGCCCGTTTCGAAGTGGGCGCTACCAAGGCGGGGGGACGTGCGCAGTAGCGAAAATTATGACCGGCCCTGCAGCTGGTGAATTAGCTCATATACCAAGAATACCAATGATCCCTACTGATTTGCCTATAGGTGCCTTGCAAAAGGCTCCAATTTCCTGTGTGAAGTAGCTTTTGCGGCGGTACCGACCAATGCGGGCCACGGGTAGTAATAATGAATAATCAAAACTGCTGAATCAATTTTAATCATTTTTGCAGCGGCTATATTATATTTTATACCCGTGCGAAGCCGGGGCGGGTCGCTATATCTTATATGTTGACCAGGGATATAAGGTATCACCATGCCAAATTTCATTAAAATCAGTCCAGCGGATTCAGAGATTAGCCTGTACAAACAGACAAACAGACAAACAGACAAACAGACAGAGAAACAAAAATTTCAAAAACAGTTAAAATGTGTTCTACTACTATTCTAACATGCCCCTGACTCGTTTTTTCAAGTTTATTTTCGATGTACAAAAATTTTACCTCTTCGATTTTATTATAAGTATAGATAGATTATTATTAAATATTAAAGTACATATATTATAAGTAAGGACTTTGAG